>OW240915.1:216487673-216541568 GCA_933207985.1 Pelobates cultripes | reverse complement strand
GTCTGTGTGTGTGTGTGTGTGTGTGTGTATGTTTGTGTATGAACTCAGCAGTCTGTGTGTGTGTATGGACTCAGACGTCTGTGTGTGTGTGTGTGTGTGTGGAGTCAGCAGTCTATGTGTCTGTGTTTGTATGGACTCAGCAGTCTGTGTGTCTGTGTGTATGTGTATGGTCAGCAGTCTGTGTGTCTCTTTGTGTAAGGACTCAGCAGTCTGTGTGTGTGTGTGTGTGTGTGGACTGTATCAAGGGAAACGTGTTTTTTTTTTTTTAATAATCCTTGGTGGAAAATAATGAATTCTCCACCAGGGATTATAAAAAAAACAACAACAAAAAACATTGTGTCAGGGGTGGGGCTTAGCATGCGGCAGGGGCGGGGTCTAACTGCAGTGAGGGCGGGGTTAAATGTGCCCCCCTACTTTAGTCCCTGGCCCACCATGTGCCCCCCCTAAAAATGAATCCTAGAGATGCCACTGATCAGAAAAAAAGAACAGTGCATTATATAAAGCCTTGTAGCCTTGATTCCTGTTTTTTGCTGCTCCGACTGCAACAGGTCAGAGTATTTGCTCTACCCGAGTACCCTATAGATTATATTTGTTTAATTGTGTACTTGTGTTTTAAAATCCTTTTTGTACTATATTTCCTTTCTTCTAGCCTACCCTCTAATTCCCTTGCACCTCCTTCTGCTGTACACCTTTTTTATATTGACTTTGTCTGACTCCTTGTGTGTCCCTGTCCTGCATTGTACTGCTGTGGGGATCTGCCTTGTGTCCTGGTTTTTTACCTGCTAATTTTCCCTCTATGTTTTAGGCTCGGTCGTTGGGTTTCTGGAGTGCTAGACGCCACTTTCCCATTGCACGCTTTGGTCCACACGTTATTCCTAACGGGTCCTAGCATGTGGTGGTCATCTTGGATCTTGCTCCTTGCGAGATTCACGGCGGCCCTTTTGTTTGTGTGTGGCAGAACACTTTGTCTACGTCCTTGTGTGTCCCTGTCCTGCATTGTACTGCTGTGGGGATCTGCTTTTTTATTACACTATATGGATCACAAACTAGTGCTACTTGCCTTAGTTATAAAAGTGAGGATTATTATATGGCATGTCAAATATTTACATTATATGCATATTGCCTGATGATGCAAACTTTCTGCTACAGCTTCATAAAGGGGTGTATCTATATAGTACTATTGGGGTGAGCCCCACATCTACTCTCTCGCTGATCTACAACCTACTAGTTACTAGGGTACACCCCAATTAAGGTACCATTAACCCTCTCCATGGGATTGCCCCACAGTGCATGACACATAGCGGACCGTGATCCGGTTACTCTTGGTACCTCCCCAGTTATCCTGGGTGCATAGGGTCATCCCTTTAATACTGGTGGATTTCAGTGCCCCTCCCCCCCCATAACTTCAGGGTGTCAGTCCCTGACATATTAGCCGAGCATCACGGCAGGCACATTTATGTATTTGACAAATATCTACATCATATGCATATTGCCTGATGGTGCTGACTGCCTGTTACAGCTGCACACAGGGGTGTACCCATATGATACTACTGGGGTGGGCACCACAACTACTCTTTGGCTGATCTACAACCTACAAATGCTAGGGTGCACCCCAATTAAGGTACCATTAACCCTCTCTGAGGGATTGCAATACAGTGCATTACACATAGCGGACCACGATCCAGCTACTCATGGTACCTCCCCAGTTATACTGGGAGCATAGGGTCTTCCCTTTGCTACTGGTGGCTTTCAGTGCCCTCCCATATCTTCAGGGTGTCAGTACCTGACATATGATCCACACATCACGGCTGGTAGTGCTGGGTGAACCAACCACTGGTTGGTGATATTGTTACATATCTGGGTGACCCTTGAGTGTACTGAATAAGGGTGACTCCCCTCCAGGCCAGGATACAATCAACAAGCCACTTAACACAACACCATGGCCTTTGGAGTGTCCACCAAAGACTTCCTGGACCTCCCTAAATGCCACAGTATGAATCAGATGTCAGGGGTGATGATTACTTGCTATAATTGCCGGGCCCGGTATCTCAATATTTCAAAGAATTAGTTGATGATGATTCCTTTACGCAAGAGGTTGAAGGCCACCCAGGGCAAATTGCTTTACCTCCTGGGCCCTATGGCAAAGATTTTATACTTTGCAGATTTGACTATCTTGCAAAGTTCCCACCTGGTTACACTCACTATACAGGATTTGGCTCATCTCAGAATCTGACTACTTGACAATACTAACGTTGCCCTGGTCACCAAAAAGTACAGGGCTGCACTTCTACGAATCAGCACCAAATTAATGAATATGGCCAACAAGGAACTCAGACCATTGGTCAATTACCTCCTATTTGGCAATTTGTTCAGTCATGATTAAAGAAATATATTTCACTCTTCACCAACTTGAGTAAAACCCAAACTACCAAGAGACAGGTATTCTGCACTGCACCATCCAGAGGTGTTTTTAGGAGGACTGGTTGGCAGAGAGGCCAGGCCACCAACCTATTCTGGGTCTCTGCCTTATCCATCATCCATCTTCTTCAGAACTTACAGGTACCTGGATACCAGGGAGCGGACAAGCCAAGAGCTTCCCGTGGCAGGGGCCGTGGATGCTTTCTTTTAGGTGGGTTACTATCTAAGTTACCATTGCAATATAGTCACTGCAGGCAGACTGTGCCTTTTCTTCCTCGGATGCCTGTATTTCACAAAGGGTGCAGAGTTATATCATCGAGTTCACTCCAACTCCGCCACCAACACTATTGCGAGTGTCCAAGGACCACATGGCCATTACCGATGAGGAAATTCAGATGCTGTTCTACAAAGGCACTGTCCAATGTGCTCCAGACAATGGAGGTTATTCTTCAACAACATCTTTCTGGTTCAGAAAAAGATGGGAGACTTCCACCTGGTCAGAAACTTGCAACCACTCCATGCGTTGGCGGTGTACGGCCATTTTAAGAGGGAAGGTATTCATCTGTCGTGCGACCTGCTCCTTCATGATGATTGGTCACTCAACTTGAAGGATTCAGACCTGTCTGGGTCGGTTTCCCCCCCACGCCAGAAATTCCTACGCTTTCTTTGGAAGGGACCCCCATGCCAAATTGCCTACCTTCTCTTCGTGCTCAGTATAGTCACATGTGTTTCATGACACTCTTGAAGCCGGTTATGTCCTGTCTACAATCTCTGGACATAGGGTGCCTCATATACCTGGATGATTTACTTCTCTTCATCTACCTCACAGGTCTTTCAATTTCTGGCATTTGTGTTAGACTCAATCTCCTAAATTCTATGCCTGCCTCTCACAAAGATTGCAGACATTCGGAAGGAGATTTTGATGGACCACATCCCTCTCATGTTACTCGCCAGAGTAGTAGACCTTCAATCCTAGTGATTTACCCTGGTCCTCTACACTATAGAGCCACACGTTGACTCAAAGCACAATATCTGCGTGCAGGCTTCTCATAAGACCAACTGGCACTTCTCGATCCCAAAGTGTGAATGGAGGTCCGATGGTGGTTCCTGCACATGCAAGCCTGGAATGGGAAGGCCATTTCTGGTCCATCACTGGATTTCGTATGCCAGCCTGTGGGCAGAATACCTTCCCAGGCACACTCAACCTAATGGAGGATAGGTACTTCCGTCACTGGCGAGATAGCAGTGGCTGGAAGTTTCATAACTTTATCTTCCAGACACTATTTGAACTGCTTATTGATCTTTTCACATCACGGACGAACCATCAACTTCCGAGGTTCTTCAGGTTGCTTTCAAACCCAGAATGCTTTTCTTCCAGTATGGCCACCCCCTGGGGGCGTACGCTTTCCCTCCTTTCTCCATGATAGCAACGGTGAACATCTAGTGTGTGTACAGGGGATTTCTCTGCTTCTGATTGCCCCATTGTGGTAGAGCCAAGAAAGGTTTCCGGATCTGTTGGAATTTTCCTACAACCACCCTCTCCTTCTTTTGATGTTTCCCCTCCTACTCTCTGAGCCCAGAGTGGAACCACATCCCCTAGTACTACAGGACCGACTGGAACTTGTGGCCTAGATGGTTTCATGGGATATTGGAATGTTGACGGCTTACCACAAGCCACTAAAAAACTATTATAGGACTTATGGGCTACCCACATTAGGAGTTACTTTGCTGCCTAGAACAAGTCGACTCAGCTGGTGTGTGGAGAAGGACTCCATTGCCTTTAATGCACCAATCATATTGAACTTCCTATCTCTACAATACATTTCAAGCCATTCATATCATTCCATTAACGTTACACGTTTGGCTAATCCAGCTGATGGGTCAGGACTCACTTATCAGTCGACTGCTTCGGGGTAATTGGTTATTTATACTTTATGGATCTTTTAATTTCATCCTACTTCTCATGTTTCTCTTGCTTTGCTTTAGCATTAAACATGCAAAATATGAAGCCTCCTGTCATGTGGTAAAATTGTAGATTATGCTAACATAGTGTACCTATAACCTTAATTTTAGTAATGACAGGAGGCAAATATTTTCCCTCCCTATTTCCCACCTTCTTTTACTCTGTCGCTTCATGGCTTATCTTTTTCATATGTTATTAATTTTATAATGGTTGTGTTATTTATGGATCATACTGTCTCAGTTCCTTTGATAATAGATTATTTTAATATTCTTCACGATGTTAGGATGTTGCCAGATAAATGTTTTAAGTTTATGTTGACAAGATACCATTACTTTGCTTTTCACTTATTTATGTTCTTTTCAGTGTGACAATCTTTGGCATCTGGTCCAATTTGGCTGTTCCTCCTGCCTCAACTTTGCTCTATTGGAAGGGTCAACTGACTTGGTTCTATTTTTTGGATTTTTGAGTTTTTGTTCCTAGTTGTTGAACTGTTGTCTCTCACATCAAAGAAAGAGGAGGAATCAAGGCTACAAGGCTTAATATAATGCAATGTGTACACGCCCCTTCCCCCCGCCTGTATACAGGCCGCGATCGGGCTCTGCCCGGCTTCCATGTGCGGTGGCCATTTTAGAGGCGGAGCTAACTCGCAGCCAGTCTCTCTCCTCCCTGCTGCTCACAGTCAGCCTGCTGCTTGGTCTTACAGGCCGCTGGATCCCCTGGGCACACCATCAGTCAGGTTGTTTTTTTAGTTACTTCTGTGGGTTACTCAACCCTGCTGTTTACCCTTTCTACTAGTGTTTCAGACATATATATTTGGCTTTTAGTATGCAGGATAAGTATGAAGAGCCAGAGGGCCTTTCAGAGTCCTACACCCAGGATGACCCTGAAGGTACTGTAATCTCCCAGGAATTTCAAGCCCTACTGGATGCCACTATGGCCTCATCCTTGCAGAAGGCCTTTGCCTCTGCTATGGCAGCGGTGTCCACATCATTCTCCCAGTCCTTGCAAGCCATGTTAATACCCTCTATGGCGGCCCCCACCATCCTGGGTTCTGGGATCCCCCAGTCTGCCCCAGCCGTGCCTGGAGCGCATAAGGCGAAGGCAAAGGCTAAGCACGTTGACTCCCACTCCTCGATGCAGGTTCTACCTAACATGATGGACACGCTTGAGGCGGTCACAGATAGTGCGCAAAAGAGCCCCTGGCCGGGCTAAAAAGGCTAGATTGTGGAAATGGGCTAGGTCCCATGAGGAAGGGTCAGATACCGACTGGAGTGCAGAGGCTGACTCAGACGTGCTGGACTATGCCTCTTACGATGAGGTTGAGTCGGGTGAGACCCCTTCTGCGGCCTCCAACACTACACGGGGTCTTACGACTGGCTCCACTGGGGATGGTGCGGCACTGTTGGATCTGCAGGGCAACCCCCTGTTCGACCCAGATGACCTGCGCCACCCCCGGTCAGCCGAATGCCCCAGGCCTTCCCTCGGAGGTTCAGCCTGCAAGACCCCAGTGGTTGACCCCAGATCGCACAATTTTTGAACAAATCGGGCTGGATACCTAAAAAGGGCCTGGATTTTTACCTAAAATGATGCCAAGACAAAATTTTGGATACCCTGGGCCCTTTGTCTAAGCTACATGAGCTTCTGGATGCCGCTAAAGCCGGGGACTCGGCCCTGTATGTAGATGTGGCCATAGGATGGGTCCAGCATGCTATTTGTCTTCTGGATGTCGGCAGAAAGACGGAAAGCGATTTTGCTGAAAATTTACCCCAAATTAGCTACCATGGCGGTGGCGGAACCGAGTTCATCCAGCGATGGGATGTTGTTTGACGATACCTTTGTGAAGGACCTGGGGTCCTACTTTAAAACCTTTACTGCCATTGATAAAGCCCAGGCCAATATGAAGCGCGTGTTTGCGCCTTAGGTTTTCGGAGGGGCCGGGCGTAGTAGGAGCCTTCTACCCGGCCGTGGCTTCCGGGGCTCATTCCGAGCCAACAGAGGTTCCTTTTTCCCCTCTCGGGGCTTCCAGGATCCGAGGGCTCCTCCCTTCTTCCCAGTTAGAGGGAGGTCATGGAGTTCCAGATACCCCCGCGGTGCCACTTCGGGCAGACGTCCTTATGGTGTGTACCCACTCAAGAGCGGGTGGCGGGAAGGTTGGCCTTCTTCTTCTTCCGTGGGTGTGCGGCTGTGACTTCAGATACTTGGGTGCTCCAGTCCGTATGGGGTTATCACCTCAAGTTTGTATCTCTGCCTGTCCAATTTTCTGTCCCCAGAGAACTGTCCCTTCCCTTGGAACAGGAGGAGATGATTTCCACAGAAATCAAGGAGATGCTGACGAAAGGTGCAATAGAGGAGTTGCTGTCAGGCTTTACGAGCAACCTTTTCCTGGTACCAAAGACAGGGGAGGTGTCCACCCAGTGATAAATCTCCGACCCCTCAACGCGTTCCTCCGATACCAGCATTTTCAGATGGAGGGCATCCATTGTCTCAGAGACCTCCTCCGTGCTTCAGATTGGTTGGCCAAACTGGATCTGAAGGACGCATATTTCACAGTTTCCATTGCGGTGGAACACGGAGACTTCCTCCACTTCTCCTGGCATGGGAGACGGTGGCGTTTTACATGTATACCGTTCGGTCTATCCTCAGCTCCTTGGTGCTTCACCAAGATCATGAAACCAGTGGTGACCTTCCTCCATACGCGTGGCGTATGCCTGATTATATACCTGGACGACATTCTAATCATGTCCCAGTCCCGAGGTCAACTGCAGATCCATGTGGATTGGACGGTCAACCTGCTCCAGAACTTGGGGTTCATGATCAACTGGGACAAGTCAATCCTGACCCCGGCTCAATTGGTGGAGTTCTTGGGGTTCAAAGTGGATTCCATCCAACAATTCCTATATCTCCCAGAGTCCAAGATAAAAGCTATTCAAAGGAGCTTCGGAGAGCCCTTCGGGTGTCGGAGTTGTCCGTCAGGCAGTTGGCGAGGATTATCGGTCTTCTCACAGCCTCCATTCAGGCGATTTTTCCAGGCCCCTTGCACTACTGGGCCCTCCAGCAACTCAAAGGATCGCACCTCCGATCAGGTCATTCTTACGAATCCAGAATACAGCTGGACAGCGAATCCAGAGACAAACTGGTGTGGTGGTTGGCACACATGGAGGCTTGGAACGGACGAGCCATTTTTGGGTCCATACCGGATGTGGTGATTAAATCCGACGCCAGCTTACACGGCTGGGGGGCACGCTGTGGCAACGTTTCCACTGGAGGCAGATGGTCCGAGATAGAGGGGTCCTTGCACATCAACTGCCTGGAACTCTTGGCAGGTGCCTTCGCGATTCGCAGCCTTACCCCAGGTCGAGTGGATTGCTGCGTTCTCCTCAAGATGGACAACGTATCAGCAGTGCGTTATATAAACAACCTGGGGGGAACCAAATCCAAGATGTTTGCTCTATTGGCGAAAGATTTCTGGCAATTCTGTCTGTACAACAATGTCTCCGTGATGGCAGAACACATTCCTTGTCTGGACAATTCGGGGCAGATTGAAACTCGAGACATTTGAGACTCTGGAGATTGGCACATGCACTGTTATGGGCAAATGCAAATATTACAAGTTTTAGAATGAAATGTATTTCTTAAACTGTGTACTTTGTCTTTAAGAGATATTGCAAACTGATAAGGTGATAGAAATGGAAAATATTGTTTTTCATAGATGTTTCTTTAAGCAACAACCTCAGTGCATAATATGTTTGCGCCATTTTGTCCCAGACGAATTACAATAACAATAATGCATAAACAAGCTTCAAGGCTATCCTATGACTCTTTCAGTACACAATATACTGTGGTAACCCTAAGTAGATAAGGATGTTCAGACTTTAAGATGCCATCTTGAACTAAGTCAGGAAAATTTCCATGACGTATACACCCTTTAATTATGCACTTGTATTTTTGCCAAGTCAAGGGAGGTCTTAAAATGAATAAAGTAAAAGAAGTGTTACTTTTTCATATATGAACTACGGTAACCCTAAAATGGAGACACCTAAGGTATAAATAGGTGTACTTTTAAAATGTTAAGACACAGAGGAGATGTCAGGTTACCTGTTAATATTGCCTCCAAGGAGGACAACCTCTCTTCATAGGGGCTTCCCTCCCCTAGCATTTCGGCAATTCTGGCCGTTTTCGCGCCGGCCGCGCTAGCTCCTCCCCCTTTTATGACGTCATCATTAACGTGAAGTGCCGGGAACCGCAATTTCGGACCTTTTGGGGGCGTGGTCTCAATTAAGGTGACAGGGTATTTAAGGGAACTTTTACTACTGCTCATTGCCCTGTCGTGGTTCTAGCTTGCTAGTCACTCAACGCGTTCTCTCTCTTAGTGTTTTCGGTTTTGACCTTGCTTGTACCTTTGTCCTGTTGCTCTCTCCTCTCCTTTGACCCGGCTTGTTCCTCGCTTACCTGTCCTCCGACTCCCTCGACCTCGGCTTACCTTTTGACTATTCTTGTTTTGTCCATACGTTAGTCCGGCCATTCTAAGGTCCGGTATACGTACCTCCTCCTGTCTGCACTCTGCGTATTGGATCCCTGTCACTATCCTGACAGGAGAGACTTGGAGACAGATGCTGCTCCATCTTAAAATGACAGAGAGGCTGACATGATGACATGTTCAGAAGGGTATGTTAACCTATTAATGATATTTGCAAGCATTTAGTTTAATCTTATAAACTCTGCTATAAATTATTTTAATGGATTTTATATGTCTATATTTATATTTTTATATAATAAATATCTAAAAGACAAAACTTTATTGCTTCCAAGACAATCCTTATTTTATATTGTATTTTCAATTATTTATAAATGTTAAATCTCTTACTAACTATATAAAATTATAGCTAAGATATCTGTATAGTTAGCCCTACTAAGTTCTATGCTTTAAGTCATTATAGTGGTAAATAAGGGAACCAGCCGCGGTTACAACACGTTTCAGTGTTTTGGAGTCTAGACAGGTTATGGGGTCGATTCGTGATAGACTTGTTCGCATCCCGCCTGAACATTCAGTTACTGGATTTTTACAGTTGGAGGCCAGACCCGGAAGCGGTGGCGACAGATGCTTTCCTTCAGGAGTGGCTCCTTTCAGGGGACCTTGGGATGTCCCAAATGTTCCACAATTGACTCTCCTACTCCTCGATAACGCCTGGGCTCCAGGTACAAGAGCGACCTATCGAACTTCATGGAGTTCGTGGTCTGGCTGGTCAGTGGATCCCGTATCTGCCCCTTTCCATATGATCTTGGAGTTCCTCACACACATGTTCGATTCTGGTAAGGCACTATTAACCTTTTCCGCTCAGCAATTTCGGCTGGCCATATTTATTGCACTATTAACCTTTTCCGCTCAGCAATTTCGGCAGGCCATAAGGGATTGGATGGTTCACCCATAGGCAGACATCCTTTTGTGTGTCGCCTTCTCAAGGGTATTCGCCTCGCTCGCCCGCCTAGGACTCGGTTTTCTGCCTTCTGGGATGTCAACGTGGCGTTACAGTTTTTGTCGTCATGGTATCCTAACCAGGGTTTGACGCTTAAACAATTATCCTCTAAGTTAGTGATGCTGCTCTGCTTGATTTCATGTAAGAGAGTGTCTGACGTCAGGGCCCTTGATTGGGACGCCATTACTTTTACCCCTGAGGGTATTTCTTTAAACATACCCAGAAGGACTAAATCGGCATCCAAGTCATTTGTGTACCCTAGATTCTCAGAGAGCCCGGCACTATGCCCGGTGAATTGTCTAAAGGTATATCTGGATGCTACACAGCCTTTTTGTTCATTGGATTTGTATTCATTATTCGTATCATTTAGGTCTCCATATCGGCTTGTATCGACCCCGACTCTAGCACGTTGGTTGCGCTGGCTTCTATCTTTAGCAGGGGTTGACACTTCTATCTCCACGCCTCATTCAGTGCGTGGAGCTATGGCATCCAAAGCTTCTGCAGTCGGCTGTCGTCTGGAGGACATTCTGCGCGCTGCGGATTGGTCTCGGGAGTCGACCTTCCGTGATTTTTATTTCAGACCAATTGTACACATCGCATCTCAAGTGATAGCACAGCTTTAAATTTGCATAATAGGAGCCTCCGTGTCTTTAATAAAATTCCCAGATTTTACTATTAACATGACGTAAAGTCATGATTTTATTAAAGACACGGAGGCGAGTATTATTCCCACCCACCCTCTCGGTGTTGGGTCATTGGATGAGATGCTGTTGGATTTTTCAGGTATGTTGCAATCTGGTCTGTTTACTGTGTACTGCGTATTTATTGTGTATTTATTTTATATTTGCTTGTTGATGTTTTGGTTTTATATGATTCTATATTAATAATATTTTCTATATTATAGATTTGAATTCCTGGGAAGCAACCGACATATTTGTTTGGTAAGTTTTCAGTTTGGAGTTTGGTTATTACCATATTTCTCTCTCTCTTTTAGCTTCAAGTTATCAGTTTGTTCCGGTTTCCTGTTGTTGCCGAGTGTGATGTAGTTTCATGTTTCCTAGTCTTCGGTTTTGGGAGAACAGAGGTTTTGTGGGAGACACAGGCCTTTTATAGTCACTTCCTCTGTTATGTGATTGGTTGCCTATGTGCCTATACAGTTTTTTCTTTCATTTTTGATATTTATATTCCTCTATATTTGCTGCTGAGGGAATAAAGAAAGAGTTATTCATAATACTCGCCTCTGTGTCTTTAATAAAATCATGACATTACGTCATGTTAATAGTAAAATCTGGGAAGGATAGGTACACTACGTTAGCATAATCTACAATTGTTAAGACGATAGCACTATTATAGAAGTGAACAAATTAATTATATAGAATGGCTGATTTTATTTTATTGGCATTTGGCAGTTTTTTTGTTTTGTTTTTTAAATTGAGTTTCAGCATGCCAGCCTTCATTGTATAAAATCCTGGATCTCAAAAGTAAAGTTTGCTTTAATACAACATGTAATCCTAACATGAAATGTGTGCCTATCAATCATGCTCAGAGACCTTAATAAACAGCCATTTATTGAGAGGATAACCAAGAAATGTGGAGCCAGAGCACCCTGACACAATAATAATTTTTTAGACTATTATAACACAGAGAAAGACACAAACTGAATACACAGAGTTTCAGAGGAATGTTTCATTTATACCTTTCATATATTTATACGTTCATGTTTACAAGATATTTGCTATAATTATTTGTGATTTCTGATACAAGATGAATTTCCATTTACCTGCAGCAAATGGCACCAAAGCACTTTAGCATTTGCTGTTGAAAGAAATATAGAAAAAAAAAAAAACTAACCTCCTAATGACATGACTTTTGCAATGTAATGTTATTTACTTAGACTTCTTACTAGTTAGCATGTCTGTTCTGTAAACCCTTAAATGAGTTATACTTAGAAGCTATATAAAAGTAAAATATAGGTACCGCCTACCAAGGGAGTGTTGTCCCCCACCCCGCTCTATTGGCCACTTCTCACATTATCTATTAATAAAATCAACATTTAGCGACTGTCCCCTTGCAAACAATCGTCTGTTTTCCCCATCAATCATTTATTTTTGCCTTAGACAGAAATCTGAATACCGAATCAAAACATGTTTGGCCATTGTGCTTGTTGTTTTTCATATGTCCTTATGTCATACGAGCAACTAAATGCCCCCAATTCAGCCAAGTCTGAATACACAAGTCTAGCAGCTTCAATGATTTAACATGGAAACACTTTGTTCCAATGGGAAGAAAATTTATTTTGCTTACTGGCCACTTATGCCAACATGTAATTGACGTTGTTGAAAAGTAATTTTCACTTTTAAGAAAACACCCCCACAAACTGGAGTACTTAATACTAACTAGTGCAGTAACTGTTTTAGACCAAACCAAGTGTTTGCTTGAATATCTGCCCCTGTTCAGATTATTTGAAATAAGGTGCGTGAACACTGAAGTAAATCACACTGAGACACAGGTTTCAGGTAAATTAAAAACTTCGGAATGTTTACTAAGAGGGGCGGCAAGCCCCTTATAAAGCACAAAATACATCATATGCAAAACATGAGATAACATGGTCAAGGGTTAAGTGTCTTATCTAATGCATTTCCTCCAAAGTGTGATGTCACCATCATCTCTGGATTTTACTAGGGATGGAGACGCCATCTTGATACATGAGGTGTTTGGTAGATGGGAGGGGGTGCTCTAGCAGCCATTTTGAGTAAATACTGAATACATGTACACATAGTAAATAGACATTTTATCTACATTAATTTCTATCAATAACCGTCCCCCCTTAAAATGACTATTTACTAACCACAGTCTCTAGCAGATATTTCTGTCCCAAAAAGCTGTCCCTAATAGCCTACAGCACATCTGTCCTACAGGCCTCGAACTCTTTTGGTGCTGCGCATATAGACTGTACCCGTAAAGATAGACGCTATCCCTACTAGCCCTAAAATACTGTATCCTTGGCGGTGAAGGACTGCAACGGGGCATAGGGTTTATCATAATCCTTCTCATCTATCTCTTGATGAATGAAAGTTGGTGTGGCCTTTTTTCTGAATGCATTTCTTAACACAGGGGAGAATACAACAGACAAAGAGAGCAAGAATAATCAAAATTACCAGGACTGCCACACCTATTTGGGCTAGAACTCTCTGCCATCCACTCGTCCACCCAAACTATCGTTCCCATGGATCTTCTTCTGAGAGACTTTCTAATTTCTCTATTGCCAGCGTCACCTTGCCATTTGGGCTTGTGCTGTCTGGAATGTATGTGCAACATGTTATGGTGTCAGGAAGTATTTTACATACTCCTCCTTTTTCCGCTAGGATCATGTCTAGCGCCATCCTCTTCTGGAAAGTCATCTGGGATGTGGCCTAAAGTTGCTCAGCAATTCCCTGAAGGGCATCTCTTGTATAGTTTACAAAGCGTTGTTGGTTATAATAGATATAATTAATCCAATTTAGATTCTTATTGGCAGTAATGATTCAGAGAATGGATTCAAATCCTGCCGTAACCTCATCCCTAGCCTTGAATTCATTTGGCACCCCCCTTGCCACCCCAATGGCATCAATATATACATGGGGGTCGAAACTGCCTTTTACAGGGGTGCCTCTCTTTGTTCTGATGTGTGGGTGTAATTTGTCAAGTGTATCTTGGTGACTGTTGGAGATTATGTGTATTGGCATGATAACCTTGGCTAGGGTGCATTCCCCCCACCATAAACCTTCCAACCTTGTCCTGAGCTGCATATTCCCACACAACCAATATATGTCCCCCAGGGAATTAATCTGAGTCTGTAGCAAGGCAGCTGGAACTGTGCTATAAGTGGCAGAATATTTGCCAGTGAAATTACCCAAAAACCTACCTATTCCTCCATAAATATCATAACAAGTATAGTTCCCTGGATAGATGGTGATACCCTCATCTGGTTTGTGGTTCTTAGTCATAATAGGATACTCTTTTTTCCATGATTCGCACACTGATTGGTTAGTCTTACAGTTAGGGAAAAGACTCAGAAAACACACTTCTATGTCAGGGGGTAGGATTAGGGGTACAGTACCTAGGTGGGTTCTGGATCCTCCACAGACATAGCAGTTAGTTCTATTGTGTTTGTTAGCATTATATCTCATCCATTCAAGCCATAGGTTAGTGTCAGAGAATCCTGTCTCTGTAGCCATAGTGTCTTCAAATGTAGGGTTTGCTATGGCTACCATGTCCTTAAAGGTCTGGATTTGGGGTTTGAGCGGGTTAGTAATCCCCACATGTCGGGAAGCTACCCACTAAGGTGATTGATACATGTCTTGGGAGAAAATAATAATTTTTTACATTTTCTTAGTTCTACGTGACATTTTAACTGTGAGTGTCATAATACTGTTTGCTTTTACTGCAGTAACATACACATATTTTTATTCAGCGATGTCTCACGTGTAAAACAGTACCCCCTATGTACAGGTTTAATGGTGTTTTGGGAAGTTACAGGGTCAAATATAGCGTGTTACATATTTCATTTTTTTCACATTGAAATTCGCCAGATTTGTTATGTTGCCTTTGAGACCATATGGTAGCCCAGGAAGAAGAATTACCCCCATGATGGCATACCATTTACAAAAGTAGACAACCCAAGGTATTGCAAATGGAGTATGTCCAGTCTATTTTAGTAGCCACTTGGTCACAAAAACTGGCCAAAGTTAGTGTTAATATTTGAAAATGCAAAAAACTAATTTGAACGCCAATTTTGGCCAGTGTTTGTGACTAAGTGGCTACTAAAAAAGACTGAACATACCCCATTTGCAATACCCTGGGTTGTCTACTATTGCAAATGGTATGCCATCATGGGGGTAATTTTAATTCCTGGGCTACCGTATGGTCTCAAAGGCAACCTGGCAAATTTTAATGTGAAAAAAACGGAAACGCAAGCCTTATATTTGACTCTGTAACTTTTGAAAACACCATAAAACCTGTACATGAGGAGTACTGTGATACTCGGGAGACTTCGCTGAACACAAATATTAGTGTTTCAAAACAGTAAAATATATCACAACAATTATATCGTCAGTGTAAGTGCCATTTGTGTGTGAAAAATGCTAAAAATGTCACTGTCACTGACGATATCGTCGTTGTAATACATTTTACTGTTTTGAAACACTAATATTTGTGTTCAGCGAAGTCTTCTGAGGAAAACAGTACCCCCCATGTACAGGTTTTATGGTGTCTTGGAAAGTTACAGGGTTAGATATAGTGCTAGAAAATTACATTCCCTGAACTTTTGGCCTGGGTTGTCAGGCAGGTCCTGCAAATTGTAATTAATAAAATGACCTAATTATGTAAAATTATTACATAAATATATACATAGAATTATTATATATATATGTGTGTGTGTATATATATATATATAGATATATATATATATATATATGCAAAACATAAGTCCTTGCACTCACGCTTAAATATCCTACTGTCATACAGTGGTGTAGTTTGCCGGGTGCCAATCCTTCTGGGGATCTTTGATAAATACCAATTTGCAGAAATGTAGGCTGCACTCACGAACTTCAAATTTCAATGCAGGTGCTTTATTCCATTAAACAAATAAATCGACGTTTCGGTCTGCACAGGGACCTTCCTCAGGATGAAATGACACAAACATCAAGTGCAAATAACACTAAATAATAATTATATCTAAGTGACTTACCCCAGGTGTGATGCATAAAACCCGGTGTTCCCATTTACTCACCACGCATGTGCGGAAGTAGAATAACTACCCTTTGACCCGCATTTGCTACGTCGTGATGTAACACAGCGCCGTAACCCCGGCAACGTTGTCAACGTCTCCATAGCAACCGCTATGGGTAAAGTTGTAACAGTACATAGATACTGTCACGACACTCCTTAGTTAATATGCCCTCGTGCAGTACTCACACTCACCACTGTTTCTGTTTGGCACTGTTTCTTATTTCTTTTCATTAAGCATTTCACCTGGCCCTTGTTTAGCACCTATATATTCTGGTTTCTCCCCTCACTCCCTGCCAGATCATTGCCTCTTGTCTCCTGTTTCCCCGGTTCCTGGTCCCCTGTGATTATGGCTCCTGGCTCCTTGATCCTGCATATTGTTCCTTGGTCCTGTGTCCTGCGCCTCCTGATCTTCGTTCCTGTGTTCTCCTGGTCTTCATCCTGTGTCTTCCTGTTCCTGCGTTACTGTGTCCTCCTGGTCCTTCGTTCCTCTACCCTCCGATCCTGTGTTCTGGTTCCGTGTTCGCTGCTTTATTACCAGTGATCTTGACCCTGCAGCCTTGTTCATTTATTCTGCTTCTGATCTTGCTTCCTGATGTCAGTATATTAGTCTTGTGACTCTGGATCTGTGCCCTACCTGCTTCTTGTGGTAAAAAATGATAAAAATATATAAAGTGTATTAAAAGATAATTGACACAATAAAAGGTGACCAAGAAATCTTTAATAGAATAAAAATACACATTATAAATATCCACAAGAGGCCTGCACCATATCCCATAAGCGGGGATTATACCGCTGTACGCTCTTCATACTAGAGCTAGCTATAGCTCTAATACATGTGAGTGCATTACCATCTTCTTTTATTATTTGTTGTACCATATTGGTCATACTACGCTATTTGGTTTTCCATCTGTTTTATCTTTTCATAATACCGGATCCCTTTGAGGAAGGACAGCAAGGACATTGTTCCTGAACAAGCACTTTAAAGACTATCTGATCTAAAGAAGATCTGTTCAGCTAAGACTTTTATACCTAAATCCCATCCTATTACATTTTATATTATTATTTATTGGTCTATTTTGGCGCAACCTTTATCGTTGTTTGTTTTTAATCTTGTTGTATTTGAAGGGTTTTTGAGGGATTCCCTTTAAGGGTTGCAGCCTTATTGTTATTTAGCGCTCACTCTCTTTCTTGATATATATATATATATATATATATATATATATATATATTGTTTTGTTTTGTCTTTTGGTTCTATGTAAATATATATATATATATATATATATATATATATATTGATTTACCCTATTTATTTGTGTCTTGGCATTTATTTCTTTGCTGTATTGGTTCCCACATTTAAAGTGACAGTGCTATTCCAGGGCAGCACCCCTTCATGTCATTACAGATACACCTATGAATATGAACTGTCAACAAAAGAAAATAAAGTGCTATCTATTTTATTGTACTATTAAGTCTGTCTTGCTATTCACTAGTAAACTATAAAGGAGCATTCTTACATTCATATAATTGCCAGGCCATCTAATATGTATGTATTCAAAACACATTAACTTATCACAAAAATTAATCTTGTTACTTAACAACTATGTCATTTCTTCTATATAAATAAATTCTATACTCCTATTGATTTAACCTTTTAAATACTATATTAAAGCAAGCGAGAACAGCTTTAAAGAAAAAAATGGTATGTAAGAATTTTGTTAAGTCCTCTAGGAGAAACTGTGTCCAGCCTGAAAATCCAATGAGTTTCTCTGTTGAGCAATAGTTTCCCTCTGTCGCCACCCCTCCTTGGCTCATGATCTATTGCTGTAAATTTAAGTGATGTGAGTGGGTGACGTTGATCCAAGAAGTGCTTCGCGACTGGTTTGTCACTATCTCCATCTCTGTAGGCTGTGCGGATATTGGATCGATGTCCACGTATGCGTTCACATAAAGGGGTTTCTGTCTTGCCTACATATGATAGGCCACAAGGGCAGGTGAGTTTATATACCGCGAACGGAGTTTTGCAGGTAATCGTGTGGTTGATGTAGAATTTCTCATTAGTATGTGGATGATTAAAAGTGCATGATGGCACCATATGGCTGCAGGTTACGCACCCTAGGCAGCCGACACTTCCACGTTTTTGTTCTTTTTCTGCTTTCATGTAGCTTTGTATAGGATCCGTTTTGACTAAAATGTCCCTTAAATTTCTGTTACGTTTATAACAAATAAGTGGCTTTTGTTTGAATATTGGTGGAAGAGCGGTGTCTCGTGCCAACACATGCCAATTCTTTTTAATAATATTTGATAGTTTAACTGCCATGTTGTTGTATGTTATAGGGCAAACCAGTCGATTTTCAATTCTTGTGGTATTTCTTGGTACAAAATGTTTAGCTTCTTGAAGGGCTTCTTCTAACTGTTTATTTCTATAACCCCTATCCAGGAACTTAGTTTTAATTTGTTGTAATTGTTCCTCCCTTTTTGTTTCACTTGAATTATTATGTATGGTGCGTAGAAACTGAGCTTTTGGTAGAGATGCCTTCAAAAGTTCCGGGTGAGCGCTCTGCGCATGTAAAAGAGTGTTTCGATCTGTTGTTTTTGTATATAAAGAGTGTTGAATCTTATTATTTTCCACCCAGATTTGAAGGTCCAAAAAATTTACTGTATTGGTGCTTATTTCTGAAGTGAATCTGACTGGACTGTCCAATTCATTAAGATTATCAATCATCATTTGCGCTTCCCTTTCTGATCCAGACCAAATGATAAGCAGATCATCAATAAACCTATAATACTGCATAATTTTGTCACCATAAATAGGAAGTATATTTGTCATTTCATATATGTACATATAAATATTAGCGTACATGGGGGCCATTGCTGCCCCCATCGATGTCCCCGCTTTCTGCAGATACCAATTCTCTTTGGAATCGGAAGTAATTATTGGAAAGTGTAATATCTAAAAGTTGAAGGGTATATTCCGTAGTAGGACCTTTATAGGACTTAGAATGGGTAAGAACTTGCCTCACTTCCTGTATACCATGTGTGTGAGGGATAATTGTTTTGAGGCTTTTGCAGGTAATTGTGTGGTTAATGTAGAATTTCTGATCTTGATAAAGACCGCTAGACGGTCGAAACGTTGATTTATATGCATTTGATTTAATATATTTTTTTGTTTACTAAATCCAATGAGTGCTCTCAATTTGTTCCATTTGTATATTTTGCACGGAGAGGCACCTGGTCATTGCTGAATTAATGCTTTTGTTATGGGATGAGTGCCAGAAACTATTGTGATTTTTTTTTTTATAAATATATATGTGTGTGTATATGTGTGTGTGTGTATATATATATATATATATATATATATATATATATATATATATATATATATATATATATATAGTGATATATACGTATATACTTATGTATATAGATGTATATATTATTTCGTTCTACATGTATTTTGATATCAATATATATTAATTTTAAAATAAAGTTAGAACGAAATTACGCATGTATATATTTTTTATCTATTTTTTTTTTTTAACGTATTTATATATTTATTTTTTCTTATATATAACTATATATATAATGAAAATTATAATATTCCTTTTTATCCCTGCACACACACTTTCAGATTTTCCCAAATGCTGGGTGCATTCCAGCCACAGCCATAAATAATAGAAAAAATAGTGAAAAAAGGCTTGCACTCATGGTCTTTTTCTTTTATAAAAAATTTCTTTCTTTATTCCATTTATTGTTAAAGCATAATCATAGTCATAATCAACGTTTCAGCCATCATCCGTGGCTTTCATCAGGATCAGTTCAGCCCTCACTTTGGAGTTTTTTTTGTAGGTTAATTATTCCAGCTACCCCATAAAGGCATACCATTTCTTAAAGAAGACACCCTAGGGTATTTCAAAAGAAGTGTTTTGAACCTTAGCGTCAAATAATTTTTCCGCTAGCTTATACCAAGTGTAGTGGTAATAAGCATTTTTTCTGCCTTTTTGACATACTCGATGAGTTTGAAATATATATTTTGCAAACCTTATATGTGCTACAGCAGTATAATACATCATATGTTGCTCCGCTATGTCATCTGAGTACAGAAATACCCCCGTATGTACCCTTACCAGGTATATGACAACGTTGAAGGGGCACATTTGAGACACAGCCAGTTAAGTTAGAATTTTTTTTGCGCTGGGTCCATGCCCCACTTTGGATTTTTTTTACTAGGTTGTGTTTTCCAATTACTTCACAAAGGCATACCATACCACTCCCGGTCAGAGCGATCACATGAGCTGAATCAGTTAAACTGCCCATGGTAGTGTGCCTCCGATATGGAGACACACTACAGGAAGATTAGCCCCACGATTGCTGCGATTGTGGCAATCAGGGGTTAGTTTTCATTTTGGTCCTTAAGGGGAGTGCTGCAATGACAGAAAATTTCCGTCCAGCGTCCTTAAGGGGTTAAGGGTCACAGAAATCTGCATAAATGTTCAACGCTACCTCTGTCCCTTATTTATGTTTATACTTCTTTTTATTTCTATATTTTATACTTTTTTTCTTCCAATGTTCCTCCATGTTGTTGTTGGTATCTCTTCCAAGTGTATCTCATATACCTGCTAGATATCTAATGCTGAAAATTGTTAATGCACAGGAACATGACGATATTGTGATTTTGCTGCTGTGATCTGCAGTTCAGTTGAAACTATGTTAGATATTAGACATTCGGTACTTCCAAATGTCCGAATAGATGAATTGCCGAAGTTCCGAAATTACCGAAGTGTCGAAGTGCCGAAGTTCCGAAGCACAGTATTGCCTAAGAACTCATATACTTACCCAGTGGAAGAATGAAGAATGTTACACTGTATACAATTTTAAATAAAAAGTATACAAACATAGCCATAACATTTGCAACACTTACAACAATCAAGTAACACACATTCATATAAAATGTAAGTTACTTAGCCAGTCAATGTAATGACAGGAATGAATAAGTAGATAACTCCCTAATTCCCATGGTATTAGGGAGCTATCTACTAAAAGGCTGAGAGACCTAAATTGGTATTTCAGCCAAATTTACTAATACTAGTATAGCTATACCGCGAGTAGGGGCATGTTTAGTAAACAGCCCTAAATACTAATAAGGGGGGGACCTAATGTCCTCCCACCTGGCCCCCACCCCTGAACGGTGGGTGGGGGCCCTAAATTAGAATAAGGGGGGCCTAATGTCCTCCCCCCTGGCCACCACCCCTGAGCAGTGGGTGGGGGCCCTAAATACTTATAAGGGGGGGACCTTATGTCCTCCCCCTGGCCCCCACCCCTGAACGGTGGGTGAGAGCCCTAAATTAGAATAAGGGGGGAACCTAATGTCCTCCCCCCTGGCCCCAACCCCTGAGTGGTGGGTGCCCTAAATGCTTATAAAGGGGTGGTCCTAATGTCCTCCCCCCTGGCCCCCACCCCTGAGTGGCGGGTGGGGGCCCTAAATAAAAAATTAACCCCCCTACTCCAGGTGACTAGGGGTCCCCAAACCCCTAGTCACCCCCCTCCCCAAAAAAAATAACAACTACCTACTCCACCCTCAGCCTAAAGATAATGGGGGGGGGGGAGCATTAACTAAGTACCTTGAAAAAAAAAATAAAACTTATCATTTGATGTTTTCTTTCTTCTAAAATCTTATTTTTTCAGCCTCCAAAAAGGCCAAATAAAAAATCCATAATAACCCACGCACTTCAAAAAAAAAAAAAATCCTTCTCACTAGTGATGTGTCCTCAACGGGTTCGGGGCGAAATGTTCAGAATGTTCCAAACGAAAGACATATGAGTAATTTTAATTGTTTACACAGCAGAGACATCCAGCCAATCAGCAGAGATCCCTCCCAGACCTCCACTGGACAGCATCCATTTTACATTCATTGTGAAGCTGCATTCTTAGTGAGCTGTCCAGGAGGTGGGAGGGTCTGGGAGGGAGGGTCTGATGCTGTTTGGCTCGAATGTGTCTGCTGACTGTGAGGTACAGGGTCAAAGTTTACTCAATGATGAGTCCGTGGCGAACCGTTCGGCGAACCGTTCGGGACATCACTATTCTTCACCCATGGAGGGCTCCGTGCAGACTGAGCTCTGCAGGGCAGGGGAAGGCTTATAAAGCCTCGCCCCGCCCTGCAATTAGGCTCAGAGCACTCTAATTGGTGGGTCTAAGCCATTCAATCAGAGTGCTCTGACAGGTAAATGAAGAGACTGACAGGTAAGTCTCTACATTTACCTGTCACAGCACTCTGATTGGTTAGCTTGAAATCCACCAATCAGAGTGCTTTGTGTCATTTTATACAGCATGGGAAAGTGCGTCGGTTATTATGGATTTTTTTTATTTGGCCTTTTATTTTATTTTTATTTTTTTTACAGGTACTTAGTTAATAGTTCCCCCCTCATCATATTTAGGGTGAGGGGGGTAGGGGTTAGTTTTGTTTTGGAGAAGGCTGACTAGGAGTTTGGGGACCTCTAGTCACCTGGCTCAGGGGTCGGGGCCGGGGGGAGGACAATAGGTCCCCCCCCCTTATTGGTATTTAGGGCCCCCACCCACCACTCAGGGGTGGGGGCAAGGGGGGTGGACAATAAATTGGTATTTTGCGCCCCCACTCACCGCTCAAGCATGGGGGCCAAGGGGTGGGGGCCGGGGGGGAGGACATTAGGTCCCCCCTTATTATAATTTAGGGCCCCAACCCACCGCTCAGGGGTGGGGGCCGGGGGGAGGACAATAGGTCCCCCCCATTATTTTACTTTAGGGCCCCCACCCGTCGCTCAGGGATAGGGGCCGGGGGGGTTTTAACAGTGAGCAGCCACAGGCTATACCGCGAGTAGGTACTAATTCTAAGTAACTTTTACCATGGGAATTAGGGAGTTATCTACTAAGCAGCCGCAAGAAAAGTCCCAAAGTGCCGAAATTCCAAAGTTCCAAAGTGTCGAAGTTCCGAAGTGTCGAACCGTCCCGAATTGCCGAAGTCCCGAATTTCGGAATGCCGAACCGAACCGAAAATATTCCCCATGCACATGCCTATTAGATATATGCTGAATGACCTTGTATTATGTATTCTGCAATTAAGATGACTGTAATGCTAATATGTGCTTGGATGATGTGCTATTGACACTTAATGTTACTTTATTTCTGTTATCACCCTGCAACAAAAACCTAATAAAAAAGAGATATTGAAAGGAAGTTAGTTTGCAAAAGCACCACCACACATTGTACTTTGCACTCGTATGAAGTGAGAATTTTCAACACAGGTTAAACAAGCTAGGCTATGGGCTAAATTTGAAAGAATCATATACCAATCATGAATTCAATCTAAGTATTATCCTCCATAAGTTTTAAACACGGTTTTACTCTCAGAGATTGTAAATTGACACTGACTATATTCCGATAAAAGCTTAAGAAGGTTCGACAATGAAACAATGGGTTGAGAAAGTGTGAGGAGGCCATCATCCACAAATAAGCTTACCTAAAAGCATTTAAGCAAACAGTAATACCATTGATATTTTTGAAAGATCTAATCAAAGCAGCTAGTGGCTCTAAAGCAAGGACATATAATAAGGGGAGAAGGGACGACACTTTTTGTTATCATTGGATAGTGCAAATCTAGTGGAAGTAAAACCTTAATTTAATACTACCCCTGAAAGTACCATATTTTGGAAATAAATCCCACATGGAAGACAAAGGATCGAGGACCAAAGTGAGTAACTCTTGGCTTGGCCATTCAAATGCTTTCTTAGCATCTATAGAGAGGTGGATTAGTTTCCCTCCCCCTACCGCCCATCCCCCCCTCCCATCACAGCATTAACAGCAGCTGTATGCTACTTAGTTTCTTAATTTCTATGAAAGCAGTAAGGGTGTACTTAGTTTTTCACAGATGACTTTGCCAAGTGGGTTGTATTTACCTCATTTTAAGACCTGCTAAGGATCAGATGATTGTTAATATGTCCTGATATGTAGTACCATATAGTACCATATAATTTTTTTCCACTAATGTATATACATATGCAGTTAAAGGGACACTTCAGGCACCCAGACCACTTCTGCCTATTGGAGTGGTCTGGGTGCAAACTCCCATCACCCTTAACCTAGCAACATGGGATGGGGCACAGGAGGGAGGGGGCCACTGTAGGATTCTCTAGTGCCAAGTTTTCCAGGCACTGGAAACTTGTCCCTTTAATAAATTTGAATGCATGTTTTTTTTCACTGCTTTGTGTTATTGTAGTGCCTGGTGAATAAATTCCTTTAAAAAATTGTATCCTGTTGGAGGGAGTGCAGGGGAGGGGTGTGGGGGGGGGTCGGAGTAGAGGGGTGATTTAAAATTCTGTGTCTTGAGGTACCTGACATGTAAATCTGGCCCTGCCTGGTGACCCCTAAGAATCCCCACTTGATCATTGTGAATCAAACTAAGGAAATTGTATTTAGTCTACTAGCCAGGATGTTTGCAAATATTGTAGCATCTAAATTTAATAAATAAATTAGTCAAATTGTTTTATTGCAGTTGGAAGTTTACCTGGATTAGCACGAGTAATGTTGTTGGCTAAGATCATATCAGGGGGAAGTCGTGTGATTCAGGTGGCAATAAAATAGACATATTAGTCTTATAACATATATTAGATAACTAACATGATCCTCTAGCCCTGTGGATAGGTAATTTACAAATAACAGACAAGATCTCCTCAGAGGAGATTGGTTGAGTAAAGGATACCTTTTAATCCCCTGGTATTGTAAGCTGATCGTCTAAATTCCTAAATAATAAAGTTGGAGGGATACCTAATATCCCCTCCAGCCCCACTCATTGACAGCGGGTGGTGGTCCTAAGTAAAAAAAAGTGGGTGACCTATTGTCCACCCAAGCCCCCAGCCACTTGCGACAGGTTTGGGCCCTAAGCAACAAGGAGGCTGGATATTTTTTCCCGAATCCACTCCCAGCTTTTGGCGGGGGGGACTAAATAATAAGTTACAAGTAAGTATCAAGATTTACCTGTCAGAGCATTCTGGTAGGCTGAAGCCAACCACTCAGAGCGCTCTGACTCAAGCGTCCTCCTCCCTGCAAGCTCAGGAGTGAAGATGCATTATTGTTTTTTTAGGAAATTTTTTTCCAATCAGGTTCTTTTTTTATTTTAAAAGTTGCAATCAACTTTTTGGATGGAAGATGGAAGAAAGACAACATCTCATAGTAAGAATTATTTTTATTTTACAGCTATTTAGTTTAACCCCCCTCCTCACTATTATTAGGGTGAGGGATAGTATTTTACAATTACCAAACTTTCCTTAATATGTGAAGGTAATTGGACTGGATCATTGACTATATGCTTATGTAGTCAATGTTTTAGCTCTTTTAATTATTTTAAAGTCCAATGAGTGTTTTCCTTTGCAGTAAAAGCTTTCAATGTTAGGTTATATTTTCCACCTCTGTATCTACAGAATATACTGGTGCAATGCATTATAGAGCTGGTATATAAAAAAAAATTCTAGAGCTGCTCTAAGTTTCCAGTCTGGCCCTGACTTCAAAGGATGTTGGCTACTTATCTCTGCCATTTAATCTTTAAAAAGCACATTATAAGTGCTGAAAACAGGCGCCCCTAGTGGTCAGATGCCTACTCTGCCTAATAGGATATCTGGCCCTAAGTGGCAGACCATGTCTCCTATAAGAGGAACTTACTCATAAAGACAAAGCAAACATCTGGTCAAGTTAGAAAAAGCAGGTAAGTTGAAAAGAAACATTTCATTAAAAATGATATAGAACAGAATGCACAGCTGCATTACCTTGGATTTTATTATAAAACCAATCTAATTAATTTTATAAAATCAAAGCACTAGTAGTGCAACAAAATAAAAATACATGCCTAAAGAAATTGATTATTGTAAAATAAAATAGGAAAGGGTGATGTGCATTCTGCTCACAAAATGTTGCTTACAGTTAACATTAAAACATTCAAACACACGTTTCCTTTCTTCTCTAAATGATGTCCATGTCTAACATCACAATAAATAATAAGATGCATTTCACAACATTTTTGTTCTTTCTTTAAAGCTTGGTTAATTTGAAAATGTTCAATATGAAATTCAAAGAAAGAGAGGTTGAATGCATGACATAATTATGACATCAATTATGCAAAATAGTCATTGTAAAACAAAGCCAATAACATAAAATTAGATAGAAGCATTATAATTGCAACATTACTTTGTAGCAGAAAAAAAAAAATGTTTTGTAAGTTCCAAGAATTTGTCATATTTATGCAAGTATCAAACACAAGTCTTTAATAAGTCAACCAACAGTCTCTGGGGTGAAAGAGGTAGTTTTCAAAGTTTAAGTCAACAAAATATATCCGTATACCAAACAAACCAAAATGTATCCCTATTTTGTTTAATTTGCTCCAAAGCCTTAAATGGGCAAGATTAACATGTAGAAATTGTAACACTGGCAAATATTCCAGTAGTGTGCATGGGTGAAAGCATACAAGATCAATGGGGTTTTTGTGTAATAAATATTCCAGTAAATTATTTATGGTGGTCTGTAAATCTTAAAATCCTAAATGGAGCGCGGACCGCTCTTGTAGAAGATCAAAATTCTTTTTTTATTTTATTTTTTGACAATCTTTATTTTGACTTTTAGCATACGTACAGTGTGTCAATTTTTGAACAGAGTAAGGTACAAAGTATCAACTTATAAGATGTATAGTATCCAACAGGATTGAAACAGTACGTGAACACAACAAACCACGGAGGATCTTAAAACAGCCGACCTATAATAATGGGTGAGGCCCAGATAATGGCATGGTGGTGGAGGGCCGGATCTGTCACGCACTATGGTCGGGTGCGGTGGTCAGTGTCTCTCTAGAGACCTCTTCTGGTGTAGGGCAGTCAAGAACGTGGCTCCCAGTCTTGTGAGAGCGTATCAGTAAGTTGACGTAGTCACGGTCAGTTGTCCGGGGAATTAAACCGGGACCATTGTCCAGTAAGAACAAAATTCTAGTCATAATTAGGAATTCAACTAACTGTAGGGTCTGTGGACCTCAATTATTGGTGTTTTTAAAATGTCTGTAAATCTCTGCCCTGTATTCAGCCTAATTGATGATCACAACTCTCACTCTTTTGTCTTTGGGGTGAATTGTGAAATTGTGATCCTTTGAGAGCCTTCTTTTCCATATGTGAGAAATTCTAATGAGGGTGTACCTGAACATTAGAGAGAGTCTGGCAGTCATGTTTTAAATTTCAAATGAAGACCTTAATTCTCGGATTACAGATAGAGTCAAATGTCCCTTTCAGTTTAAAATAATTTACTGAGACTTGTGTTGTAAGTAACTGGAAGAATTCTGAAAGGTGGCGTTTTCATTTACTGGTCAACCTCCTGGATCAATGTCAGATTTGGGGACAAATGTAAACAGTGGCGTCTCTAGGATTCATTTTTAGGGGGGGCACATGGAGGGCCAGGGACAAAAGTAGGGGGGCACATTTAACCCCGCCCTTGCCACAGTTTGACCCCACCCCTGTCGCATGTTAAGCCCCGCCCCTGACACAATGTGTTTTGTTTTTTTAATAATCCCTGGTGGAGGATTTATTATTTTCCACCAGGGATTATTAAAAAACAAACACATTACCCTTGATACAGTGCCATAGTTGCCAACATTTTAAAAAATTTCCAAGGACATTTTGCAGCACAGCTATCAATTACTGTCTGGGTATAATATCCCTGGACAGTCAGTGCTCTCTGTATAATACAGTGTTGTGTGTAATAAATTGGGACACTCAGTGCTCCCTGTATAGTGCTGCTCTCTGTATAATACAGGTCTGTTTGTGTATAATAATCCAAGACAGAGAGCAGCACTATACAGGGAGTACTGACTGTCCCGGGATATTATAAAGGCACAGGCCTGTATTATACAGCGAGCAGCACTATACAGGAAGCACTGACTATCCCGGGATATTATATACACACATATTTGTATTATACAGATAGCTGATCATATACCCCATGTCCCAATCTCTAGACTACTAGTACCTGTCAACAGTAGCTCCCAGACGCGTGTAACAGGGCTAAAGTGTGCGGCAGCTCACACAGATGATTCAGCAGCAAAGTGCACTTGCTGGCAGAGCCAAACTGGGAATCCCTGGGAATCCATAGCAGCCCTGGAAAAAATTTTTATGCCATTCCTACAAGTCAAAATAAATATATATATATATATATATATATATATAGTACAGTAAGCACACAAGCTCACTGACATGCGCAAATAGGCTTACAGACAGACAAAACTCTCTGACTCACACACAAGCTTACTACAGACAAACTCACTTGTATAAACAAAGGGCTTACTAAAAAGAAGTTCAGGGACACACACAGGCTCACTAAAGACAAGCTCACTGACACACATGTGCTCACTAAATAGAAGCTTACTGACACACACAAGCAGTACCATTTTAACAGAGGTAAGGGCCCCCGGGCAAAGCAATGCACTGGGACCCTTCCTACACAACAACTCACAGGAATTTTAATTATTGATAGACTGCTGAGTCCATACACACACAGACTGCTGAGTCCATACACACACAGACTACTGAGTCCATACACACACACACAGACTGCTGAGTCCATACACACACAGAGACTGCTGAGTCCATACACACACAGACTGCTGAGTCCATACACACACACACACACACACAAGACTGCTGAGTCCATACACACACAGACTGCTGAGTCTATAACACACACAGCTGAGTCCATACACACACACACACAGACGGCTGAGTCCATACACACACACACACACACACATAGACTGCTGAGTCCATACACACACAGACTGCTGAGTCCATACACACACACACAGACTGCTGAGTCCATACACACACAGGCTGAGTCCATACACACACGCAGACTGCTGAGTCCATACACACACACACACACAGACTGCTGAGTCCATACACACGCACACAGACTGCTGAGTAAATGCACACACACAGACTGCTGAGTCCATACTCACACACAGACTCTGCTGAGTCCGTACACACACAGACTGCTGAGTCCATACACACACACAGACTGCTATGTACATACACACATATACACACACACAGACTGCTGAGTCCATGCACACACACACATAGACTGCTGAGTCCATACACACACACAGACTGCTGATTCCATACACACTCACAGACTGCTGAGTAAATACACACACACACACACACACACAGAGACTGCTGAGTCCATACACACACACATAGACTGCTGAGTCCATACACACACACACATACAGACTGCTGAGTCCATACACACACACAGACTGCTGAGTCCATACACTCACAGAATGCACAGACTGCTGAGTCCATACACACACACACACATACACACAGAATCACTGAGTCCACAGTCCATGCACACACACACAGACTGCTGAGTCCATACACACACACAGACTGCTGTCCATACACACACATGACTGCTGAGTCCATACCACATAGACCACACATACACACACAGACACACACACACACACACACACACACAGAGACTGCTGAGTCCATACACACACACATAGACTGCTGAGTCCATACACACACACACATACAGACTGCTGAGTCCATACACACACACAGACTGCTGAGTCCATACACTCACAGACTGCTGAGTCCATACACACACACAGACTGCTGAGTCCATACACACACACACACACATACACACACAGACTGCCGAGTCCATTCACACACACACAGACTGCTGAGTCCATGCACACACACACCAAACCTACCTGTCCCTGGAGGCTGTTGCTAGGGGTCAGACAGCCATCTTCTGCAGCAGCAAGGTCTGCTGCTTTATGGCAGGGGTGGGGCTTATGTGTGGGGGCGGGGATTATGTGCGGGAGGCGGGGTCTGTGCCAGGGAACATGTCAGTGCTCCCTCCAGCCCCAGCAGCGTTCTAGCTGCTCTGTCCTGCATTCCCTCGGGCTGTCACAGACTGTTACAGTCCGAGGGAATAGACTTGAAGCACATGGCCAGCAAGTTGCCGGCATTTGGGGAGGTGTAAGGGGGGGCACAGCATGATGTAGGGGGGGGGGCATGGCCCCCTCTGGCCCCCCACCCTAGCGACACCACTGAATGTAAAGATCTTTGGCAGCACAGAAGTCTCAATTTCTATGTGGGATCAATGTGACAGATTAAATATAGATGTTACCTGCATCTTTGCAGTGGTCAGCCTTTAAAGTCTCCTTTCTTCTAACACTTCTTATCTTCAGCCCCAAGAAAGACTTATTAAAAATAAATGATTCCACAATGCAACTCTTTAAAACAAAAAAATTAAAATTGCAACAAAACAAAAATTAAAAACACGATGCAATAAAATGAATCCATGTGGACTCACTGCAGACTGACCTCTCATAGCAGGTGAAAGCCCTTATAAAAACTTTCCCATGCTTTGTCAGTTATTACATCATGTGAGAAAATTCCCCATGCTAAATAATATCAGTATGAGTACTTACATCTGTTGGCATTTAAAATCCAACATCAATGCATAGTTTTGTGGTTAGTACACATTAAGGACATATTAATATTATCGGATTTATTTAGAGGTAATGAAGGATTTGTGAGTTTTAGTCCAAGACAGACAAATTGTAAAAGTTTCCATCCTGGCAATGTTTCTGGCTCTGATAGTTTGACACAAAATGTAAATTTTTGTGAATTAGTCCTAATAGCGTTTTGTAGCACAGTATATCAAATGGTTACTGGTGAATGATTTGAGTCTCTAGTAATTCTTCAGAGTTATATTGATTTTAATTAAATACTTAGTAGTTTTCCATGCTTTTGATCATTTGACCTTAAGCAAATCACTCCTTGACATTCAAATACTTTGAATTAGGAATTTAAAAAAGATCCCAATTTTAAAGCACTTATCAAAAAAGGATGAAATCGCTTGATGTACAGAAGCAGAAAATGAGTTTGACTAAAGCTGTTTATGACTTGTCATCACAAAATTAATATGTCACATTCCTGCTGAGGGTTTATATTTTTCTCTGTGATATCTGTTATGCTGTTATTAATATAATAATATTTATGTCTAAGATCAAATGTATTCTAAGACATTCCCAATGTGTAATTGCATTAAGAGTTTTTCCCATGCTCAACTTTTCGTTTCAGTGCCAAAAATATTAATTATGTTCACCTACTAATAAAATGGCTAAAATCAGCGAATTGCATATTCCTAACTTTTATGGGTACTTATTGGTTAATCCAATAACCAAATATATAATAATTATATAACCACATTTCCTTTTCTATTTTACAGCTATCTATAAAATGTTCTTTCAAACCTTGTGATTAACAAAATGTTAAAGGAACACTATAGTCACCTAAATTACTTTAGCTAAATGAAGCAGTTTTAGTGTATAGATCATTCCCCTGCAATTTCACTGCTCAAGTCACTGTCATTTAGGAGTTACATCACTTTGTTTCTGTTTATGCAGCCCTAGCCACACCTCCCCTGGCTATGATTGACAGAGCCTGCATGAAAAAAAAAATGGTTTCACTTTCAAACAGATGTAATTTACCTTAAATAGTTGTATCTCAATCTCTAAATTGAACTTTAATCACATACAGGAGGCTCTTGCAGTTTCTAGCAAGCTATTAACATAGCAGGGGATAAGAAAATCTTAATTAAACAGAACTTGCAATAAAGAAAGCCTAAATAGGGCTCTCTTTACAGGAAGTATTTATAGAAGGCTGTGCAAGTCACATGCAGGGAGGTGTGACTAGGGTTCATAAACAAAGGGATTTAACTCCTTAATTGCATAGGATTGAGCAGTGAGGCTACAGGGACATGTTCTATACACCAAAACTGCTTCATTAAGCTAAAGTTGTCCAGGTGACTATAGTCTCCCTTTAAGTCAAAGGAAAATTGGCTAATGCGTTATTTTGTGAAATTAACAAAGCTGCTGGACAATTATTATTATATATTCTAGCAATTACATTGCTGGACATTCTATTTTTTATAAATAGTAGAGTTTAGTAATAAAATTGTTAAAATGAAAATGCTAAAACGCACTGGCATGTCTACACTCGTAATAATATAGAGATATGAAAATATATAGAAAATATGCTTTTTAACATTTTTCCCTATTTTTACAATTGCATTAACACAAAATATTGTGCTATGCATACATATAAGGTCTCATAAAAAATCCATCTTATCTTTAAAAAACAACAACAATATATGTTATGTGTGGGTGTTCTTAATGGTAACACTGCAAACAAGTGGAACAAGTGAATAACAAAAGTGCAAAAAAGACCTAAGTCACAGAATTTCAGAAAGCCTTAGTAAATAAAAAGTCAAATTTTTACATGAATTTTGCAATCTGGAATCATATTCATATATTTAATTCATCACCTGTAAGAATAACATTAAGACCACTCTAACTAATCACTTCTTTGCCATGAACTTCTATGTCATTTAGCAATCTCTTGTTTGTCCTGTAATCTCTTTGCAGCGCTGGGAAGAGGCCACCATAAACTGACAAACATAGACACAAGTTGTTCACAGTAATATCTTCAAAATGTAATTGCGTATCACAGGTTATATTGTGTTCTTTACCAAGGCATTTTTTTTCTTTTATTCTCTTTCCAATCAGATAGTTACACCTGGTCTTAATGTATAGAGAGGGTAGTAAAGGGTGGGTGAGGAGTTTGGACATAACTGCTGTTATTGAGCAGATCAGCAGTAAAGGGGTTTAATTAGGACTTTACTGTTGTTACAAGACAAACAGCAGTAAGGGAGTAGGATAAAGGAAAGCAGGTATAAAGTCCAAACTTGTAAACAACCAAAAAGCTTACTCTGCTTAAACTTTGAAACTTATTCTAGGGGTTTATACACTATTTGATATCAAAAAGCATAAACATAATCAAATTCCATCATCACCCAATTGCCAGATGCACAATCATTCTTAGCTTTCCTCTTCAAATATTTGTTATTGAGACAAAGTTTACATTTTTTTACATAACAAAAAATAAACGTATTAAATTATACAAAGTAAGACAATATAAAATTTTGAGGAACAGATAAAAAAACAGCTTGGGGGGTGGGAACAACAGAAATTACAACTCAAGTTCTCAGAACACATATCTTAACATTGTTTTCTTTAGTAGTACTGTTATATATCTGTCACGGGAAATGGGACTCCTTGTACTTGTTCCCCTAATTATACTTTGTATCATCTAATGTTTCCCTGCATTCAAGTGGAATTGTTCCCTTCTATTCAGTTACCGAACAGATTCTGTGGGGTCCCCTCGTTCGCAAATCAAATCATGTTTAGGCTTGATTGGAAGCAGGGCCGGACTGGGAAAAAAATTCAGCCTGGGCATTTTTTAATCACAGCGTCCCACTAAAAAGGGGACGGGGCAGAAAGGCTTGTGTTTTGTCATCCCCAATGACAAGCACGTCCCCTCTCAAAGTGAGCACGTTGGTTCAATGCTCTTCCAGGGCAGACCATGAGAAAAAGACCCTGTATTTGTTCTGCACAGTGCAAGCAAATTTAAAGGACCACTATAGGCACCCAGACCACTTCAGCTTAATGAAGTGGTCTGGGTGCCTGGTCCAGCTAGGTTTAACCTAGGTTTGCTGTAAACATAGCAGAGAAACTGCTATGTTTACCTGTGGGTTAATCCAGCCTCTAGTGGCTGTCTCATTGACAGCCACTAGAGGCGCTTCTCACTGTGATTTTCACACTGTGATGTGTGTGAGGGTAATGTGTATGTGTATGTATGTTAGGGTGATGTGTGAGAGTGCTGTGTGTAAGGGTGATGTGTGAGAGTTATGTGTGTGAGAGTGGTGTGTGTGAGAGAGTGCTGTGTGTGTGAGAGAGTGTTATGTGTGAGGGTGATGTGTGTGAGAGTACTATGTGTTAGAGTGTTGTGTGTGAGGGTGATGTGTGTGAGAGTGCTGTGTGTGAGAGTGCTGTGTGTGTGAGAGACTATTGTGTGTGAGGGTGATGTGTGTGAGAGTGCTATGTGTGAGAGTGCTGTGTGTGAGAGTGTTGTGTGTGAGGGTGATGTGTGTGAGAGTGCTATGTGTGAGAGTGCTGTGTGTGAGAGTGGTGTGTGTGAGGGTGATGTATGTGAGTGTTCTGGAGTGTGAGGGTGATGTGTGTGAGGGTGATGTGTGTGAGGGTGCGGTGTGTGAGAGTGCTGTGTGTGAGAGTGCTGTGTGTGAGAGTGATGTCTGTGAGAGTGTTGTATGTGAGGGTGATGAGTGTGAGAGTGCAGTGTGTGAGAGTTATGTGTGTGTTCAGATGTCTGGCCTTCGCTTCTGGTATCCAGTACTCTTTTTACAATTCTTGTTTAGTTTTTCTTGGTTTTTCTGGTTATCTATTCTATATCTGGTTTTTGTTATGCTGGGTTTTCTGGGTTAATTTCTTTATTCCATTACTGGAATTCCCAGTCTCCTGGATTCCTTAAAATGTTTGTTTTTTGTTGCCCCACCCATTCCTTTGCCGTTAATCCTTTTTGTTTGTCTGTTCCTGCAAGCAGTGGTCTCATTTCCTCTGCTCCTTTCTTTGCAGGTAAGTACTGTGTGTTTTTTATTGTTGTTTATTTAGTCATGCATATTTAGGATCTAGTTAGGACCCACCGTAATTGGTGTACTTTGGTGCCATGGTGGGCTGCATACATCTTGGCCATTTATGTATGTCTAAATCTCCAATGTTTATTACATATATAGTACTTAGTTATGTCTCCTCCAGTTTTGCCTTGTATCTCTTGTCTTGTTTTTTGTCTTGTATTCCCAGTTCATGTACAGTCATGCCCAGAAACCATCAGCACCGTAAACCCCACGAACTGCCGCAGCTTGGTTGGGGTCTCGCCGTCCTCCACCCACCCTGGACCCAGGACTAGGATCCAGCTTCCAGTGGGTACACCTCTTCTAGTCCAGAGAGCGTAGCAGGAACAGCTCTTAAAGGGCTAGTGATTATACTCAGGGGAGTATTGGGATTATAGCAATCCCCAGAGTAAATATAACTCTCCAATTCCCCAAACATGAGCCAAGATTTCATGAAGGGGTAAACGAATCTCAGTTTAATGGGAGCCACACTTGGTCTTATATGACAATCCCCATGCAAGGGGTACGCCCACATGGACCTGATGGTAGACTGATTTGCAACTTCACAGACCAATAACAATTAGGATACAATGCACGACACTCCCACACACAGCACACAATCCCTCCCCTCTACCTGGGAGATAATTGGATCAGTAACTGTACTAATTCTAATCCAATAATCTCCAAGCACAGATAAAACATACTTTTCTTAAACACCCCAAAAGTACCCTACAAATACATAAAATTGTTACATTCCCTGATAGCCCTGATCTGGGTGACCAACATATCCAAAAATCAGTTCAGGGGTTCAGGAATTTCCTGGACGTCTTATTGACCGTGCACATGGTCCCATGCCCAGAACAGTTCCAGTGAATTAGGACTAACGGTCGGTCTCTCTGTCTGGAGTACAAAAGTACATACTTCACATGAACAGAGCCAAGTGCATTGGGCAAGGTATATTGCAGGGCTCATGGCCCTGAGGCAAGAGGCTGGCCAGCAGGCTCCTCCAAGAACCCGTGATGAGGTTGAGTTTGTCACATCCCATACAATCAAACCTCTTTTTGGAATTGACAATACCACCTCTACCAGGCAGCCAGTTTATATATGCACAAACATAACTTTCATTTTCACAAACCAATCTGAGCACTTTTTGGATATGTTGTGCGCTCAGATCAGGAATATGCTGTTGTCATGTATTTATGTGATATGTGAAAATTGTATGTTAGTTTTCCTATTGGATAATTGGATTAACTTAATTGGAGCTTAATTACCTCTCAAACACAATGGCTTGTGGGAAGGAAACCTCTTTGTATTAGAAACCCCATGCTAGAGGCACTGTATAAGAAGCGGAGCGTGGCCTAATAAAGTTCAGATTGCTGCTTTACCCAATACGACTGGTTGCGTCCATTATATTGGGGAAACTCAACGCAAAGGGAATACTTTCACTATATTCAGCACATCTGGAATTAGGACTAGTGGAGGATTGAAGGAATAACAGCAATAGACTCACGTGACAATATCATTTAACAGAATAACATATTATGGTGATTGTATCTGTTTAACATTTACAATATGCTTACGCATTATATAGTAAACAATTATAACCAATACAGTTTCTTGATGGCTTTTTCCCATCTATCACAATAATAAACAATATTAGTTAGTTTAGGAGAAGACTGACTTGTTTATAAATTGGTTTCAAGACAATCTTTCCCCATTCTTAGTTTTTATTTTCACACTTACTACTACTCATGTCTAAATTAGAATTTATTTCTTGTGTTTGATATTGCTTTAAGCTATTAGCAGGGGCCTTCAATTAATCTGTCAACATAGAGTTGCAGTTAAAATTAATTTCAATGCATATAGTGTGTAACTGTAATACCCTGTTATTGTGTATCTATACATTAACTGCAGTGTAGTACCTGTTAGCACTAATTGTGATCCCCATGAACGACTGTACCACTAAATGAGTAAACGTTCATAACCACGTGTTTCTAAAAGATTTTACATTAATGAAGAAATAGTGTTAGCATTAAAGAAAGATGTTTTGTACAGAACAAATTGCTGAAGTTTGTAAATTATATACATCATATTGTCTTAAAATACATGACAATTGTTATTTGTAATGAAATACACAACGTGATAATGTGAAAATAAATGGGATAGACTGAACAAGAAAAAACATTGTTTGTAGACAAGAAGCCATCTAACTTCTAACCACCAATACCCTTTAACAGGCTGAGATTAATTTGAGGTTCCACTATTTTCACATTTCATTTAATAGCTTAAAGTTTTGTTTCCAAACATGGGCGTCCGCAGGAATTTTTCCAGGGGGGGGCAAAATTGTAATGACATCCATGCTTGGTACCTTTTTGACAGTGTCATGAAAGGGAAGGGGCATAGCCATTATCACATAAAGCCAGGGTGAATAGCGTTTTCACAACTATGGTGTCAGGAATATATGTTTGTATTCCTGACACTATAGTGTTCCCTTAAGCAAATTAAAGGACATTTCTGGTCACCATAACAACTTCACCTAAATGAAAATGCTATGATGCCAGGAAGCCCCTGGGTGCTCGCTTTCCTTTAAGGGGTTAAATCGCTCTCAAATGGTTTAACCCCAAAGGCTTCCTCCAGCTCCAGGTCGCTCAGTGGTATTTGGCTTCTGAAACAGAGTGTCAGGAAGTGCAGATTGACGTCAGACATGGGTGCCGCTGATTGGCTAGAGTGGTCAGTTGACGCTCTAAGCCAATCGCTAGTTCCCGGTTCATAAAATATTTTTACTTTTTTATGAATGGGGAGCTACTGATTGGCTTAGAGTGCCAGCTGACCGCTCTAGCCAATCAGCAACACCCCTACCCAACGGCACTCTGTGCTTCCTGACACTCAGTAAATAAAAGTGAACACATTAATACTGATATTTTTTTACCTTTGGAGATGAGAAGGTCCAGCGTTTCCCTGCCTGGCCCAGGTACCAAAGCCTTATGATGTGGTGTCCAGAATAAAGTGGAGGGTTCACTTCATTTGTCCTTCCTGCTCCAATCTCCTTTTCCTCTCCTTCATTTGACAGTCTTTTTTTTTTTTTTTCTGACGCTGTTTTCTATCCTTGGCCCCTTCTGCTCTTTTACCTTTCTGCTACTTTCTGCTTATTTTGCGCCCTTCTGCTTCTTTCTCATTCTGATCCCTTTGTGCTCCTTGCAGACCCTTTCTGCTCCCTTTTCTACTTTACCTTTGTGCTCCTTGCTGTCCCTTTCTGCTCCCTTTTCTACTTTAACTTTGTGCTCCTTGCTGTCCCTTTCTGCTCTCTTTTCTACTTTAACTGTGTGCTCCTTGCTGTCCCTTTCTGCTCTTTCTCCTACTTTACCTTTGTGCTCCTTCTGATTCTTTCTGCTCCTTTACCTTTGTCCTCCTTGCTGTCCCTTTGTGCTCCTTCCTGCTCCTTGCAGGCCCTTCGTGCTCATTCTCCTACTTTACCTTTGTGCTCCTTCCAGCTCATTTCTGACCCTTTGTGCTGCTTTACCTTCAAGCTCCTTGCTGACCCTTCCTGTTCATTTCTATATATCTATAGGCTGCTGCACCCCCCAAAATCTATGGGCTGCTGCCCCCCTCCCCAAATCTATGGGCTGCTGCCCCCCCAAATCTATGGCTGCTGCCCCCCAAATCTATGGGCTGCTGCCCCCCCCCCAAATCTATGGGCTGCTGCCCCAAATCTATGGGCTGCTGCCCCCAAATCTAAAGGCTGCTGCCCCCCCAAATCTATGGGCTGCTGCCCCCAAATCTATGGCTGCTGCCCCCCAAATCTATGGGCTGCTACAAATCTATGTTCCAAATCTATGGGCTGCTGCCCCCAAATCTATGGGCTGCTGCCCCCCTCCCCAAATCTATGGGCTGCTGCCCCCCTCCCCAAATCTATGGGCTGCTGCCCCCCCAAATCTATGGGCTGCTGCCCCAAATCTATAGGTGGCTGCTGCCCTCCTTGTGTTCCAGTGCCTGCCTCAAACAGCGTGTTGCCCCGGCCCCAAAGTGCCCCCCAAACCTGCGTTGCCCCTCAAATCTATGGGCTGCTCCAAAGTTCCAGCCGCCTCCCTAAAACCCATGCCGCTCCCCCAAAATCTATGGGCTGCTGCCCCAAATCTACAGGCTGCTGCCCCCCCCCCTAAATCTATGGGCTTCTGCCCCCCCCAAATCTATAGGCTGCTGCCCCCCTCTCAAACCCTCCCCCCACTTACCTGATCTGTAGGCTATCTCTGGCTGCATGTGTTGCTCCCCTGCGGTTTCAATCAGCAGAGAGAAGCAGGGATAAGATGCAGCTTCCTATCCCTGTCTCTCTCCATACACAGTGCCACCTACTGGCCGGCGCCGGTATTGCAGTTCATTTTAAATCTCACACGAAAACTAGCAAAACAAGCTGAAAAATCCAGGGGGGGGGCAAGTGCCCCCCCTTGCCCCCCCCTGCGGACGCCCATGTTTCCAAATGCATAGAAGGTTAGTCTCAAATATTATTGTAAGTTAATAGAGGACAAAAACCATGTATTAAATTAATATTTATATGTGTATATATGATAAGAATCACACTAGTGAAGGAAGTCACCATCACTGTTAGAAAAAGATGGACACTTTATGTAGGTCTCGGGATTACTCTTAAGTTTAAGTCATGATGTCCATTATAGCTACAGGGTGTCTATTATTGTTATTTGTTAAATTGTTTTGTGCTCTCTTGTCCTGCTGATGCTCTCTACCAACTAGGTGGATTTGGCTGTGGAGCCTTTGCAGCGCCACCTGTTGGCTGTTAATGATCTTGCAAGCCTGTCAGGGCCATCTGTTGGCAACAGTAATGTTCAGTGCCACCTGTGGTTGCAATGTTCGCTATCTGAATACTCTGAAAGCTCTGTAATTTGCATATTATGTTTTCTGTAGGCCGAGCACATATTTTTATGGAAGAGGCGCAGCGTGATGACGTAAGCCACAAGGTGAGCCTGCCATAAGGAGGAGGGAGCAGCTGGAGCTGACCCACACGGAGAACAGACTCTACGATACCACGCCAAACTAAAACTGAAGGAACTTGTGAATATCCCACTTACAACCCGAGTACCCTTGTCCCGGCTCTCCCCTTGCTCTATATCCAGACATTTTTGTTTGAATCCACTCCCTCCGACAATAACTGTATGAGTCATCCGAGAAAAACTGCTTGAAAGAGGTCGTCTCGATCGGCTTAGCTTGGCTTGCTACTATCGGCTACTGAACAGCTGATGAGGGTCTGGGATCTCCCCTTGAGACGGGCTGTCTATCTCTCGGAAGCTGTGAAGATGAAGAGAAGGGGAAACAATCCCCTGTAAGGTACTTAAATTCAAACGCCTAAAAATGTCTGAACATAACAAAGTAATATAAGGAGGATTGAAGAAAAGTTAAGAGGGAGTGGCAAATCAATAAAAAAAAAGAGAAAAAAAGGAAGGAAAATAGAAAAGGTTATAAGTAAAAGAGAGACAAGGGAGAGAGGAGAGGGGAGGGGAGAAAAGGAGAGCTAAAAGTGAATGAAATACAAATAAAAGAAATAATACAAGATTATTGAAAGATAAAACAAGGATAAAGGTCTGCATACAAAAGAAAGGAAAGAGGAAGGAAAAAGAAAGAGGAAAAGAAAAAGGGAAAGGGAAGAAATACAATTTTTTCCACTTCTTTATGTACGTAGTCCCTTTTCCCTCCTGCTGTTTTCTATTCATACAAAAGATCTTCAGATAAATCTGTCATTGTTCAGTCAGATTGGTAAAATCACAGAATTCAAGAGAGAGGAGAGAGGAAGAGGGGGAGGAAAATAGAAGAATAAAAGATAAAGACCGATGGTAGATTGGGAAAAATTGAAGATCTTAAAATAAAATATAACTTAAGATAGGAAGGAAAAAGAGCCAAGAAAAGATACCTAATGCGTTTAAAGAAAAAAATTGCAAAGAATTATTTAAAGAGATAGACTCCCCCTTTCCTATTTTTTTCCCCCTCTCGCTCACTATTTTAAATGGCTTCTAAACGCTCTCAGGAACCTAAAGTTTCATCAAAAAGGGAAAAGAAACCAGCAAAGCAAGAAAAGAGACTTTGTACTTTTTTCTCCCACAAAAAACGCAAGATCTTAATGATAAAACACCATTAGATTCCTATATTGCAATGGCTCCTTCTCCTGTAGAATCAATCGGGATTACCATCGAAATAATAAAAACACTCTTGGATAATACTGTAAAAGAAATAAAAAAAGAGATCCAGGACAATTCCATAGACCTTAAAAATGATATATCCAGAGTAATGGATCGGATCTCAAAAATTGAAGAAAAAGACGAACATATAGAATTTCAATTTCAAACTCTGAAAGATTTGCATAAAGACACTGAACTGAAAGTTATTCAACTTGAAACTAAGATAGCTGATTTGGAAGATCGAGCTAGAAGAACCAATTTGAAATTCAGAAATATCCCTGCAATTATTACAAATGACAAACTGGAGGATTTTATGAAGGAATTTTTTCATCTCTTAGTTTACCACTGGATTCGCATGACTTAAAAATGGATCGGTGCCATAGAATTTTTAAGCCAGCCAATATAAAAAACAACTTCCCAAGAGATGTAATTGCCACCTTTCATTCATCTGAAACTAAAAATCTAATTCTGTCAACATTAAAGAAAAACAGATCATATTTTACAAGAGCTAAAAGAAGAGCCTTTTCACCGATATTTCAAACTTTAATAAATCATAACTTAAGATTTAGATGGCACCACCCGGCATCTCTTCTGATTTTTTACCATAACGAATGGTTTACATTTTCAACTTTCGAAACCGCTAATGAATGGCTGATACAATCAAAACTTAATTAAAAAATGGGTCTCAAGAACAAGAGGGAGGAATAAGAGAGGGGTAATAATTATTATTAAAGAAAGCACAAAAGACAAAGACTAAAGGGTCAAAAAAATGTTAGCCTGATAGTCAAAAGGTGGACTAAATGGGTAAGAAAGGGGCATAACCCCATATAATTCAGAGGGACAAAGGAGAAAAAGATACAGAGTTACTGTGCGATATGAGTAAGGCACCCAGGTTTACTCCTGGTGCCCAAAGAACATACCGCTCAGACTCAGGTCTTACCCAAGTACAGTATCTAGCGTAAAAAAACGGACAAATGGTGAAAAAATAAATCAAATAAACGTAACCTTTATTCAAATAAATAAAAGAAAAAACGTGAAAAGAAAATCGTGCAAAGTGTACGTGGTTAAAAACGGGGGATAGTGGAAATTACTGTCAATGCTCCAAAAAAAGAGAGCTAGTAAGCAAAATGTCTTATCAGCATAAATCAAAGATACACCTATATCTTATTGGATAATACTTAGACACATATATATTTGTCTTGTTCCAAAATAAAGGTGTATCAAATATAATTAAGAATAAATAGTTGATAAGGTTATAATATGAAAAAAACACTTCACAAAGGGCCAAGTATCAATACAATACCCACAAATGAGCACTAAGTGATATATTTGTAGATAAGAACAGGCTATCAGCTAATGTAGGTATATACTCAAGAGATATTTTGTGTTAATAATGACGTTAGCAGGCTCAGAATCAAAGTGCAATAGTAACCCTATATTGTAACAAAAGTGTCTGAAAAGGGAAACATTCCCATTGATCAATTAAGCCACTTAAAACTATAGAGCCTGTCAGCTAAAACGCTGGACACCCATTGAGAGGTGTAAATATATCAAACATGAGGTATTAATAAAAATACATATATCAGGGAGTAAGAGTAGTATTTTAATCCACCTCTTATGTCTCCTCTCCCCCCCCCTCCAGGGAAAAATCATTTAACCCAGGAAAGGGGAAAGGGAGAATCCTTCGTACATCCCTTTTGGACTGAGTGTTTTAAGTTGGTGTCTGAGAAACTTGTCATAGTCTCCCCTCCTTACATTCTTTTTAACTAATTCCAGGCCACAGAAGCGTAACCCCTTAGAGTCACCTCCGTGATATTCGCGCAGGTGCCTTGATATTGGGTTATCTGTTGGATTCTTTGGAGATCTAATGTGTTCCTGTATTCGTTTTTTAAAAGGGCGGAAAGGTTTGCCAACGTATTTTCGATTACATTGACAGGTCAGCAGGTAAACCAGTCCTGCTGTATTGCAACTGAAAAAAATAGGTTATCTCAAAAGATTCCCGGTTATCACTATCCCAAACTCTCTTGGAGTCTCTTTTTATAAACTTACATGAAACACATCTGCCACATCCATAAGTACCAGTGACAGTGTTGTGAAGCCAAGTTTTAGTTGAAGATTGTCTAGTTTGTAAATGACTCGGAGCAAGAATATCACAAAGTTTTTTTCCTCGACGGGCTGTAAGGGAGAGGAGACATAAGAGGGGGATTAAAATCAGTCCCCTTAAATTTATTCCCAAAAATCTACTGTCCCTTCTGTATTTTATAATATATGTATTATGTATTATATATTATCCATAATACACTATACTGTATTCGCTTATACACAATCATAATTTTATTTCTAAGGTAAGGTCATAGCTAGTGATGTCCTGAACTGTTCGCCGAACGGTTCGCGAACTGTTCGCCATGGTTCGGCTCGAACTGTTCGCCACGGTTCGCCACGAACGGTTCGCCGCGGACTCCAGTCAGCTGACACATTCCAGCCAATCAGCAGCAGACCATCCCTCCCAGACCCTCCCACCTCCTGGACAGCATCCATTTTGAAGCTGCATTCTTAGTGAGCTGTACAGGAGGTGGGAGGGTCTGGGAGGGAGGGTCTGCTGCTGATTGGCTGGAATGTGTCAGCTGACTGGAGTCTGTGGCGAACCGTTCGTGGCGAACCGTGGCGAACCGTTCGCGAACCGTTCGACGAACAGTTCGGGACATCACTAGTTATAGCTCAATTTGGACATTTAATTAAGTTGAATTTTCATTCTCTGTATGAAAATACATTTATATTACCTTTAAATAAGGAGCCTAAGTCAGTGATTGGTTTTCATTATGCTCTAATTAAGCATAATAAGTTATGTATTAACATTTATAAAGTGGTGGCTTATATAGACTCTTTTTTGCCCACTTATGTTTTGCTGCTTAATCTACATAACCTACACACTCTAATAACAGCAATAATCTATAAAACTCTTTGCTTTATTTATCTTTTTGATACATAACGAAAACGGCACATATAGGGGGGCGTATCAATATTTTCAATTCCGCCCCTGCTAAGATATGATTCGCTGTTGCGATTGCCAATCACATGCATTTTGCCCACTATGCTGGAGCATCTGTGTGATTGGCCGCTCGACAGTATAGTTAGGCGGGTCTATTGATCGCCGCCCACCGAGATAGATTAGCCTATCCCGTGAGCACAACGTAATCTATAACCTGCCACGATTGACGTCTCGTGAGGTGATTGGCCGTATGACGTTCTGATGGGTGCGGTCTTACCCTTTTTAAACATATGCTGTCTCGGACTCGGTTTAGCTCTTGAAAAAGGCGCAACAAAGCGCCGAAACGCATTGAGCTTTGCTATGCTGCTTTTTAGCTGCTTTTTAGTTTAAATAGGGATTCTAATGGATTCTTACTGAGCTTAATATAGTTATATTTTTGGAATTTACCCTTACTTCACCTTAGGGACTATTTTCTCTACCCACTATGAGCACGCTTATGGACTGATTCAGCTTTATCTGCTGTCAGGATATAACAGCTGAGTAGATATCCATATGGCTAAATATACTGTTTCTCTATAGCCATATTGGGGGAACAGTACGAAGTGTCTAATTGGGAAACTACACTGATTTTTCTGTTTCTCAGATACTTTGAGACTGCTTGGGTTTGTCTATCTGCGGGTGTAGGATGTTGGTCCCTTTATGATTTTTTTGTCTAGACCACATAGGGACTTACATTAATATATACCTGCTGCAATACTACTCTTACTCCCTGATATATGTATTTTTATTAATACCTCATGTTTGATATATTTACACCTCTCAACGGGTTGCCAGCGTTTTAGCTGACAGGCTCTATTGTTTTAAGTGGCTCAATTGATTAATGGGAATGTTTCCCTTTTCAGACACTTTTGTTACAATATAGGGTTACTATTGCACTTTGATTCTGAGCCTGCTAACTTCATTATTAACACAAAATATATTTTGAGTATATACCTACATTAGCTGATAGCCTGTTCTTATCTCCAAATATTTTGCTTAGTGCTCATTTGTGGGTATTGTATTGATACTTGGCCCATTGGGAAGTGTTTTTTTCATATTATAACCTTATCAACTATTTATTTTCAATTAAATTTGATACACCTTTATTTTGGAACAAGACAAATATATATGTGTCTAAGTATTATCCATACAGATATAGGTGTATCTTCGATTTATGCTGATAAGACATTTTGCTTACTAGCTCTCTTTTTTTGGAGCATTGCCAGTAATTTCCACTAGATCCCCCGTTTTTAACCACGTACACTTTACACGATTTTCTTTTCACGTTTTTTCTTTTATTTATTTGAATAAAGGTTACGTTTATTTGATTTATTTTTTTCACCATTTGTCCGTTTTTTTGAGCTAGATACTGTACTTGGGTAAGACCTGAGTGTGAGCGGTATGTCCTTTGGGCACCAGGAGTAAACCTGGGTGCCTTTCTCATATCGCACAGTAACTCAGTATCTGTTTTTCTCCTTTGTAATAATAATTATTATTATTTTTTCTTTCTCTCTGTCTCCCTCAGGCATATTATAACAGGATATAAAATGCATACTATATAGTTCAAAGAAAAGGAGAGAAGAAGAAAGAGGAAAGATAAAAGATAAGATTGAATAAGAAAAAAGAAGAGTATGGAATAAGATTTTAAACTCTTCTATATAGTTGGTGATAACTGTAAAATGAGTGAACTATAACTAAAAAAAAGAATCCAAAAGGGATGGAAGAGGGAGAGAAAGAGGAGAGAAATAGAGAATGCAACTACTTTTTTTACACAATGGGACTTTTTTTTTTTTTTTGAGAAACAAGTTGGTAAGGAACAAATATTATTGTATTGAAATGTATTGAAATCTGAGAATGTTCATACCCCACTGCACTATAGCAAACTCCAGTTTGAATGTTTCCACAAGTTGTTTGAAATAATGATAATAGGGATAATAACTACTAGATTTAATATAAGAATATACACCAGATTATTTCGAAAGAGATTAAGGTGGTTAAAAACTCACAATAAAATATAAAAATTTTATAAATAAATTATGAATTTGTTAAATAGCTAATAATAACCACAGGGATTTTGATAATTAAAAGATGCGGATTACACTTAATATATATTTCCACGACACAAATTTACCCTCAATGTTTGGTTTAACACTGCTAAAAAAAGAAAAAAAGAAAAAAAAGTGTTTTATATTCATAATATTAATTAAACGAGAAGGTGAAATAAAATGGGTATAGGTAAAGTTTTATACTAAGATTCCTTCTCTTTAAGAAATTTTTGATCACAGAACAAATATTGTTGTATTAAAATTTGGAAATGTACACACACCAAGGCTTTATAGGAAATCCCCGTTTGAATATGATCATTAAATGTTCAAATGATGATAATATTGATAACAATGAACAGTTTCTCTATAATAAGACTAATGAGAAAAAGATAATAAATGTTAAAGGTCTGTGACTCAATATATGACCTTTATAAATACTGCTTTACATTGGTTAGAAAGTCTATAAAAATCACAAGGAAACTGGTAACTAATTAATATACGTATTTGACACACAGAATTTATGCATTGAATTCCAAGGTTGAATAATAACCGACTAGGAAGATCATAGGATATCGTCCCCCCATTTGGGAAGGAGAGAGAGAGGGAAAAAGAAAGAAAAGAGATTAAGGATTTTTTTTTCTTTTGCCCCTCTTCTTCCCCTTCCCTCTCTTTTCCAGACACTCTCCCTCCCTGTGGGTATCTAGATGATACTTTGATGTTGGAGTCTTGTTATACTCCAATAAGTAAATGTTAATTTTTTTGTAATGTTTCTTTTTATAAGATGTTCTTTAACATCTTAAAATGTTCTGTGTTTTGTTATAAATGTGAATGTAAAAGTAATTGGTTGGCTATTATAAGGGTATCAGCTATGGTTATATCATATATAAAAAGGAAAAGAAAGGATAGAAAAATAATGAATGAAAATGTTAAAATTAATATCAATTAATGTTCAAGGACTCAACTCTCCAAAAAAAAGAGCTTATCTATATAATACTTTACTTAAACAAAAAGCACAAATATCCTTTATTCAGGAAACCCACTGGAAAAAACAAAAGGATAAAAAAAAACAGTACTGGAACTTTAAAAAGTTCCCTATCATAGCAGAAGCTTCAAATCAATCACAAAAAAAAGGAGTAGCAATAATGTTCTCTAAGGCGATTAATTATTCCTGTCATTATTTGGAGAGTGATTTAGAAGGAAGATTTATTATTTGGATCGGGAAGATTAATGAGATTCGATACACTTTACTTAATATTTATCTCCCCAATAAGGCACCAGTTAAATATCTCGCAAAAATAATGAAAAGAGTAGAATTAATCCATAAAGGAATATTGCTGATCGCGGGAGATTTTAACTGTATAGCTGACCCCAAATTAGATAAGCAATTAAAACCAGGTCAACTTCCAGACAAAAACCTTGTTAATCAAGCATCTTCATTATGCAACTTAGCTAAAAAGAATGATATTTATTATTTATGGAGGATATTCCATCCCACGGACCGTAATTATACCCATATTTCCTCGGCACACAAAACTGCAGCTAGATTAGACATGTGCTGGGGAGATGCTAAACTAGTCAAAAGGATACAAACTATCAAAATAGAGATTTACACATGGTCCGACCATGAACTTCTTATACTAAAAATTAAAGAAAATGGGAATAAATATCACCCCCCCCCCACCCCCCTGGGAACTTAATGACTCTTTATTAACTACTAAAAAAAAATAAAGAATATATAAAACACCTCTCTGAATTATTTTTCGCAGAAAATCTTCCCGAACATACATCATATCAAAATATATGGTGTACATACAAAGCTGTAACTAAGGGCTACTTAATAAAATTAGCATGTTATGAAAAGAAACAGAGAGGCGTTCCAATTTTAGATCTTTATTTACAATTATACAAATTGCAAGCTCAGAAACAATAGTCTTAATTAAAAAATATAAAGATATGATAAATCAAAAGATTCTTGAAAGAACAGAATTTAACTTAAAATGACAAAAAATTAAATTTTATTACCGGAATAATAAAGTAGACAAAATATTAACTAGTCGACTTAAAAAAAAATAAAATAGAAAATAAGATTTATAAAATTATTGAAGATGGTAAGGTTTTACTGACTCCGGAAGATATAGGTAACTCATTTAGGAGGTACTACGAAAGTCTATATAATATTCATTATATCCCCACTGATCAGATTATCGACAAATACTTACAAAAAATAAAAATTCCTAAAATTACATCAATTCAAAGAGATAACCTGAACCAAAAAATATCCCACGCAGAAGTAAAAGAAAGTATAAGCAACTTACAAACTTCCAAAACTCTGGGCCCAGACGGCTTTTCAAATTTATTCTTTAAAACCTTTAAAAGCATTATAATTCCTTATTTAACAGACACCTTCAATGAAATTGCCTCGACAGGTAAAATAACTCGAGAATTACTAAGGGCCAATATAAAACCTATTTTGAAACCCAATAAAATTCCAACAGACATAAATAATTACAGGCCAATTTCTATAATAAATATAGATGTTAAATTATATGTTTCAATAATAGCTAGAAGACTCAATCAATTATTACCTGAATTGATACATATAGATCAAATAGGGTTTGTTAAGGGTCACCATTCGAGCGACAGTTCACGTAGAATTATCGACCTACTTCAGTGTGCACAATTAACTGGGACGCCCCTTCTGACCCTGTCGATTGACGCAGAAAAGGCTTTCGACAGGGTCGGATGGGGATATATGAATAAAGTGTTGGCTGCTTTTGGATTCGAAGGATGGATTGCTTCTGCAATTAGAGTTCTTTACACCTGTGCCTCATCAAGGATAGTAGGATATGATATGTGTTCAGAATAGTTCGATATTAAAAACGGGACTAGGCAGAGGTGTACATTAACCCCCCTGCTATATGTTCTTTCTATCGAACCTTTCGCTATAACCGTAAGGGAAAATCAGGACATAAAAGGTATGACAATCGAGATATGCTTATACGCAGACAATGTGTTGATATCTATCACAGACCCTGTATCTTCACTCTCTCACTTAATGCAAGAGATTAAAAACTATGGCGATGTATCAAACTATAAAATAAGTCTTCATAAAACCATTGCCCTATCTGTTAATGTAAAACCTTATGTGCTTAGCTCGCTTTAAAAGACTTATAATTTTCAATGGAATAGAAAAGAGTTCCAATACCTTGGAATTATTGTTATGGCAAATACTCAAAAAATAATAGAGACTAACTTTCTAAAAATGCTAAAACATACAAATAAAATTTTAAAAGAATGGTGGGCATTAGAAATATCTTGGTGGGGAAGAGCCAATACAATAAAAGCTTATGTCATCCCTAAGTGGACTTATTTGCTCAATATGATCCCATTAAAGATCCCCAAAACGTGGCTGGATATGCTTCAATATTAATTTTCCAATTTTACCTGGAATGGGAAAACTCCAAGAATAAAAGCCCAACTTTTAACAAAAAAAATTAACCAAGGAGGTATTGCTCTCCCACTTATCAAAGATATATACAAGGCTAATGTCATTTCCCATATTCATAAATTCCATATCCCAGACTCAAGAATCCAGCCATGGTATCAGATAGAGTCAAGTATAACTAAAGAGAAAGACTTATGCCTCCTGATTTGGGATGATAATACCAATTTTATTAAGACACGGAGGCGAGTATTATGCTGCACTCTTTCTTTATTTACCTCAGCAGCAAAGAAAAATAACATTAAATCAGTATAAAAGAAACCAGTAAATAACATGAGGTATATCTTCCTAGCAACAGCAACAGCCAATCAGCATCCTCTTTATAGCATAATAGGCAGTGTCCAGTATACTACTTCCTCTTTCTTTGCTGCTACCTCAGTTAAGTGACACTGGGTCCCATGGTTCTTAACTGTGGGATCTTTTACTTTACTTTATTCATATCATTACTGTGATTAATATAGTTATTATAGTTATTACATTTTAATTATAATATTTTCATGTTTATACATATATTTAGTCACTTCATTTTAACGTAATTTGATTTATTTACTTCATTTACGTCTGTTATATGCTTTATTGTATATCCTTTGATAATGTATTTCCCCTCTGACCTCCCTGGCCCCAAGATTACCATCAATTGGGGCTCAGGGACGTCTTTGAGGATCTTTATCCCCTGCACAGGGCCATTGTGATGTTTTTTTCCCTTCATTTATCTGTCTGGCTGCTGCTCTGCCACCAACTACCAGAAATCCAAATTGGGGTTTAGTTGTAGTGGCAGCCGGGCAGCTCCTTTGTTTTTATATTACAATTGCTATTTTTTTTCACTATTGTGAGTACTTTCATTTCTTTATCCTGTTTAGTTATTTATTTTTACTTGAGGGTTACTCAATCCTTTACTTTTGGTATTATTTTGCTTTATTCAGCCCCTTAGGTTTGTTTGTATATTTATGATGCAGTCTGACAGGATCTTTCTGTGCCTTCTGGGTCTACAGCAAACATGCAGATTAATGTAGAAGCCTCTCCAGGTATCTCTGGAGATGAGGCTGAATTTCTGCTTTACTGATCCTGCTGACATGCAGGCTTTAATTGACACTTCCATGGCAAAAGCAATGACAAGGCCCTGGTGTCAGGCCGCAAGGCCTCATATAAGGCTAAACACTCCTCCAAAACAATAGAGATGGACAGTACCATACCTGTCATGGATGGCGCGATTAATTTACCACCGCGCAAAAGAGCTACTAGTCGGGCAAAATCGACTAGACTTTGGAAAAGGGCAAAAGCCCAATTAAACTCTGAATCCAAGTTCAGTGATATTGAGGAGAAGTTCACCGAGTTCTATATGGAGGTGTACCTGTACTCACACCTGCGCTGCTTCAGCCTGGCCGCAAGGCCTCATATAAGGCTAAACACTCCTCCAAAACAATAGAGATGGACAGTACCAAACCTGTCACGGATGGCGTGATTAATTTACCACCACGCAAAAGAGCTACTAGTCGGGCAAAATCGACTAGACTTTGAAAAAGGGCAAAAGCCCAATTGAACTCTAAATCTGAGCTCAGGGATATTAAGGAGGAGTTCCCTGAGTACTATATGATATTGAGGAGGAGTTCCCTGAGTACTATATGGAGGTGTATCTGTACTCACACCTGCTCTGCTTCAGCCTGGCCGCAAGGCCTCATATAAGGCTAAACACTCCTCCAAAACAATAGAGATGGACAGTTCCATACCTGTCACGGATGGCGCGATTAATTTACCACCGCGCAAAAGAGCTACTAGTCAGGCAAAATCGACTAGACTGGAAAAGGGCAAAAGCCCAACTGAACTCTGAATCTGAGCTCAGTGATATTGAGGAGGAGTTCCCTGGGTCCTATATGAAGGATTCAGAGGATATTTCTGATCCTGATTATGAAATTACTGATGAAGAGGATGCTAATCCCATTTGGGATACACGTCCTGTTAAACCTACCAAGATTTAGGTAGATTATGCAGACTCAGGGACACCGATAGGATCTTGGACACTCAATGTGAACCCCTATTCGAACCTGACGACCTATGTCATCCAGTGGTCTCCTCAGACCATGTAGCCAAGTATATTGGCATCCAGAGTACGCAAGCCTTTTGAGAAGGCAAAGTGAAATAAATTGCGGGCTGAATGGCCACGCCGAACAGTCCCTGATGACTCATGTTAAATGCTATCAGTCAATCCTAAAAGCATTCAATTCCTGAGTAAGACAGGATGGAAGCGATCTAAAGGCTTAGATTTTCATTGCAAAACTGTCAGGATAAAATCCTGGGCATCTTGGGCTCAGCAGCCAAGATCTTTGAAGCAGTGGAGGATGATCTAGAATTAGATTGCGCCATCTTAAGTGGTTAGATCCAGAGAGTAATTTAAGTTGGCAACGCCAACAATTCGGTTGTCACAGAACGCCACAAATCGATCTTGCTCAAGATTGAGCCCAAACGAGCCAGATAACACAGGCAAAAGGTTTTCTCTTTGAGGACAACTTTGTAAAAGAATCGGGCTCCTTTGTCCTGCTAAACAAACAGAAGTTCTTTTAGACAGAACCAAGGCTCTTATACTTGCCGAGCCGATTTCTTTGAACAATGTACTATACCAACCTCCTTCTCACAAAGTGGCCGACCCTGGATTGTTAGTGGCCTAAGAGGTGCTCCTAAGACGTCTTCACAATTTCCATTCTTTCTTACTGATAGTGGGGGGCAGGCTCACACATTTTTCCCATGTATGATCCCTCATTTCATCAGATGCTTAGGTTCTTCACACTGTGAAAGGGTATTGCATAGACTTCCTTTCTCTACTTGTTCAATGTTCCCCATCAAGGGAAATTGTTTTTTCCCAATGAGACACAGACCTTGTCTCTGTGGACAATCAATTGTAGAGATTCTGGCGCATACCCTGGTTTACGTGAGCAACCTTTTCTTGTTTCCCAAAAAAGGCAAAGGTATCCGTCCAGTAATAAATTTGAGACTGCTCAATAGTTATGAGCATATCAGCACTTCCAAGATGGAAGGAGAGCATTGTTTAAGGGATCTTCTCCAACCAGCAGATTGGAAGGCCAAACTGGATCTGCAGGATGCATATCTCAGAGTGCCTATCCCAGTACAGCATCAAGATCGAGAACTTCCTGCAATTTACATGGTAGGGCAGTAAATAGAGGTTCAGGTGCCTCCCATTCGGACTGTCTTCGGCTCCATGGTGCTTCACCAAGCTCACATCTTATAATATATTTAGATGGCATTTTCATTCTGGCTCAGTCTATTCAATTAATCCGGACATACCTTGCATGGACTTTGACTCTGTTAGAGAACCTAGGCTTCCTGACCAATTGGGAGAAATCCATTATCGTTCCCACGCAACAAATACAATTTCTGGGTTATATTGGATTATTGTAGATTCTACCCTTCAAACTCTATACCCTCCGGTGGCAAAATTAGCCAATATAAAGAAGGAGATAGGCGAACACTAGCAACCTCTCAACTCTCTCTCAAACAACTGTTGAGAATGTTAGGCCTTCTAGCGGCATCTATACAGGCCATTTCTACAGGTCTTCTTGGCTATCGAGCCCTACAACGATTACAAACTTCATCTCAAGGGCAGCACATCATACACAGATATGGTAACTCTGGACTCAGAAGCAGAGAATGAACGCCAATGGTGGCTTCTTCACATGGAAGCTTGGAATAAGCACACCATATTTTGTACAGCTCCAGATTTGATAATCAAATCCGACGCAAGTTTGCACGGTTGGGGTGCTCAATGCAGAACTATTTCCACCAAGGGTAGATAATCAAACCTGGAATCAACACTCCACATCAATTGTTTGGAACACCCGGTTCCTTTGCAGTCCATAGTTTCTCCCCAACTCAAGCCCAATGCGCTATCCTTCTGAAGATGGACAACGTGTCAGCAGTCCGCTACATCAATCACTTGGAGACAAAAAATACAAAATTCTGACCTACATGCCTCGTGATTGCTGGCAATTTTGCCTGAGTCACGGCATTTCAGTCACGGCAGAATATATTCAAGGTCTCTCCAACACTATGACGGACTGGTATTCACGCCAACTCGGAGATTCCAGCGACTGGCACTTGGATTCCATGGTCTTCCAAGACATCTGGAACCTATGGGGTCTATTGGAAATAGATCTTTTTGCTTCTCGTTTGAATGCTCAGCTTCCCCGTTTTTTCAGTTGGAGACCAGATCCGATAGCATTGGCTATGAATGTTTTCTCCAAGGAATTATGATTTTTTTGCCTTTCCATCTACATCGCCAGTCCGGCACCTGTTGATCGTGGCTCCTCTATCGCCATCCCAACCATAGTTCTCTTTTCTTCAGGAGATGGTTATCAACCTTCCATCTCTCGAGTGCCTTCTTCAGGATCCAGATGGTGTACCTCATCCTCTTGTTCTCCAAGGTCTCTTGCATCTCATAGTGTAGTCTATTTCAGGGAACCTTGGTCGGTCAAGGGAGTTTCGCAATCAACTCCCCAACCTATCAAGGGTGCACCCAACACGAGACAGGCTTATAAATCTGCTTGGAGCAGATGGCATAGTTGGTGCATGAAAATAAATTTAAATCCCATATCGGCTCCTTTTATGTCTGTCCTCCATTTTTCTGGCTTCTATGATGAAGGTAAAGCCTATCGCACTGTGGACCTTAACGATCGTCTATTTCTGCTGGCCATCAAAGTTTTGATTGGACGCCTGTTGGTTGACATCCTGTCATATATTGACTTCTCTGAGGAATATGGTTTGCTCATTCACCCTTACCACGATACTCTGTCTTGTGGGACGTCTCTATTGTCTTGAATTTTTTATTTATTTTTCTTGCAAGAGGTTTTTCTGACGTACGAGCTCGTGAGGTGGTTGCTCGTTCCTTTACTCCAG
>OW240915.1:216474742-216487573 GCA_933207985.1 Pelobates cultripes | reverse complement strand
AAATCAATGCCGTGTACACGTTCACTGATAGGAGACGCGGAAGGTATTAAACTGATAAAAATAGTACTAAACACACCACTCCTATCTGGTGGTACATTAGATTGCACACGCAGTGCCCCAAATTTGTTGTGATCTGTGAGTAAGGTAAACGGTTGTCCATACAAGTAGGTTGCAGCTTTTTGAGGGCCCACACCACCGCCATGCACTTCTTTTCAATGGCAGTGAATATACTTCGCTGTGCAAAAGTTTACGGCTTAGATAAAAATCAATGCCGTGTACACGTCCACTGATAGGAGACGCGGAAGGTATTAAACTGATAAAAATAGTACTAAACACACCACTCCTATCTGGTGTCACATTAGCTTGACCGTGCAGTGCCCCAAATTTGCAGTAAGAGGACCGACCAAACCTCTTCTTCCATCTCCCTGTTACAAAAATCAATGCCGTGTACACGTCCACTGATAGGAGACGCGGAAGGTATTAAACTGAACAGTCTCTATTCTGCTCTTGCATTTCTATTTCTTCATAGAAAACGAAAAAATTCTGAGAAGACGTTGGCAGGGCTATTCACTTATGTGATCTGTCATGAATTGTCATTTGAATGTTATTTTGAACTGTGGGGCACAAGAACTTGAATCTGACAAAATGGCTGCCATATACACGTCCACTGATAGGAGACGCGGAAGGTAGTAAACTGATCAGAACAATACTAAACACACCACTCCTTTTTTTTGGTGAGGCTTTACAGGACAGAGTGCTTCTCCGCGGGACATGTTAACTCACGGGCAGCTGGCTCATCAAGGAACCACAGCAGCTTTCCATGTACAGGTAAGACACGTGCAGCCGGTAAGGGTTCAGGCTCTTCTTCCTGGAGGATAAGCTGCAAGCCTGTTGAACGAGGTGACCTTGCTCGGGTCCCAGGTGTACGGTTCCTAAAATGGCTGCCATATACACGTCCACTGATAGGAGACGCGGAAGGTATTAAACTGATCAGAACAATGCTAAACACACCACTAATAAGGTTTCTCTCCTGTATGGCTCCTCAAATGATGCTTAAGATTAGAAGCGGCTGAAAAGCATTTCTCACACTCCGAACAAAAATATATTTTTTTAACATTCTCTCCACTTTGAACAAAATGACGTTTGGGTAGAGATTAACATAATTAAACACAGGCAGTAAAAATACAGTTTTTAGCCATACACTGTAACTTTAAAATTACACATCCCATCTTCATAATTACATATTTGGAATCAGCACACTTAAAACATAAACATAATCAAAAATCAGCCAAATACATCCAGGGGTTAAAAAGTTAGCTGGAGGTCCCTTTATGACCGACCGCAAGCACATTTTCCTGCCCAAAACAGTTCCATAGATTTGGGCTGTGAGGTCGCTCTATTTCAGGCTGAAAAAACGACTAAGTCCCAGCCATGAATGGGACTTAGTCTCTGCCTTTAGTAAGGCTGAAAAAGCGACTGAAAAAGACTAAGTCCCATGCGAATGGGACTTAGTCTCTACGCTATGTAAAACCAGTAGGGGAGAGGAAGGTAGAGGCTCAGCGGTGTTAGCGGAAATGTGGCGATTTTGGTTCATGAATTTGGCTGCATGCAGCTGACCTGCGTCGAATGATCCAAAGATGGCCGCCGCCCGCGTGTTCGGCAAACGAACAAAGACCTCCCAGCATAGTCAATTAAGCTGCGGTTAACCGCAGCTTCTGGGAGGTAAATTGCCTGCACACTTCCACTTCTGGGTGGTCTGCCTGTGTGGTACTTAGTTCAGTAAGCCCCATTTACTGAACCAAGTGGGAAATAGCCAGGCAGGCACAAAGGGTTTGCACCAGGTCTGGGGACACAGGGGACACCGTCTTAAAGGGGCCGTGTCCCCAACAAGTCTGGGGACACGGCCTTAAAGGGGCAGTGTCCCAATCTTCCTGATGTCCCCAAAAAGGTGTTTAAAGGGCCAGCACCAGTCACATAAAGAGTCCATAAACCCCAATATGCCCACTGACAGTCTTAAAGGCCATACACACCAAATAAAAGTGCATACATTTTCACAATCTCCCAGGGGCCATAGTCATGCGGGAGGAGGCTGGCAAATAGGCTTCTCCACAACCCAGGGAAGCAGGGCAATTTGCCATTTAAAGGGCCCGTTACAAATAGCAGTTTGTAACAAGGTGTCAATCCATATCTGCCAAGTGACCCAATGTAGGGGGGACAGTCCCTATTCTGCTCTGTGTCATTGTGTATCATGGTCTCTGAGGACAGGTGCCAATCCATATCTGCCAAGTGACCCTATGTAGGGGTAACAGTCTCTATTCTGCTCTGTGTCAGTGTGTATCATGGTCTCTGAGGACAGGTGTCAATCCATATCTGCCAAGTGACCCGATGTAGGGGGAACAGTCTCTATTCTGCTCTGTCAGTGTGTATCATGGTCTCTGAGGACAGGTGTCAATCCATATCTGCCAAGTGACCCGATGTAGGGGGAACAGTCCCTATTCTGCTCTGTGTCAGTGTGTATCAGGGATCCTTAGGACAGGTATCAATCCATATCTGCCAAGTGACCCTATGTAGGGGGACCAGTCTCTATTCTGCTCTGTGTCCGTGTGCATCAGGGCTCTGAGGACAGGTGTCAATCCATATGTCAAGGTGTCAATATGTCATATGTCAGGTGTCAATCCATATTCATTGTGATTTAGGAATGTTAGGTGATTTCTGCCCTTATGGATTAAAACCAGACTCTGTATCAACTGTGTAATTTTCCATGGGAGTTTTGCCATGGATCCCCCTCCGGCATGCCACAGTCCAGGTGTTAGTCCCCTTGAAACAACTTTTCCATCACTATTGTGGCCAGAAAGAGTCCCTGTGTGTTTTAAAATTCGCCTGCCCATTGAAGTCTATGGCGGTTCGCCAGGTTCGCCGGTTCGCGAACATTTGAGGAAGTTCACGTTCGCCGTTCGCGAACCGAAAATTTCGGGTTCGCGACATCACTATCCATCATCCAATTATCATCCTCCAGGCCTGGTACAATCGCTTTACATAGAGCTTTTATTTAATCAGGCAGGGTCTCATTCACCACACTATCAGCTATGCTGCAAAACCACACATTGCAATGCCTGGCTCTGTCTTACATATCAGCCATAGTCCTTTTAAGTAGTGTTTGTTTTTCCATCAATTTTTGATCTTTGTCCATGACCTCATTATGGGCCGCACATAGCTCCTCAGTTCAGTTTTCTAAGTGATCCGTCCTGTCACTAATGTCAGCAATTTCTTTTCTCGGGTCAGTGTTAATATTCCTGAAATCTTCTTGGATTGTTTGCCTGACCTCTTGAAGCACTATGTGTAATCTCCTCTTAGTTACCAAAATGTCATGGTATGTCTAGTATCCCCTCCGATGCAGGAGACGAGGCCCCATGTTCGTCGCCATCTTGGATCTGTTTATGACAGTCTTTCTTCATGTGTCGCATGGGATCTGTCAATGTTAGCATTTCATGTACCCCAGCTTTTGTTGGTGCTGTGCTACGAAAATAGTGAGTTTTGTGCAAGCTGTCGGCTGTTTTTATCACTGTTTTGTCAATTTAGACCAGGAGCTCTTACTCCATGCGTCTTGTCTCCTCCGTTGTGCGCAATGCCCCTCTATAACTCACTTCTTTAAGGTAAACCAGTCAAATTGTAATTGTTAGAGTAAAATAAAGTTACCCACAAAATAAAGAAAAAAAAAAAAGAAAAAACTGTGCCCAGTGTTAAGAAAACGTGATTTAATAAAGTAATAACCACTGTGGTTTATAGTCTGGTTTTAAACTTGCTATAAATAAATTAATTACTCCTTCAATTTAATTTGAAATGCATTATAGTTTCAAAGTGACAGTCTTTGTATCAGAATTAGACACAATATATTAGAAAATTAGTAACACTTTAGTCTCTCGGTTATATACAGGTGTTAATTAGTATTGCAGCTTTACATCTTGTTTTAATGTGGTAAAATTATTTTTAACATGGTTACATTAATAATGACTTTTTGATATTTACTCAATTGTTTTTCATTTAGAGGTAACCTGAAAAAAAGAGTCTAAACATTTTGTTCAGTTAACAAGTATATAAGTTTGGTTGAGTAATTAAGCTCTCTATAGACACCTTACAAATTGTGTTTTACAATTCTTTTAATTATAATATAGCATTCCTTCATTACAGATAGTATTGTTTCAAGCTGTTATATGTCATAAAGCCAACATACAGAGTTATTCACTAAACACCAACATTTTCCAGATGTACTAAATCTAGTGACAATTACCAAATTCTGACCATAATGGCAATTTCTTACATTTACTAAAGCCTAATATGGTTGGAAATAGGTCAGGCCGAGCAAATTTGCAGCAAAACCTCAGGTGTATTAAATGTCAAGGTTAAAATTGGTGCGTTCATATTTTCCTATGGCAAGTCTCAAGAGACATGTGACTTGCCTGTCAGAGCACTTAAATTAGAATACATTCATGTTTATTGTTTAGTTAATTTATAATCTAATTAATTATTTAGACTCCTCACCCATAGCGACTGGGTGGGGAATTGAAGGGAGGCTATTAGATTTCCCACATATATTATTAACAGTCAAATTGTGTCCCCACTCACTGCTAATGGGTGGGGGGTGGATACACAAGGTGCGTTTTGGAGGAGGTCTTTAATATAGTTCAAGGTTTCGGGCATCACTCTCTCCAAAACCCGAAAATTCACTCCTTCAATTATTCTTTCAGATATATTTAAAAAAAATGTAATTCTTTGACATTCTTCAATAAGCTGGGACACTATGATTGAATTGCATAGTGTTAAATGAGTCTTATAATTGGTATTATCATCCCAAATCAGGAGGCATAAGTCTTTCTCTTTAGTTATACTTGACTCTATCTGATACCATGGCTGGATTCTTGAGTCTGGGATATGGAATTTATGAATATGGGAAATGACATTAGCCTTGTATATATCTTTGATAAGTGGGAGAGCAATACCTCCTTGGTTAATTTTTTTTGTTAAAAGTTGGGCTTTTATTCTTGGAGTTTTCCCATTCCAGGTAAAATTGGAAAATTAATATTGAAGCATATCCAGCCACGTTTTGGGGATCTTTAATGGGATCATATTGAGCAAATAAGTCCACTTAGGGATGACATAAGCTTTTATTGTATTGGCTCTTCCCCACCAAGATATTTCTAATGCCCACCATTCTTTTAAAATTTTATTTGTATGTTTTAGCATTTTTAGAAAGTTAGTCTCTATTATTTTTTGAGGATTTGCCATAACAACAATTCCAAGGTATTGGAACTCTTTTCTATTCCATTGAAAATTATAAGTCTTTTAAAGCGAGCTAAGCACATAAGGTTTTACATTAACAGATAGGGCAATGGTTTTATGAAGATTTATTTTATAGTTTGATACATCGCCATAGTTTTTAATCTCTTGCATTAAGTGAGAGAGTGAAGATACAGGGTCTGTGATAGATATCAACACATTGTCTGCGTATAAGCATATCTCGATTGTCATACCTTTTATGTCCTGATTTTCCCTTACGGTTATAGCGAAAGGTTCGATAGAAAGAACATATAGCAGGGGGGTTAATGTACACCTCTGCCTAGTCCCGTTTTTAATATCGAACTATTCTGAACACATATCATATCCTACTATCCTTGATGAGGCACAGGTGTAAAGAACTCTAATTGCAGAAGCAATCCATCCTTCGAATCCAAAAGCAGCCAACACTTTATTCATATATCCCCATCCGACCCTGTCGAAAGCCTTTTCTGCGTCAATCGACAGGGTCAGAAGGGGCGTCCCAGTTAATTGTGCACACTGAAGTAGGTCGATAATTCTACGTGAACTGTCGCTCGAATGGTGACCCTTAACAAACCCTATTTGATCTATATGTATCAATTCAGGTAATAATTGATTGAGTCTTCTAGCTATTATTGAAACATATAATTTAACATCTATATTTATTATAGAAATTGGCCTGTAATTATTTATGTCTGTTGGAATTTTATTGGGTTTCAAAATAGGTTTTATATTGGCCCTTAGTAATTCTCGAGTTATTTTACCTGTCGAGGCAATTTCATTGAAGGTGTCTGTTAAATAAGGAATTATAATGCTTTTAAAGGTTTTAAAGAATAAATTTGAAAAGCCGTCTGGGCCCAGAGTTTTGGAAGTTTGTAAGTTGCTTATACTTTCTTTTACTTCTGCGTGGGATATTTTTTGGTTCAGGTTATCTCTTTGAATTGATGTAATTTTAGGAATTTTTATTTTTTGTAAGTATTTGTCGATAATCTGATCAGTGGGGATATAATGAATATTATATAGACTTTCGTAGTACCTCCTAAATGAGTTACCTATATCTTCCGGAGTCAGTAAAACCTTACCATCTTCAATAATTTTATAAATCTTATTTTCTATTTTATTTTTTTTTAAGTCGACTAGTTAATATTTTGTCTACTTTATTATTCCGGTAATAAAATTGAATTTTTTGTCATTTTAAGTTAAATTCTGTTCTTTCAAGAATCTTTTGATTTATCATATCTTTATATTTTTTAATTAAGACTATTGTTTCTGAGCTTGCAATTTGTATAATTGTAAATAAAGATCTAAAATTGGAACGCCTCTCTGTTTCTTTTCATAACATGCTAATTTTATTAAGTAGCCCTTAGTTACAGCTTGTATGTACACCATATATTTTGATATGATGTATGTTCGGGAAGATTTTCTGCGAAAAATAATTCAGAGAGGTGTTTTATATATTCTTTATTTTTTTTTAGTAGTTAATAAAGAGTCATTAAGTTCCCAGGGGGGTGGGGGGGGGGTGATATTTATTCCCATTTTCTTTAATTTTTAGTATAAGAAGTTCATGGTCGGACCATGTGTAAATCTCTATTTTGATAGTTTGTATCCTTTTGACTAGTTTAGCATCTCCCCAGCACATGTCTAATCTAGCTGCAGTTTTGTGTGCCGAGGAAATATGGGTATAATTACGGTCCGTGGGATGGAATATCCTCCATAAATAATAAATATCATTCTTTTTAGCTAAGTTGCATAATGAAGATGCTTGATTAACAAGGTTTTTGTCTGGAAGTTGACCTGGTTTTAATTGCTTATCTAATTTGGGGTCAGCTATACAGTTAAAATCTCCCGCGATCAGCAATATTCCTTTATGGATTAATTCTACTCTTTTCATTATTTTTGCGAGATATTTAACTGGTGCCTTATTGGGGAGATAAATATTAAGTAAAGTGTATTGAATCTCATTAATCTTCCCGATCCAAATAATAAATCTTCCTTCTAAATCACTCTCCAAATAATGACAGGAATAATTAATCGCCTTAGAGAACATTATTGCTACTCCTTTTTTTTGTGATTGATTTGAAGCTTCTGCTATGATAGGGAACTTTTTAAAGTTCCAGTACTGTTTTTTTTTATCCTTTTGTTTTTTCCAGTGGGTTTCCTGAATAAAGGATATTTGTGCTTTTTGTTTAAGTAAAGTATTATATAGATAAGCTCTTTTTTTTGGAGAGTTGAGTCCTTGAACATTAATTGATATTAATTTTAACATTTTCATTCATTATTTTTCTATCCTTTCTTTTCCTTTTTATATATGATATAACCATAGCTGATACCCTTATAATAGCCAACCAATTACTTTTACATTCACATTTATAACAAAACACAGAACATTTTAAGATGTTAAAGAACATCTTATAAAAAGAAACATTACAAAAAAATTAACATTTACTTATTGGAGTATAACAAGACTCCAACATCAAAGTATCATCTAGATACCCACAGGGAGGGAGAGTGTCTGGAAAAGAGAGGGAAGGGGAAGAAGAGGGGCAAAAGAAAAAAAAATCCTTAATCTCTTTTCTTTCTTTTTCCCTCTCTCTCTCCTTCCCAAATGGGGGGACGATATCCTATGATCTTCCTAGTCGGTTATTATTCAACCTTGGAATTCAATGCATAAATTCTGTGTGTCAAATACGTATATTAATTAGTTACCAGTTTCCTTGTGATTTTTATAGACTTTCTAACCAATGTAAAGCAGTATTTATAAAGGTCATATATTGAGTCACAGACCTTTAACATTTATTATCTTTTTCTCATTAGTCTTATTATAGAGAAACTGTTCATTGTTATCAATATTATCATCATTTGAACATTTAATGATCATATTCAAACGGGGATTTCCTATAAAGCCTTGGGGTGTGTACATTTCCAAATTTTAATACAACAATATTTGTTCTGTGATCAAAAATTTCTTAAAGAGAAGGAATCTTAGTATAAAACTTTACCTATACCCATTTTATTTCACCTTCTCGTTTAATTAATATTATAAATATAAAACACTTTTTTTTCTTTTTTTCTTTTTTTAGCAGTGTTAAACCAAACATTGAGGGTAAATTTGTGTCGTGGAAATATATATTAAGTGTAATCCGCATCTTTTAATTATCAAAATCCCTGTGGTTATTATTAGCTATTTAACAAATTCATAATTTATTTATAAAAATTTTATATTTTATTGTGAGTTTTTAACCACCTTAATCTCTTTCGAAATAATCTGGTGTATATTCTTATATTAAATCTAGTAGTTATTATCCCTATTATCATTATTTCAAACAACTTGTGGAAACATTCAAACTGGAGTTTGCTATAGTGCAGTGGGGTATGAACATTCTCAGATTTCAATACATTTCAATACAATAATATTTGTTCCTTACCAACTTGTTTCTCAAAAAAAAAAAAAAAGTCCCATTGTGTAAAAAAAGTAGTTGCATTCTCTATTTCTCTCCTCTTTCTCTCCCTCTTCCATCCCTTTTGGATTCTTTTTTTTAGTTATAGTTCACTCATTTTACAGTTATCACCAACTATATAGAAGAGTTTAAAATCTTATTCCATACTCTTCTTTTTTCTTATTCAATCTTATCTTTTATCTTTCCTCTTTCTTCTTCTCTCCTTTTCTTTGAACTATATAGTATGCATTTTATATCCTGTTATAATATGCCTGAGGGAGACAGAGAGAAAGAAAAAATAATAATAATTATTATTACAAAGGAGAAAAACAGATACTGAGTTACTGTGCGATATGAGAAAGGCACCCAGGTTTACTCCTGGTGCCCAAAGGACATACCGCTCACACTCAGGTCTTACCCAAGTACAGTATCTAGCTCAAAAAAACGGACAAATGGTGAAAAAAATAAATCAAATAAACGTAACCTTTATTCAAATAAATAAAAGAAAAAACGTGAAAAGAAAATCGTGTAAAGTGTACGTGGTTAAAAACGGGGGATCTAGTGGAAATTACTGGCAATGCTCCAAAAAAAGAGAGCTAGTAAGCAAAATGTCTTATCAGCATAAATCGAAGATACACCTATATCTGTATGGATAATACTTAGACACATATATATTTGTCTTGTTCCAAAATAAAGGTGTATCAAATTTAATTGAAAATAAATAGTTGATAAGGTTATAATATGAAAAAAACACTTCCCAATGGGCCAAGTATCAATACAATACCCACAAATGAGCACTAAGCAAAATATTTGGAGATAAGAACAGGCTATCAGCTAATGTAGGTATATACTCAAAATATATTTTGTGTTAATAATGAAGTTAGCAGGCTCAGAATCAAAGTGCAATAGTAACCCTATATTGTAACAAAAGTGTCTGAAAAGGGAAACATTCCCATTAATCAATTGAGCCACTTAAAACAATAGAGCCTGTCAGCTAAAACGCTGGCAACCCGTTGAGAGGTGTAAATATATCAAACATGAGGTATTAATAAAAATACATATATCAGGGAGTAAGAGTAGTATTGCAGCAGGTATATATTAATGTAAGTCCCTATGTGGTCTAGACAAAAAAATCATAAAGGGACCAACATCCTACACCCGCAGATAGACAAACCCAAGCAGTCTCAAAGTATCTGAGAAACAGAAAAATCAGTGTAGTTTCCCAATTAGACACTTCGTACTGTTCCCCCAATATGGCTATAGAGAAACAGTATATTTAGCCATATGGATATCTACTCAGCTGTTATATCCTGACAGCAGATAAAGCTGAATCAGTCCATAAGCGTGCTCATAGTGGGTAGAGAAAATAGTCCCTAAGGTGAAGTAAGGGTAAATTCCAAAAATATAACTATATTAAGCTCAGTAAGAATCCATTAGAATCCCTATTTAAACTAAAAAGCAGCTAAAAAGCAGCATAGCAAAGCTCAATGCGTTTCGGCGCTTTGTTGCGCCTTTTTCAAGAGCTAAACCGAGTCCGAGACAGCATATGTTTAAAAAGGGTAAGACCGCACCCATCAGAACGTCATACGGCCAATCACCTCACGAGACGTCAATCGTGGCAGGTTATAGATTACGTTGTGCTCACGGGATAGGCTAATCTATCTCGGTGGGCGGCGATCAATAGACCCGCCTAACTATACTGTCGAGCAGCCAATCACACAGATGCTCCAGCATAGTGGGCAAAATGCATGTGATTGGCAATCGCAACAGCGAATCATATCTTAGCAGGGGCGGAATTGAAAATATTGATACGCCCCCCTATATGTGCCGTTTTCGTTATGTATCAAAAAGATAAATAAAGCAAAGAGTTTTATAGATTATTGCTGTTATTAGAGTGTGTAGGTTATGTAGATTAAGCAGCAAAACATAAGTGGGCAAAAAAGAGTCTATATAAGCCACCACTTTATAAATGTTAATACATAACTTATTATGCTTAATTAGAGCATAATGAAAACCAATCACTGACTCAGGCTCCTTATTTAAAGGTAATATAAATGTATTTTCATACAGAGAATGAAAATTCAACTTAATTAAATGTCCAAATTGAGCTATAACTAGTGATGTCCCGAACTGTTCGTCAAACGGTTCGCGAACGGTTCGCCACGGTTCGCCACGAACGGTTCGCCGCAGACTCCAGTCAGCTGACACATTCCAGCCAATCAGCAGCAGACCCTCCCTCCCAGACCCTCCCACCTCCTGTACAGCTCACTAAGAATGCAGCTTCAAAATGGATGCTGTCCAGGAGGTGGGAGGGTCTGGGAGGGATGGTCTGCTGCTGATTGGCTGGAATGTGTCAGCTGACTGGAGTCCGCGGCGAACCGTTCGTGGCGAACCGTGGCGAACAGTTCGAGCCGAACCATGGCGAACAGTTCGCGAACCGTTCGGCGAACAGTTCAGGACATCACTAGCTATGACCTTACCTTAGAAATAAAATTATGATTGTGTATAAGCGAATACAGTATAGTGTATTATGGATAATATATAATACATAATACATATATTATAAAATACAGAAGGGACAGTAGATTTTTGGGAATAAATTTAAGGGGACTGATTTTAATCCCCCTCTTATGTCTCCTCTCCCTTACAGCCCGTCGAGGAAAAAAACTTTGTGATATTCTTGCTCCGAGTCATTTACAAACTAGACAATCTTCAACTAAAACTTGGCTTCACAACACTGTCACTGGTACTTATGGATGTGGCAGATGTGTTTCATGTAAGTTTATAAAAAGAGACTCCAAGAGAGTTTGGGATAGTGATAACCGGGAATCTTTTGAGATAACCTATTTTTTTCATTTGCAATACAGCAGGACTGGTTTACCTGCTGACCTGTCAATGTAATCAAAAATACGTTGGCAAACCTTTCCGCCCTTTTAAAAAACGAATCCAGGAACACATTAGATCTCCAAAGAATCCAACAGATAACCCAATATCAAGGCACCTGCGCGAATATCACGGAGGTGACTCTAAGGGGTTATGCTTCTGTGGCCTGGAATTAGTTAAAAAGAATGTAAGGAGGGGAGACTATGACAAGTTTCTCAGACACCAACTTAAAACACTCAGTCCAAAAGGGATGTACGAAGGTTTCTCCCTTTCCCCTTTCCTGGGTTAAATGATTTTTCCCTGGAGGGGGGGGGGGAGAGGAGACATAAGAGGTGGATTAAAATACTACTCTTACTCCCTGATATATGTATTTTTATTAATACCTCATGTTTGATATATTTACACCTCTCAATGGGTGTCCAGCGTTTTAGCTGACAGGCTCTATAGTTTTAAGTGGCTTAATTGATCAATGGGAATGTTTCCCTTTTCAGACACTTTTGTTACAATATAGGGTTACTATTGCACTTTGATTCTGAGCCTGCTAACGTCATTATTAACACAAAATATCTCTTGAGTATATACCAACATTAGCTGATAGCCTGTTCTTATCTACAAATATATCACTTAGTGCTCATTTGTGGGTATTGTATTGATACTTGGCCCTTTGTGAAGTGTTTTTTTCATATTATAACCTTATCAACTATTTATTCTTAATTATATTTGAAACACCTTTATTTTGGAACAAGACAAATATATATGTGTCTAAGTATTATCCAATAAGATATAGGTGTATCTTTGATTTATGCTGATAAGACATTTTGCTTACTAGCTCTCTTTTTTTGGAGCATTGACAGTAATTTCCACTATCCCCCGTTTTTAACCACGTACACTTTGCACGATTTTCTTTTCACGTTTTTTCTTTTATTTATTTGAATAAAGGTTACGTTTATTTGATTTATTTTTTCACCATTTGTCCGTTTTTTTACGCTAGATACTGTACTTGGGTAAGACCTGAGTCTGAGCGGTATGTTCTTTGGGCACCAGGAGTAAACCTGGGTGCCTTACTCATATCGCACAGTAACTCTGTATCTTTTTCTCCTTTGTCCCTCTGAATTATATGGGGTTATGCCCCTTTCTTACCCATTTAGTCCACCTTTTGACTATCAGGCTAACATTTTTTTGACCCTTTAGTCTTTGT
>OW240915.1:216255177-216472280 GCA_933207985.1 Pelobates cultripes | reverse complement strand
CACTGACTGCTATTCAATCTATAACAGTGAAAAAAGTTTTTTGTTTTTAAATCCAAGCTATTATGACACCAGTGAGTGGTGGCACTGGCACCGTATCCACTGTTAGCGTAACACACCCGCTTTAAGGACACTGACTGCTATTCAATCTATAACAGTGAAAAAAGTGTTTTTTTTTTAAATCCAAGCTATTTTGACACCAGATATAAGTGGGGGCACTGGTCACCGTATGCACTGTGAGCCTGACACAGAAGCTGGCAGCAGTGGCAGACAACTGACTGCTATTCAATCTATAACAGTGAAAAAGTTTTTTGTTTTTAAATCCAAGCTATTGTGACACCAGATGTAATTGGTGGCACTGACTGGGGAAATGGGCACAGTATGCACTGTGAGCCTGACACAGAAGCTGGCAGCAGTGGCAGACAACTGACTGCTATTCAATCTATAACAGTGAAAAAAGTTTTTTGTTTTTAAATCCAAGCTATTGTGACACCAGATGTAAGTGGTGGCACTGACTGGGGAAATGGGCACAGTAGGCACTGTGAGCCTGACACAGAAGCTGGCAGCAGTGGCAGACAACTAAGTGCAATTACATTACATAGAACCGTTCGCCGGCGAACCGTTCGGTACATCACTAATGATGGATCGTGTCCACCATCTACCACGGCCACAATGTTTCACTGCTAAAACTCACAAGGACACTGTGGTACATTTCCACAATTACAAGGCCAAAGACCTGCTATTGGCATAAGCAAGGAACTTCCTAACCTGACGGATCCCTACCAGCATATTTGCCTGTATGCTGACCTCTCAGCAGCGAATATGGTGAGATGTAAGGGATTTGTAAATGAGGATATCCCATGAAGATTATTATATGGAGAAATGGCAAAACATATGTGATCTTTGAACCAGAGGATGGAACTAAATTGCTGGGAGGCTGGGTCATTCTGCAGCTCCCGGACTCCCTGGCCCAATCTAACAAATCAACTCTAAAAGTACCTGGCGAATGGCAGATGTCAAGATTGCCAGATAAGCAGAAACCGTGCTCTTCACACAGGAAGGGGTATTTTATAAACCCCTTTATATTTAACCCTTTGTAGGGCTTCTACACATACAATAAACTTTGCTGGTATCAGACATAGTGTAAACATCTCTAATGTGAAAGGGTTTATAAAATACCCCTTCCAGTCTCACTGGAGATTCTTGGCTGATATCAGCATATCTAATGGCTAGTGAAGGACTCACCCTTTGAGGCTTGATGTGGCAGGTGAGTTTATATATTCAAATAGCCATTGAAATAAAACTAAAGAGCCTCCATTTTGTTTAAATGTACATAGAGATTTAGGCCAGAGTGCAGGTAACGTTCTCTTTGTTTTTACTATGTATTTTGAGCTGTTGGATACTAAGCTACTGCTGCTGTAAGCAGTGTTGTGTTTTCCTGGCACTGCAGGTCCCCTCTCCCTCCCACTCCCCAATCCCCGGTTGCTGACTTACCAGAGGCAGTGACGATGTCCCACGTCGCTGCTTCTTCCTCCGCCGCTGCTCCTCCCTGTGATTGCGTCGGCCGGTGGACGAGACTAATCCCGTCCACCGGCAGGAGAGACCTAATGCGCATGCGTGGCAATGCCGCGCATGCGCATTAGCGCTCCCCATAGGAAAGCATTGGAAATGCTTTTCAATGCTTTCCTATGGGGAAATGAGCGATGCTGGAGGTCCTCACACAACGTAAGGGCGTCCAGCGATGCTCTATCAAAGGTTGGAGTTAACCCTGCAAGGTAATTATTGCAGTTTATAAAAAACTGCAATAATTACCTTGCAGGGTTAAGAGTAGTGGGAGTTGGCACCCAGACCACTTCAATGGGCAAAAGTGGTCTGGGTGCCTGGAGTGTCCCTTTAAATGATCTCTTGGTGAGATATGGTAAAGTCTCCTATTACAAAAAAAATGTGTCCAATACTCAAGCTCTGCTAATAGGCATCCCCCGACCAGACACACTGACCTTAGAACGCTCGCATTCTTTTGACTGGCGTAAAAAATCTATTACCTACTAAGGTATCAAACTCACAAAATCCACACACCTACTTCCACAGGAGAATCATTATCCATTAATAAATAAATTACAGGCACAAATGGAAAAAAATGAGAAGGGCAAGAAGTGTTGTGGCTAGGCCGAGTAAATTCGATTAATATAATGGTGCTTCAACATATACTATGTCTTTTCAGAATGTTACCTATAGCTTTAACAAACTCAATATTTCAAACTATCATGAATGCATATATTTGGGGAAAAAAAACAAAAAACACAAAGAATACGATACCGCCTCATGTGGTTACCGCATGTTAAAGGGGATCTGGGCATCCCCGATATTGGCATGCATTACAGGACAACTGTTCTGTCACTAGGTATGAACATTTTGTCAGAGGGGGCACAGCCTGTATGACTCTAATTGGAAAAACGCTTGCCTTCCCTCACAAAAGTTGAAACACTTGTTATGGGCCTTACTCTATTCCAAGTTGCAAACTAACCACATTGTGCATTTTATTAAAAAGTTGGGGTGCGTGTACAACAGCACTCATTGAACCCAAAACATTAATAGCTGTAGCCCTGATCCAAATATTATCTTCATTTTCATGTGATCTCCATCTAGAATCATGGCATAGGGGAGGCATTGCGTCAGTTGATGATTTATACACTACTACTAGGATTAAGCAGATTTCACAACTGCAAGAGGCATTTCACCTCCCGCCTAATGAATTATTTACATATTTACCTATTAAAAATATTCTGAAGACTAAACAACTGACTCATGTAGACATCCCAAAGCTACCTCTATTCAGCAAATGCTGCATCATAATGCCCAAAACTGCAAAACCACAATCTCTCTGTTACACTTCATTAATGGAGGAACACGTCATGGGTGAATTACCATATATGGAGGCATGGGATGCAGATATAGAGAAACATTCCATCTTAAACATTGACCCACAGCGTTTTTATCAACTAAGTAATCCTCAAAAAGCCTGTCCCTGTGGGAAGCCTATTGATGCTTCTTAGATCTGATTTAGTCCTATACATATGCTATCCCGCATATACACATGTGCCAACCTAAAATGCTGGAGATGTGGAGCAGCAATAGGCTCTATACAACATGTATTTTGGGACTGCACTAATGTGTATGTGCTGTGGCTATAGATTAAAAATGTGATAAAAGGGATCACCAAAGTAGAGGTTCCACTAGACCCAGAATGCTTTTTGTTACATTTAATACCACATTTAGATAAAGACCACACAGAGTGGTCATTCTCAATTTTCTCACGGCGGTCAAGTCTAGCATAGCCTCGCACTGGTAAAGAACAACATTACCCTTGCTACCGGAAATCCTGTCCAAACTAGAGAACATATATCAACACAAACTAATGGTTCTAGGTAAATTGAACAAACACACACAAATGTGGAGCAGCTGGTCAGAGGCTAGGCTCACCTATCTCACTAGCACACACTAACACAGCAGACTGAGGCAGTGCTTACTGCCCTGGAGAAGGGTTGCAGGTTCGCCAACTGACAAAATAGCTAAATACTATTACTGTTATTTACACTGAATATCTGCCATGTAGAAATCCTTTTGTGTATAATTTTGTTCATATGATTTTAGCTTATTTCTTAGACTGGTTTCATTTGTTCTATATTAATGGCTTCTCAGCATCAAAGAATGGAATACATGCATGAGGTGGTGTGAAACATGTATGAAAAGCGAGTTGTCCCACAAAGTTTATACTGGGCGAACATGCTTACACTTGTATTCATCAATGATCAACTATAGAGGTATGTCCCACAAATCAAAAAAGGAGGTTTGTGTCTGTCTTGCAGCCACTTTCCGGCTTCTGGTTTCAACTGTTACTGGGCTGGTGGTGATGACAGTGTGAGGTAGAAGCTACGAGCCACGTCCGAGCCAGGGACATTTAGCCGCGAGGCAAACAAGACATTTGCCTTGGGCGGCATTGTGACGAGACCAATCTCGCCACATTGCATTGGAGAAGCCTGGTTGCTCACCTGTTGCCTTTGGATTATAGCCCCATGTTAAAAGGCTTGATTTTCCCCTGCAAAGACATGAAAGCCGGGTCATTTGGTGCTTGCCCTGTTTGAGTGGTGATACCCCAGATAGCTATGCCATGGAGCCCATTCGTATAATGAAAGACTATGGGAAAGACTTTGGCTCCATGGCAATTGAACTGTATGTGTGCGCTGAGATCTGAGCTATCTGGGGATATGTTGAATGTACCTGTTTTGTGCAATGGCTGCACAGTTATATGTTGTATGTGTTTTATTGTCTTTTGCTGCCATGTGTTCAATGGAATTTTGCCTCTGTCTTTGGAGATAATTGGATTACTTCCCAATTATCTCCAGGATAGAAGACTCTGTGGAACTGGTTTTGGGCAGAAAAGCCATGCTTCCTTTGTCACAAAGGACTACGATCTATCTTTTGAACCACTGGACCAATTTGTATGATTTTGACGTATGTTTGTATTGGAGTATGCTGATTCTGAAAATGCAAGTTTTATGTGAATGTGATGCATACTTTTCAAGTTGTGAATAATGTGGAAAAATTGTATTTCTTTGCTTGTTATAATTACATTACCCATTGTGTATGGTAACTGTATCACAGGCAGAGGGGAGGATTTTGTGTGGGAGTGTCTGAGTGTATTGCATGTGTTTATTGGTTGTGTTCCAAAACCCTGTGGGTGGTGCTAATGTGTAAGAATGTGTACATAAGCACAATAAACCCACAGCTCTGACTGTTCACTGCTTGACCCTCAACACGGAGCTTTGTCTCGTTCTTGGGGGGATTTATTGTATGCTGTTCCAGTTCGACTGCTAGGAGTGTAAACCTATTCATATGGTTTTTCCTATTCAGCTGTTTACGGCATTCATATGGTTTCCTGTTCGGCGGATTGGTGTTCTGTAGTAGCTGTGCCTGTGTCTCTGGAAGGGAAGATCTACTAAACGGCAGTTTAACCCTTGTATGCCTGGGGGTGCCATTACAGGCATTTTCCAGGGGGCGGCAAAAAAAGCCACCCCAAATGCCCAGGGCAAATGTCTTGTTAGCCTTGCGTCTAACTGACAAGCCAGGCGGGCGGACGGTCGGGTGGCGCTGGCGAGGGAGCACTTTCCCCTGAGCGCTCTGTTCAGCTCCCTGGCGCACTGCAGAGTGATGCTGGAAGCCAGAATATGAAGTCATATTCAGGCTCCTGGCATCACTCTGGCGTGCGAGGGACCGACCGCCTAGCAGCCCCACTAGACCCTAGGGAGAGGGAGAACCCCCCCCCAGCATTCCCAAAGGTAAGGAGGCTAGGGGGGTTAAAAAAAAAAAGTGAGTGTGTTAATGTGAGTGAGTGTGCGTGTGTCTGTCTGTTAGTGTGTGTGTGTCTGTTAGTGTGAGTGTGTTTGTCTGTTAGTGTGTGTGTGTGTCTCTGTTTGGAATGGAGATAAGCTGTACAAAAAAGATGGTTTGCATCTTTCTCAAAAGGGAACAAATGTTCTCAGTGAGCAGTTCAGAGGTTTTGCTAGGATGTATTTAAACTAGGAGGGGGGGGCAAAAGGGTGATAAAACATCAATCCAATTGTCCCCCAAAACAAGGACAGAAGGTGCCTGTAGCAAGTGTGTTAAAAAATGATAAGCTTAGAGTCATGTCTACAAATGCTCGCAGTTTAGGGAATAAGATCCATGAACTTGTGGCAATAATGGCAACTGATAGTGTAGATTTAGTCGCTGTTACTGAGATATGGTACAATGAGAAAAATGACTGGGACATAGCAATACCAGGGTACTCTTTATAAAGGAAAGATAGGGAAGGCAAGAAAGGGGGAGGGGTGGCCTTGTATGTGAAGGATAGCGTAAAATCTAGCCTAATAAAAGTTAGTGAGGCGAACATAGAGTCCGTTTGGGCTACTTTAGAATTTGGTAATCACACAGTAACTCGTGTAGGTGTGATTTATAGGCCCCCAGGACAAATTGAAGAGTTGATGAAATAGCTACTAGTTGAGGAAATAGCTAAAATGACAATGAAGGGGGAAGTTATCATCATGGGTGACTTTAATCTTCCTGATGTAAATTGGAAAACAAAATTAGCTACTTCTGCCAGGAGCACACATATTCTAAACTCCCTACCGGGATTGTCTCTAAAACAAGTTGTCGAGGAGCCAACTCGTAAAGAGGCCATACTAGATTTAGTATTAACAAATGGAGATTTGGTATCAGATATTACTGTAGGTGAAAGTTTAGGATCCAGTGATCATTAGTCAGTGTGGTTTAATATAAGAACAGTGACTGAGTCACACCACACAAAAACAAAAGTTTTAGACTTTAGGAAAACAGACTTTTCTAAAATTAGAATATGGGTAGAGGAGTCATTATCAGACTGGAGCAATTTAAATGGAGTCCAAGAGAAATGGGATTATTTAAAAGTTGCACTATTGAAGGCAACAGAAAATTGCATTAGGCTTGTCAGTAAAAGCAAAAAATTCAAGAAACCACTGTGGTACTCCGCAGATGTGGCCAAAATAGTTAAAAACAAAAAGTTAGCATTTAGGAATTATAAAACAACCCAGAGTGAGGAAGACAAAATGATCTATAAGATTAGGCAGAAAGAGGCTAAGCAAGTTATAAGAGCTTCCAAATCACACACAGAAGAGAAAATAGCACAGTCAGTAAAAAAGGGGGATAAAACATTTTTTAGATACATAAATGAGAAAAGAAAAGTAAAACAAGGATTAGTTAGATTAAAAACAAAAGAAGGAAGGTATGTAGAAGAGGATAAAGGTCTAGCTGACTGCCTCAATGAATATTTTTGTTCTGTATTTACAGATGAAAATGAAGGAAAGGGACCTCAGTTGAGAAAAAGGATAAATGAGTCATTTATTACACGTGAGTTTACAGAGGAAGAGGTTCTATTTCAACTGTCAAAAGTAAAGACAAATAAGGCAATGGGACCTGATGGAATACACCCAAAGCTATTAAAAGAGCTTAGTGGTGTACTAGCAAAACCATTAACAGATTTATTTAACCAATCATTGTTAACAGGAGTAGTCCCAGAAGATTGGAAGTTAGCGAATGTTGTGCCCATTTACAAGAAAGGTAATAGGGAGGAGTCAGGCAACTATAGGCCAGTAAGCCTTACTTCAGTAGTGGGGAAAGTGATGGAAACCATGTTAAAGGATAGGATTGATGAACATCTAAAAACACATGGATTTCAAGATCAGAGACAACATGGGTTTACTTCAGGGAGATCATGCCAAACTAATCTTATTGATTTTTTTGATTGGGTAACTAAAATTATAGATCAGGGTGGTGCAGTAGACATTGCTTACCTAGATTTCAGTAAGGCTTTTGACACTGTTGCACATAGAAGGCTTATCAATAAACTGCAATCTTTAAGTTTGGATTCAAATATTGTTGAATGGGTAAGGCAGTGGCTGAGTGACAGGCAACAGAGGGTTGTAGTTAATGGAATATATTCGAAGCTTGGACTTGTCACCAGTGGGGTACCTCAGGGATCAGTACTTGGACCCATTCTCTTTAATATTTTTATTAGTGATATTGCAGAAGGTCTTGATGGTAAGGTATGTCTTTTTGCTGATGATACTAAGATATGTAACAGGGTTGATGTTCCAGGAGGGATAAGCCAAATGACAAATGATTTAGGTAAACTAGAAAAATGGTCAGAATTGTGGCAACTGACATTTAATGTGGATAAGTGCAAGATAATGCATCTTGGACGTAAAAACCCAAGGGCAGAGTACAGAATATTTGATAGAGTCCTAACCTCAACATATGAGGAAAGGGATTTAGGGGTGATTATTTCTGATGACTTAAAGGTAGGCAGACAATGTAATAGAGCAGCAGGAAATGCTAGCAGAATGCTTGGTTGTATAGGGAGAGGTATTAGCAGTAGAAAGAGGGAAGTGCTCATGCCATTGTACAGAACACTGGTGAGACCTCACTTGGAGTATTGTACACAGTACTGGAGACCGTATCTTCAGAAGGATATTGATACCTTAGAGAGGGTTCAGAGAAGGGCTACTAAACTGGTTCATGGATTGTGGGATAAAACTTACCAGGAAAGGTTAAAGGATCTTAACATGTATAGTTTGGAGGAAAGACGAGACAGGGGGGATATGATAGAAACATTTAAATATATAAAGGGAATCAACACAGTAAAGGAGGAGACTATATTTAAAAGAAGAAAAACTACCACAACAAGAGGACATAGTCTTAAATTAGAGGGACAAAGGTTTAAAAATAATATCAGGAAGTATTACTTTACTGAGAGGGTAGTGGATGCATGGAATAGCCTTCCAGCTGAAGTGGTAGAGGTTAACACAGTAAAGGAGTTTAAGCATGAGTGGGATAGGCATAAGGCTATCCTAACTATAAGATAAGACTAGGGACTAATGAAAGTATTTAGAAAATTGGGCAGACTAGATGGGCCGAATGGTTCTTATCTGCCGTCACATTCTATGTTTCTATGTTTCTATATAATGCAGAGTTTGTGTTTGTATGAGTGTGTGTGTATATAATGCAGAGTGTGTTTGTATGAGTGTGTGTGTATATAATGCAGAGTGTGTGTTTGTATGAGTGTTTGTGTATATAATGCAGAGTGTGTGTTTTTATGAGTGTGTGTGTATATAATGCAGAGTGTGTGTTTGTATGAGTGTGTGTGTATATAATGCAGAGTGTGTGTGTTCGTGTGAATGCAGAGTGTGTGTGTGTGTGTGTGTGTGTTTGTGTAGTGTGTGTGAACTGGGTGGGGGGAGGGCATTTTTATTATTTTTAAAACATTTTTAAAAATATTTTAATTTTTTTTCATTTTAATATTTTTTTTAAAATTATTTTATTATTTTATATTTATTTTTAATCCCTGGTGGTCCAGTGGCATGGGCTGTGGAGGGGGGGAGCCGGCAGCAAGCTGTTACATACCTTTGTAGCAGCTCCGGTCAGCTCCCTTCACCTCCGTGCAGCTCCCCTGTCAGCTCCCAGTGTAAATCTCGTGGTCTGCGTGCCACGCGGAGTGTTGCCATGGTAATCCGTGGCAACGCTCTGACGGCCGCGGGTGTAACGAGATTTACACTGGGAGCTGACAGGGGAGCTGCACGGAGGTGAAGGGAGCTGACTGGAACTGCTACAAAGGCATGTAACAGCTTGCTGCCAGCCCCCAACAGGACTGCCTGGCTTGTAATGAGCCCTGCGGTCCTGTTCTTTATTATGGCAATGTAAGTTGCCATAATACAGACCTTGCCTCAAGTATAAGTCGAGTGCGGCTTTTTCAGCACAAAAAATGTGCTGAAAAACTCAAATTATACTTGAGTATATACGGTAAGTGGTCATAGAATATTTAAGATTGAGTACTACCTTATTTTGATAACTATGTCACGGGTTTTTGGTTGCGTAATAGTTATGGTATATTTTTTTCTGTGCATCTTCCCCTCCTGGAGGATAAGGGGAGGAGAGAATGAAAGGGAGGGGAAGGAGAAAGGAAAATTAAAGAGGGAAAATGGGAAGAAGAGATAGGAAAACGGAAGAAGGAAGTGCGATTGACTGATTGAAAGAAAGGAATGAAAAAGCTGGGGCACCAGAGCTAGAGGCTAGTTAAGGCTCTCACTCCCACAGGGTATTCCAAGAAAGTTGGAAAAATTGATTTCTGGCCAAACGTAGGGTCAAATCACCCAAGGGGAGTCCTATATTTGGGCTCTACTTTTTTTTTTTTCCCCTCAATGTTTTATTTTGGTCACTTGCTAAGATGTGTATTATAAATAGGGAATATGTTTTTCCTTATTATTTTTTTTAATGTGTAATAACGGGACCATCTGTTAGGATGTAAACCGAAAATGGGATAACGGTTGTGTGTGGGGTACGGGTTCTGGGTGGTTTGGAAGACGGCATTTAAAACTAGGAGTGGGCACTATGAATACCTTTCCATGCCCTTCGGATTATGCAATGCTCTGGCCGTGTTTCAGGATTTTATAAACAATGTACTCAGGGACTATATCTATTCATTTGTTCTAGTTTACCTGGATAATATCCTCTTTTATTCCCCATACCTCCAGACCCATCATGAACATGTTAAACAAGTATTACAAACATTACTTGATAATGGACTTTATTGTAAACTTGAGAAATGCATATTTGATCAGCATGATGTTCAGCTTTTGGGGTATAATACTTCTTCCTCTGGTTTCCAAATGGATCCTCGCGAACTAGAGGCCGTTCTACACTTGCCATTACCCAATGGGTTAAAAGACATCCAAAGGTTTATTGGTTTCTCCAACTATTATAGGAGATTCATCAAAGGTTTCTCTTTGGTAATAGCCCCCATCACCAAAATGACATGCAAGGGGGCTAATTGTAGTATATGGCCTAAAGAAGCTAAAGAGGCTTTTGAGCTTCTTAAACAAATGTTTGCATCTGCTGACATATTAAAACATCCTGACACTAGTAAATCTTTCCTCCTTGAGGTTGACACCTCCGAGACAGGGCTCAGGGCTGTTCTTTCTCAGAGAGAGAGTCAGGATGCCCCTTTGCATCCTTGTGGTTACTTCTCCAGAAAGTTGTCTCCTGACGAGCGTAACTATGACATTGGTAATAGAAAACTGTTAGCCATCATACCAGCGCTTAAGGAATGGTGACATCTTTTGGAGGTTTCCAAGGATCCCTTTTTGATTATTACTGATCACAAGAACCTGGCATATATTGACTGTCTTCAAGGCAAGTTAGATGGTCATTATTTTTGTCTCGCTTTAACTTCATTATCACCTACAGATTCGGTTCTAAGAATGTTAAAGCTGACACTTTGTAAGCAATTTGACGTTGAATCGGATCTAAAACAAGATACATCCCTTATTATTTCTCCTGAGTATATTATTGCATCCACAGTCCTTTCCTTATCGTCCCCTTTGCTCTGTGCTATCATGGCGGCTCAGCCCCAGGCACCTTGCATCAAACCTCAAGATAAATTGTTTATTCCATTGCCTGACAGAAAAGAGGTGCTGAAGGGATTCCATAACAATGTGACCCCTGGACATCCAGGTATTAATAAAACTCTATCTGCCATTTCTAGGTCATTTTGGTGGGAGTCACTCAGGAGGTATATTAAAGATTATGTGTAAGCCTGCTCTGTCTGTGCAGTTTCAAAGGTTCCTTATAAACTTCCATGTGGATTATTACAGCCACTTCCTATACCCAGTATCCCATGGTCTCATTTATCGATTTCATTGTTGAACTGCCTAGTTCCAATGGGTATACTACCATCCTCATGATAGTTGACCGTTTTTCTAAAATGGCACACTTTACTCCACTTAAATTGCCAATCGTCTCAGGACCTGTGCACATATTTATATGCGATATTGTCAGGCTACATGGTATTCCTCAAAATATTGTGTGTGACAGGGGTTCCCAATTTGTGTCACGGTTCTGGAGGGCATTCAATAAACAGTTGGGCATTGAATTGTCATTTTCCTCTGCTTACCATCCTCAAACTAATGGTACGGCTGAAAGAGCTAACCAATCACTTGAGCTGTATTTATATTGCTTTGTTAATAGTACATAGTCTAACTGGGCTGAATTATTGCCCTGGGATGAATTTGCAAGGAATAACGCTACCCATGACTCATCTGGGCATAGTCTGTTTTTTGTCATCCTGCTGTTCTCCCTGCTGTGTTTTTTGATACAGCTATTCCTGCACTGGATGATCACCTTACCTCTACTCGTGATACCTGCACTAAGGTTCACTCCGCTCTTGAAACTGCAGCTGCTTGCTTTAAGTTTCATGTGGATAAACGGCAGAGTAACAATCCAGTTTACCAGGTGGGTGATCGGGTTTAGTTATCCTCACGTAACATCAGGTTGAAGGTTCCCAGCATGAAGTTTGCTCTGAGATTCCTTGGTCCTTTTCGTGTGGTTAAGAGAATCAGCCCTGGTTCCTATTCTCTGGCCCTTCCAGCGGACTTACATATACCTAATACTTTTCATGTATCCTTGCTCAAACCGCTTGTTTGCAATTGGTACACAAGTCTGGTTGTTTCCCCTCCTCCTTTGGTAGTTTCTGGACAGGAGGAGTACGAAGTCTCCTCCATCATTGGATCCAGGTTTTCTCATGGTTCCTTACAGTATTTGGTTGATTGGAGGGGTATGGGCCTGCTTACCGTTCTTTGGTTTCAGCTTCTGATATCCATGCTGGCTGTAAAATTAGTGCTTTTCATGCTGAGTTTCCTCTCAAACCTGGTCCTGCCCGCTCGGTGGGCGGTCTTCAGGTGGGGGGTAATGTCACATATTCATCCACACATAAAAATGGCATTTACTGTTCTAACAGGAAAGGTTGTGCTGAGCAACTTTACCATCCTGACAGGAAAAGTTGTGCCGAGCAGCAATCATGCACATGGAAACCTGGTAATTACTTTTGGGGTCAAAGGCCAGTCATGGCCAATCAAATCGACAGGAGGGTTTGTGTTGAGCAGCAATCATGCACATGGAAACCTGGTAATTACTTTTGGGGTCAAAGGCCGGTCATGGCCAATCAAATCGACAGGAGGGTTTGTGCTGAGCAGCAATCATGCACATGGAAACCTGGTAATTACAATTGGGATCAAAGGCTAGTCACGGCCAATCAAATCCACAGGAGGGGTACTTAAACCCAATTCTCCTCTTGCTCATTGCCCTGTTGTGTTTTCATCTTGATGGTAATCCGAGAGTGCGTTCCTGATCTTGATTTTCTGGTATTTGACTTTGGCTTAGTTTTGACTTCCCTAAATTATGGTATCCTTGACTTTGAGCTTTCCCTCATCGTTGTGTCTGATTCTGTGTTCCTTACTAACTATTAACTATTCTTGGATTCGTTAAGTCCGGCCATTCTAAGGTCCGGTTATACGTTAATCCTTATTCCTAGGTGTGACACAGTTCTGCGTGCTGGATCAACTTGTAATCCTGACAAGTAGGTCTTAATTTATTGGAAACCTACTACAAATTGATCAACCACTGGTACTGAGTATGCACAAGGCTATCAAAACTAACAGTTACAACCATTATCCTGGCTGTGTTACATCTGGACTGGCCAATTATGGAAATACCATAACAAATATTTTGTAATACATAGTTTAATAGCTGTGAAAACTGTCGCTCAAAATTAGAAATCTCAAGCAAGTCCCTTGTGCAAAAATGTACTAATTCAACTGCATTATCAACTAAAAATACAATTGGTTAAATAAACTAACATGTAACTAATATATGCTTAGACCAAAAATACGCGCATATTAATAATACATATATTATGTAGGGAAACTGTGATAATATTCTCCTATGTACATAGACTCTATACCTTAACCTATTTTTTTTTCTCCTAATTTATTTATTTTTGTATTTTGGCACTAAAGTGTCTCCGGGTGCTCCTTGCGGGTGGCTGTCGCCTTGCAGACTCTAAAAGCAAACGTTAACTGTATGCTCATAGATTCCAGTAGCCTCTGGGTGAAAAGTAGCAGTGTGTCCCCTGCTCTGGAATACCTCTCAGGCGTATATTGTGTTTCCTATGTCTGGTTTCTAGCGTTGTGACAAAATTGGTGAGTGTCTGAACCTGTTAGACTGTTCACCTAGTTCTGTGTGTTTTGCAGCTTGCTCCCTCTGTCCTTCTCTTTAGCCTCCACTGTGTCAATTCTCTGTATTATAGCTCCCATCTCAGTTTGTGCCTCCTGCAGGTCGGCTTGGACACATTGCTAGGGAAGAGTCATCATCAGAGTCTGACTCTATCTTCACATCTGCTGTTGGGAGTGAGGTAAATTCCTCACTATACTCACTATCCTAAAATGATTCCTCCGATGCCTCCACCTCTGCCCACACTGTCGGTGCCATGGTTGCTCGCCTGTTGCCTTTGGATTATGGCCCCATGTTAAAAGGCTTGGTTTTCCCCTGCAAAGACAAGAAAGCCGGGTCATTTGGTGCTTGCCCTGTTTGAGCAGTGATACCCCAGATAGCTATGCCATGGAGCCCATTCGTATAATGAAAGATTATGGGAAAGACTTTGGCTCCATGGCAATTGAACTGTATGTGTGTGCTCTGAGCGCCATTCAGTAATAATGTGCGCTTAGACCTAAGCTATCTGGGCATATGTTGCATGTCTGTATTTTATGTCATAAATGTAACCTTTTTTTTAACCTAAGTTTTGCCTCTGTCTTTGGAGATAATTGGATTACTTCTAATTATCTCCAGGATAGAAGACTCTGTGGAACTGGTTTTGGGCAGAGAAGCCATGCTTCCTGTGGTCACAAAGGACTACGATCTATCTTTTGAACCACTGGACGAATTTGTATGATTTTGACGTATGTTTGTATTTGGAGTATGCTGATTCCGAAAATGTAAGTGTGAATGTGATGCATACTTTCCAAGTTATGAATAATGTGGAAAAATTTCAATTTCTCTGCTTGTGCTAAATTACTTTACCCATTGTGTAAGGTAATTGAATCACATGCAGAGGGGAGGAATTTGTGTGGGAGTGTCTGAGTGTATTGTATGTGTTTATTGGTTGTGTTCCAAAACCCTGTGGGTGGTACTAATGTGTAAGAATGTGTACATAAGCACAATAAACCCACAGCTCTGTCTGTTCACTGCTTGACCGTCAACACGGAGCTTTGTCTCGTTCTTGGGGGGGATTTACTGTATGCTGTTCCAGTTTGACTGCTAGGAGTGTAAACCTATTCGTATGGTCTTTCCTATTCGTCTGTTTACAGCATTCGTATGGTTTCCTGTTCGGCGGATTGGTGCTCTGCAGTAGCTGTGCCTGCATCTCTGGAAGGGGACGATCGCCTAAACGGTTTTAACCCCTTGTGTGCTGAAACGGTCTGTTACAATTGGTGGCAAGCGGCGGGATCGTTCCCACAGACAACAGGACAGCTACAGGCGACACCATTCTGTGGATTTACAATTTGAGGGCAATGCATGTCCCAGTACAGCGACCGTGACAGCACCGAGATGGAACCAGCAGTGTTATACGAGGAGGAGGACCTGGATGGCCGGGATGCATTAAGGAAAGGCATCTGGTACCAGGCCCTGGATAATGTACAATACCAGCAGGGCGAGAGTCTCCCCAGTGAAGAGCAGCGGTTGCAGAAGCAAGTGGCCCTGCGAATGCCCTTCCTGGGAGAGCAGCCCGTGGATGAATGGGTGAAGGAATTGGAGCACCGGGTATGGCAGGATATTTGGCTGGAAGATGCCTACCAGGCGCTCTGGTGGTATGGGGCACAGTACCTGCCCTGGACAGCCGAGCATGACAAGCCAGAGGGAGAGGAGTTTGATGGTCCTGGCTTGTTATGGGAGGCTTTTTCAGAGCCTGAGTTTGGGAGCCCTACACAAGCCCGGTTCAGTGATCTCTTGGAGTGGAGGGAGAGCAGGTATGACTGGGACGACACTCACGACATTGAGCAAGACCTGGCTCACCTAGCAACCCTGGAGTGGGAACTGGAGCAGGACTACCGAGATCTCTTCCACTCCATTGAGAAGATTCAGCAGGACAGCAAGGTGACAGATCCAGTTCCAGACCCATTCAGCTGGGAAGATATTGTTGAAATTTACTTGGAGGAACCCCAGGCGGCAGGTGGAGAGGGGACCAAGGTCTCTCCACCGATATTGCAGGGAATTGGGAGCCCGAGCTCCATTCCCCAGCGGGAGATATTGCAGGGAATTGGGAGCCCAAGCTCCATTTCCCAGTGGCAGGCTGAGTTACAGGGGGCAGAGGCAGGTGGTCCTGTCCCCCAGCGGCAGTGTTCCTTGCAGGGAGAGGAGAGCAGCGTCCTCCCTCCCCAGTGGCAGGGTGAGCTACAGGGATGCTGGGCAGTCGGCTCAGATCCCCAGCGGCAGTGTGAATTGCAGGGAATTGGGAGCCCAGTCTCCATTCCCCAGCGGGAGATATTGCAGGGAAGTGGGAGCCCGAGCTCCATTCCCCAGCGGGAGATACAGCAGGGAATTGGGAGCCCAGTCTCCATTCCCCAGCGGCAGGCTGAGTTACAGGGGACAGAGATAGATGCTCCTGTCCCCCAGCAGCAGAATGAATTGCAGGGAATTGAGAGCCCAGTCTCCATTCCCCAGCGGCAGAATGATTTATTGGGAATTGGGAGCCCAGTCTCCCTTCCCCAGCGGCAGAATGATTTATTGGGAATTGGGAGCCCAGTCTCCATTCCCCAGCGGCAGAGTGTCCTACCAGGAATAGACAGCCCAGTCTCCTTTCCCCAGCAGCAGGAATTGGGAGCAGAGACAGTCGGTCTCCCTCCCCCGCGGCTGGAAATATATGTGGGAGAGGAGCTTGTTACCCCCTCTCCCCAGCAGCAGCTTAATGTACCCAGGGGAGACAGTAAGCCCCACAACTGTGCAGATGGGACCGTGGTCTCTGCACGTCCAGCACAGGGGGTAGGGAGTCGGTTCTCAGCAACCGTACTGTTTAGCCAAAGGGGAGACAGTCGGTCTCCAGCAGCAGAGCTGTGTGTCCAAAGGGGAGACAGTCGGTCTCCAGCAGCAGGGCTGTATATCTAAAGGGGAGACAGTCGGTCTCCCCCTCCAACAACCAGGCTTCAACCAGGCTACTCGTCCAGTAGCGCTGGCACCAGGGCAGAGTACCGCTGGTCTCTGCCCACTCAGCATGTGAATGTGATGCATACTTTTCAAGTTATGAATAATGTGGAAAATTGTATTTCTCTGCTTGTGCTAAATTACATTACCCATTGTGTAAGGTAATTGAATCACATGCAGAGGGGAGGAATTTGTGTGGGTGTGTCTGAGTGTATTGTATGTGTTTATTGGTTGTGTTCCAGAACCCTGTGGGTGGTACTAATGTGTAAGAATGTGTACATAAGCACAATAAACCCACAGCTCTGTCTGTTCACTGCTTGACCCTCAACGCAGTTTGACTGCTAGGAGTGTAAACCTATTCGTATGGTTTTTACTATTTGGCTGTTTACAGCATTCGTATGGTTTCCTGTTCGGTGGATTAGTGTTCTGCAGTAGCTGTGCCTGCATCTCTGGAAGGGGACGATCGCCTAAACGGTTTTAACCCCTTGTGTGCTGAAACGGTCCGTTACAGACAGCCTAATATTTGGCAACTTCGGGGTCTCTGGGTATGGAAATCTTCAATGTTTTTGCCCATATTGTCAGCTGGTGGGGGTTAATAAAAACAGGGTGTCCATGGAGCTTTGTCTGTAATAGAGCTATAATGCTAGAACCTGTCTGTAATGCTACTCAGTCAGCCACACCACCCATGAAATCTAATTTAGGGGAGTAATTCATATTGCATTATGATGCAGATTTTAAAACTACAGGAACAAATAAGTTAAAGGACCACTCTAGGCACCCAGACCACTTCAGCTTAATGAAGTGGTCTGGGTGCCAGGTCCTTCTATGGTTAACCCATATTTTTATAAACATAGCAGTTTCAGAGAAACTGCTATGTTTATGAATGGGTTAAGCCTTCCCCCTAATCCTCTAGTGGCTGTCTCATTGACAGCCACTAGAGGCGCTTGCGTGCTTCTCACTGTGATTTTCACAGTGAGAGCACGCAAGCGTCCATAGGAAAGCATTGTAAATGCTTTCCTATGCGACGGGCTGAATGCGCGCGCAGCTCTTGCCGCGCGTGCGCATTCAGCCCAGGAGGAGGAACGGAGGAGGAGAGGAAGCAGAGAGCTCCCCGCCCAGCGCTGGAAAAAGGTAAGTTTTTACCCCTTTCCCCCTTCCAGAGCCGGGCGGGAGGGGGACCCTGAGGGTGGGGGCACCCTCAGGGCACTATAGTGCCAAGAAAATGAGTATGTTTTCCTGGCACTATAGTGGTCCTTTAATGTTGTACCATTCCCAAAACATTTAAAAAACTAAATATGATAAATGAAACATATACAGATATCAAGAGTCAATTCTCCTTACCTTAAAATAAAAATATATTTAGATTAAAAATTATAAACAGAAAAATAAGAAATACTAAAAAATGGTTATCTCTTTCCTAATAATGAATCAAGCTACATCATTTGTGTTAACAAGGGAAATACATTGTATTAAGAAAGAAAAAAAAGAAGAAAACATACAAGTTGTAAGTAAATTGCTACTGGCAGCTTTAAAGTAACATCATTATCAGTGTCTACAACAGGCTTTATTTGCTACATGCCAATTAGAAGACTTTTTTTCCCCTTCTGCTTGAAGAAGGGGAGATCAGGATTAGTCGCCTAATATTATGAATATGTACTATATACGTGACTATCATAAGAGACTTACAGGAATACAGGCTGTTCCTATTCCTACGATTAATCTATGCATTTCAGTATCAAAGAAAAGAGAAGCTAAAACATCAGCTCTCAAGAGAAAATCATATTTACAATCTATATACAGTCAAGAGCAGGGGTTACCAACCCCAGGTTTACAATTCAATGCCACAGGGGGTTTGTGAAACATTGTTTGGTAATGTTGTGGTGCGCATAGGTCTGGAATCACAGGCAGATAACAGTGATTAAATGGAGCGCTGTAAAAATGCAAGTGCAGTTGTTCTTACCATTAGTAAAATGATATATCACAAGTATATTGGGTACAAAAAACAAGGAAACAAAGAAAAGTATATAGTGTAGATGTGATACACTTAAATCTAGAAATGATAATTGATAAGATCCACTCATATGTTTCTGTGTATCTGCATGTGTGTCTATGTATCTGTATGTCTGTGTATCTGCATGTGTGTCTATATATCTGTATGTCTGTGTATCTGCATGTTTGTCAGTGTATCTGTATGTCTGAGTATCTGCATATGTGTCAGTGTGTCTTTATTTCTATATCTGTATGTTTGTGTGTCAGGGTATATATCTGTGTCAGTGTACGTGTCTGTGTGTCAATGTGTGTGTCTGTGAGTTACTGTATGCATCAGTATGTCAGTGTGTGTATGTGTATCTGCATGTGTGTCAGTGTAGCTGTGTGTCAGGGTATTTATTTGTATATCAGTGTATGTATCTGTATGTTTGTGTGTACCTGCATGTGTCAGTGTGTGTATCTGTGTCTGTTTGTGTGTCACTGTATTTATCTATGTGTCTGTGTATGCATGTGTGTGTCAGTGTGTATCTGTGTGTCAGTGTGTGTGTGTCTGCATGTGTGTCAGAGTATGTATCTGTGTGTCAGTGTATCTGCATGTCAATATGTGTATCTGTGTGTCAGGGTGTGCATCTGTGTGTCAGGGTATGTAGATGTGTGTCATAATGAGTATCTGAGGATGTGTTTCTGTATGTTGGTGTGTGTGTCTGTGTGTCAGGGTGTGTATCTGTGTGTCAGGGTATGTATTTGTATGTGAATCAGGGTATGTATCTGTATGTGTATCCGTGTGTCTGTGTGTGTCAGTGTCTGTATCTGTGCATCAACATGTGTGTCAGTGTATGTATCTGTGTCTCACTGTTTCTGCATATATGTCAGTGTAGATATGTTTGTGTCAGGGTATGTATCTTTGTGTCAGAGTGTGTATCTGTGTGTCTGTGTACCTGTATGTGTGTCAGTGTGTGTGTGTATATGCATCTGTATGTTTGACAGTTTGTGTTTCTGGGGAAGAGGATAAGCAGGGGTAGCCTGGGGCAGAAGAGAACCTGGGTCAGAGGAGAGGCAGGGAGAGCCTAGGGAAGACCAGACACAGGGGGAGCCTAGGGAAGTGAAAAAGGGTAGATGGGACATAGAAAAATGTGTATATTTGAAATAAATACAACTTTATTAATTACAAACATTTTGCTAATATGATGGGTACAATTTATGGAAATGGGCTGTGTAGGAGTACTCAAGTAAAAAAAGGTTGGGAACCACTGGTCTTGATGTGGCAGGCGGGCATTCCCTCCAATGGCAATTGGAGTAACTAAATAACCTCCATTTGTTTAAATATACATAGGGATTTAGGAAAGAGTGCAGGTAACTTTTTCTTTGGTTTTTACTGTATGTATTGGGGCTGATGTATACTATGGTCATTGCTGCCGCCCAGGAGTGTTGGGGGTGAGCGCAGGACTTGTTTTTTTGTATTTGTAATGACTGGTCTAAAGCCACCTGACTCCTTTACTGAAGTACAGAGATCCTTCCCACTGTCAAAAGTGCAGCATCTTCTCCTATTTAATGGCTTCAAGATATGGCTATAAAAATAGAGAAAGTCTGCTATGATACAATGAATCCTAATTCCTCAGTTGCCTACAAAATCCTACACCTACTGAACCTGAAATCATGAGGTATTTCACAGTTTTTGGTGAAAAGAAGATTGAAGGAAGTTCTACTCCCCCTCCCCAACTACATTGTGGAGGCACTCAAAGGTATCCTAAAATATGTTTTTCCTGTGAGTGAAATATTTACAGCGCTATTTGATTTATGTGTTATAATACTTCACTGTGCGTTGATAATTCCTCTACAGATATACAGCTGTATCCTGTTTTATATACACACATTTGCTATCAAAAAGGAGAAGGCTCCCTTGGGAACCTGTACATTTAAAATGTAAGTGATTTTTTATGTGTCCTTATTTCACCCTTCGCATTGTGGTATAGACGTGATGTTCATATTTTTTTTTAAAACATCAGCAGCAAGATTTGCACTAAAGGAGAAATTTAGAGACAATGGTACTTTAGTACTATATTATGGACAAAAGAAAACAACTGCAAAGGCAAGCATATTAAGCATAACTAGCTAAACAGAAGTCAAATCTAACTAACATAGGAAAATAAATGAAAATTGTTAAGAAAATTTATATTATTCAGTTACTAAAAGCTGAATAGGTTTTTTTAATCTTTAGTACATTCTCATGCAGAGTTCAACCAGCTTTCAAAGTAAAGCATATGAAAAGTAGATTTGTGTGAACAAAAAAGAGGTAGACAAGATGTCAGAGATCAGATGCTGTAAATGAATGCCTAAGAAGCCATTGCAAAAGAAGGCTGAATGCACGTTCAATGAAAGGTCAATGCCTGTGAGAGTAATCAGCCAGTTAATCCATTTGGTGATATATGCAGCATCGGAACTAGACACAACCAGACTTGTTTAACATCGGCAATGCTGGGAGGAAATGTCAGTCTGTGTATCTATGTGTCAGTGGGTGTATACTGTATGTCAGTCTGTGTATATGTATCTTTGTGTATGTGCATCTGTGTGTCTGTATGTTGGTATGTATCAGTGTGTGTATCTGAATGTGAGTGTATATGTCAGTCTGTGTATCTGTGTGTCAGTGTGTGTATATGTCGGTCTGTGTATCTGTGTAAGTGTGTAAGTGTATCTGTGTGTTAAGTTGTGTGTATGTATCAGTCTGTGTATCTGAATGTGATTGTATGTGTTAGTGTGTGTATCTATGTGTCAGAGTGTGTATGTATGTGGCAAGATTTGTATCTGCATGTGTGGTTTGTGTTAGTGTGTTTACATGTGTCTATCTGTGTATGTTAATTTATATGCATATCTGTGTATATATGTATGTGGCTGTGTGTGTGTGTGTGTTTGTGTGTGCATACATCCCAGCAACCAAACACTAACAAGACATGCAAACACACCCTTGCAATTAAACACACACATTACATACAAATACACCTCTGTGTTTAAAGTGCAAAACTATGTACACCCCTCCATTCAATCACCAACATTACTCACAAAAGTACAAATGTTTTTAAAAGCCAGCACTACATACAAACACACCACTGCATATAAACGCAAACACTGCACACAAGGACACCACTTCATTCCAGTTGCAACAGTATATACAAATACACCTGAATATTAACACAAATACTCTATATAAATTCAAATGCACAAACACTACTCACAACTACAATCCTGCATGGATCGGCAAATGGTAGATCTCCATCTGGCATAACATCTTGGGAGTTCTATGACAGATGGGGAGTTATTGGTCACTCTTGCGCTAGAGGAGGGCTCAAGAAAATTTCTTGCATCAGGGCCCTTTCTATATTTTTATAATTTTGCCACTGGACATAAATGGAGGAAAACAAAACAGAGAGTAGAGTCAGCGCTAATCGGAGAGGCAGCAGTCCCAAGCAAGGACTCCCTCAAATGTCCTTAGGAATATATAAGCAAAAACAAATAAATAGGGGATGGGTCTGCACCAAAGTACAAAATAAATAACAATAACAAGTCCAATTGAATCTTATATGTGGTCTCCGAAGTTGTAGGGTTCTACTTGTTATGATATCCAAAAGATGTGGAGGAAGGTGGTGAGTGATGAGAAAGATGATCCAAAATAGTAAAAATAGGAGAGGTCTTACTTACAGTTGACAGAGCTTAATCCAGCTCTGGTGTGAATGGCTTGCAGCGGTATTATCCCCGCTTATGGGATATACGGTGAGTATCCTCTTCTATGTAGTGACAGACGGCCAAGTGGGAGATAAAAATGGAAACAATAATGGTGCAGTATGTTCCACACGTGAAATAAAAGCTTCTGCTAGCTCTAGTTTTGTAGGCGTACAGCGGTATAATCCCCGCTTGCAGGATATAAGATGAGTGTTCTTGATGGTAGTATCAGGAGCTCAGAGAGAAGATAAAACAGCGATAGTGCTCTCAATAAAATATTGTTGATATATAAAATAATAAAATATACTCACAGTGTATAGGGCAGGCTAACTGCTCTATGATAAAAGCGTAGGTGGTATAATCCCCACCTGGGATTCTTTGGAGTATAATACCAGGAAGTAAAATAAATAAAAGGAAAAAGTATATAAAAATGTATATAATATAAAATATATATAAAAGGCCAGCTAATAGTCAAAAGATAATGGTATAAACGTAAAAAGTGACCAAAATCTATTTATTAACAGTATATAAAAACAGTATAATATCCAAACACATTTCACCAATATAAGGCTTTATCAATGGATAAAAAAACTTTTCAACCTGGCTAGTTAGGGTTTATATAGGTATAGAACTAATTAAAATTGGTGCCAAAATTGCACAGACCAATCATAAAGCAAATAATTATTGCACATAAATAACAACATTTTATAATTAGAAATATATATAGATATAACTTATAGGATGCATGTAGTGTGATTTTAATAAAAAAACGAGTGTTATTGTATAAGAATTTTAGTCTTTTCGGCCGGAACACGTGACGCGCATCATGAGCGCGACGTCACTTCCGGCCGCACGGTATTATGGGACATGTAGTCAGGAAGTGAACTACATGTGTTCAGGAAGCGAAACAAACAAACCCCAAACACATTGAAAACCCCTTCCACCTGAAGTCTGTGGATAGTTAATACAATGTTAAACAAAAATCTGCACACCAGTCAAGCCATAAGACTTGTTTTTCCCACAGAAATCCCAAATCTGCAGTAATGTTACAACCGCAAAGGATTCTGGGTGGGCATATGTAAGTCTTATGGCTTGACTGGTGTGCAGATTTTTGTTTAACATTGTATTAACTATCCACAGACTTCAGGTGGAAGGGGTTTTCAATCACAATTTTTCCCCACTATAACCTATTTGGATTTTGCTTTGCAAGCACTACCAAGCCTCAATAAGCAAACCAGTAACCGACCTCATGCTGATGAGTTGCATTTACAATGAAACAGCTGTCCATGAGTGGTTCACTGGTTTTGCATCTTTTCCTAAATTGTGTTCCAAGCAGTTGTATACTGCAAACACAGATTAAAAGGAATCCATGTTTAAAATGGAATGAGGCAAAAATTGTGATTCTTTGTTAAACTAATTTGCATATGCCCACCCAGAATCCTTTGCGGTTCTAACATCACTGCAGATTTCGGATTTCTGTGGGAAAAGCAAGTCTTATGGCTTGACTGGTGTGCAGATTTTTGTTTAACATTGTATTAACTATCCACAGAATCCAACACAAAGATAAGATGGAGGGAAGTAGGAGGGAAAGTATGGCTAGAGCTGATAAAGATCCAACAATTATTGCCAGTTCAAGAATCATAGTCAAGAACAGAAGCGACAATCAAAAATAAGAGTATCTTAAAGACAGAGGTCTAGCCTAATTGACATGGTGAAGCAAGAAACAGACATGTCTGTGCCAATGGAAATACCATGTAAAAGGAACATGTGGATCAGAAATGGTGGAACATAAAAAAATGATTGTATGATAGGAGTTCCCTTGAGCAAATATAAAAGAGAAAAAGCTGACAGTGTTAAAAGAAGCTGTTATGAAAGGTATCTGTTGTCCCAAACATCAGATATGCCATACGCGCAATGTGAAAGGTAATGCACCACTATAATGTTCAATGCTGTCAAGCTGTCAAACATTCTTGTGCATCTGATGAGATGTATGAGTATAAGGATTTTGTGAATGAAGGCAATTCACACACTCCAGAAGCCGACCAGAGTTGTGGTAAGGCATCCATTTCCATACAGTCTCAGTCTGGGAACAATTTGAAGTAATCGGTAGTTCACTTTGGACATCAACAAATCAAGAGAAAGAGGGCTCCTGCATAGATGTAGACAACAGAAAAAGTATCAGTCTGGCATACAGCCCATTTGAGTCATTCGCCCAATTGTCTAATCCTGAGGGATATTTCACTACTAGGGAAATGTTCCAGTTAATGCAATAATGGTAGAAGGTCTTTCATGGGGTCTGACAGAAATCTGAAGTGGAATACTCCAAGCCCATTAATGTATCAAATGTCAAGGCATTCTCCATGCAAAAGAGAAGGGAACAAATGGATAATCCCTAATAGACAATCTCTATGCAAGCCTGCAAATCACAAAGTAATTGGTAAAGAGCTCCAGACAGATGATGGTTCTGCAGGTGTCCAGGTGTCACAGCATATGGCACCCCGACCAAGGTGACTCATGTCCAAGTTCAGGATGTCTGGATTGGAGCTGAATTTCACCTGGTAATTCCAAACTTTCAGGTTGCAAAGGTACCAATGAAGTTTGTTGCACAAGAAGAGTGTGTGATTATAGGAAATAAATGACAAGATATTAGGGTGTTGCGTCTCTAGTCTCTGCATTGGATGTTATACAAGTATATGGTGGAGCCTTGAAATGCACCCTAAATGGCTTCAACAGCTTGGTGAAGCATCTAAGAGCAAATCTGAGACCAAAGAGCAGGCAAGCGACCTGCTAAGCTGGTCATTCCAGACGAATTGAAGGCAGTTGCCATGGTATAGTACTGTCATATAGGCATTCTCAATGTCTTAGGGAGTTCAAGTCCTATTCACATAGAGGATCCTGCAAAGATATTGGATGCCCTCTTATTCAAAGTGTCAATAGATCACAAAAGCATTGCCGTATCTAAGACTGATAACAGGACAGAAATCTCTATTTTATTTTTTTATTTTTTTTTCTGCCCCCGCCCAAAACCCTTTGCAACAACAGCCTGCATGAGTAGGATGTTCCTCTAGTTCGAGATACTTTATTCAGCAAAGTTTGTGCCTTGCTGAGGGACATGTAAATGGCAACATAGCAGTTCAACTTTCAACCAAAGTTGTCTGGGATGTGTAGCCTAAGATTGACTAACCAAGCCATTTGTCAACAAGGCAGAATATGGCAGCCTAACTTCATTCAGCAGATTAAGCAACATTAGCATTTTCGAAGAGGCCTATGGCCCTTTGTGCCCATTCATGTATAGTTTTCATGTGAGGATAATGTACTAAGTCAGAGTTTCTTTAGAGGAGATACAACTGAATGAGAGGAACACAGGAGCTGAGCTGCTGTTCCAACAACAAACAGCATACTGACCACTCTATCCAGAGGGGTAGGCTTGAGACATGCAAGTCCTTTTTTTATGGCTTGTAGATTCAGAAGTGAAAAAGTTGGTTGCCATGTTAATGCAGGCTTGGTCACCTTGGTGTCAACAGAGTGGGAATCACTCACTATGGTCTCCTATGAGTCCCATTCTAACAGGGATGGACTTGTCATCAGGATGCCCCACATCTATCAATGCATACTCATAGCAGTCATTCCCTCCTTTAAAGAGGAGTACCATCAAGTGTACCAAGCATAGGTGGGACCAAATCTGTCTTGGGGACATAGTAAGGTCTTTGCCCTTGTGGCCAGAAGCATGCTCCTTTCAGAGTATTTGTGCTGTTGTTTGTATAAATGGCAAGACTCCTCAGAAGGAGTCTCTGGCTGGCTAGGTGGGTACATTTAAGGCAGATAGCATTGGTGTGTGAAAACCAGTGGCAATGTTCCAAAGTCAAAGCTTTGGGAAAGAATTCAGAGATGGTCATGTAAAGCCACACATTGAGCTCTTTATGAAAGGGGATGTAAGGTACCGGAGACATAACTGTAAAGGTTATAACATGAAAAAGCAGCAAACTGCACTTATCTGAGGTTCACACTTAGCACAATGGTGTCCAGGGGGACTAGTCACACAAGTGGAGCCCACCCATTATTATCAATGGAGTAGGGCTCAGCCAAGAACAGTATCTGTAGCAGATTATTTTAAGCAAGAGGTGCTTAAAGTAGGAAAGGCATGAAAGCAACAGTGGAGCAATAAACAAGCAAGAAGGAAAATAGCAGAATCACCCTGAAGTATAGAGGACAAGGGAAAGCTGGAAAGAGTTCAAACCACAAAAGTAAAGTTCGAGCTCCAAGAAAATGGCAGGGCAGGTAATAGGGAGACAGAGGAAATGCCTCTAGATGGGTCCAAACAGGCCAATGCAGAGATTAAGCACTCAGAAGAGACAGATCAAAAGCCCAAACAGGATGCAAGCCTCAGTAAAAAAAAAACAAGCAGTGGCAACAGAGAGTACATAAAGAACAAAGACAAAATCAGTGTGACTTATAACTATGTTAAGGCAGTATAGTCGGAGCAAACTCACTAGGGAGGCCAGAAACAAAGAAACAGGAAGTTGAAGTAGCCTTTTATCCTGCTTGCTCTGTTTTTATTAGTTGCTGATTGTTATGCTATTTTAACTGTTTCTTTACTGATGGGAGGTTTTATTAAAGAAAGAGAAGTACAATATAGAGCCTTCTGACTTGCTGTAATTTGCCTATCCTTAGGTGTTGTTAAGCTCATATTTGCTATGCAGTGCTATAAATTGTATGTTTTCTCTTGCTTCACCAATACTATATTGTAACATTTACAAAAAATACAATTAATGAAATGTGTTAATTTCAGGGATCAAGACAATTCATGGTTAAATAGACACAAACAATGTTATTCGATAAGGATTTATTAAATGTGACAATTGTTCAAAATTATACCTTAAATTATCTGCAAACAAATAGTGAAATCATGTGGAAGTGCTGTGTCAAAGCAACAACAAAATGCAAACATTTGAGGTCACATTTTAAAGAGTAACCACATAGTGGCATCTAGTGGACAATAATGAAATTATAACAATTCCAGGAAACTGGATGATTTTTTTTAGTTTTGAGGTTACTTATTTAGAAAAATGAATTTTTCAATAAAACATGATATACATATAGTACATTATATATAATATTGTTTGCTGCATATGATTAAAATATATAATATAGCTGGTTAGCAAGAACTATTAAAGTAAAATACATATATTTGTTATTGTACCTTTTTGCCACATTAAATGTTCCAAATGCACTCTATCAGGGGTTTGCAACCTTCAGGAATCCAGATCTTGTGGACTACATCTCCCATGATGCTTTGCCAGTATTATGGTTTTAAGAGCATTACGGGGCATATAGTCCCCAACATCTGGCATGTCCAAGGTTTCCTACCCCTGCACTATGTCATGATTGTAATATATCTATACAGGGGATACTCTAAAAAGTTCATTTATTTCAGTAACGCAACGTAAAAGGGGAAACTAATATATGAGATAGACGCATTAAATGCAAAGCAAGATAGTTCAACCTGGCTGGTAACTTTATTGATTTATATTTTGTTAAGAAACACACTATACCAGTCAAGGAGAGATCATCACCTCTAGTGGTTGAGACTATTGATGGGAGACCCCTATCTCAACCATTGATTACCCATGAGACCTTGTCTATTTGCATTATGATAGGAGCTTTGCATAAGGAAGACATTACCTTCCAGATATACGCTTCCCCTTATTGTCCCATCGTATTAGGCTTCCTTTGGCTCATCAAGCATAATCCTAATATTGACTGGACTAAAGGGTAACTACTGGAATGGGGTAGAGACTGTCAGGAAAACTGCATGTTTCACATTACTAAAAAAGTGGGCATTGTTGCTTTACCCGCTGCTACGTCTCTGACCCCCGAAATTTCCGTACAGTATTGGGAGGTTAGGGAGGCATACTAACCTGATGGAGCCAGACTGATGTTCTTCCTCCACACAGGTCATATAAGTGCTCCATTGATCTGTTGCCCGGAACTATGCCTCCTAATGGGGCAGTATATGCCCTATCCCAACAAGAAAGTAAGATCACGGATGAGTACATCAAAGAATCGTTAAGAATCGTTAAGAAAATGCCATATACGTAAATAATCCTTGCCTGCTGGAGCAGGATTCTTTTTTGTAGCTATGAGTTATGTCCTTGCATTGACTACAGGGCATTAAACAAGATTACTATAAAGAATGCCTATCCCATTCCCCTTATATCCAAATTGTTTGATAGACTCCACGGCGCTAAGATCTTTACCAAACTTGGCCTTAGGAGTGCATACAATTTGGTGAGGATTAGGTAGGATCACGAATGGAAGACGGCATTTATCACTAGTAGTGGGCACTATGAATACCTTGTCATGCCCTTCAGATTATGCAATGCTCCTGCCGTGTTTCAGGATTTTATTACCAATGTACTCAGGGACTATATCTATTCATTTGTTCTAGTTTACCTGGATGATATCCTTATTTATTCCCCAGACCTCCAGACTCATCATGAACATGTTAAACAAGTATTACAAACACTGCTTAATATTGGACTTTATTGTAAACTTGAGAAATGCATATTTGATCAGCATGAGGTTCAGTTTTGGGGTAAAACATTTCTGCCTCTGGTTACCAAATGGATTCTCGCAAACTAGAGGCCGTTCTACACTGGCCGTTACCCAATGGGTTAAAAGCCATCCAAAGGTTTATTGGTTTCTCTAACTATTATAGGAGATTCATCAAAGGTTTTTCTTCACTAATAGCCCCCATCACCAATATGACACGCAAGGGGGCTGATTGTTCTATATGGCCTAAAGAAGCTAAAGAGGCTTTTGAGCTTCTTAAACAAATGTTTGCATCTGCTGACATATTAAGACATCCTGACACTAGTAAAGCTTTCCTACTTGAGGTTGACACCTCCAAGACAGGGGTTGGGACTGTTCTTTCAAGGAGAGAGAGTCAGGATGCCCCTTTGCATCCTTGTGGTTACTTCTCCAGAAAGTTGTCTCCTGCCGAGCGTAACTATGACATTGCTAATAGAGAACTGTTAGCCATCATACTAGCGCTTAAGGCATGGCGACATCTTTTGGAGGGTTCCAAGGATCCCCTTTTGATCATTACTGATCACAAGAACCTGGCATATATTGGGGATGCCAAACGACTGTCTTCTAGACAAGCTAGATGGTCATTATTTTTGTCTCGGTTTAACTTCATTATCACCTACAGACCCGGTTCTAAGAACGTTAAAGCTGACGCCTTGTCTAGGCAATTTGATGTTGAATAATAGGGGATGTCTCTAGAACAAGAGACATCCCCTATTATTTCTCCTGAGTGTATTATTGCATCCACTGTCCTTTCCTTATCATCCCCTTTGCTCCGTGCTATCATGGTGTCTCAGCCCCAGGCACCTTGCAACAAACCTCAAGATAAATTTATTCCATTGCCTGACAGGAAAAAGGTGCTGAAGGTATTCCATGACAATGTGACCGCTGGGCATCCGGGTATTAATAAAACTGTATCCGCCATTTCCAGGTCATTTTGGTGGGAGTCACTCAGGAGGGATATTAAAGATTATGGATAAGCCTGCTTTGTCTGTGCAGTTTCGAAGGTGCCTCATAAGCTTCCGTGTGGATTGTTACAGCCACTTCCTATACCCAGTGTCTAATGGTCGCATTTATCGATGGATTTCATTGTTGAACTGCCTAATTCCATTGGTTATACAACCATTCTCATGGTAGTTGACCGTTTTTCCAAAATGGCACACTTTACTCCACTTAAAAAATTGCCATCATCTCAGGATACGTGATATTGTCAGGCTACATGGTATTCCTCAAAATATTGTGTCTGACAGGGGTTCCCAATTTGTGTCATGGTTCTGGAGGGCATTTAATAAACACTTTGGCATTGATTTGTCATTTTCTTATTCTCTGGCCCTTCCAGCGTCCTTTGGTATATCTAATACTTTTCATGTGTCCTTGCTCAAACTGCTTGTTTGCAATCGGTACACAAGTCCAGTTGTCCCCCCTCCTCCTTTGGTTGTTTCCAGACAGGAGGAGTATGAAGTCTCCTCCATCATTGATTCCAGGTTTTCTTGTTGTTTCTTTACAGTATTTGGTTGATTGGAGGGGGTATGGGCCTGCTGACCGTTCTTGGGCTTGGGCTTCTGATATTCATGCTGGCCATAAAATTTGTTCTGTACATGATTCAATGCTCCACATGCCACATAGGATGCTACATTGGGGAAACCATCCAGACACTCCATTAAACCAAACAAAGAAGAATCGTACTGCACTCCTGTTGGACACCACTTTCCCAGCCTGGCTACTCAACGAAGGGCCTAAAAATCGAAGTACTAAAAGGGGGTTTAAAAAATACCCAAGAAAGAAAAATGTTTGAAGCCAGAATGATCAAATTGTTTAACAGCAAGAATAGAGGACTAAATATTGATTTGGGTTTCCTGTCCCACTACCAACACTTTACATGAACACTTCCCCACATTATCGTACTGTTCTGTCATATGTATCAATATTTTAAAACGCATTCCAATATGTTTATTCTATCAATATACAAAGTACTATGTGTAGACCTATGCTTTCCCATACTCTTATGCATGTATGCTTATATATGTAACTGTGCATTTATATTTGTGTATATGAGTTCATGTGCATGTATGTATATGTGCTTATGTGTATCTACAGCTGCATAAATATATATATGTGTTCATGTGTTTGCATATACAAATATAAAATTCAAACAAATTCCTTGCACTTACGCTTTGAGGGTTTCCAATGCCGGGTGCACGTTCCCTTGGCTCCAAAATGTATAGCCCATATATAAAGTTGGCTGTACTCCGGTATTTAAAATTTAAATATTTATTAAATCAACAAAATAAAAACAATCAACGTTTCAGTCCCTCCTGGGACTTTCTTCAGGATCAAAACTTGCATTGGCTGCTCATTGGCATGCTATATCAAGTTTATGCATTTGCTGCTGATTGGCATAATATACAAGGTTTATGCATTTACTGTATTAAAAGAATTACCCTGCCGCCCATGTGTTTTTGCCAACCAGGGCATACATGTGTGACTGTGTCAATGTGCATGTGTGCGCGCACATGACTTGTGTGTGTGTGTGTGTGCAATGTCTTGGGCCGACCCTGTGGAGTTGTAAACATATGAAAAGTCGGAATTGGTTACTAACATTTTTGAATCCCACTACTGCATATCAGGCACCTCAACTGGTTAACTGGTTACATAATACAATTTTATGCAGTTAAAGCCCACAAATTTAATTACTATTAACTTCTCCAATTCCATCATACCTTACATCGTTGAAGAAATCCCTTGATCTCGAAACCATAAATTGCATTAAAGAAGAGATACTTGTTCTTGACACCAAAATAGCAGCAAGATTAGCTGTTTATATCCTTGAATATCTGGCATTACCAAAACATATTAAGTATATCTACTAAAGCTTATAAAGCATAGAATATCATATATTTATTGTACTTATTGTAAAGCATCTATTCCTCTATGTGAGATGAAATCTCCTTTTTGTATAAATGATCATACCATTGAATTGCATATATTGACATCATATGTTGATTGAACTAATAGTGGGCTAGTTTCTGAGGGGTGTGGGACTTAACTGATAATTAGCAGGATGATATGGCAGCCAACGCCTTACCAAAAAATTTAGATCATCTTAGCGACCATATGATCAATATTGATAATAGACTAAGGGAGAGACATAACACTCAAAACAACCCAAAATATCCCACACTGACTGTTACTCCTAGATTTCAAAACCTTGATCCAGTTGTTACATCTGACTCTGAACTTATGCAGCTGTAGATAACCAAATTAACTGAGGCAAAGTAGCAATTTAGGAAAAATCATTCAGTGGACCTCACCAGTGTCCCCTCTTTTGCCTCCTACTAGATTGTATTTCCCAGTTTCTTTGCACTGGGGTGCTAATAAAATAGTTCATACCAAAGCACTCATAGATTCTGTGGTAGCTGAAAATGTAGCAACAAACGTAATCCATAGAGGCCCCAGCTGACAACTTGCAGGACTCAAAGAATCTCCTGCTAAATACAGATACCACAAGATACGTTCAGAGGTTTTGTGGAGTCCATGCCTCGATGCATCAGAGATGTTTTGGCAGTACAAGGAGGACCTACAAGATATTAGGCAGATGATTTCAATATAGCAGCTGTATAAACAAATTGTAAAACTAAGCTTTCATACAATTCATAAAGCAATTTACTGTAAAACACATATGAATGTAACTGCACAAAGCTAAAGAGATGTAAGGGTTTTGTGCTGATTATACACCTCTATGTGAAGTAATTTTGAGAAAAGTAGAGAATTTGAGCAATATACAAAAACCATAATTCTTACTCTTATGATGACGATAGTAATTAAATGCACCAATAATAAGATTTAGCCCAAGAGCAAAAATAATTAAATCAAATAATAAAGACATCACATTAATGGAAGCTAATGTTAAACAAAAATAAAAAAGTAGAAGAAAAATTAAAACCCCAACCACTGGAATGCATAAAATCCCCAAGCAATGTTTTAGATGAAAGTAATGATGCATGACAGAATGATAATGTGATGCAATTAGTAATTAAGTGATATTAATAATCTTTATTATGGAGTTTCGTATCCACATGCATAATGAGAATTACTTTCAGCTTCTTTCATACAAGAGAGACTTTGGAGAGAAAATTCAAATAGGTCTGCGCAGAGATGTACAATTTCCAAAAACTTTGATGCCATGGATAAAGGCTATTTTTTTTTACAAAGTATTTTTTTCTTCATTCAAATAGATTGTCGTGCATTAGACTGTTCACTTCAGACGAAATCTGCTGATTGTTTTCAGATTGAAATATAATTTAGACAAATTTAATTCCATGATCTATGATACCGTGATTAATTTACATCTTGCATCTGTATCAAGGATGCTCTGCACTATATATCTATGGTATAGCTCAGGGCTCCATATACTTAGCAGCCGACAGATCAAAATTGAGAAAAACATTTTTCTAAAGATTAGACTTTCATCTTTTATATGGTATAAGGTTAAATCCTCCTTCATGCTTCCAACTACCATGCCAAAGGTAAAGGCATGTCTATTAAACAGCAAGCTCTCAGTAATTAGCAACTGGTATGCTGTCTAGTCACTTATCCTTGCTCCCAGTGTGTCCTCCCAGTGCCCCCATCCAAGGTCAGTGGGTAAGAGCTATTTCATAAAATTAATGGGGGGATCTAGTGTCCCACTGAATCACCAGCTGTGCACGGCATGTGGGTATACTCATACAATAACCAGGGATAGACCTATTGTCTCTACCAGACCCCACCTTTTGGCCAAAGGTACTAATACAATAACTGGGGACAAGACCCATTGTAACTCCAGCCCCCACCAATGTGTGGTGGGTGGAGACACTAAATATAATAATGCGGGAAGGGACCTAGTGTCCCCCAGCTATTAATAAAATGATGTCCACTCTCCCTCAATATTGTGGCCTGGATAACTAGAGGTCCCAAAATGTCTAGCCACTACAACAAAATAAATATCCTAACTACCCTCCCTCATATCCTAATTACCCTCCCTACCTCATAATAATCGTGAGTGTGGGTCAATGAATTAAATTCCTTTGAATGATAAATAATACTTCCCATAAGATGTCTTCCATCTACCTTAAACTTCCAAAAAAGGCCAAATAAAAAATAAATAATGTTGCATTGCAACTATTAAATAACTAGAAAAGCTACAATTTCTGGGGAAATTGTGTGAAGTGTTCTTGCCTCCACCAATAGTCTACAACTAGGGATAGAGCGATTATCGGTTTTACCGATATTATCGGCCGATATTCGGTATTTTCCGCAATATCGGTATCGGCCACTAAAGATACCGATATTGCCGATATTGATAGAGTGAGAAATGCATTTCAACTTTTATTTATTTATATAGCACATTTAATTGCAACGTTGCTGCCCAAAGTGCTTCACAGTTACATTAAAACATACATTTATAAAAACATTAGCAGGTGTACAAAAGGCCCTATCAATGACATCACTTGCTGCTCCAGCCTGGCACAGGTCAGAGTATTTTGGCGGTTGCCATCTTCAAATGGTCGTATTTTAAAAGCTATACATCCTACAGTGAAGAGCTTTATATTGTGAGAATCACAAGACCCAGACCTACATTTTGATGTGTATGTCTCTGAAATATTAACAATGAAGGCACAGTCGCAGTTTAGAAATTGCCCTTCAAGTTTGAGCTGGCTAGAGTGGAGTTTCAATTAATGTCAATGGACGGAGTGAGTTGCCAACAAATGGTCATATTGTGAAAACTATCAGGACTATGGCTTAGCCATGGACATTTTTAGTGGCAGCGGGGATAGCTGAATGTTTTGATATAAGATTTGTGTAGGTGGGCTTGAAAATGAGGGAGTGGTGGCAGTTTAGAAATCATGTCCTGATTTTTCATTTTGCCATTCATTCCTATGGGACCAATTTCACCACAAGAACGACGATATTCCGTGAACCATTCAGCGAAACGTTCCACAAAGTAATAGCAATCCAATCGGGAACAATCCGCACGTTTCGGTATATTATTGTCTATGTAGTGTAAAAACTGTGGGAGGAGTTAGGGTGGTAAATTTGGCTACAATAAGAATAATATATATGTGAGATAACATTAAGTGGTCTTGCTATGCAAGAACACTTAATAAAAGGCCTGGATCTATATAACAACATAGTTTTATGTCTAAATTGACCCTCTAAGCCAAATTGGCCCATGACAGAGTCCAGGAATCTCCAATGGATTCTGTCAAAGGCCTTCTCAGCATCGAGGGCCATAATAACAGATCTCCATTTATGCTCATTTATTCTATGTATTAAGTTAAATATCCTACGTGTATTATCTGTAGTACCTCTCCTTTGCACAAATCCAGACTGATCAACGTCAATCAGTTCTCCAATTACCTCTTTAAATCGGTTGGACAATATTTGAGAGAATATCTTTATATCTAAATTAATGAGAGATATAGGTCTATAGTTAGTAATAAGTGTTGGGTCTTTCCCTACTTTGGGTATAGGAATGATTGAAGCCAATACATCTCATTGGGGAAGGGGGTATCCGCGGACGCCTTCTTAAACATCTCTAAAAGGATAGGGGAAATGAGTCTAGAAAAGTTTTATAGAACATTGTTGAAAAGCCATCTGGGCCTGGAACCTTATTCAATTTTAACTTATCTATTGCTTCTGTTACTTCTGATAATAAGAATAGGGCATTCAGCATTTCCAACTTCCTTTGGTTAATTTTTGGTAATTTAAGATTACTCAAAAATGTATCCATTTATTCTCTACTCTTCCCTACCTCCTCTAGGTTATATAAAGATTTGTAAAATTCCGCAAATGCATTTACAATATCATTTGGTGACACTAAATGTTTATCACCAAAGACAATTTTTTTTATAGATTTATCTTTGAAGTTATTTTTAATTTTATTAGAAAGGTCTTTATTTTATTATTGTTATGGTACCATCTTTGTTTAAGGAATAGTATATTTTTATTGACCATATCATAAATTCTATCTTTGATAGTTTCCCTTAATTTAGCTATTTCTTCAATTAAGTCTTTATTCACCATATTTTTATTTAGACGTTCCTTATTTGCCAATTTTATTCTTAACTCTTGCAGAGATTCTCCCTTCTTCCTTTTAGATTCAGAGCCAAGTTTAATCAAAATTCCCAATATATAGCTTTTAAGGGTACACCATACCGTTACCGTAGAAACTTCCCCATTATCATTGGTAATCAAAAAGTTTTCAATTTCAGATGACAAAAAATCAATGTTGCACTCTGATTTCAAGAGGCTTTCGTTAAGTCTCCACCTTGTCCTTGGTCTAAGACCACCTTTTAACTTAACCTTAATGAATACTGGTGCATGATCTGATACAACTATGGATCCAATATTGGATTTAGTAATAGAACTCAAAAACCCAGCTTACACCAAAAACATATCTATTCGAGAATAGGTCTAATGGACATGTGAAAAAAAAGTGTAATCTCTCTCACTAGGATTCAAAGTCCTCCAACAGTCAAATAGAGAATTCCTATCTAGAAATTTAGAAAAATCAGAAACATAGGTATTTACAGATTTATAATCTCTAACATTTTTATGGCGTTTATCCCGTGCTGGGTCCAATACACAATTAAAGTCTCCCCCAATGATGATGTTACCAAATGCTAATTCATCAACCTTTTCCATAGTTTTATCCAAAAAGTCCCCTGGGCACGAATTTGGTGCATAAATATTAACCAAAGTATATATAATACCATTAATTTTTGCGATGAGTATCACATATCTTCCCATTGGATGTATCTAACTCCCCAGTTAGATGTATCGTTTCAAAATTAATTCTGCTAGAGATTATGATAGCAGTACCTCTTTTTTTTTTATTCCCCTTTATATTGGAAGAAAATATCAACGGGAATTTCTTAAACTTCCAGGAGTTCTACAGCTAAAATAATTAACCCTTTTTTGAGTCTGACCATTTTGAGGTTAAAAATGGTACTAGACAGGGTTGCCCTTTGGCTCCCCTGTTATATATTCTTACAATTGAACCTTTGGCCACCTTGATCAGACAGGATATTAATGTAAAGGGGGTCAAGTCTCTTAATGGGGAAACCAAGGTTTCCCTTTTCGCAGACAATGTCCTCCTTATCCTGACAGATCCGATGGTTTCAATTCCATCGGTATTGGATGCTATATCCATCTATAGTAGTTTCTCCAACTATAAGGTCAATATGAAAAAAAACCAAATTTTAGCCTCTTTTTTACCCGAGGCTCAGAAAGATCTTTTGACTGCACATTTCCAACTCTCATGGGCAAAAGATACTATTGGCTATTTGGGGATTAGAATATCCTTTGATATAGAGAGGACGATACAAACAAACTATGATAAATTATTAAGAGATCTGCAACAACTGGTAGACAAATGGAGGAAGATTGAGTCCTCATGGATAGGAAGATTAAATATGATCAAGGCATTTCCGATACCTAAACTTATATACTATCTTAGGGCGATTCCTTATAGACTGGGGAAAGGTATTCTTAACCGTTTTCAAACTCTGATTTCCAAATGTATTTGGGCAAATAAACCACCTAGGATAGCTTTTGACACTCTTCGAAGGAGCTATCAGAAGGGTGGTATAGCATTTCCAGATGTCAATAAAATCCATGAAGCATGTATGGCGACTCATCTTTTACAGTGGCTAGACAAGGAACAGGGATATAAATCATGGCTTACCCTAGAACAGGAGGATAGCCCTAGATATAAATTGTTCATTCTTTTTTGGATGGGTATGTTAAATTTGGGTGAACTGGATACCAAGTATTTTTCAAACCGTATATTGATAGATATGATCAATACCTCCAAAATCCTAAATAAAAAATTGAAGTTAGAAGATAAATTATTATATAGGGTTCCATTAGTGGTCCTACAACACATAATGGATAATATAAATGTTCAATCTTGGACACACCTAGGCCTAGTGAAGATCTCGGATTTATGGGATGGATTTAGACCCATCCCATTTATACAATTGCAAGAAAAGTATAACCTTTCCCCTAGAGATCTTTTTCAATATTTAAGGATTAAGAATTTTTTGCTTTCTCGGACTATACTTAAGGACCACAACGTTAATCCCCTTATTGTATTATATAAAAAGAAGGGAGGGATTTCTAGATTTATTAAATTGCTAGAATCAATGGAACAAGACTCTCATGCTACTTCTTTTGTTAAATGGGAACAAGATATTGGGGAATCCTTTCCACTTCTGGAATGGACCAAAGCTACACTCCTAGTTAAGCGCTGTATACATAGCGTCTCTCTCTATGAAACACATTTAAAGATAATATATAGGTGGTATATGGTACCGGCTAGACTATATAAAATATCATCTGTACATTCTAAGAATTGTTGGAGATGTGGAAATGAGGAGGGCACTATTTATCATATATGGTGGAAGTGTCAGGGTCTTGATAATATAAAAATTCATATGCTTGGCCTTAATAATTCTATTTTTAAGAAGATAAAAGTAATTAGCCCTCAACTTTTCTCTTTAACCCCTTCATGACCGTGGACGTATCTGGTACGTCTGGCAGAAAACATTCCATAATGACCTTGGACGTACCTGGTACGTCTGCAGCTATTTTGAGCTCTGAAGCTCTGATAGTATTGCAGTGATGCTCTGCATGTGCGGAGTGCCTCGAGGGGTCCTGGCACTCAGTGCATATATAATAATATATATTAAAAAATTAAATAGAAAATAAATAAAATGATCAATATTAACCCCCATCCCTTTCTAAAGGCAGTGAATCATGCCGCATCATAAGGGGCAGGCTGGGGTCATCCAATCACAACTTGCCCCATTAGCAATTTCATCCCAAGTGTGTTCCCCATTTCTCTGATTAGTGTGGATCTGCCTCCCTCTCCTCACTTGTGCTTTAGTGAGAGAAGGAGAGAGATCTGTGGTTTAGCTAGAGAGATTTAGGTGTTTATAGGTAGGGATTTGTAAACTCTTGAGACCCAAAGGCTCTTTTCAGAGCCATTAACCCCTGTCTTGCCAGTGATCACTATAATCACTGGCTTTTGCACAGCAGTAATTGTCTGCTGTTTGTGCATATTTTTTTTTAGGGGTTCATTTTTTGTGAATTTTTTTTTTTTGAGACCCAAAAGCTCTTTTCAGAACGATTAACCCCTGTCCTGCCTGTGATCATTCTGCAGATCACAGGCTCTTGCACAGCAGCACTTATTTTGCTGTCTGTTCATTTTTTTTTAGGGGTTATTTTTTTTTTGTGACAGGTCACTAAGTAAAGTGATTGTGATCATGTCACATGGGTCACGGAAGTCAACCAGCGCTGAGCAGTCTTATGCCACCCTTGTGCTAGAGTCTGACACGTCTATGTCAGACTATGACCCTGATTTTGACCCAGTCAAGTGCTCAGATACATCATCACTAGATACAGTGTCTGCTGCAAGTGATGCATCTAGTGATGTTGTATCTGTGCCTGCTAGTCCCCCTGCCCGAAGGAGACGTGCTGCTACAGCTGGCAGAACTGCTGAGGAGTGGGTAGTGCCTCATCGCCAGAGGCCAGACATCCCATCCTTTACTGCAAATCCTGGCATTAATTTGGATGTCACAGGATTTAGCCCTCAGCAGTTTATGAAGGTGTTTCTGGGCGATGATGTATTGGGGAACATTGTCGCCCAAACTAATTTATATGCCCATCAATTCAGAGCTACAAATCCTGACTCTTTTTTGGCAAAGCAGCAATGGGCCGCCACCGATGTTCCAAGATTTTAAAAGATTTTGGGCATTGACTATGCTGATGGGCATCATAAAGAAGCCCTCCATCCGCTCCTACTGGAGCAGTAGCCCCATCTGCTCTACCCCCATTTACTCCCAATGTATGTCGAGGAAGAGATATGAAATGATTCTGCATTTCATGCACTTCAACGACAACAGCCTGTGTCCCTCTAGGGAGCATCCCCAATTTGACAGGCTGTATAAAATCCGCCCCCTGATTACCCACTTCGCTGCCAGGTTTGCAGAGGCTTATACACCTGGAAGGAATATATGCGTGGATGAATCCCTGATGAAGTATAAGGGAAGGCTGGGATTCAAGCAGTATGCTCCTTCCAAGCGCTCTAGGTATGGTGTAAAGATGTATAAGCTCTGTGATAGCGAGAATGGGTATATTCAGGCCTTCCGGGTGTACGAGGGAAAGGATAGCCACCTTGACCCTCCAGGTTGCCCAGAACATATGGGAACCAGTGGCAAGATTGTCTGGGACCTGATTTTCCCCCTCATGAACAAAGGGTACCACTTGTATACTGACAATTTTTATACAAGTGTCCCTCTGTTCAAGCTACTGTACTGTTTTGATACAGTAGCTTGCGGCACAATTAAAAAGAACAGCACAGTTTTCCCAGGACAACTTGCACGCACCCGGCTACGAAGGGGGGAGACCTCAGCTCTGCACCAAGAGGAGCTGTTGGCAGTTAAGTACAGAGACAAGAAGGATGTGTACCTTCTTACCAGCATCCACACTGAGGGGACTGTGGAGGTCCCTGTACGTGGCAGAGCAGAGAGGACAAGGAAGCCAGTGTGCATCAAGGCCTATAACCGGCACATGGGTGGGATTGATCTGGCAGATCAGCTGCTGCAGCCCTACCTAATTATACGAAAGACAAGGGCCTGGTACAAAAAGGTTGCAATCTACCTGATGCAGATTGCAACTAACAACGCTTTCTTGTTGTTCAAAAAAGCAAACCCCGGGATGCAACTGAGATTTTTACAGTTTCAGCTCCAGATCATTTCAGGGATTTTGTACCGTGATGCACCTGCTCCCCGGGCGGTGATGGGAGAGAGCAGAGTTGGGGCTACACATTTTATTTTTAAAATCCCCCCTACTGCGGCAAAGCAGAATCCCCAAGAAAGATGCAGGGTCTGTTCTAAGAGGGGGCAGAGAAAAGACAGTGTATATTACTGTCCTGATTGCCCTGGACAGCCTGGACTCTGCATTGGCGACTGCTTCAAACGCTACCACACGCTGGTCCATTTTTAATTTATTTTTTAACATTTGCCGTTCAGATTTTTTTTTTGGGGGGTGGGTTCTTACATTTACCCCGTGCATGGGGGGCATGGGTCTCCTAAGGAGAAGCCTTGCAGAAAACCCCCTGGGGTGTGTTCTTGCAATAACCAACAGCGGGCTCTCCTAAATCACAGTCAAAAAGCAGTGTGTGTGTGTGTGAAAATGAGGATTGAACAGTTACCTCCACACGCGTTCTTCAACTGTTTTATTTATTTATTTATTTTTGGTCTGGCTATAAAAAAAAGAAAAAAAAGTTGCATCAAAGCACTCCACATGCAATACCTTGGGGTGTCTACGTTTCAAAGTGTGTATCCTTTCGTGGCGATCTATAAAACTGGGCTATGTGATAAGCCCCAAGCTAAAGATAGGCCTATCAGAAGAAATACTCTCAATTTCAACTCAAACTGAAAAGTCATACAATTGTAACCATACCTTCCCAAAATCCTGGCAAGCCTATGCGTGGGGGGCATGGGTGTCCTAAGGAGAAGCCTTGCAGAAAACCCCCTGGGGTGTGTTCTTGCAATAACCAACAGCGGGCTCTCCTAAATCACAGTCAAAAAGCAGTGTGTGTGTGTGTGTGTGTGAAAATGAGGATTGAACAGTTACCTCCACACGCGTTCTTCAACTGTTTTATTTTATTTATTTATTTATTTTTGGTCTGGCTATAAAAAAAAAAAAAGTTGCATCAAAGCACTTCACATGTAATACCTTGGGGTGTCTACGTTTCAAAGTGTATATCCTTTCGTGGCGATCTATAAAACTGGGCTATGTGATAAGCCCCAAGCTAAAGATAGGCCTATCAGAAGAAATACTCTCAATTTCAACTCAAACTGAAAAGTCATACAATTGTAACCATACCTTCCCAAAATCATGACAAGCCTATGCATGGGGGGCATGGGTGTCCTAAGGAGAAGCCTTGCAGAAAACCCCCTGGGGTGTGTTCTTGCAATAACCAACAGTGGGCTCTCCTAAATCACAGTCAAAAAGCAGTGTGTGTGTGAAAATGAGGATTGAACAGTTACCTCCACAAGCGTTCTTCAACTACTGCAGGGTGTCAACTTTTCAAATACATGCACGCTCATGTCAAGAAAATACATTGGGATATCTGATAAGTCCCCCATAAGGAAGATCAGCAAAGAAGATATGTACAATTTGAAAAACGCATATCAGACATTTTGCTTTGCACCCCCCCAGTGAACCCGACAAACATATGCATGCGTGGTATCGCTGTACCCGGGAGATGTTGCCGAGCACATATTGGGGTGTCCTTTGGCAGGAACACCTAACAGGAGGTTAGAATTTATGCTCAAAGTAGAATGTGTGAGTGAAAAAGTGAACATGAATGTGTGAGTGAAAAAGGACATCACAAAAACGTTTGACAGAGACTGGTGGTAGAATAAGTGCATGTAAAGTGTTGAAATGCCACCATGTGAAATGCCCTAGGGTGTGTACTTTTCCAAAACATACGGTTTGACGGAGGTGAATTACATTGGCTGGCTTCAGAAATGTTCCAACTGTAACATGGGGGCATGATGGCCAGCTGTGTTTTATGTTTCATCATATTTCACTTTTTTTACTCTAGTAAATCATATGATATGATGAAAATAATGGTATCTTTAGCATGAACATTTAATAGTGAGGAAAACGGTATACAATATGTGTGGGTACAGTAAATATATAAGAGGCAAATTACATCTAAACACAGCCACTGCAGAAAAAGAGCCCTGGTCCTTAACGGTAATACAACTGAAAAATTGCCTGTCACTAAGGGGTTAACATTGGTTTCCCTTCGCAAGATAAAAATCAAAAATATATTTTGACCCATATATATTTTTGCCATTAAAATATGTATAGCTAGGGCTTGGAAATCTTCTATCCCATTAATATGGCACAATACTATGGAGCAAATAGAGTATCAGTACAGGATGGAATCAAACCCCTTTTCTGGCACTAGAGATGTGGCCAAACTATGGTTACCCTGGACAAATAGACAGAATTTATGATAACAGATTGTGGTTCCCCCCATATCGAGTCTCAGAGAATGTAATTTATTTGTATTATAATTTTTTTTTTCTTATAATTCTATTTATTTATCTATTTGTATGTTTATCAATGTGACAGCTATACCATGGAAATTTTTGGTGTTAATTCCTTTTGATAGCGATTGGCAGTGGACAAATGTAGCGTGATTGAAATATACATCATGTGTACGATGGTTTTCAATGGAAACACTGTACTTTATGTGGAAACATTCGGTGTTTAATTTTACACAGTGCCTATATTACAATATATTGGTAGCTTATCTATTCTTTTAGCAGTTACATTGATTTATTATTTTTTTTTTTTCTGTTTGCTTGTCTAATTTTTGTTGTGTTTTTTAACATTTATCTCTGTATCTGGTTGCCTTAATGTGCTGGAGGATTGCCTTTGGGGTACCTCACATGCAAATGTTAAAAATTTCATATAATAAAAATAAAGAAATATAAAAAATAAAAAAAGGCCTGGATCTAAAAAAAAAAAGAAAACTGCTGAAAAAAATCACTTCACCATAAAAATAATCCATCTTCATCCATCAAGTTCTTAGTGCTGAACAAGAGCCCTTGTAAGTGCTCTGATAGTGATTTCGTGGTGTGAAAATTGATTATACTTATTGTCTTTTTTTTTGTGTGACCCTTTTATTGTGAGTTTTTTTTTGTTGTTTTTAGTGTATTTGTATTTTTATCGTTATAGTTTAGATAGAAAACAGCTGATTTTCGGTCCACTACCCTATCAATAATAATAGGGTGTGGTAGTTAAGGTAGTGTATATTTATTGGATGGCAAGTTGGAGCATGTAGAAGTAAAACACTTCCATTATAGTAGCATTGTTCCTCACAGGATTTTAATTCATTACGTGTTTTTTGCTGTATTTTTATTTTTTTTAACTTTTTTTTATGTGGCAGCTGGCTAGTCAAGGCTTGTTTTTTTCAACATGTAGCTTATTGAAGATGATTTTATTTTTCAAATGCGGGTGGGAAAACAGAAAAAAAGAAATGTGTTTTACAATACAATTTAAAAATTTCACTGTGTATGCTAATATATCAACAGGAATATTCTAGCATAGAACCATATCAGTACTGTATTCTTACCTCGTTTTTGTGCTAGGGTGATTCCCAACCTTGAAAAGTGTGTACCTGTCCATCTGAAGGGGAGCAAGGAGGGAGAGAGGAGGAGGGCAAGAGAGATCTTGTACCAGTAGTGTAAAGTGGAAGGTGTGGTGGCAGCGAGGGAGTCGTAAGAAGACAGTACCCCCAGCTCAGCAATCCCGATTGTATTCAAGTACCCGTTTTCATACTCTTCTAAACCTAAACTGACAGTATTCATGTGGTGGAATGAGGCAACCTATGTATACCCATATTCTTGGTCGCTGCTCTAGTATATGTTTTATATTCAAAATATATGCACGTGTTGTGTATCTAGCCATGTTTTTGTACATGTGCCAACTGTCATTTTTTTCAAAGAGGTAGTATTCATTTACTGTGATTAGATTTCTAACTGCTAATATCACTATTGCTGCAACCCTCTTGGAGGCTGTAGACTAGTTATCAGGAAATGATAAGAGAATATTCCTGCTTCCGGAGTCAACGTGAAGCTAGCCATCTGGAAGTTTCTTCATGCTGTTTGAACTCCCTCCCATAGAGATTTTATATGTGGTCAGTCCCACCAAATATGTAGCATCATGCTCCTATGTACACCACATCTGCAGCATTCTGGTTGCACAATTGGGTAGTAGTGATGTCCCGAACGGTTCGCTGGCGAATAGTTCCCGGCGAACATAGCGTGTTCGCGTTTGCCACGGACGGCGAACATATGCGATGTTCGGTCCGCCCCCTATTAATTTACTAATACTAAGTAAAAATTACTTAGTATTAGTAAATTGTGCCCCTACTCGCAATACCGCGAGTAGGGGCATGTCTATTAAACAGTGAGCAGCCTGTGGCTGCTCACTGTTTTAAAAAAAAAAGGATCCCCCCCCCCCGGTGGGGGCCCTAAATACTGTGCGGCGGGTGGGGGCCATATTGATAATGGGGGGGACCTACTGCCCCACGGCCCCCACCCCTGCGCGGCGGGTGGGGGCCATATTGATAATAAGAAGGGGACCTAATGAAACTCTCCCGGACCCCACCCCTGCGCGGCGGGTGGGGGCCATATTGAGAATGAGGGGGGGGACCTACTGCCCCCCCGGCCCCAACCACTGCGCGTCGGGTGGGGGCCATATTGATAATGGGGGGGGACCTACTGCCCCCCCGGCCCCCAACCTAGCGCGGTGGGTGGGGGCCATATTGATGATGAGGGGGGACCTACTGTCCACCTCCCCTCCGGCCCCCACCCCTGGGCGGTGGGTGGGGGCCATAAAGATAATGAGGGGGGGGACCTACTGTCCTCCCCCCCTTCCCCCACCCCTGCGCGGCGGGTGGTGGCCATAAAGATAATGAGGGGGGGGACCTAATGTCCTCCCCCCCGGCCCCCACCCCTGGGCTGCGGGTGGGGACCCTAAGTAAATTCCCCCCCCCCCAAGGTGACTAGAGGTCCCCAAGCCCCTAGTCACCCACCCCCCCAAATAAAAAGTCCCTACCTACCCCCCTCACCCTAAAAAATAGTGAGGGGGGAATAAAATAACTAACCTGTAAAATAAAAGTAAACTTACCATTCCACGTCTTCTTTTTTCTCAAATCTTCATTTTTCAGCACCAAAAAAGGCCAAATAAAAAACCATCATAACCGTCGAACTAAAAAATAAATAAAAAATCCTGAGTGCAAAAAAAAAACCCAACGAAAAAGAAAAAAACAGAGCACAAAAAAATAATCCATCTTCACCCATGGAGGGCTCCGCACAGACTGAGCTCCGCAGGGCGGGGGAAGGCTTATAAAGCCTTGCCCTGCCCTGCAATTTAGGCTAAGAACACTCTGATTGGTGGGTTTAAGCCAATCAGAGTGCTCTTTGTCATTTTACACAGCGTGGGAAAATTCCAAAGAACTTTCCCACGCTGTGTAAAATGACACAGAGCACTGTGATTGGATGGCTTGAAAGCCATCCAATCACAGTGCACTGTGTCATTTTACACAGCGTGGGAAAATTGAACTTTCCCACGCTGTGTAAAATGACACAGAGCACTGTGATTGGATGGATTTCAAGCCATCCAATCACAGTGCTCTGTTTTATTTTACACAGCGTGGGAAAGTTCTTTGGAATTTTCCCAAGCTGTGTAAAATGACACAGAGCACTGTGATTGGATGGCTTGAAATCCATCCAATCACAGTGCTCTGTGTCATTTTACACAGCGTGGGAAAATTCCAAAGAACTTTCCCATTCTAAAATTAATAAAAATTCAAAATAATAATAATAATTATTATTATTAACGTAGCTGGGAATACCCACTTGCATTGAATACCTACGTTTCTCAGAGCTGAGGTGATATGTGCAAAGGTTTTTCATTTAGCTAACGTTGCTGATGATAGGTCGGAGTAGATCTGTATTCCCTTGAATTGATCAGGGAGAGCTTGCGGCACCACTGAGGCCTGCATAATCTTGTCTTTCAAGGTAAAATAATGAATCCTCATAATCACATCACGTGGTATGGAAGTGGGCAAGTACTTTGGACATGGCAGCGTGTGCATTCTGTCCAGATGTAAAGCAGGATAAGATAGATCTGGTACAAGGTGTTTAAACAGGCCTGACACATATTCTCTTTGATCTTGTGGTTTGACATCTTCAGAGTTACCGCTGAGATTTGCCAGCATTTTTTGGATGGAAGAATCCTTTGCTGGGACCGGGAGTAGTGGCAACACTGAGGTAATGTCACTTCTGTCTGACTTGGAGACCAGTGATGCGGGCCCGTCGCCGCCATCTTATCCTCATGGTGTCGGGGAGGCTAAGGCCACCAATTGTAGAGAAGTAGTTTTGTGTTTCATTTTTTTTAGTAGATCGCTGTGCAATGTCTAGGGGATGTTGTTGAAGGAAACCCGTCTCCTGAGCTGAGCGCTCACGTGACCATCTTAGTGAGTGGTCAAACACAGCTAGTAGAGGTTTCTTAAGTATTTGCCCGCTGGTTGCTAGCACTGTCAGGGGACAAATAGTACTTCAAATGATCAATTCACTTTCAAAAACTAAGTGAATGATAATTTGTGAATGTGCTGGAAATTGGTTCAGAAATTAGGGATTTTCCAAATGCTTCTGAACGAATGTTACAGAATCAGTCAGACTGACTGAATCCAGACCACCTTTGGCTTTAGTAAATTTGCCAATTACCAGTGCGGTCAGTGTTTGGTCATTTTCACCATATTTTGTCAGTTCAGACAAAATTATAGAGCTGCCTCCATTGGTGCTCCATCCTTGTTTTATCCCTGACTAACTACGCAGCTGCTCAGATGTATGACCCAGTTGCCTAACTAGGGAGTATTCAGGGTTGCAGAGACCAGAGACATCTTTTATGACCCAACCACTGACTGCACTCGTCTGAATGGTGATCCTACTATAATTATAACTAAGCAAGCAACCAGCTATATATTGTCCAGGTCAAATACCATAACCACACCAACTACACACCCATTACCCTGTCACCCATCAAATTTCATATGCATTTAAACACATGCTCATTCATATACCAACCATTTATATGCAGTACATGGTCTGAAACAATATCTAGGAAGGTGGTACATGTCAGAGTGACATTCACATAAATGTCAGGAACCAAGGTTTCCCAGCAGAACCTTGCCCAAAGCATAATACTGATACCGGAGAAACTGACGGAAGCAAAGCACAGAGAGATGGACACAGGTTTCTTCAGGAAGGAAGAGATTCTTTATTGGATCACCGATCGGGACTCAGAGGGACTAATGTCACCAAAAATACAGCAAGTTCTGAGCCCTGAACAATAGTGCAGGCTCCCTATATAGGCACATAACTCCTCCCATATTAAGCTCCACCCGCACATTCTCTTGACCAATCATTACAAATAAGAATTAACTTCCTGCTTGACCGCATGGCTTGTCCAGCACAATGGAGGAGGGGAATACTACATCCTGTATTCTTGCACATGCTCCGTACACTACTGATCGTATCTTGCCTCGTGCAACCAACTGATCGATACGTCAGCATATGCACGTACACATGCCACGTGGTAATCTCGGCCTACTAAATTTATTTTTACCGAGATTCCACCACAATACTGTCTCTACTGGCCTATCTTCTTCCCAAAGTGCATCCTGCTGCCATCTCTACCCCAGGTAAACAACACACACACACACACACCATGCTACTCCCCTGATCTAAAAGGAAGCATCATTCATCAGACCAGGTAATCTTCTTCTATTGCTTCCGATCCCACTAAAATACAGCCCACATCTGATAAAATACGCTCTTTTCTGGACAGGGTCTCGTTAAAACCGTTACCTACTGATAAATTCCCATCACCACAAAATAAATTACAGATTCCATTAATATGATCCTACAAGGCAAAGCCTCAGGGCCTGATGGTTTTACCATGATGTACTATAAGTCTTTCTCTGGATTCTTACCCCTCATTTAACTCACATATTCAATAATTTTTGGAATACACGTGGAATGCCGGGGAAGGCTTTGTGCGCACAAATAATCACGCTACCATAACCTGGTAAGACACCTAATATCTGCTCAAATTTCATTCATTAACAATGACACATAGATTTATTCAAAAATTTTAGCTAATAGACTTAATCGACTTCTTCCTTCCCTAATTGACAAAGACCAGGTGGGTTTCGTACTGAACCGTCAGGCTCCGGATGGCAACAAGCGTTTCATCAATTTGATCAACTTAAATCTACTTGCTCACCTTTTTTGCTCCTCTCTTTGGATGTGGAGAAGGGGTTCTTTAGGATCCATTGGGATTACCTGAGGGAAGTTCTGTCACCCTTTAACATCCCAGACCCCTTTATCAGTGCTGTGTTTGCACTATTCTGTCAACCAACTGCCAGAGTATTTGCGACTGGGGGTGCAAAAAGCATGTTCTTGCTCAGTTGTATAATTATTAAGAGCCCTCTATTAATGTTATTACTAAGATGGTTGGCTATAAAGCATATAATTTACTCTTGTACCGCTGAGAGTTTTAAACTATTACATCACTGACTGATATTGCTGCTGGTGGTTGAACTTAGAAAGAGCTAAGTTTTAAGAGCTAATCCACACCCTTAGATCATGTCAGCTTGCTGAAGTGATTTATGGGAGAGGAGTATTCCATAATAATTAGACAGAAACAGTATACCCAGCACTCGAGTTCCGCATGAATGTTCCGGCTTTCCACCAAGGAGGCGCTCCGTGTAAGGGATAGACACCGCTGAATCCACGAATGCAGTATCAAATGAAGAGAAACACAGGCAGCGCTCCAGGATAATGAAGGTAAGTTTATTCGTGGGTTCACCACCTCATCAAAAAGTAAGTGCGATGTTTCGGCTCACCAGAGCCTTAATCATTTATAAGAGATACAACATGACAGTAGTGTTCAAATAACCCCAAGTCCAATTAAGTTAATTTAAAATTATAATCACATGTTAAAACATATGTATAAGTGACATATAAAAACAAGACATGGAGTCTACTCAAACAAACATGCTGTGAGTATGCGCGCCTAAGTTAATACACACACGCACAAACCAAAACTCGCACAAAGTTACCCTTTCTTGTTCTCCTTTCTGTACCTTTAAGTCATCCCACCATTTTTCTTTTTTATAATTATTTGCATGATTAACTACAGGATTTTGTTGCTAACTTTTGTTAGTTCTTGCACTTTCACTGCTTTTCCAGCTTGATTTTACTTATTAAAGGGACACTGTCACCCCTCCCTTCCTGCAAAATTAGTATTTCAAAAAGATGGAATCTTTATGAAATGCTTACATGTGTGTGTGTTGGAAATTTACTGAAATTCCAACCCAGTCAAGAGATATCATGAGACAAAGTAGGATCTACAGCTGTCTAGAAGTATCAATCCCCCTAGTCATCACCAGTGATTAATGCAGGGAATTAGCTTCATTTTAGAGCATCCTGCTGTCTCCTGAAGCATCACAAGCTAAAGAGCATCTGCCAGAAGAAGATGGCGGCACCTTTGAGGGACTGGTTCAGGTAAGTTGAAAGTATTTTTGATTGCCCACCACGGTCAACAGACACCCAACGGGGATGTTCTCATGCAGAACCACCACGGTCAACGTCCCCAGGCACGGACAGTGTCGCTTTAAACAAAATATCATCATGTATAACTAGGTTGAAATTTAGCTACTAATAGGTGAGACACTTTAGTTCATAATCAAATTATCATTTGCAATTATAAATGCTATTATTATGCTGCCAGTTTCTGCAAGGAAAATAAAATGTAATACAATTGATACATCAATATTTGCTAATGAGAATTACTAGAAGTTGTAATCAAGCGGTGAATATGTTTGCACTATCAACTAATTTTAGTTACCATGTCTGTTCAATTCAGATTATTTTTAGATCAAGAGGGTTCAAGAGGTTTGCTCTGTATGAGGACACCATTTATATTGCAGTCCAGGAAAGAAAGGAGGTAGAATGTCATTAAAATGGCATGAATTGTAACATGAAAAAAAGTACTCAAAAGACTTCTTAGGCAAAAAGAAAAGATTTGTTTTTTGTTTTAACACAAGAAATCCCTTGTGTTGTCAAACAGTGAAATAAACTGATTTTCTCAGATTTGTGTGTTTTAGTTTGTGTGAAAAATCTAAAATTTGGATAAAATATACTATATTTCTAAACTGTGCACTTTCAAACATGTAGTCTTAATAGTTTTCAATGCATTTTTATTGAGATAATATTTGAACATAAGTTAAAAAGTACAAGAGACACAAAAGAGTGATTACAAACTGAATGTTATTTTATTTGGAAATAATTATTTTTAATATTACTAATATTAATAGTAATAAAAAATAATAGAACATCTAAATATATAATTTTATTGGTTGAGATTAAAAGTCCCATAAAATCTTTTAAATTCAAAACACCCATTGACTTCACTACCAACAACAAATTTGCACATTGCTTGTTTCATTTTGCATTGCATTACCATAGCAGTGCTCTTATTCTCTAAATATTTTTATTTTATAAAAGATAACCAGGCCTTCTGAGATAACTCTAACATAGGTCTCATACATACTAGGGAAGGGTAAATCTTTAGGGTTGTCTCTAAACATTTATAGCAATAGCTATTTATATTGTGAGTAGTGTTTCTTTGTATGTGGTGTTTGCCTTTGAATGTAGGGGTGTGTCTATATGTACTGTTGATTCTTGTATGCAGTCTTGTATTTGTGTGTAGTGTTGCAGTTTGAAGATGTAAGCACATATACATAAGCACTGCCACAAACACATACTGATACACATACACACACATATAAACACACAGACACACATGCAGATACATATTTATATTGAGACAGATGCACACACTGACACACATACAGATACACTGGCACTGACATAATGATAAACATACCAAACAGACAGATACACAAAGGTATACACACTGACACACATACAGACACAGACACTACAAACATACAGACACACAGCTACTAATACCCCATCACTGAATGTTACGATTGAGTCCTCACGGAAACACAACAGATCAAAACAGAGAAAGTCAATATTTGTTATCAACATGTATAAAACAAACGTTTGCTCAGCATTTTTTTATTTTTTTATTTATAGAAATCTTTATTTGAATTTTCATATTACAGAAGAACATTCATTGTTATTCAATGAACCTTCACTGCATTCATACTACATTCAAACTGACTGGCGGGGTAGTCTCAGGCGGTCTTGCCTGGATTCAATAATAAGACATGTAATACCAAGGTTTCTACTGAGTTGTATATTACATTTGGGATTCAGTGGTAGTCATCTAGTATTGTTTCTTTGCATAGAGCGATGATATCCAAGGAGCTCATATCTTTTGATAGAGATCTAATTGATAATTCCTGCAAAGCACCATTTCTCCATTAAAAACTGATAGTTAATTTGATTTATAATTCCGGAACGCTTTAGTTGTCCTTGCTTTTTCCAGTTTCTTGCTATAGTAATCTTAAATGTCAGGGCAATATGTATCATTAGATATATAAAGGGTTTTCCCCAACTTGGCATGACAATATGAAAAAGGAGGAGCTGGGGAGGGTCAAGCCAACATCACAACCAAAACATTTTCCCAGAAGTACCTTCAGTTTTTGTTTAGAGATATTTAATTCCCTACACTGCCATCAGATATGGTAATGTGTACCTTTTTTGCTGTTGCATCTCCAGCATTGGTCTGTATGTTTTTTTATGAATTTGTTTTTATTTTGCTGGGACCATGTACCACGTATATAAAACTTTATAATAAAGCTTAACTAGATTTATACAATATGTGCTTTGTTTTACCATTTTTATTGTTTGTTTCCATTCTTGAATTTCCCACTTCCCACTTATTTATAGGGGTTTCTTTAATGAAGGATTTGGAAATTCACAACAATTTTAGGGAGCAAGATATTCTTTTTGAAGTTTCAAGATTAATTAAATGCTATGTGAGTTCATTTTGCTCAATGATTTGTTTATTTAATAAATAGTTCTTCATTCTAAGATATTTAAATACCTCTTAAGATTGTAATAAAAATTGAGATTGTAGTTGTTGATATGGGATTAATTTCCAATTCTTAAAGATATTTGATATCTGGCTGATCCCACAGCTCCTCCAGCTTTTCAAGTATAAGTCTTTCATCTTAAATTTCAGGAGTGTTATAGAAGAAGATATAGCTATACCATTAGATAGATTGATTTTTTTTCTAATGTTAATAGCCGTTGACATCATATCTTTAATAATCGGGTTTACATTTGATTGATCAATCCGATATCTATTATCTATACAAAACAGTCAAAAAGTATATCTGTTCTTTCCTCCTGGGACTCAATATCTCCCCATAGATTAGTGGTGGCATTAGTGTTATCCCATGCTAACAAATATGATGCCATACATGCTTTGTGTAGTATGTTTAACATCTGGAAAATGTAATCTTCAATTTTTACCGTTTTTTTTTCTTAATTAAACTGTGGGGTTTTAACTTGCTCAAATATTTTTAAATTGTGAAATTGACTCTTATTGGATTCTAAATAAGTAAAAGAATTTTGGTAACATATAGGCATTTACTGACTCTAATGATCCCATCCATGATAGCCCCCTTGAAGAGCCGCCCAACCATCAAAACTTGCGTCGTGGCTCTACTACTGTATCCCAGTCTCAGTAATCTTGGTGTTTATGGTGCTGCAATATCTATTTGATTCGGAGACTTGTAGAAGGAAGGACTTTCACTCCCATCAGCAGAGACAAGTCTAGGTACATCGTCTGGATGTCGGCACAAGCTAATTTTAGAGATAGTTAGCTTTCGCTTGTTTTTCAAGCTTAGGTGCCCTTGAAGGCACAGCTTAGTGGATTTTTTCGCAGTGCCGGCATACTCTGCTAACACCGTGCACAGTAATAAAGATACAGCCACTCTAAGCAAGTCCTCTTTACCTAGGTGCCCTCAATGGCACAATACAGAGTGAGATATTTACTTAGGGGTGCAAGCAGTACTATTCTTGCTATCCTTATCAAGGTGGTATCAATTCTATTTTCAGACTGACTCAGTGACAAGTTTATCTAGCATCACTACTTGGTGCATTCTCCTCTTGCTTTCATTTTTATCTTATATATTGCCACATAGTTGGTCTAGTATTTTGTTATCACAGAAATACCAATGTTAGACTAAAATCCAACACTTCAATAGTGAGCCAGCACTTGCTCACTGAGTCAGGTCTTTCAGATTGATACAGAGTTAACACCTCTTTTCAGATTTAGAATTTCTACCCTGGCATTACCAGCATCAAGACACTTATACTAAAATATAGTATTTTTTACTTTCATTTTGCTCTTATTGTGTTTGATGTGTTCATTGAATATGGGATAGTATTTGACTACCTATTGATTCCCCTCCCATTGTATATACAATCAGTTTTAGTTTTTTTTCAATTTGACAATTTTTATTTTCACATTTAGGTGGGGTTAGGGTTACAGAAAGGAAGAAAGGGAGGGAGGAGGGGGGGTGCATAATGTATCACACTGAGAACATATTGTGGCATATTATAACATTGAAATTTAACATATTATGGTTTGGTAATTTGTAATTTGGCCACTGTGCTACGTATTGTTCTCTTGCAGGCATGGGCTGTCGGCAACTACGGTGAGTAAGCGCTTGGTTGGGATCCCATTCATAGACATTTTTATCTAGGTCATATTGGCAATTAAAACTGACACATTATTACTCTGTTGTTCACCACAACCTTACGTCCCCTTTGTCACATCGTGGGATGGATCTGATGTGTCTTACGGATTACTGCGGGTGGGGGGGGAAGGGAGGGAAGGTGGGTGGGTTACAACAAATGCACAAGTGGGTTCTTATGTTCAGTAGTGGAGGCATCTAAAAAGTCATCATCAGACTTAGACTTACACTTACTTACTCGGAATGGTGGTGGGAGGGGAGAGGGGGGGTTACAACCTCAGGTGGTGTCTGTCAGCTGGTAGGGTATACTTGTGATGTGAGGTTGGCCCGTTCCTGGTGTCTGTGCGAGCTGGGCCTTCTTAACATGCTGGAGTGTTATGTATCAGAGTGTCATGCTTTTCCCTATTTTATACGTATGGGACTTTATGGGGTTCTACCTACGATATGGCTTGCTATCTCGCCTCTATTTGGGTCGTCCCCTCACACCTCCCCGGTGTCTTGTTTTCCCATGGTTTGCCAGTATGTTCCCCACAATCGCCCAGCCTCCAATGTTGCTCCCGGTTTCCTAATCTGTCGGGCAGCCATCAGTTCATATTCCCAGTTGGTTTGTATTTGTTGCCCCGGCATATGGCTTGTGGGGGTGGTTGTCGTCTTCCATACCCTAGCTATTAGGGTACCTGCTGCTATCAGAGTTTGGAATAGGAGTTTAGCATGGACCTTAGATAGATTTTCCGGCCATATGTACAAGAGGCATACCTCGGGGGTTAATTCTATTGGTATTGGTATGAGGTGGGTAAGGTTTTCGCTCACCCCGGCCCAATAGGGACGGATGAGTTCACACGTCCACCAAATGTGATACAGTGAGCCTGTCTCAGATTGGCAACGCCAGCAGTGGCTGGGGGTGCCAGGGAATATGCGTGCCAGTCTCGTTGGGACTAGGTACCATCTATATTGTATTTTCCGTAGTTGTTCAAAATGGGTGATGCATGCTGTGTTTCCTTTATGTATTGTGTGTGCTCTGCTCCATTAATCAGACGTGAAGGTGCGGCCTATGTCGTCGTGCCATGCTTGGATGTATTTTTCTGTGGGCGTTACTGTGTTGTCAAGTAATGTTGTATAAATCAGTGAGAAACATTTTTTGTGTGGTATACCCTTGAGGCACCAAGAATCAAATTTGGAAATGGTAGGTGCCTGAAGGCTGTGTGTGGTCATCTGCAGGAGGGATTTAAGTTGGAGATAAGAGAAGATTGCTTTGTTTGGTAGACTAAACTCAGTCTGCAAGTTCGGAAACGGTTTCAGGGTGGTCCCTTCGTATAAGTGGTATATATGTGTGCAGCCCGCCTTTATCCATGTGTGGTGATCAAAGGTTTGGTTCCTGAAGTGTATACTGTACATTGGGGTAGCTAGCGATGTCGCTCAGGACCGCTGAGATGGTCCCGATATCTGTCCCATATGTTTAACAATAATGTGGTTGTTGATAGCATGTCTGGCATCGCAGGTCTCTGTGCCTTTGGTACCCAGAATAAGTGGTGTAGGCCAGCTTTGCATGACCAGTGAGACTCTATGGCTACCCATTGTGGTGTGGTATGTTGTATGTGTGTGCTTGCTACCGTGGAGAGGATTGTGGCTGTGTAGTACAGTTTTATGTCTGGGACGTTCATCCCCCCTTTTCCAACAGTTTTTTTGAGAAAGGACAGTGCTTTTCTGGGTCTTTTATTCACCCAGATAAATTTCGTCATGGCTTTTTGTATTGCCATCAAGAATTGTTTAGATAATGGGACGAGCGTGCGGAACAAATATTGTAATTTTGGGAGTAGCGACATTTTGAACGCCGCCGTTCTCCCATACCAGGATATGAAGTCACTGTTCCAAGATTCAAGTGTTTGCACTATCTCCCTGTATAGTTTCTCATAGTTGTATTTGTGTAAGAGGTGTGTCATTTTGGCTAGTCTGATCCCCAGGAAAATGATGTAGACATCCCGCCAGTCAAAGTTAAAGGAAGCCTTGAGGGTCTGCAGGGTGGGTCCCGGGAGATTTAGTCCCAATGCCTGTGTTTTAGTCAAGTTGAGTCTGTAGTAGGAGTTGTAGTCTTGTATGCACTGTAGTAGATTTGGGAGTGATATGTGGGGTTGCGTCAGGGTCAAGAGGATGTCGTCCGCGAATAGAATTAAAGTGTATGTTTTGTCACCGATAGGTATACCATGTATGGATGGGTTTGCATGTATCCCTGAGGCTAGTGGCTCCAGTGCTAAGACATAGAGCAGGGGTGATAGGGGGCACCCTTATCTAGTTCCATTAGTGAATTTAAATTTGTCTGATACAAATCCAGAGTTTAGGATTCGTGCTGTTGGTGCCAAGTATAGGGCCCCGACCGCCGAGATGAAGTTCTCCGGGAGCCCAAACTTGAGGAGGACTGCCTCCAGGAATCGCCATCCCAGCTGGTCAAAGGCCTTTTCTGCATCAAGAGAGAGCAGTAGCTTCCCTCTCCCTGATGCTTTAAGGCTTTCATTACACTTAGGACTTTACTCGTGTTGTCTGCCCCATGTCTTCCCATCACTAACCCCACTTGGTCATCATGTACGATATGGGGGAGTATAAGCCTCAGTCTCATCGCATAAAGTTTGGCTAGGAGTTTTGCGTCCGTATTCAGGAGCGAGATTGGTCTAAAATTCTGTGGGCACGTTGGCGGTTTCCCTGGCTTGGGAAGGGTAACAATGTGAACCAGCTGAATTTCCTCAGGGAGTGATTCCCCCCGTACGGCCTCCCCAAAAACCTCTGCCAGCTGAGGCTCTAATATGTCTTGGAATTTGGTATAATAGGAGCTTTGCCTTTTGGCAAGGTTTTTATCGCGGCAACGACCTCCTCCACGGTGATGGGTTGGGACAGTACTTCTCGCTGGTGGTCTGTCAGGGTAGGTAGGTTAACTTTGTCTAAATATGTTGCTATGTCCGAGGCCGAGGGGGTGCGAGTGGCTGAGTCGTGTTTGAGATTGTAGAGATCGGAATAGTATCTCGCAAACTCATTACTGCACTTCTGCTGTTTTTTTTAATCTTAGAGCCAGCAGTTTCCCCGCTCTGTTCCCTTGGGAGTAGTGGGTTGCCTTAAGTCTCCGCAATCGGTACCCCATCTTGTGGAGCGCCTGTTGGCGGATTTGAGAGCTTATGAGGGATATTTGTTCCCTCAGCAACAGGGTTGGGTGGGCTTGGTTTTGGGCTGTCAGGTTATAGAGCTCTTTCTGCCAATATAGTAATTGGGTTTGCGATTGAGGTGCGAGGCATGTTTTTGTCACGGTTCTCAGCGTGACATCCAGATTGCCAGATGAGGTCACTCCAGAAGTGCCCAACAAGGGATTTGAAGCTGGGTACTTTGCGGTCCTGGGCCTGTTGTTTCTCCTCTGAGCCACCTTACAGCTCAAGTATAGCCTATAGTCCTATCTTGCCTTGTATCCAGCAGTGCGGACTGGATGTTATCTGTGGCTGCTTCAATATTCTCAGCACACCTGAAACTGATGGCCCAATTAGCCAGGTATAAGACACTGCTTCTCCCTGAGGGCAGTGTCAGTTCATTGACTCTGGTTCCTGTATTGCTGTTTTGTGTTCCAGTGTTCTCCTGTTGATTCCTGACCTTGGCTTGTTATTTTCGTGTATCCTGACTTCTGGCATCCTCTGACCTCTGCTCTCTACTCGTTTATCCTGATTTCTGGCACTCACTGACCTCTGGCTTACCCACAATGATTCTCCTGTTTATGTTCTTTCTGTACTGCGACTTGGAGCATTAACCTGCACAGCCCCCGTGCACAGACTCACAGGCCAGGTGAGTTCTTACATGACAAAGTTGGCCTGTGTTTAATTGCAAGGGTGAGCATATATCTGCGCTACAGACTCCCAACCAAGGTAAGCCGTTACAGTTTTATGAGGATTCCTCGTGTGACCGCTTTATGTGCCTGCCAAACCATGTGGTGTGACAGTGAGGGGTTGGCATTTTCCTCAAAATATTGGTGTAGGGAGGCAGTCAGGTCATCTGTAAATGTCTGGTCAGTCAGAAGGGAATCGTTGAGCCTCCATGGGCTCCTATGTTTGAAGACGTAAGAGTCTTTGAGGGTCAATTCTACCGCTGCATGGTCTGACCACACAATTTGACCCACCCTGCATTCGACTACCTGTCCCAGTGTTGCGCCTCCCATCAGGAACCCGTCGATCCTTGAGTAGGTGTTATGGACTGTTGAGTAGTGTGTATATTCCCTATCGTCAGGGTGTGCGACTCTCCACACATCATAATAATGGTGTAATGTTAAAAGCTTCTCCAGGGTTGCGCATTGATGCCTAAGTGGTTTGCATCTGGGACTCCTATGAGAGAGTGTGGTGTCCATTGCGGGGTCTAGGACATGGTTCATGTCTCCGCTGATTATAGTTATCCCCTGTTGGATGCCGGATACCTTGCGTATTATCATGTGTAAGAAGTTTCTTTGATTTGTGTTAGGTGCGTATATATTCGCTATTGTGTAGAGGGCATTATTTATCCATCCCACGAGTATGACACATTTCCTTTCCCTGTCTACGTCCTCCAAAATTGGTTCGAAGGGTACCTGCCGACTTATGAGGGTGGAGACCCCTTTAGATTTGGTTTGTGATGTAGAGTGATAATATTGATGGGGGAAATTTTCAGATAGAATACGTGGGTGTGGGTCTCTTGCAGGCATACCATATCGGCATCGCTGTGTCGTATGTCCCTCCCCAAGAGATGCCTCTGCACTGGAAGATTCAGCCCTCTTACGTTATGACTGTAGATCTTTATGGTGGCATGTGTGGGAAGTATCTATGTTACCAGTTAACATTTAATTTTTTGGAGGTGCTGCCCATCCCATCTCATTCGAGCTGGGCATTTCCCTCCCTGTGTATCCCATCAAGACAAAGCTATGCCATCCGGGCTTCCCACCAGAGTCCAGCTCCAGTGCAGGGGTCCCGTCTGGACCAGCTGAACAGAAAATGACAGGTGCGTGCGGGCGACCCACTATGCCCTTGTGTAGGGGGGGATTGGGTAGGAGTGTGCAACAACATAAAGACTATACACATAATAAAATGTAAAACAGTAAACAAACAAACTCTTAAGTACTATCTTGTAAGCCAAGAGTATGGCTTGGCGCCTATAGGAGGTGCCCTGGGGGTCGGAGCTAAGAGCTTCGATCCTGGATATTATAGCTCCCTTGAGGTCAGCCCTTGCTAACATGGTGGGTGATCATGGTGACACTAAATTATCTATCCTGCAGTCCATATTTGCTTGGCCCCATTTATATATAGGGGCCCCTGTAAAGGCCCCCTAAGTTACTCTGCTAAATTATGCATGTGCCGGTCAGGCCAGCTCCGCCCATAGTGGTGCGATAGAGTGGGCAGCTAAGTGGCCAGTGGATGTGGCTACATTACCCAAGGAGAAGGCCACTCTAATGGCCTCTAGTATTGCAGTTAAGTTATGCAGTAGGAAGAACGGTGGGTTGAGACCCCATTCTTTCAGCTTCAACAGTCCGTCCTCAGGTGTGCAGATGGTGTTAAGAGTCCTGTTGTGTTGTATCAACAATTTGGTCGGGTATCCCCACCGGTATGCAATGTTACTGTTCCTGAGCAGCACACTCTTCCGTAGTGTCATTGCTGAAATATCTGCGAAGATTTTGATCTTATGATAAGTGGCTGGTAATTCTTTTTGTGTGCGGCTGGCTTTCATGATCGCCTCTTTGTGTCAGCAGGTAAGTATTGTGGCTTTGCCACCCTGTGGATTCTGTCCATTAACAGGACATCCTGGGGCATGTCTGGGACCAGTAGGCGAATGAGTCCAGTGGCATAGGCTGGCAAGTCCTGTGGTCCTATATTTTCGGTGCCATTTCTCAGGCGGAGATTACTCCGGCGTGCCCGGTCCTCCAGATCAGCCATTTTGACTTTGTAGCCATTTATTTTCTCCCATGCGTCCTCCACTCTGTTTACCAGCCGGTTGTCGGCCTCCACATGTGCCTCCATGTAGGCCTCAAGCTCCGAGGTGCGTGTACCCAGAGCCTGAATGTCCGTGCGGAGATCAGTGAAGGACCGCTGCAGAGTGTCCTGTAGTTTCGTAGCCATGTTGTCAAACATCGCCTGTAAACTGTCTGTGGTAAGTATGAGGCCTGTAGGGTCTGGTGTTCCCGCCTGTTCACCATCCGTATCGGTGCCATCTTGGGAGTCCTCCAGCAGTGGCCCCCACTTTGTCTGACTTTGTTTGGCTCCAAAGGAGCTTGTCCTGCTTCTCGGATGCCCACTTGCCTTTGGCTTGGGACATGGCTGGTAAGTGCCTTGGTGCTGGTTTTCCCTGAATTTTGGGTCTTAAATGCTCTATGAGGGCCTAATGTGCGCAGAGCTAGTATAACATGCCCCCCATACAATTAGTTTTTAACTGATATTAAATAAATGTTAAGTCTTAAATTTACCCTAGGATTCTGTGGTCAGGGCATTGGTCCAGTTGTTTGTTCATTATACCATAGGGTTCATACCCTTTAGCCCCTTGACCTTGTGTATGTGTGTGTGTGTGTGTGTTTGTGTGTGTGTGTGTGTGTGTGTGTATGTATGTATGTGTATATATATATATATATATATATATATATTTCTGCTATTATCAGATATATATACATATACAAAAATAGAAATAATACCGGCACTCTAGGTCTTCCAAAGATCGTTTGTTTATTTTCAGTCAATCCAGAGGGTCAACGTTTCAGCTCCCGTTTGGAGCTTTAATCAGGATACCACTTTTCTCCCAGTTTCCCCATCTTATTAATATGTATTGTATCTGTTACTATTGTCTATTTTTATTACAATACATGTAAAAAAAACTAATAAAATATATTTGACAAACTTACAACTGTCCAATAGAGGGGAAAAAGGAAGAGCAGTAATTGAGAGAGACAAGCCAACAGTGATGCTGTGTGTTTGCCTTTTGCTGTGCCTGTGTTGGAGTGGGAGATAACCAGCGTCATTGAGTCTAGTGTAAGACTAGGTTTAGCTTACTGCTCTATCTACCGAACTAACTATTGCTAGTGGCAATTGAAGCTACTTTGAGTGGGAGATAGGTTTTAGATATATATTGCCATTGTGTTATTAATCCTAGTGTGAGATTAGGTTTAAGGTACAACCGTATCTACCTTTTCTTCATATCTAGCCGTATAGCTACTGTATATCAGTGGCTCTTAAAACATATTTGAGTTAGAGATAGGAGATTGCTTTTGTGTGACCTGACACAGTTGAAATCACACAAACATGTGTGATAGATAGCATGATTCATTTCTCCATGTGTGACTGGTGATTACAGTTAGTGTTGTCCCCTACTGCACCAAATTACAGTTTTTAAAAGTTTGTATTTTTTGTTAGTTGTTTGTAGAAAGAAATTAGTTTTCAAGGCAGTATGTTCAGTAAAAATAAATAGATAATAAAATGAACTAAAAGTTCCTCTTGCCTGGCTACTGTCATATGTCACTCACATTAACTTTGAGTGTTATACAGCTGGCTGAAGTGGTTATTTTACTTTGTGTGCTGCTTTAGTTATTGCTTCACCTTTTTTGACTTGTTAAGTTTTAATAAAGTTTTATCAGTCATATCTGTACCACATGCCAGTCTAGTGACAAACTAATTTCTCATGCTGACTCAGATCTTCTCTTCCCAATAATTGAAGTAGGTCTTCTTTGGAGGTCCACCTCCAGTTTTCTTAGCAAGCCCATTTCCTTTTAACTACTACCTTACAGTCACAATATTTATGTACTATATACTTGATGGCATGCTTATGATGGCTAACATTGCACACACTGTCCCTGACCTTTTTAGAAGCACTGTCACTTCTTTCTAAAGAAGTAAACTGAACCTTTGAATGGTGTTAAATGACATAAAATATATATATATATATATATATATATATATTATGCATAAATCTAGGTCTTCTTAAACACTTTTATTATAATTTAGGACTTCCAAAGATATTGGCAACAAATTGATTGGAATTATTAGAATTTCCATTGGAAATACACTGTACCTGCTTGAACCTGTTACTGGTATAGGTAGATATTCTGTGAATCAATGAACATGTGGCTTGACTGTTTAGCAGACTTGCTTGTTTACTTAGAGTTTCTGAATATTTTATCAACTACAAGTACTTTTGTGGATGTGTGCATGCATTGTGTCCTATGAACTACTTGTTAATCTGTGGTTGTTCCCAGACCCACTCTCTGACCTTTCTCTAAAAGTTTTTCACACTCTTCCTTTAACACTGCATGCTTCATTCTTTTACTTTCATGAACCATTTGTTCACCAGAACGCACTGGCCGACTTACCCCAATACTGCCAGCCCTATTCCAAGTAGGAGTTCAAATGCATTCTCCCCTGCACTGTACACTTCCCCTGGACTATTGGCTCTCAGACCAGATCCAGTTCCCGGCAATTGAACATCTAAGAAGACTTACTGTTGGTGGTAGGTTGATTTTGCCCTCTATTGCCCTCTATTGTTACCAAGATGCACTTAATGCAGCTAATTGGATTGAATTGACTGTTTGTACCCTTTACTCTGTGATATAATCTAATGACCATTTTGTTTGTCATTATTTCAGCACAAAATGACCATTATGTTGGTCATTATTTCAGCAATGTTAGTTTGTGAAGATCAGAATAGTGTTATTAACTGAGGAAATCCCACTATTAATTAATAACCTTTTTCCACTGATGGTATTTGATTATTTTTATTCTCCTTGATTTTTTTAAAGGATCACTATAGGGTCAGGAACACAAACATGTATTCCTGACCCTATTGTGAAATCCCACCATTTAGGTGGCTTGCTCCCCCCCTTAGCCTCTCAGAATGGGTTAAAACTCACCTTATTTTTAGCTCTCCATGGGTCCGCCGGCGCTGTCCCGCCCCCTTAGTGACATCATCAAAATTGCCGATTTTTAGCCCATCCAATGCTTTCCCATGGTGAAAGCATTGGATTGGCTAAAATCAGCAAGGGGGTTGGGGATCAAATGCTGTTTTTGCCAATCAGCACCTCCTCATAGAGATGAATTGAATCAATGCATCTCTATGAGGAAAATTCATGGCAGGGCTGCCTACTGTGCAGCCCGGAGCCAGGAAAACCCTCCAGTGGCCATCTAAGGTGTGGCCACTTGGAGGTGTCCCTAGGGGCAATGTAAACAATGCCTTTTCTATGTAAAGGCAGTGTTTACATGAAAATGCCTGAAGGGAGCTATTATACTCACCAGAACAACTACATTAAGCTGTAATTGTTCTGGTGACTATAGTGTCCCTTTAACATGTTAGTGATTAGTGATTAAACTCCTACAATAAGTTTTAAAGTTTTAGCACAATACAGTTTTGGGTTCTTTATCCTATTTCCTTCCTGCTATCCTCATCACCACCTTACTGCTGATCTGCCTAGTTACAGCAGTAAAGTCCCAACTAGCCACCCCCTTTTACTACCCTCTCTATTTATTAAGACCAGGTGTAACCATCTGATTGGCTAAAGAATAAAAGCACACCCAGTTGAAGAATACCATATATATATATATATATATATATATATATATATATATATGTGTGTGTGTGTGTATGCAATAAAGTCACTTTGAAGAACTTGTGTTTGTGTCAGTTGGCGTTAGCTTTTCCAGTGCTTAAAAAATTATTACAGACGAAACCAGAAATTGATAAATGAATGGCAATTAAGTGGTTTTTACTTGAATCATTCTCCACCAGAGTAACACTAACTTTTGTGGTATTTCTTGAATAAATTTTATGAATTTTGTATTGTATTTACATTGAAAATACATATCTATTCTGGCAGGCATTGTTCCAACTTTCAAGTTCAGAACCACTACAAACACTTACTGTTCAATTTTCTGCCATTTAAGAATTAAATCACTTTGTTTATGCAGCCCTATTCACACCTCCCTGCATGTAACCTACATAGCTTTCATAAACACTTCCTGTACAGAATCATCTAATGTTTAGTAGACACAAGAAATATAGTGATATACAAGTGAGGGCGCCACTATAACAATTGTGTGAATGATATTTACCACACAGACGGCAGGAATGGCATGTCATAGAAACATAAACAAAAGAAATACGTAGTGAAGTATTTAATAGTAGACCTCACTTGGAGTATTGGATGCAGTAATAGAGACCATATCTCCAGAAGGATACTGCTACTTTGGAGAGAGTTCAGAGAAGGGCTACTAAACTGGTTCATGGATTATGGGATAAAACTTCTCCAGAAGGATATTGCTACTTTGGAGAGAGTTCAGAGAAGGGCTACTAAACTGGTTCATGGATTATGGGATAAAACTTACCAGGAAAGGTTAAAGGGCTACTAAACTGGTTAATGGATTACAGGATAAAACTTACCAGGAAAGGTTAAAGGATCTTACCAGGAAAGAGCTTGTAGGAAAGATGAGCCAGGGGGGATCTGATACAAGCACTTACATACATAAAGGGAATAAACACAGTAAAGGAGAAGACTCCATTTAAAATAAGAAAAACTACCACAACAAGAGGACATAGTCTTAAATTAGAGGGGCAACGGTTTATAAATAATATCAGGAATTACTTTAATGAGAGGGATGTGGATGCATGAAATAGCCTTCCAGCTTAAGTGGTTGAGGTTAATACATTGAAAGGGTTTAAGCATGCATGGGACAGGCATAAGGCTATCCTAGCTAAAAGATAAGGCCAGGGACTAATGAGAGTATTTAGAAAATTGGGCAGACTAGATGGGCCAAATGATTCTTATCTGCAACCACTTTCTATGTAAAGGGAAATGTAAGGTACCAAAGAGAGAAAGTTTGGAACCATCCCTCATAGAGTTTCTCTAAATCTGTTCTCATCTAAAGAGAACATTGTTATGGCGGAGCATATCAAGGGAGTTTTGGCTATGGAATTCATAATACAAATAAGAAAATCCACTCCTCCTGCAGAACCTGGTTTCTTTTTTGTGTCCAAAATAGAATTCTGTGTAACAATGTCTCTCCTATCCCCAAGTATAAAGGGTAATCCAGACGTCGAACCCCTTACTCTTGGTGCCTGAACAGGTACTGGTTTTACCTTACTGTCGAGAGCCTTACATGACTGAAACAATTGTCTCGGGTTGCTGTTTTTCTTGTGCAGAGAGGGACAGCTTGCATTTTAGATCTGGGTTTCCTTTTTAGGTGGGATCAGTCTGATATGCTAATGATCTAGGTTTTCTTTGTAATGGCACAAGATGAGCTAAAACCAGCTTGAGATCTGAGTGGGGAGATCTGAGCGGGGACTTACCAAAGGATTAGTTAATTGAGCTGTTGCCCATTCTTAGTATTCTCTTGTGCCCTGTTTATTGCTCTCACTAAAATATTATTCCATAAATTGTAGGGATCTATAGTTTTAATCCAAATAGGATTTGATGGTTAAAACCAGTTATGCTGCACGGAGGGATAATCCACTTAACTGGGTATTCTAGTGGGAGTATCCCTCTCGTACAGCAGTGCATGGTGGGAGAAATGTCCTGGTTGTTAAATTCCCCATGTAGTCCCCTACTGTACAACTCCTGTAAAGTCAGTAAGGAAACCCCTTGCATGGGGAACCACATAAATACTGTGACCTGTGATTAAAACCTCAGTTTACTCCCAGCTAGTGATGCACCGAACGGTTCGCTGGCGAATAGTTCCCGGCGAACATAGCATGTTCGCGTTCGCCACGGCGGGCGAACATATGCGCGGTTCGATCCGCCCCCTATTCGTCATCATTGAGTAAACTTTGACCCTGTACCTCACAGTCAGCAGACACATTCCAGCCAATTAGCAGCACACCCTCCCTAGCAGACCCTCCCACCTACTGGACAGCATCCATTTTAGATTCATTCTCAAGCTGCATGCTTAGTGAGAGGAGGGAAAGTGTAGCTGCTATTGATTTGATAGGGAAATGGATAGCTAGGTTAGTGTATACAGTGTCCACTACAGTCCTGAAGGACTCATCTGATCTCTGCTCTAAGGACAGCACCCCAAAAAGAACTTTTTAGGGCTATAACATCAGTCTGCTTTTTTTTATGTGTAATGTAATTGCAGTTGCCTGCCTGCCTGCCTGCCTGCCTGCCAGCTTCTGTGTCAGGCTCACAGTGGATACTGTGCCCACTTGCCCAGTGCCACCACTCACTCACTGGTGTCACAATAGCATGTATTTAAAAAAAAAAAAAAAAAATTCACTATAATAGATTGAATAGCAGTTAGTTGTCTGCAAGCGTCTGTGTCAGGCTCGCAGCGTATACTGTGCCCACTTGCCCAGTGCCACCACTCACTCACTGGTGTCACAATAGCATGCATTTAAAAACAAAAAACTTTTTTCACTGTTATAGATTGAATAGCAGTTAGTTGTCTGCAAGCGTCTGTGTGTCAGGCTCGCAGCGTATACTGTGCCCACTTGCCCAGTGCCACCACTCACTCACTGGTGTCACAATAGCATGCATTTAAAAACCAAAAAACTTTTTTCACTGTTATAGATTGAATAGCAGTTAGTTGTCTGCAAGCATCTGTGTGTCAGGCTCGCAACGTATACTGTGCCCACTTGCCCAGTGCCACCACTCACTCACTGGTGTCAAAATAGCTTGCATTTAAAAAAAAACAAAAATTTTTTCACTGTTATAGATTGAATAGCAGTTAGTTGTCTGCAAGCGTCTGTGTGTCAGGCTCGCAGCGTATACTGTGCCCACTTGCCCAGTGCCACCAGTCACTCACTGGTGTCACAATAGCGTGCATTTAAAAACCCAAAAACTTTTTTCACTGTTATAGATTGAATAGCAGTTAGTTGTCTTCAAGCGGGTGTGTCAGGCCTACAACGTGTACTCTGCCAGTTCACAGTGCCACTCATATCTGGTGTCACAATAGCTTGCATTTAAAAACAAAAACATTTTTTTCACTGTTATAGATTGAATAGCAGTTAGTTGTCTTCAAGCGGGTGTGTCAGGCCTACAGCGTGTACTCTGCCAACCTCTGCCAGTTCAAAGTTCCACTCATATCTGGTGTCACAGTAGCTTGCACGCATAGTACCACTAATCGAAAAAAAAATGACAGGCAGAGGCAGGCCACCCCTACACTGCGCATTGGGTAAATCTGCTGACGGCTGCCAAGCATGGAATGTGTGGCTCTGCAGAGGAGTTGGTGCCACCTCCTCTACTCCTCCTACTCCATCCTCTTCCATAACCTCCTCGGCTGAGTCCTCTTCTGCTGCTGCGTCTTGCTCCACATCAACGGATAGAGGACGTAACAGGGATTAAACTGATAAGAATAGTACTACTTAACACACCACTACTATCTGGTGGCACATTAGATTGCATGCGCAGTGCCCCAAAGTTTAAGTAGGAGGACCGACCAAGCATCTTTTTCCATCTCTCGGTTCCTAAAATCGATGCCATATACACGTCCCCTGATAAGGGACGTAACAGGGATTAAACTGATAGGAATAATACTACTTAACACACCTTATAATAACACAGAGAGAGGCAACGCAGAGAGAGAAGTCTGAAGAAGAGGAGTCAGAGGAGGAAGGTGGCTTTGAGGAGGTGGAAGACCAAACACAGCAGGGGGCTTGTTGTCACCTTTCGGGGACCCTTGGTGTTGTACGTGGCTGGGTGGAGGAAGAGACCTTCAATGACATCAGTGAGGACAAGGAACGGGACATGGCTAGCTTGGTATCCAACCTTGTGCAAATGGGGAGTTTGCGGTTGTGCAAATGGACTGTTTGCGGTTGTTTGCGGTGCGTTAAACGGGGAGTTTGGTCTGTCACTGTGAAGCGGGCGTAACCCTTACACTACCTGATCGATACAACATCATACAGTAGGTCCCCCCCCCTCATTATTTTTATGGCCCCCACCCACCGCTCACGGGTGGGGGCGGGCGGGAGGACAGTAGGTCCCCCCCCATTGAGATTTATGGCCCCCACCCACCATGCAGGGGTGGGGGCCGGGGGGGAGGACAGTAGGTCCCCCCTTATCCTTATTTACTGAATATTCCCCTGTATAACAATGTTTGGTATTTAGTGAATATTCCCTATTCTGCTCTGTGTCAGTGTGTATCAGGGATCCTTAGGATAGGTGTCAATCCATATCTGCCAAGTGACCCTATGTAGGGGGAACATTCCCTATTCTGCTCTGTGTCAGTGTGTATCAGGGATCCTGAGGATAGGTGTCAATCCATATCTGCCAAGTGACCCTATGTAGGGGGAACAGTCCCTATTCTGCTCTGTGTCAGTGTGTATCAGGGATCCTGAGGATAGGTGTCAATCCATATCTGCCAAGTGACCCTATGTAGGGGAACAGTCCTATTCTGCTCTGTGTCAGTGTGTATCAGGGTCTCTGAGGACAGGTGTCAATCCATATCTGCCAAGTGACCCTATGTAGGGGGAACAGTCTCTATTCTGCTCTGTGTCAGTGTGTATCAGGGATCCTGAGGATAGGTGTCAATCCATATCTGCCAAGTGACCCTATGTAGGGGGAACAGTCCCTATTCTGCTCTGTGTCAGTGTGTATCAGGGTCTCTGAGGACAGGTGTGAATCCATATGTCAAGGTGTCAATATGTCATATGTCAGGTGTCAATCCAGATCCATTGCGATTTATGAATGTTAGGTGATTTATGCCCTTTATGGATTAAGACCAGACTCTGCATCAACTGTGTAATTTTCCATGGGAGTTTTGCCATGGATCCCCCTCCAGCATGCCACAGTCCAGGTGTTAGTCCCCTTGAAACAACTATTCCATCACTATTGTGGCCAGAAAGAGTCCCTGTGTGTTTTAAAATTCGCCTGCCCATTGAAGTCTATGGAGGTTCGCCCGGTTCGCCGGTTCGCGAACATTTGCGGAAGTTCGCGTTCGCTGTTCGCGAACCGAAAATTTTGTGTTCGCGACATCACTACTCCCAGCCTATGTGTCGTCTAGTTCTTGGGAATGAAGGATTTATATAACGCTACTGGGCTTATTGTATGCTGTACTTGTTTTACTTGGATTATTATATGCTGTTCCTGTCTACCAGCGGAGATATTGTGGATTATACTACCTCTCCGCTACAATATATGTTTTATGAAGTCCTTGTTCTACAATAGGCATATCAGTTGTGTTGCTCCTCTCTAATGTATATTTATGTGAACCAATACACTTTAACTATACAAAAAGGGACACTGGAGTGTTGCAACAATGTCACAGGTATATAAGTTTGTCACCATGCAAAAATGGCTGTTATTGTGTGGCCATCAGGCCACACAATGTTATAGCTATTTTTGTCTATCAGCACCGCTTTCACACATCAGCCAAGTTGAACAGTGGCAAGTAAATTTTGCAGACATCCCCTACCCCCCCAAAAAATGAAAAAAAAAATGAAAATATATATTTATATGCCCTATGCAAGTCTACAATATTTGAATACACAATCTGAAACTGAAATTTATACAGTCCTTTTGAGGGTGCAAATTTTAATCCTTAATTTAGGGCACATATGGTCACTTTGTAGGATTTTATTCCTGTTGGGATTATTGAAACCTCACTCTTGTCTCTTTTGTTGTACACTTCTATCATCACCCCTATTTCCTCTCCCTCCCCTTCTTAGTAAAGGAGGGGGAAGGAGAAGGACTCTATCTCGACCTTTTCCTTTCTAAAAAAAAATCTGTGTTGACCCCTTGTAAGAGTTCAAGTCTATTTGTTATTTGTGCACTCCTACTTTACCTGGTAGAACTTCCTTAGTGTTTAATTGGTTTAAATGTTGAAATTATTTCTACCTAGACCACATTTCCTAAACTTCTGAATGTACTATTTAAATAAATTACATTGTTGCCATTGTGACTGCCAGAAGATCTATACAAGTGGTGGAAAAGCTGAAAGAGGAATTCAATTCATTTTATTTTAGGACTGCCTTTAAAACTTTAAATAGCACTTTAAAGAGACTACAATTATTAGCAACAGTGCTTCGTTGTTCACATTTCAAAACAACATTCATCAATGTGCTTCTATTTTTGAGTCTAAAATAGATTTTCCCACACACAACAACCTAGCACATCAACTAATTAATTGACTATTATTTTTCTAAATTTATGTCTAATGAGTATGCTACTATAATTGTATCAAATGTGAACAATATACAAAAATATATATAAACTCACTTAAAGTTTACTACTTTAAGTGAGTTTAAATATATTTGTTATATTGTTTGCAGTGCATGCACTGTCAAATTAAAGTCACTAAAGGGGTTGATAGGAAATTGTGGAGATGAGATTTGCAGTTTAAATATGTGTCTACATCTGTTATAGTAAATACCATTAATTAATAGATTAAGCATCAGAGGTGGGAGTACAGACAGAAGATAGACGTAAGTCTTCAGCAGAGCGGACATACTTATGTATTAGGGAGCATAGATAGGTGGGAGCAGCATTATGTAGAGATTTGAAAGCAAGAACCAGAATTTTAAATTGAGCCCTATATTTAACTGGAAGCCAATGTAGGCACTGACAGTAGGGTGAGGCATGGGAGGTGTGGGTAGACAGGAAGATGAGCCTCGCTGCCGCATTCATTATGGACTGTAACGGCGCATGTTGGGAGCACGTAAGGACCAGCACCTTAGTCGCATCTTTCTTTATGTCTATGAGAAGGGAATAAGAATTATCCTAAATCGGCTACTTTTTAATGCTAATTAGAATTTCTAAGAAAATATAGTCTTTAATTATTAAACAAATAACAACTTTTTTCAAATATTAATCTAATATGCTATATGTTAAAAAATTTTTTTACAAAAATGGAAACTAAAACTAAAGAGAGGGAAAATATACTTTAAAAATCCATTCCATTTCTATGTTTCCTGTTGTTTTATTAAAATCACCCCTCTTCAATCTTTCTGGAGTTTTTTTTATATCTGTAAATTTCACGCCTGTGAAGTCTTTTTGGTGATGGATTGTAAAATGTGCTGATACGTGAATGTTCCTCTATATGTATTTGTAGGGTTCTTGTAGTTCTCCCTACATATTTTAAGCCACATGGCATTCTAGTAAATAAATTAAATTTGTTGTGTAACAAGTTATAAATGATTTAACCCCTTAACGCCGAGTGACGGACGAGGTCCGTCACCGAGGGGAGACCCTTTATGACGAGTGACGGACCTTGTACGTCACGCGGTAAAATTAACCCCGGATCGCCGCTATTGCGGCGATCGCGGGGTTAATGGTGCTCCGGTATGCCTCTGCATTAGAGGCATACCGGGAGCACCCGGTCAGGCTGCCCAGCACATGTGCTCGCTCTGACCGCAAGTCAGAGCGACACATGTGCTCTGTATACTTACCTTCCGCCTCCCTGCACTTCCTGGTTCTGTGTGAAGTGCAGGGAGCCGGAACAGTGCACATCCTGCCCCCTGCTGTAAAAAAAAAAAAAAGTTAATTTAAAGTCCCACCCCCCCTTTACCCATTTTAATAACAAATTAACCCCTTCCCTGCCAATTGATCACTGACTACAGTGATCAATTGGCAGGGATTACATTTTACTATGATCTGATTTTTTTTTTTTAACCACTGAGCGTTAATTCTTTTTTTTTTAACCCTCAGGGGTTAAATTTATTTAATTAAAATATTTTAAAATTATATATTTAGCTAGCTGGGGTGGGTGGACGTTAGTGGGGAATTGGGGGATTTGGCGTTAGGCTAACTAGGAGTTAACTTTAAAAAAAGTTTTAAAATAAACTTTAAAAGTTAAAAATTAAGCTTAAAAAAGTTTTAATAACGTTTAAGTAAAAAATACAAAAAACACCCCCCTTTACCTAGTCCAAATAAAAATTAACCCCTTCCCTGCCAGTCGATCACTGCCTACAGCGATCAAATACAGATCACAGTATTATACTGTGATCTAATTTTTTTTAACCCCTGAGGATTAACTTTTATTTATTTTTTAACCCTCAGGGGTTCAATTTATTTAATTAATTTAAATATTTTATAACTGTATATTTTGCTACCTGGGGTGGGTGGGAGTTATGGGAAAATGGGAAATTTACTGTTAGTGCTGCTTACTGCTAGTTAGGGGTTAACGGTAAAAAAAAAAAAAAGCTTAGAAAAATGTTAGATCTGTAAAAAGGTTTTAAGAGAGTTTAGGAAAGTTTTAAAAAAATTAATAAGCAAAACAAAAGTTTAAAAACTAGTTTTTAAAAGTAAAAAAGTTAAAAAAGTAAAAAAATACATTTTAAAAACGCTCATTACCACTACACCTGGAACAAACTAGAGAAAAAATTATCCCACGCCAGGGTTCAAAATATGCCTTTTGAATTAACCCAGAGTGTATTCTTTAATAAATAGTATGTGTTTGTGGGGAAGTTTCAATAACCAACCGTCTAAACTATTCCAAATTGGAACATGGACACAGCATAAAACTTCAAAGTTAGAAAAAAACTGAATGGCTGCGTCTCAAATGCGCCCCTTCAACATCCACATATACCTGGCAAAGGTGCATACGGGGGTATTGCTGTATTCAGCCGACATAGCTGAGCAACATATGAAGTATTATACAGTCATAGCACACATAAGGTTTGCAAAATATGCTGCGCAAACTCACTTTGTATGTCTAAAAGGCAGAAAAAATGCTTATTACCACTACACTTGGTACAAGCTAGCGGAAAAATTATCCCACGCTAAGGTTCAAAATATGCCTTTTGAAATACCCTGGGATGTCTTCTTTAAGAAATGGTATGGCTTTATGGGGTATTTGGATTATATAGCCTGGTAAAATACTCTAAAATGGGACATAGGCACAGCATAAAAATTCAAAGTTTGAAAAAAACTGGAATGGCTGTATCCCAAATGTGCCCCTCCGATGTCCACACATACCTGGCAAAGGTACATACGGGGGTATTGCTGTACTCAGCCGACATAGCTGAGCAACATATGAAGTATTATACAGTCGTAGCACACAAAAGGTTTGCAAAATATACTGTGCAAACTCACTTTGTATGTCAAAAAGGCAGAAAAAACGCTTATTACCACTACATCTGGTACAAGCTAGCGGAAAAATGATCCCACGCTAAGGTTCAAAATATACCGTTTGAAACACCCTGGGGTGTCTACTTTAAGAAATGGTAGGTCTTTGTGGGGTAGTTTGAATTTAAAACCTGCGAAGATGCTTGGAAATTGCACATAGGCCCAGCGTCAAAATTCAAAGTCTGGTAAAAACGGATATGGCTTGGTCTCCTATATGGCACTGTAGCTTCACGAAATAGTGCCAAAGACATTCATTGGGGGTGTCTTTTTACTCAGAAGACTTATCTGAGCATAATTTGGGAGGTTTGAACTTAGTGGCACATATGAAATATACAAAACGCCCAGCAAAAATGCAATCCGTATGTAAAAAATGCACAAAATTATTTTTTACCACATACTTTGGCATATATTGGTGATGAAATGGGGGTATGTTAAGGCACAATATGCACCTTATGAGATACCCTGGAGTGTCTACTTTTACAAATGATAGGCCTTTGTGGGGTTTTTTGAACAGTCAAACTGTTATAATACCCCAAATGGAAGCTAAGGCTCATTAAATCCATCTCTAAAAATTCTACTGTGAATACTGAAAAGGACAGGTATCCTGTATGGCACTGTAACTTCACAAAATAGTGCCAAAGACATACAATGGGGGTGTCATTTTACTCAGCAGATGTAACTGAACACAAAATAAAACTTTGTACAGGACTAGCACACACCAACTTTACAAAATATACACGAGAATTTCTATGTGAGTTTAGACACATTTGGCACTTACATATTGCTTTACCTAATTTTGTAACATATTGCACTATTATCTGTATATTTGTATTTTTGTTTCTTTTTATGTATATACCATCCTGAGATCATTGTAGAGGGTAAGTGTTTTTTGAATTATTAAAAAACACATTTTCACCTCACATTATAAGATAGCGCTGCACTCTTTAAAAACTGAGGACGTAATAGGTAGAAACACCAGTAAGGCCTTAAGTTTTTCTTTGTGTTCTTTGGTGTTTATGTATGGTGGGTTTTGAGGAGTACCCACAGAGTGTATATAGCAGCTAATACTCACTAATCTATATCACGTATTATACAGCGCCACTTATTCCACACCCTTTTGTATATATATTTCTGACGAGAATTTCTTTGTTATAAGTTTGTGTGCCAAAAACCAAAAAAAACACAATTTTACTCCAATATTTAGCAGAGGTTGGCAGTGAAATGGCTACGTAGAAAGTGTCAAAACAACCTTAGGTAAATAGCCTGTGATGTCTACTTTATATAAATATATACTTTTGTGTGGCAATTTTGTTTTCTTTTATGGCTATTAAGCTTACAAGACAAACATACCAAATTCTAAAATCGCTCCACATTAAAAGTCTATTTTACTCCTTGTGCTTTGTGACCTGTAACTACCAAAAAAAACTTAAAATCCCAGACACATTATATATTCTGTAAATCAGAACAACTAAATTAATTTATTTTTAATTACTTTTCTTAACCTGCACTAATTATGCACACATTATTATTGCAAAAACTGTAAAAAAAACCACCAAATTTTCATTTTCTTTACATTTTTCTGTATTTTTTATAATAAATAAGCATTTATATATATGTGTGTTACATCAAATTGAAGCCCTTTCTGTCCTTTAGAAAACGATGTATAATATGTGTTGGTGCAACAAATTAGTAAAATGCAAATTGCAGTTGAACGCAAACAGCAAAAAATGAAAAAAATGCTGTTGTCATTAAGTGAAAGACAAGCTTTTGAAGCTCTGTCCTTAAGGGGTTAATATTATAAATATGGCTGTTTGAATTAAAATCTTTACTTATGAGTCTATGGTTGCTTGTTTTTTTGCAGGCTGCACGTTGACCACAACTATAAAATCCTATATTTTTATTAAATAAAAATTTACTTTTTTGTCCTCCAGATGGCTCTTTACCAATTTACTTCTGATGTTCCTGACTCCTTGATGAATAAATGCTCCTCCATTAAAATATCTTTTAGAATGGGATCTTTTTGTAGTATAAGCCAGTGGCGTTTTATTGTATTTCCTACTTTCCTATTGTCGCTACTGTAATTGCATATAAATGGTATACACTCCATTTTTTTTATTTTGTTCCTCTTTTGGTTTATATATATATATATATATATTTTACATATTAACTCTTGAGCAGACTGTGTCATTTTTATGTAAAGTGAACAAGCTAAACATTTGTGTGAGGTTGATAACATGCTAAGTGTGTCTGTCTAGAATCAAGTCTAAGGATAAAGTACAAGAGCAAATTTCTTTAGGCAGGCGATTATGAATAAGATTTACTACACAAGGTAAGTATGTGAGTATTTTATGCTAGGAATAACAGGCTAGTCGATACAGTGATGCATAGAAACAAACAAGAAAAAAATACTACATAACTGAGTTGCTTCCAGCTATACAGTAGATAGGTGACATACTAGACAGACTGTTTGTTTATATACCACTGGGTCTTAGTAAACTAAGTGATAATATCAAGGGGAGTCATCACTGTGCAGCGCTGTAATATACTCTGGGTAATATACTCTGCTGCAGTTCATCCAACACCACTAGCGAGCCATAAGAGAGCATTAATTACTGTGTTGGATGCCGAATAGCCTCCTGTATCCTCGGAACTCCACGGTGAACGCTGGCTCGTTAGGCATCGAAGGTTTCCAGAGTGGTATTGCCGCGACCGCACAGATCTTCGAGGCCAGGTTAAAAAGGGTGGTCACAAGCTTGTGTTAATAGGTCCCCCTGCTATATGCGGCAGGGTTAACAGAGAGGAGGTGATCAGCTCTTAAGATTATATATACATACGATATAGATGATATTCTTAGTACATGAATCTATAAGTACAAAGCAAGATCAGATTATGGTGCAGTACAGTAGATTTTTGTGAAAGGAGTACAAATGGGCAAAAGTGCACACACACGTTTTTTAGAGCTGTCTCAGCTCTATTATGAAGGCCTGGACGGAATTTCAATTTTCTGTAGCCCCTCTGGGTATATGGACCGTGGCTTGGGTATGTTCCCTAGTGGACCCCCAGCCCAGAAGAAAAAAGGGCAGTCCCAGCAGCTGCGTTACTCCATGGGTAGGCATGAGATGCAGAATGTTGCGATCGTCCATGACTGCGCTGGAGAGCTGGCCCGGTAGCCATTTTAAGCACACCATAGGAACTCCGATGTGGGTCTTCATTATGTGAAACTGTGGCAGGCTTCTGCATGTGTTGCGCCAATTTTAGCCAAAATTCCACAAACATTGCGTCCAGTTTAGTAGAGATATCAGATTGCTCACTGGGGCAAATAGCATTGCTTACTGTGCTCTCTCGGGGCCACAAGGGTGGCGGCTCAGCAGCCATCTTAGGGAGGTCCTGTGGCTGCAGGAGATCTCTCTGTGGTGATGAGGTTAGTATCCCCAGTGGGGACCGGTATATCCCCCACCGGTCAATGGGGGGGGCAGCGGGGAACCAGTGTGTTCTCTGTTGAGAGCATGACCCGTGTCGGGAGAGTGGCCACCTCCCCCGTACATCAGGCCTCGTGACGGACTATGCCGCTTCATGGTCGCACAGTCTCGCATAGTCTTGTGGTTTAGCGGCAGCAAATGGATATCACCGTGTTCCCTAGTGATTACTGATCGATCCTCTGAGCACTTAGAGCTGTGTCTGTTGCTGTATTAAGCAGAAAAGGCTTGTTTTATGCTCCAATGTGTGAGAGCTCTCAAAAAGCAGTACTGGCCATCTTGGCTGTCAGGCTCAGTCCCTCTTTTGGTTTATATTTTAACAGATCTTTCCTATTTCAATTCCTGCCCCTTCCAATTTTTCTTTCTCGCATCCTTTCTGTATAAAATCTTGCTTAATTTCCAAGGATTGTTCTTTATACATATCTATATCTGTACAGTTTTTTCTTATTCTGTGGAACTGTCCTTTTGGGGCATTCTCTAACCAGGGGGATTAGTGACAATTTTCTCATTTGATAAAACTTTTTGCATGCACCGGTTTAAAACACCATCTTGGTGAGTAGGGTGAAGCCAGCTGCCATACTGTCCGGACACATCCTGAGAGAGCTCCGGACCGTTCAGTAAATTAAATCTAAATACTTGCCTTCCCAGCATGGCAGCAGATCGCCAAGAGAGAGAAATAGCTACCACTAATGATGGGGTGGAAAACCAAGAAGTACAAAGCAGAAAAATTCCCAAAAACCGCTGATATCGGAGAAATGCTGAGAGGGCCGCAAGGGACCGTGAAGCCTGTCATGGCACCTCTCTCTGACAGGCTGTCTTATTCCTCCAGTGAAACTTCCCTTCCAGATATGGAGGAACTGGACAGCATGGCACGGAGACTGAGAGCTGAAATCCCTGCAAAGAAGTCAGAGAGCTCCCCAGTGACAGAGGGAGCTCTGATGGCCCTCCTGGACAACGTCCGCCATAATATAGGGGCTGACATTAACTCCTTCAAGGAGGAGATCAGTGCAGTGTTGAGGCGCCTGCGCGACGCAGAACTAACCACTGCTGCCTACGAGGTCCCACCTCACTAACCTAGAACAAGAGCTAAAAGAGATGCGGCGCTAACAGGTTTAGACTCAGGGCCGCATGGTGGCATTGGAAAACTGCAGGAGGTGGAAAAATGTCAAGATAAGAGGCATACCAGAACAGATCGGCACAGTCAAAATCCCTCACCTAGTCAGGAGACTACTCACACACCTCTTCTCAGCCAAACAGGCCAAGCTGATGCCCTGGATGGAAGTTTCAGGCTCCCAGCACCTCTATCACGCTCCACTGAGGTGAAAAGGGATGTCATCATCCGATTTCAAAATGGGCCGGATAGGTCACCATACAATTTTGAAGGGCACATGCTACGGTTTTATCCAGACCTATCCAGAGCAACACTGGTCTGGCGCATGTCATTGAGAGCGCTGACAGCAAAGCTAACACAAAACAATATACCTTACAAATAGGGCACCCCAAAATGCCTGATGATACCTCGGTATTCTGGGAATCTAAAAGTCCAAGAGGCCTTGGAATTTAAAAGCACCCTACAGCAACTGGGACTGTCATCGACACCTGAAAGTATGTTACCAGCAACCCAAGTGCCACAACCACACGCTTGGGATCCAGCTGAGGTCTGCTTTTTTGTGCCTGCTGCCCAAAGGGGCAACTCTGCATCGGCAGCTATATCCTGAAGAACTCATAGATACTTTACCCAATAACCGTTCTAGCTCCGTTTTGCTCATAACCATCTGTTCCACAGTTTAAATAATGTTTTACACTAATCTTTTATGACTCCTAATTCTATCTACAATATACGGTGGTACATAATCTACTCCACCTGCTGGCTCGAGGTTAACACCTCATCACACCCCCCACCCACTGGCAATACCGGAATACCAACTTGTCACTCTGTAGGTACTAGCCTCTTGAAAATGTAGATCTACTTTGGCCACCTTCCCACCATGTCAAGAGGCACTTGGCCTATACCATCTCAAAATATCACGAATTGCTTCAACCTACTTTTTCACTGCAGGCAATAGGCCCAGTTGTTGTTAAGACAGGCTGTATAATAGCCTTTTTCTATCTCCTACACTTGTGTGACATACTAAGTAGCTTGCATTTTTCTGTTTCCCATTATAATTAATGTGCTGTTTTACTTAATGCCATGTAAAATAGCACATTAATAATGTTATGTTGAACTCGTGCTTGCTCCTGCTGTCGTGGCAGCGCAAGTGTTATTGTTATACTGTGCACAACAAACAAAAAACAATTTAAAAAAAACACCATCTTGGCAGTGCTCTACCTCCTTCTCCATCCTCTTTATATCTGTAGCTGTATTACATTATTGTATTTTATTTCTCTTTTTTGGGTTTATCACTATTAGTTTTATTATCAGGTTGTATTTATTATTATTTAATATATATTGTGTAGGTTTTTTATACCTGTGACGAAAGTAACCTCGTCACTGGCTTTTGGGCCTGTTTGCCAGCCTCCTACCCTGTGATTATGGCCTTGTGACGGGTTCTTGGAAGGGCCTGCTGGCCAGCCTCTTGCCTCAGGACTATGGGCCCTGCAATAAACCTTGCCCAATACACTTTAAAAGGCTCTGTTCATGTGAAGTATGGACTTTTGTACTCCAGACAGAGAGACCGACCGTTAGACCTATTTCTCTGGAACTGTTTTGGGCATGGGACCATGTGCACTCTGGGTCAAAAATAAGACTTCCAGGAAATTCCTGAACCCCTGAACTGATCTGGGTGATTTTTGGATATGTTGGTCACCCAGATCAAGGCTATCAAGGGATGTAACATTTGTGTTTTTTTGTTTTTATGGGGGGGGGGGGGTTAGGGTACTTTTGGGATGTTTTAAAAACATATGTTTTTCTGTGCTTGAAGATAATTGGATTAGATTAGTACAGTTCCTGATTCAATTATATCCAGGGCAGAGGGGAGGGATTGTATGTTTGTATATGGGAGTGTCATGCATTTAACCATTGTTGTTATTGGTCTGTGACTTGGTGCTGCAGTTCCCCACAAGGTCCAGTTGGGAGTGCCCTTTGCATGGGGACTTGTATATAAGGCCAGTGGTGGCTGCCATTAAACAGCCCCTTCATGAAGTCTTGGCTCATGTTTGGGGGATTGGAGAACTACATACACTCTGGGGATTGCTATATCACAATACTCCCCTGAGTATAATCACTAGCACTTCTAAGAGCTATTCCTACTACGCTCTCTGGACTAGGAGAGGCCTACCCACTAGAAGCTGGATCCTTGTCTGGGGTCCAGGGTGGGTGGAGGATGGCGAGACCCTAACCAAGCTGCGGCGGTTTGTGGGGTTTACAGTGGTTATGGTGTTCCAGTGCAGTGCTGATGGTACTCGTAAGTACTAGGAAGCATCGATTGATGGAGGTACACGGTCAGGGTGCAAGGCGGTCTGTCACAATACCTTTAGTCACTCAGGTGTGAACGTTTAAATTTAAAGTTTCTCCTTTCGTTATACTTTTGTATACTTTGTGTATTATATATTTTTGGGTGTTGGTGGGACAATATTTAGGAGATTCTTTTTCACTTTATTTTATACAGTGGTATAAATACCATATTGATTCTCCATTATACTAGGGAAATATAGATTTAGTGATTCCTGCCCTCACAATTTTTTTTGTTTTATATTAAAAAAAGTTTGTTCACATTGAAAGATTATAGAGATATCTACCCTTATTAAAATGGCTATACCAATTATGTTCAGCACTTTATATTGAACCCAGAAAGGTGGGTTCATTTCAGGAATTGCATATAAATAAGCTTTCGATTAAGTAAAAAATTGGTTCATATTGTTAGTACTATTAAGAACTCCAATAAACAGGAAGTCGGATATCGGTCAACTGGGAGCCATCATGATTTTGTCTAAATTAAACCCCAGGACTTCGGAAGGGACATGCCATCTAATAATACGCACATCCAGAAGAGCGAACAGAAAGAACAACATGATAGGAAGTTATTATATAGAGACAGGTTGGCAAGAGTGGAAAAATGTACACCACCTTGTAAATGGATTCAAAAAGTTAAGCTTACTCATTTAACTACTACTCTAACATACATAAATTAGAAGAAGAGAATAAGAATCTGTTTTATTAAACAAATCATTTGAAGATAATAAATTGGAGAATAAATTAATTAATACTGAAGGAATAACATTAAAAATCTGAGGAATTCCTGAGTCAGTTTCTCAAGTCAATCTCGAACATTACCTTATACTACTTTTTTCATCGCTAATACCAGCTCAATGTTTGGAAAACCACTCATTTGAGAAATTTCACCATAATTTAAAACCACAAAACATCTCTTCAACCTTTCTTAGGGACATAATTGTTAAATTCACAAACTGTTACTTAAAAAATTTGGTAATGCAAGCAAATCAGTAATCGCCCACTACTGATCCTCAATTTAAGGACATTAAACTATTCCCTGACTTATCTCCAGTGACTAGACATGTGAGAAGGAAATTCAACGAAACTACTGCAACTCTTAGAGCAAACAATATTAGATACAAATGTAACTTTTCGACAACACTAGTTATATTTTTTTCAGGACCAGTCTTATACCCTCAAGGATCCAGCAGTGGCATGAGATGTAATCTTAAAATGGAAACTTTAATTGTTAAAGGACCACTCTAGGCACCCAGACCACTTCAGCTTAATGAAGTGGTCTGGGTGCCAGGTCCTTCTAGGGTTAACCCATTATTTTACAAACATAGCAGTTTCAGAGAAACTGCTATGTTTATGAATGGGTTAAGCCTTCCCTCAAAGCCTCTAGCGGCTGTCTCATTGACAGCCACTAGAGACGCTTGCGTGATTCTCACTGTGAAAATCACAGTGAGAGCACGCAAGCGTCCATAGGAAAGCATTGATAATGCTTTCCTATGCGACCGCTGAATGCGCGTGCAGCTCTTGCCACACGTGCGCATTCAGCCGACGGGGAGGAGAGAAGGAGGATCGGAGGAGGAGAGCTCCCCGCCCAGCGCTGGAAAAAGGTAAGTTTTTACTCCTTTCCCCCTTCCAGAGCCGGGCGGGAGGGGGACCCTGAGGGTGGGGGCACCCTCAGGGCACTATAGTGCCAGGAAAACGAGTATGTTTTCCTGGCACTATAGTGGTCCTTTAACTATCATAATGGACAAAGTATACAACCAATGGCTCCCCAGAAAAAGGGAGGCGCTGTACCCCAGCGGAATTACCTATAGATTAACAGATCATCTTACAGGTAATAAACTTTATTATGAATTGAAATACAAAATAAGTGCCACAACAAGTGAAAAGTGATAATAACAATCAATTAAAAAGGAGGGGAAACCTACATAGATCAGTGTCAATTGTAGTAACAAATGGAAACAGTGTGAGCTACTAAAATGAAATTTTAGCTATATCCCAGATTGGTATGTATCAAAACCAACAAGATATTAAATGCAAGTGAACGGGATATAGTTTTAGAAGGGAGAAGCACTACACATGTAAATCAATCCACCTCTACAGTAGCCACAGGTCTACAAGGAAATCCTGTTGGAAAGTACTCAAACTCTCAGGGGTTGTTACTACTATTGAGTTATGTAAGTTTTCCCTCCTTTTTAATTGATTGTGATTATCACTTTTCACTTGTTGTTGCACTTATTTTGTATGTCAATTTACAATAAAGTGTATTACCTATAAGATGATCTTTTAATCTAGAAGTAATTTTGGTGGGGTACAGCGCCTCCCTTTTTCTGGGGAGCCATCTGACCTCATTAGTTGTATTCTTTGTCTATTTGTATAATTAAGGTTAAGCCCTTATTACCTCTGTAACCTACCCCTGGCAACAGAGTAAGTTTCCTTACATCTGTGGCAAAAAGGTGTGTTTTCTTTTTTTGTCTAAATATCATAATGCATAGCAAGGAAGGGGCTTTTTTTTTTTTTGCCTACCACAATTGTATGCATTCTCAGCTGCTATATTAATAGCTAATATTCCAGCAATGGGATTTATATTTTGGTATGTTTAAAACCCACTCAGTTATATGACTAAGTTTATAATTTATCAATACTATGTAGAAGGCTTGATTTGTTAAAAAGTTACACCCTCATTCACAGTAGAAAACCTAGTACAATACTTATTACACTGAGAGTTCCTGAAGTTTGTTAGTGGTCTAGGACTGCAATATTGGGACTCAAGCTTAGGGTTTGTAAAGGTAATTAATGGCACTTTGGTGTGTCTCATGGATTACGCAGGAGCTCAACTCCCCTCAAAAACTGGGGACCTTGTGCAAATTCTTAAAAGAAAATAAGCTGGATTTAGCTTTTAGTATATTATGCTTACCTTGAAGGTAATCATAAAAAGAGGTGTAGCTGTTGTACTGTCGCATCATCTCAAATTTGAATGTTTATTCAGAAAGTGACCTCAACGGTAGATTTTTACTCCTAATTGCTAAGATAAATGTTATGATATGCACTTTGGTGAATATGTATGCTCCAAATGATTTCTTATTGGGTTTTCTGGAAGATTGCATTTCCAAAATTGAAAACTTAATTATTGGTGGTGATTTTAACTTTGTTCCCAACTTAAAACTACACAAAACCAAAAATAACAATAAAGACTGGGATTTAGAAATTAAGACCTCCGCCAACAAATTTTGCGATAGTTTGCAGAAAAATTCACTATATGATTGTTGGAGAACTTTTAACCCAGGTTTAAGAGATTATACTTATTTTTCCCATGTCCATCAGTCATACTCCCATATAGCTATTTTTTAGCTAGCCCTGATCTTTTGGTACTAGTGGTTGACCGAGGGCTTGGTTCAATTATAGTGTCAGATTATGCCCCAGTATTTTTAAACCCCTGTATTGTTTTAAAATTAGAAATAGATGGAGACTAAACAAAACTCTAATCTCCTAAAAACTCATCTCTGAAACATGCTATTAATAAAAAAAAAATATTGGATGAGGTAAATAAATCTATTATTTTCCTCAAACAAAAATGGTACCTTAATAACAATAAAGTTAGTAAAGTTCTTACGAATAAATTGAAAAATACTTCTATGGATAAAGTTATTAAAAAAATAATAGTAGGGGATGAGTGTTGTTTAAGCCCTAAGGAAATTTTCCACGCTTTTGTAGATACATATACTGCTTTATATAATTTACGAGATACCAGGGTTTCAGCTTTAAGAAATGGATGAATTTTTGCATAAATTGTCTATTCTGGTGATTACCCGTAGAAAAACGTAATGAACAGAATATACCTATAACCATCACAGAAATATTTAATACAATTAAAAATCTTAAATCTAAGAAAGCTCCAGGACCAGATGGTTTTTCAGTGTTGTTCTATAAAACATTTGCAGATATCCTGGCTCCTATATTATTGAAAGTATTTCGTGAAGTTTCCACTAAAAATCCCTTTCTTAAGGAGATGTTGTTAGCCTCTATTATTCTGATTTCTAAACTAGGTAAGGATCCAACAAATACATTAAACTATAGACCGATTTCTTTAATTATTATTATTATTATTTTATTATTTATATAGCGCCATCACATTCCGTAGCGCTGTACATTGGGTGGACTAACAGACATGTAATTTTAACCAGACAGTTGGACGTACATGAACAGAGAGGTGGAGGGCCCTGCTCAATGAGCTTACATTCTAGAGGGAGTGGGGTATAGTGACACAAAGGGTAAAAGTAGGGGTACGAAGAAGGTTGTTAGAAAAATATTCATTGAGGGCTTAGTAAGTAATTTTTGACAGTTGCAGGAGAGGAGTCAAGGGGGTGGAGGATAAAAACCTGCTTACAGTTTAACTGATATGCTTTCTTGAAGAAGTGAGTTTTCAATGATTTTTTGAATGAGTGGAGACTGGGTAAAAGTCTGAAGAAGAAGGGAAGGACGTTCCACAGAAGAGGTGCAGCCCGGGAGAAATCTTGGAGGCGAGCATCAGAGGTGGGAGTACGGACAGAGGATAGACGCAGGTCTTTGGCAGAGCGTAGGGGCCTCGACGGGACATATTTGTGTATTAGGGAGGATAGGTAGGTTGGAGCAGCATTATGTAGGGACTTGTAAGCAAGCACCAGAATTTTAAATTGAGCCCTATATTTAACTGGAAGCCAGTGCAGGGACTGACAGAGCGGGGAGGCGTGGGAGGTGCAAGCGGACAGGAAAATGAGCCTTGTTGCCGCATTCATTATAGATTGCAGCAGTACAATCTGGGAACATGTAAGACCACTGAGAAGGGTATTGCAGAAGTCAAGGTGAGAGAGAACAAGAGCATGGGCCAGCACCTTAGCCGCATCTCGGGTTAAATAGGGGTGAATGCGCACTATGTTTTTGAGATGGAAGCGGCAGGATTTGGTGATTGATTGGATATGAGGGGTAAAGGAGAGGTTGGAGTAAAAAAGAACACCCAGGCAGTGAGCCTGTGAGGTAGAGGTGATAGTAGCGCCGTTGACTTGGAGGGAGACAGACACAGGAGTAGTAACACTTGAGGGAGGAAAGACCAGAAGTTCTGTTTTGGACGGGTTGAGTTTAAAGAAGTGAGCAGCCATCCAGTTGGAGATCGAGGAGAGGCAGTCAGAGACACGAGACAAAATGGGCTGAGAGAGATCAGGAGAAGACAGGTAGATTTGCGTGTCATCTGCATAGAAATGATAATGGAAGCCAAAGGAGCTGATGAGTTTACCAAGGGAGGCAGTATAGGTAGAGAACAGTAGGGGACCAAGGACAGAAGCTTGGGGGATGCCGACAGAGATTGGTTGGGGGAAGAGACAGAGTCAGAGAAAGAAACACTGAAAGGGCACTGGGAGAGGTAGGAGGAGCACCAGGAGAGAGCAGAATCCCGTAGACCAAAATTACAGAGAATGCAAAGAAGCTGTTGATAATCAACAGTGTCAAAGGCAGCAGAAAGATCAAGGAGAATTAGGATAGAGTAATGGCCGCGAGATTTAGCAGCGATTAAATCGTTGGATACTTTGGTCACAGCCGTTTCGACAAAATGACCAGGGCGGAATCCAGACTGAAGGGGGTCAAGCAGAGAGTTGGATTTGAGAAATTCAGTCAGTCTGATGGACACAACTCTCTCGAGGATTTTGGAGGCAAATGGCAATAGTGAGATAGGGCGATAGTTGGATTGGGAGTTGGGGTCAAGGCTGAGCTTATTCAGAATTGGGGTTACAGTTGCATGTTTGAAGGGAGAGGGAAATGTGCCAGAGGAAAGGGAGAGATTGAAGATTTTAGTGAGAGGAAGAGCAAGAGAGGGAGACAAAGTGCGGATGAGATGCGAGGGAATATGATCGAGGTAACAGATGGTGGGACGGGAGGACCGGAGCAGAGCACGAACCTCTTCTGCTGTAGCAGGTGTGAATGAGTGTAGAATGGTGGAGGGAGTGGAGTTGGGTGATGTATTGGTAGGGGAAAGAGAGAGATTAGCGATCTCTTCTCTGATTGTAGAGATCTTCTCAGTGAAGTGAGATGCAAAATTTGTGGCCGACAAGGTGGTAGAATGAGGGGGAGTAAAAGGGCGAAGAAGAGCATCAAAAGTGTGAAATAGGTGTTTGGATTGATGGGACAGTGTACTTATGAGGGTGTTAAAGTAAACCTAGACATTAAAATGTATTCTTATATCTTAGCTAATAGAATGAAATTGGCTATTTCTGATTTAATATTGGTTGATCAGCCTGGTTTTATCAGTGACAGAGATACAATGGATAATAAATGCAGAATACTTAATTTGATAATTAAGATTAAAGGGACACTATAGTCACCCAGACCATTTCAGCTCAATGAAGTGGTCTGGGTGCCAGGTCCCTCTAGGGTTAACCCTGCCTGCTGTAAACATAGCGCTTTCAGAGAAAATGATATGTTTACATTTGGGGTTAAGCCAGACTCTAGTGGCTGTCTTCTGGACAGCCACTAGAGGTAGATCTGCGACGCTGGAGGCCTATTATGCCTACATCACGCCGAGCGTCCATAGGAAAGCATTGAAACATGCTTTCCTATGTACACTTTGAATGCGCGCGCGCATGCGCATTCCGCTCAGCTGATGTTAGACGGGGGAGCTGACGTCGGCGGAGGAGGAGAGGTAAGGGAGCCCCGCGGTTGAAGAAGGTGAGTAACTTTTTTTTTTTTAACCCCTTTTTTAACCCCTTCATCACCACAGGAGGGGGATCCTGGGGGTGGGGGCACCCTTAGGGTACTATAATGTCAGGAAAACTGATCTGTTTTCCTGACACTATAGTGATCCTTTAATCTTATGAACTCAGAAATGGTTATCTTAGCCCTTAATGCTGAAAAAGCATTCAACAGAGTTAATTGGAGATTTTTAGAAAGAGTATTAAATAAAATCAGTTTTGTAGATACCTTTAAAGATAAAATCATGTCACTATATACTGACCCTTCTGCAAAAATTATAAATCCATTTTTTTTAATCACTCCCATTTTCAATAAACAATGGTACGAGGCAGGGATGTCCATTGACTTCATTATTATATGTTTTATCTATTGAGCCATTGGCTATTCTTATTAGGGAAAATAAAAATATCTATGGGATCAAAACAATTGAATGAGATTACAAAATTTACCTATTTGCTGATGATGTGCTTCTGTCCTTCTTGAAACCTTTAATTTCTATTGCAGAGGTGTTTAAGGAAATTGAAATATCTGTGCTGAATTATTTACCAATTGGAATTTGGTGTATAGTGAATAATTAGGAATTAAATTATCTTTTAATATTCAGGATATTATACATAAGAACTATGGGGATATTTATACCTTAATTGATAAGTAAATGAACTAGTGGAGCAACATTGAGATTTCCTGGCTGGGATGTTTAAATATAGTTAACGCTTATTCAATTCTGAAATTGTTATATTTATTTAGGTCCTTACCTTTTAGATTAGGCAAGGATAAGATTTTACAATTCCAAAGTTTATTTTCAAACTTTATTTGGGAAAATATACACCCAAGAATTTCTCAGAAGAACCTACAAAACAATTATGATAAGGGTGGCATTTCATTTCCTGATATCGCAAAGTTACACCAAACATGTCTAATTGCAAATACAATGAGATGGAATAAACTTTGCCACTGGTTTTTGGAGGGGCCTGTGGCCAGCCTCTTATCCTGGGACTATGGGCCCTGTGACTATTAACTGGAACAGATTCAAACATGTGGCGGTGGCCATCTTAAATTGTCCAGCAGTGTTTTGTTGTCGAGTGTATGGAACTGTTTTGGGCATGGGACCATGTGCACGGTGGGGCAAAAATAAGACTTCCGATCTGGGTGATTTTTGGATATGTTGTTCACCCGGATCAGGGCTATCAGGGAATGTGACTTTGTGGTGATATGTTGTATTTTGGGGTACTTTTTGGGGTTTGTAAAAATGTATGTTTTTTCTGTTTACAGGTAATTGAGTTAGCCCATTGTCTTTGTTAATTGTATCATAGGCAGAGGGGAGGGATCGTGTGCTGTAAGTGGGAGTGTCGGACATTGTTGTATTGTTCTGATTGGTTTGTGTCCTTTGTGTGCCTGTGTTCCATCAGGTCCAGGAGGTGTGCCTCTGGCCTGAGGAATTGTATATAAGCAAACCTGTACCAATAAAGTCTCAGACTTGTTCTACCCTTCATGAAGTTTTGGCTCATGTTTGGGGGATTAGAGAACTACCTACACTTTGGGGATTGCTATAATCACTATACTCCCCAGAGTATAATCACTAGCTCTTATAAGAGCTGTTCCTATTCCTGCTCTCTGGACTAAGAGAGGTCTACCTACTGGAAGCTGGATCCTGGTCTTGGGTCCAGAGTGGGTGGAAGACGGTGAGACCCCAACCAAGCTGCGGCAGTTCGTGGGGTCTGCGGTGGGTATGGTATCTAGTGGAGTGCTTGGAGCCCTCGGGAAGCACTAGGAGCATTCATCAATGGAGGTACCCAGTCGGGGTGCCATGCTATCAATTAAACAAATTTGAACTCTCTCTGTACTAGACTTATACGCATTTATTATGCTGAACTGTAATGAAATATTGGATTTATGTGTGTTTTTCTCTGTCTTTGGCAATGCTGATAATAAAATAAACATGAATTTAAAAAAAAAAAAAATAGAAAGAGGGAAATACACTTGTGACTGAGGAAGCCAGCAAGGCAAAATGTGTTTTGGAGAGTTACCACTTTTTCTAATATTGTTTTATTTTCATTTGTTTGTATAATTAATAAATGTTTTAATAAAGGCCATTTGAGAAGAAGAATACACAAATGGAATCCCATGCTATCACAGTGTAGAGCAAACTATATTTCACTCAGAACATGTGATCAACATTTAGTTGATAGCATACTTATCAGAATTATGCTATGGGAACTTTTTTATTTTACTGTGGCGATAAATACTTCTGATATCCACAGAGAGAGCAATCATCTAAGCCATGTGCATTTACTGGCTCTATTTTTGTGAATTTCAACTTCACTTTTTATTTGCCTGCACTATTATTTTTTACATTCTTGTATGTAGATTAATCCAAGAACCACTCTCCATTATACTCAAGTTATATGCCATTGATTGTTTCACCTTCTTGTATGATTTATGTAAATATTGGGTGAGGTGTTTTTAAGAGCTCCCATACAGATGTTTAGAGCAATTTTTAAACTATTTGTCTCACGGAAGGGCTACACATAAACTGTTATTGTGAAATAAATATAAATAGTTATGAGTGGAGGCAAACAGGGTTAGCTTACTGCAATGTTTCTTATCATTATTAAATTTAACTTTGCAGTGTTAACTGTAAGAGATGTAGGCACTTATTTAAAGTGCAGATCAGCACCATTGTCTGACTTATTTATTTCACAGTGGGTGCACAGTATGTATTACTTGAATCTCAATGCATTCTAATTAGATAGTTCTATATTTAGGCCATTGTTTCTTTTCTTTATTTGTTACAATAAATGTGTATGAACCTGGGGACTTCGTTTTTCTTTTAACTACTTTTGTATGTCTAAAGATTTTTCAATCTAAAGCATCTTCTAACTCCTCTAACTCTGTGGATAAAAAAAGACTTTGAATGAGCCATTACAAAATACTTTTCCCATGTCTTTTCACTCAATTTAGGACATACTAGTCTATTTCTAGAGTATGAATTGTCTATTAGACTTTTAGAACAAAACAGTAAAACAGGGTCATTGAGTATGCCAGTTCTGTGTTTACTGAGTTCAAATAGTCCTTTTTTTAGCATTTTAAGTGTTGTCGATGTAACTATGTGCTGCACACTTGTTCACATCAGTGTACACTTGAACTGATCACCTTGTAATTAATGTCTATGAAATATATTTGTCATGGGGTGTGGCTTGCCGAGAAACAACCCAGATGTGTCTGTGTGGAGCTCCACTGGAGCCCCACAAACCAGTAACTAAAACTGCAGAAAAATGTACTGACCGAGTGCAACCTATACACTACCCCACAGCTGAACCTATGGGGTGCAAGCACAAACGGTTCTTTCTACAGGAGAGATCCTCACTCCCCGACATCAGGCTTTCCTTTGAGACGCCTGTTCCGCCGACACCAGCCCAACCTCCATAGAGACTCTGAGGCCTCAGAGGAATCACAGGAAGATGAAGAAACCAGTGCCTTGCCTCCCTCTAGCGGTGCGTACCGCCCAACACACAGCAGCTGGAAACCCTCACCAAACAAGTCAGGCAGCTACAGAAGTCGGTGGTTTCATCAGGGATTCACCACAGACGCAGAAATATACACCTGCGTGGCATACCCAAAAGGGTTAGAGATGAAGACTTACTACACTTTGTCCAAAAAATGACAGCTCCCATGGGCTTTAAATGTGGCAGTGATACCACACTCATAATGTCTGCCTACCTGGTGCGCAAGTCAGCAATGGAGCCCTAGGAAGCCTCAAGAGATGCCATTGCCCCCTCTAGAGACATAGCAGTACGAATCACCATTATGAGTAAGTCCAGGTCCGTAGGAACAGTGAAATTTGATGACTGTACTATTTCCATCTACAACGATCTCCCCTTCTCGGTCCTAGTGGAAAGGAGGAAGCTAACACCGGTTACAAGGACCCTAAGAGACCACTGCATCAAATACAGATGGGACAACGATGGATCTCTGGTAATCTCACATAGACAAGAGTCACTCATCTTCTCCTCAGCAGACAACCCAGAGTCTCTGGCCAAGACGCCGGGCATATAAGTTAACCCTACAGGGGAAAAAACAACACAAGGGATCTCTACATTAGAGGTGGATGCAGGGGATGGAATTAGTGAGAGAGGCACAAAGAAGTGAACGGAACAGCCGACCCATTCGAAAAAATCTTAATAACTACTAGCCATTTGTGATGTTGATGTGATCACAATTCCACCTTTCCAACACTCTTGGCATTTTATGTTCAATCATAAATGACTCAATGCTTTAGATTAATGGTCATCACAACCATAGCAAATTTTACTTACTTTGATTTCTGATCATCAACAGCTTCTTCACATTCTCCGTAACTTTGGTCTACGGGATACTGCTCTCTCCTGGTGCTCCTCCTACCTCTCCCAGCGCTCTTTCAGTGTTTCTTTCTCTAGCTCTGCCTCTTCTCCCCAGCCCCTCTCTGTCAGCATCCCCCAAGGTTCTGTTCTCGGCCCCCTACTGTTCTCTATCTATACTGCCTCCCTTGGTAAACTCATCAGCACCTTTGGCTTCCAATATCATTTATATGCAGATGACACGCAAATCTACTTGTCCTCCCCTGATCTCTCTCCGCCCACCTTGACTGGTGTTTCTGACTGCCTCTCTACTATTTCCAACTGGATGGCTGCTCACTTCCTTAAACTCAATCTGTCCGAAACAGAACTTCTAGTTTTTCCTCCCTCAAGTGCTGCTACTCCTGTATCTGTCTCCATCCAAGTCAACGGCGCTACTATCACCTCTACCTCGCAGGCTCGCTGCCTAGGGGTTCTTTTTGATTCTGATCTCTCTTTTACTCCCCATGTCCAATCGATAGCCAAATCCTGTCGCTTCCAACTCAAGAACATAGAGCGCATCAGCTCATATCTAACGCCGGACGCGGCTAAGGTACTGGTTCATGCTGTTGTTCTCTCTCGCCTTGACTACTGCAAACCCCTTCTCACCGGTCTTACATGTTCCCAGCTTGCACCGCTGCAATCTATAATGAATTATTTTCCTGTCAGGTCGCACCTCCCATGCCTCCATGCTCTGTCAGTCCCTGCATTGGCTTCCAGTTAGATATAGGGCCCAATTCAAAATTCTGGGGCTTGCTTACAAATCCCTACATAACGCTGCTCCAACATACCTATCCTCCCTCATACACAAGTATGTCCGGTTGAGACCCCTGCGCTCAGCCCAAGAGCTACGCCTATCCTCTGCCCGGATCCCCACCTCTGATGCTCGCCTTCAAGACTTCTCCAGGGCTGCACCTATTCTGTGGAACTCCTTTCCCTCCTCAATCAGACTTTCACCCAGCCTCCACTCCTTCAAAAAATCTTTAAAAAACTCACTTCTTCATTAAAGCATATCAATTAAACTGTCAGCAGGTTTCTCATCCCCCACCCCATGACTCCTTTCCTGCAACTGTCAAAAATGACCTACCAAGCACTCAATAAACCCTTCTCTAACAAACTATGTAATTCCCCTACTTTAACCCTTTGTGCCACTATACCCCACTAGCATGTAAGCTCATTGAGCAGGGCCCTCAACCCCCTCTGTTCCTGTATGTCCAGTGGTCTGATCTCAATTATGTGTCTGTGAGTCCACACATTGTACAGCGCTACGGAATTTGTTGGCGCTATATAAATAATAATAATAATAATAATAATTTAGTCTAAATGGCGATTAAGCAGAATTTTGCTTGATTGACAATTCCGTTGAATTCCATAAAAAGATGGGGTGGGTGGAATGGAGTAGAAGTTGTTTTTTGTTTTAGAGGGTGCAAATAAGCAACTTAGTTTGTCATGTTGGACAAGAGGTATTCCCAATGATGTGGGTTGTATCTCCTGTTTAACTAAGAGGTGGAAAAAAGATTGATGGTTAAGGAACAGGCACTGAATGCTTATTTTATTCACAGATCAAGTGAGAAGTGACAAATATAGGAAAAAAGAGGAACAGCAAAAAAATAAAATCAATAATAATAAATAAATAAAAATCTATATTATTATAAGCTCCTTCTAGAAGCCACTTTGACTTCAGCTATTGAAAGAGGCAGACCAGCTGAAAGTCACTGGTTTTACCATTGATGTGCCTTTGTGAGAGTGGGAGAAAGCCTGTGTCATTGATCCTATTGTGAGACTGGTGATGTGATTAAGTTACTTATATACTTAGACACTGCCACAAACACAAACTCCATTTTGTTGATTTAAAATTATTTTACTGCACTGTGCTTCAATGTCACTACTTCTGCTTAGCAACTTGCAATACAGATTGTGCACAAAAGAATGCTGCCTGCAATAAATGTGGCAGGTATTTATTTTCAACTCTTTTTTACTGAGTGACCAGTGCTGCACCAGCAGTAGTTTTAATGAAGCACGGCACTACCTCACTGAAGATAAAATGCTTTTTATTTAAATTATTTTGAGAAACAATCAAAAAGACAGTTTGTTTGATTTGCAGCTGCACTGTTCTTCAGTGCCACAACTTGTGCATTACAAATTGCAATACAGTGTGTAGTAGTTTACAGCCCAAGTGTATACTGCACTGACTATGGCAGGAATTTATTTAACACTTTGTAGAAGGATATTTTCTCCCTATGTTTTCACTAGCGTGGTGCAGCAGCAGTGGTATTGTAGACCCTTCCTCCAGGGTTATTAACCAGCCTGGATGAGGCTGGTGTGATATAAGCGTTCCACTTTTATTTATAATATAGCCCCTATTGACTGATCATTTATTAGTCCATTAATTTTTCCAACTTATGGCAGGGGGTTTACTAGGATCACACCATCCGACCACACAGGTAAGGGGAATAGGCCTGGCCCCTTACTTGAATTGATGATCTGGAGAAGCAAATTGCAACATTTAGGCAGACTGACCATCATGAAAGGTGTCTGCTACTAAATGAGCAGAGTTTAATGGGGGGCATGTAGCAGAGTGGAAGGAAATAAGACAGCTGTATAACAGGCAAGACTTGGGTGACAGTTAACCATTATGGGAGAGTAATTCTATTTCCCTAGCAAATTTGCTCGTTTGAGTGAAGATGTTGGGAGCAACAGTTCATTAGTAGCTGAGGAAGTTGTTCCTTCTAACAGCCTAGGGGGCAGCACTCCCCCACCCTTCCGGTCCTCTTCTCGTACTGCTCCCATATGTCATATGTGTTTTTGTTAGAATCCATACGCACATACTACATACATCCATATGCATGTCTGAAACTTTCACTGTAAGTAAAATATTTTTTTAAATAAAATATAGAATTATATTAATAAGTATTAGAAATAGAACTGATTACACACACATTCACTGACATATATACACAATGTCACTTACACACTGTCACTAACATACACTCTTTTGCTGACATACACACACGTCACTCACACCAGTTTACATATAGTCATAGTTTATTAAAACACACACCCACAAACAAATTTAACACACCAATTTTCAAACATACACATAATAACCAGCCCCCTCATCCTCCAGATATTCCATACCTGTGCTAGTGCTGTGACTGGAAGAGAAGTGGTCCAGGCTTCAACCTGCAGGTAGCTGAGTAGGTAATTTGCAGCAACATTGAGGCAGAGAGTGCACAGTATATGGCTGCACTGGGAGGGTAGCTAAACTGCCACTCACCCAGTGCTACTAAGGGTTAGTACGTGTGTTAGGGTTTATAAAGATGACCCTTTCTGTCGCTCTATAATTTTTGTATTTTAGCTAAAACTAGCAAGGGTAATTGTGGGCAGAGGAGTTTGCACTTTAATGGCTATTGGAGTGGTACTAAAAAATCTTTATTTAAATGTTCATATGGGTTTGAGGATAGTATACATGTAACTTAGAGTTTGTTCTATGACACTGTCCTTGCCAAAAAACAGCTTAAATATTTTTTACAATTTCATTTAACAAAATTTTTGTAAAGACAGTTTATTCCCCTGTAAATGTTTTAGAAGAACATCTTCCAAAAATACTGAATTAATCTGTCAATATTTAAACGAAACAAAAATAATAAATGGGGAAAAGTTTTCAAACAATGACACCTAGTGTTCATGTTGTAGAATTACAGATAAAAATAAGAAATCTGTACAAATTCTCACATTGTACGAACTTTATCCACCCTGTAAAAATTGTTTCTGATAATACATAACGATAAGATAATAACAAATTCTGTAACCAGATTTCTTTAGCTCAAGATAGTGTTTTATGTTAAAAATGGTTCTGTTGTTTTTGGGAAAAAAAGCAAGAGTCAGTCATTCAAGTTTGACATACAGCACATGGGAGGGCTAAATTATGCATTGGTGATGGATGACTATATAGTTGCTGTTATGTTAGAGCAAAAACTTGCTTATTTATCTGTCCTTATGTTGCAAGCAATATTTTTCACATGAATATTTATTTGAGTTTGTAATGACAGTCTACACATTTTTGTTTCTTCTTACATTTTCCCAATGCAATTAGAAATGACAAATTGCGTTTTGCTCTTTGTAAACTTAATTCTGTAATAATATGAAAAATGTATTCACAATTTTGGGAAATTAAAACTGAATTTCAAAATGTAGGCTACTATAGTGAATCTGATTCAGCTACATTCATACCTTGGGTATTTTAGCCAGATGTTTGCAGTTCAATTTTCAATTCATTGCAATTCACTATTTAGTGAATAAGCTCTTAGGATATTTTATTTGTTTGTAGAGTGTGAATTTCCCTGTAATTACTAATTATTGTCAAATAAGTAATACAAAAATAAATTACTGTTTTTCCAACAAAAGTCCCACTCGAAAGGTGTAAATCTATATTTTATATTTGTATTATTTGAGCTATATTTCATTTTATATTAAATACCAATACAATACTCCATCAGGTATTAGGCTTGAAAGAGCAAAAATAACACACTTCAGTCATTGCTGGCAATCTTCACTGTTTCAGGCAGTTCACACTTCACTTCTAGTGCTGTAAAAATCCATTGTTTTTGGACATATATATTTGTTCATATCTGTAGAAGGGACTCAAAAATGTGAGTATCTTGAGGTACAAAGCAGTTAGTGACTGGCAATGTCCAGAAGAGCCCGCATGATACCTACTAGAGCTTGGTAACTATCTGACGGGGTAAAATAATATATTCTTTGTAATGCCAATTACTTTTACCTTTAGAGAAGCAAAAGTGAAAAATTAATAGAAAACTTACATTTTAACACAGAATATTATTTGAATATTTTAAATGGTTGAAAAAGAACACTCTGGGTGTCAAGTGGTAAATCAACACATATAACCAAAAATAAGTTGTAAATGTGCAAAAATAAAAACTTGAATTAACAAAATTAATCATTATAATTCATACATGTAAACTGCACAGCCCCATTTCATTGCAATGTTATTTCTATACGTACATATGATCCATTTAATTGTTTTACCCCCCCCTTATGGCACTACACTTTGGTCATCAAGTTGCTGACTATAATGGGAGCTCAGTTCAGCAAGTGTTCTTGAAAGTGAATTGGTTGAATAAGTTCCTCTTCCTAATTAGCAACCTACAACTCAATCATTTATTGTGCTGATATAAATAAAAGATCTTTGATTAGCATTTTTATTGTACTTGCTGTGTCCCACCCATGTTCCATTCACTAAATGTTTAACCAATAATAATGAAGAATATGCTCTACTATTGAAATATTTTATATAAAAGTCCAATCAATTTCAGAGATATTCAGATGTCTTTACACACCTTATTTTTTTTTCTACCAACTCATATCAACTAATATAATTCTGCATACATATTTCTAAGTACATGTTTAAAGAAATTGTCAATCTCAAAGAAAACACAGTATACATATTATTTTTTTATTTTTTAAAATGCAGTCAGTAATGAAGATCAATTTGCCAATATTATTGCTTGGCAAATCACATTTGAAATCCATATATTTAAATTGTATTACAAATTATCACACTTCTACTACTGATTGCATTACATTGCCAAGAAGAGCATTACCTTTTGATTCTCTGCCAGGTCCTGTTGATTTTCCTGGAATAGGAAGCCTCTTCAATATCATTTTGAATGGAGGTTTAAAAAACCAACATGAAGTTATGGTAAGTTAATACACTTTCCTAATTTAAAAAAAATGTAAGTATTGCAACTGGTCTTAATTTCACTGAAAATGTAAAAAAAAAAAAAAAAAGCCAAAGGTGAATACAGAAATTATGAGATATTCTTTCATGTGTTAAATTGCATTTGCTCAGTGATGTACTTTTATTTTTATTTTTTTAAGTAAACTTCACTGTCATTTTCTCCATGTTTAGTACAAATATCATCAGAAATATGGAAAAATATTTAAGATGAATCTTGGATTTTTTAAGTCTGTACAAATTGGAGATCCTACCTTATTAGAAATATTTCTAAGAACAGAATGTTTCTACCCAAAACGAATGGAGATAAAACCTTGGAAAATGTATAGAGATTACAGAGGAGAATCCTGTGGTTTGCTTACACTGTAAGTATATCAGTAATTTAAAGTAAATATAAATTCTCAGAGTTAAATATTGAGACTGATTTTTATAGCATTTTAATATAACTTGTGGAAATTGCAAATATGCTATCCTGTAGAAAATGAAACAGAAATAAATGATTAATTAATGTAATTTCACAGTTTACATATTGCATATACTAATTAATAGACCATATCAATAGTATATGGACCTAGTTTACTGTTAAAAACCTGGATTAGTGAAAAAATACATACATGAGAGTTCTTATATTTCATAGTTCAAATGGTTGTTGCTTACAGCTTAACTTCTTTATCCTTATTATATACATAAGTAGTAATCCAGTTTTCACCTAACCTTCTAGCTATATACTTTTTGTATTCCATGTTTCTGTTTAATTATTATTTTATTATCAGTACTGCATTACAATACCATCTATGATGCCATCCTAGATTTTACTGTATAAAATAACATTAATATTTTTTTTCCACCAAATCATTAACAAAAACTATTCACACACTAACTCCCTAATACCTAGCATATCATATTATTGTTCTAACCACACAACTACCTATTATTATACATTTAATCTCCAAAGACATAAGGCATACATACGACATGGGCATGTGAAACAATTGGTTGGTTTTCAGTTTTGTTTCATTTTGATAATACCAGAATAAGGTTCAACAAAATTGGGCAATTATCAATTCAAAATCAATAAAAATGTGCCGAAAAGTTTCAGAAACATTAGAAATTTTGACCTCCAATATTCCATTTAGAATGCTGTTTAGAAGAAAGCCACCCTAATTTGGTACCCTTAAATGGCTTTGCCTATTTAGGGTTACCTAATTAGGGTTTGTTTAGCAGATATCTCTCCTAATTTGTTACCCTTTCGTGGGATTGTTTATTTAAGGATACCAAACCAGGGCACTGTCTAGTAGATATCTGCCATAATTTGGTACCTATCTGTGGAATTGACTATTTAGGGAATTGCAAATTAGGGTGCTGTTTCATAGATATTTTCCCTAATTCAGTACCCTAGTTGCCTATTAAGTATATTAAATTAGGTTGCTGTTCAGTAGATATCTGAACTATTTTGGTATCCTTCTGTCAAATTGCTTGTTTAAGGATGCCAACGTAGGGTGCTGTTTCACAGTTAGCTCCTGTTATTTGGTATCCTTATGTGTGCCTGCTTAACTGTCTATTTAGAGATACCAAATTAGGTTGTTGTTTTGCAAATCGCTCCCCTAATTGGTTACCCTTCTGTGAGATTGTCTATTTAGGGATACTAAATAAGGGTGCTGTTTAGTAGTTATCTTTGTAATTTGGTACCCTTTTGTGGGATTTTTATATTAAGGACACCAATTTAGGAAGCTACACTGCATACATAGTTAAATAACAGTGTATATGACTGTGTGGGTGCATGGGAAAATAAGTGTGCACTGATGGTTAAAATTACAGTGTATGTGACTGTATGCAGTGGCATACACACCGTGGCCAGAGGACCCGGCTGCCCTGCGGACCCCTGCGACCAGGTACATGCCGCCATCTTTTGCAGACCGCCGGGGCTGACGTCCAAGGGTTCCATCAGGTGGCCCATGCTGTTAGGGCCACCCGATAGGTATGGATTGTCAGGGGGCCAGGTCAGCAGGCCCCCTGTGATGAGATCACTGCTGGGAGGAAGTGACTGCCCCATTCACTCCTCCCAGCTATCAGAGAGCTAGGCGGGAGGAAGCAGAGGAGGGAGTCAGAGTGGGAACTCTGACTCCCACCAGCCTGAGCCACCACTGGACCCCAGGGAAAGACACCATCCTGCACCTAAAAGGTAGGAAATAGGAGGGTGACTTAAACATTTTGTGTGTGTGTGGCGGAACCAGCCTCGCCACTGGGCATTGGAGAAGACTGATTGCCAGCCTCCTGCCCTGTGACTATGGCCCCTGAAATGTATTGCCCTTTAAGAAACTTATTTGGGCTTATTGGATTTTGAAACACTTTTTCTGCCCCTTTGAATACGTGGGAAGGTGTGCCCCCCCCCCCCCTTTTGCTTTCTATTGCTCTCCAGCAGGGCGTTGTCCCAGGGATACTGCCAAACCAGTTGGAACTTGCTTTTTGCCCCTCCTCTGTCTCTCATCAGCCCTTGCTATGGTTTAACCCCATGGTGATTTGACTATGTTCGTGGCATCTGAGCGCTGTTCGGATATAGTGAGTGCTCAGATCCAAGATATCTGGAGATGTGGGGGTTCTTTTCAGTATGATAGGAATTATGTATTTTTTATGTGTTTTTACTGTTGTTGTAAATAGAGATATTTTCTGTATGCTGGAGATAATTGGCTTACCACACCCAAGCCATGCTTGCAGTTGGTCAAAAAGGGACTTCTAACTAACTTTTGATCCACAGGACCAATTTGTATGATTTTGACATATGTTTGTATTTGGAGTATGCTGATTCTGAAAATGTAAGTATGTGAATGTGAGGTATACTTTTAGAGTTATGAATATTGTGTAAAACTGTGTATTTTCCTGCCTGTGATAATTATGTTAGCTCATTGTGTTCAGTAATTATATCACAGGCAGAGGGGAGGAGTTCTATTGTGTATGTGGGAGTGATATTTTGTTAAGTAATGTTCCCATTGGTTTGTGTCCCTTTTGTCAGTTTACCACCAGGTCCAGGGGGTGTGCCTCTGGCCTGAAAACTTGCATAAAAGAAAGCACTTTGGTGCTGATTAAAACAGTTCTACTTCACCCTCAATTTGGAGTCCTGTCTCTTATTGGGGGAATCTGCTACAAGAGATTGCTATGTTCTGCATATTCCCTTGCTATAATCACTCCTAAGCTCTTTTAAGAGCTTATTCCTGTCGTGCACTCTGAAGGAGTCTACGGTGGTTATGGCTGGAGTGCTTGGAGACCTCAGGAAGTGCTAGGAGCATCCTTCAACGGAGGTACCCAGTCGGGGTGCCAGGTGATCCGTTACAGTGTGTTTGTTTGTATGTGTATATGTATCTTTGTTTGTGTGTGTGTGTGTTTCTGTCTGTATGTATGTGTCTGTGTATGTGTCTGTCTGTATGTATGTGTGCCTGTCTGTATGTATTTATGTGTCTTTGTATGTATGTGTGTCGTGTGTGTGCCTTTCTGTATGTATGTGTCTGTCTGTATGTGTGTGTGTATGTCTGTCTGTGTGTATGTATGTATGTATGTGTGCCTGTCTGTTTGTATGTGTGTGTGTCTTGTGTGTGTGTGTGTGTGTGTGTATCTATGTGTGTATGTGTCTGTATGTATCTGTCTGTATGTGTGTGTCTCTATATATGTATGTATGTGTGTGTGTGTGTGTGTCTGTCGGGGGTGGGGAGTGGGGGGGAGAGGGAGGTGGGGGCCGCAGATCAGTTTTGAACTGGGGCCCCATGGTTTGTGTGTACGCCACTGACAGTATGCACGCATGGGTAAATGACAGTGTATGATTGTGTGCATGTTTGAGCAACTAGCAGTTTAAAATACTGTGTATGTGTGCAAGTAGGGCAAATTAGTGTGAACACACTTATGCATTCTGCTTTCCCTGTTGAGTCTCCTAAGTGATTCTCAGCTTGGAGTTAAAGCAGCCAAGTGATCAAGACACACAGGAAATATGATTATGTTATATTCAATGCATCTCTATATTCAAGCTTCTTTCTCTTCCAACTCACTCCTGGACTACCTAAGCAAAGTGGGCAGAGAAAGCAGTATGGCATCCATAGTCCAACAAAGCAAAATGCATAACATGAGGTAGTGCTGGTTATATCGGCAATTTCATACAAACTTAATATTTATTAAACACAATTATTTAAAACATCCAGTAACACTGGAAAAACCTGGGTATCCAGACAATATTGCACTTGCCAAACAGTAATGCCATGGAGACCTCTCTATGCCAAAGCAGCCATTCCTCTCATATGGTTTGAAGAAAAGTTATTATTATTTCCTTGAAGCCTGCTGTTTCCTACTACTGGATCCTTTAGTGGAACCCTCTGTGGACCAATAAGCACTGATTGTAGGACACCTATCTTGCTTAAGTTGCAATGCTCTATATAAGTATTTATAGATGCTGCAGGACTACAAGTCTCACAAAAATTAAAGATTAGCTGCAGTGTACCAGCATATTATGATGAGTTAGAGTTCATTCCAGAATATACCAGGAAAATCTGTGTAAAATCATCTGCCCCAAGCATGTCAAACTCAAAGGCTAACATGGGCCAAATAAACAAGGTTTAATTTTATATGGGCCGCATGGACCACTCTAATACAATGGCCCCCCTCCCTCTCCCAATTTAATACACTGGCCCCCTTCTTCTTTGAAATAAATACACTGTCCCCTCCCTCTCTCAAATCAATACACTGCCCCACTTTAAATTTAGCACACTACACAGGAAGGTAACACAAGCCCATCTTCCCCTTCCTCAAGTACTGCGAGCAGGAGGGAAGGGAAGACTTTCCTCTGGCACTGCGAGCAGGAGGGAAGGGGAGATGCTGGCCTGCTCTGCAGACAGACAGACACTCTGTTCTCTTGTGGCCATGGGAGGGAAGGCAAGAATCAGACAGGAAATATCTTTGATTGGTCTACACGTTTCGTACCATCAGGGACTGACAGGGTCCTCTGCTTATATAAGGAGCTACTAATTGAGTCCACAAGATTAAAGGCAAAGCTTGCCTATTAGGTTTTGCAATTGAAGGCACACTGTTAGATTGCAATTTAGTTTGTAACAGTGTAGCAACATCTGTTCACAGACATTAAACAAATACATGAATAAAAAATACAATCAATACAGTGACAGAACTACTGCAGGTGAAGCTGCACTGGGGCCTGTTGCTCATGGAGCCATCGTGTGGCCCATGCACTTAGGGCTACCCAATAGTAAAGTGCTTTCATGGGCCCGGTCATGCACTGCATCCTCCAGTGTATCTATCTGTCTGACTGTACGTGTGTCTGTGTATCTCTCTGTGTGTCTGTATGTGTGTCAGGGTATTTATCTGTCATGGAGGCTGGGGGATGAAAACCTGCTAACAGTTTAATTGATATGCTTTCTTGAAGAAGTGAGTTTTTAATGATTTTTTTGAATGAGTGGAGACTGGGTGAAATTCTTACGGAGAAGGGAAGGGAGTTCCACAGAAGAGGTGCAGCCCTGGAAAAGTCTTGGAGGCGATCATTAGAGGTGGGAGTATGTATATCTTTATGTGCATACATCTCAGCTTTCAAACTCCAACAGTACACACAAAAACACCCATGTATTCAAATGTCAATACTACATAAAAATACACATCTGCATTAGAACACCAACATTATTATATAAACAAACACATTTAAAAAGCAACACTACATACAAACACATAATTTCATTCAAATGCAAAGTCTACATCCCAACACACCCCTACAATCACACACATATACTCCATAAAAAGGTTTTTACATTTAAGCATGCAAACACTGCTCAGTGGTAAATACAATCTTGCAAGAATGGGCAAATGGTAGATCCCAACATGGCAAAGCATTGACAAATGGGGATCTACTTTTTTTCCATTCTTGGGATAGGTGACCCTAAAATAATTTTTGCACCAGGGCCTTATCTGCTTTAGTTCCACCACTGAATGAATAAAAATGGATACAAACTACTACATATAATACATGATTAAGGCCTCACGGCCGAAGCGTCATATCTTTGTTTTGTCTCCTGAACCATAATTAAATATACTTTATTCTTCACCCTGCACTGTGTAGCCTGTGGCTCTGGATTTATATCTGGGACTAGCAGACCTCCCCCACAGAGCTCTGGTGTATCAAGATACTAGTGTGCTGCACTCAACTACCTGGTTGGATACTGTATATAATGGTTCCAAGCAACATTACTTGAATAACATAAGAATCATATATATATATATATATATATATATATATATATATATATATATATATATATATATATATAGGATTCTAAGCTCTCCCCTAATAAGGGTAAGTGTAAGGCTGGGACTAAGTTCATATTCACATACTACAGTGTGATACAAATAAAAATAAATGTACAACTAAAATGCTTATATACAGATACCAGGAATTCTATTGTTATTGGAAAGGTACATGGGAGAGAGGGGATGAGAAAACCAGGAACAGACGGGCAGCTAAATAATTGAAAAATCCATTATTTAATAGAAAGGGATACTATAGTCACCAGAACAACTACAGCTTAATGTATTTGTTCTGGTGTGTATAGTATGCCCGTGCATTCTTTTTAATGTAAACATTGCAATGGAGGTGCTTTCTGGGTCAGTGCGGCACAATGTGCAGCACTGACATTCAGCGTCTCCACGCTCTGCATGGAGGCACTGAATGTTCCGCATAGTAATTAATTGATTTAAAGCATCTCTATGATGAGATGCTGACTGGCGCAGTGCAGTAGCATGAGCAATAACCTCCTAATGCTTCCCCATGGAGCCAGGCACAGCAGACCTGCACGGCGCTGGAGTAAAGGTAAGTTTTAATCTTCTTTAATTGGAGGTAATGGAGAGCCGGACACCTAAATTGTGTTCTAACACTGTGTTCATGCTTGTATTCCTGACACAATAGTGTTCCTATAGTACCCATCCTACAAGCTCAGTTTGCTATTCTTATTGCAAGGCAAACTACATATATGGCTCGATTTATTAGTGCATGTAGAAACAAGGATAAGCAAAAAAAAGATGAATGCTTGCATTTCTTTTAAGATATGTGAGCTTTTCTCATCTGACTTGCAGTATTGGAAAGTAGAGTAAATGTACAAAAATTATACATTTTCTCATGTAAGCCTTTAAAGTAGTGATGTTATTAGAAATGTTAATCAAAGGGAAACTAGTCAATTTAAAAGATTAGCAGCAGCCTGTAAAAGTAGTATATGATTTGGAACCAGTTGCTCTTTATATAAATAATCGGAGCTATTAACAATTGGCTACTGGCACAACATCCACTACTTGAAAAAAAAAAGGATTGATAGGTGTGACTGTAGTCACCATCACTGGGAGCAGAAGGACATTTTACAATTGTTCCTAAATAGCTCCTATGTCTACGTTACGCTGTGCCCATTTTAGGTGCAGTGTGTTTATAATGTTTGTGTAATGTAATTGTTTAGTGTTACATGTTAGTGTGCTCTCCTGTATCACTAATGCTTTCAATCAACTTGGTGGATTTGGCTGTGGAGCCTGTACAGTGCCACCTGTTGGTTGCAAGGATCTAGCAACCGCTGTATGCACTACCTGAATAGCAAGGATTGCTAATTTGCACATTCAGGTAGATTTGCATATTGCTATTTCTGCAGGCAGGAGATATATGTCATGCAAGTTATTGTCTTCCCCATCCCTTTATAAATATGTTATTATGCTATTATAATTTCCTGTATATTTTCGGACATGTTTTGGTTTTGTATTTTATTAAGTGTGTCGCAGAAAGCTTTATGTAATGAATGTAAGGGCTAGCCCCAAGTAAAATAAAGAATTGTAAGCTAGTTCTTTTTGCAACTTGTGTACTGTGTTGATTTCTAGGGATCCCAGTGACAGACTCTTCGGATTTGTTGGCTGGTTGCAGGATCACTCTAGCCCTGGGATAAATTAGAGAGCTAGGCCTGAGAGACGCAAATGCCTTTGTAAAGCAATAGCCAGGGCTGGATTAACATAGGGGCTGATGGAGCTGCAGCTCCAGGCATAGGCCCATTGATTTAAAAAAAAAATAATCTTTTTTTGTTTACACACACACTACTTTTAGGGTTGCCAGGTATTTCTCAGAAGTATTTCTTATGGTATTTCTCAGGTATTTGAGGCTGCCTAGCCATTGCCGGTATTGCAGTAATACCTGCAATACAAATGTCTGTCTTAGTATAAACAGAGATTATTCTGCAATACCAGCACCGGCCAGTAGGGGTCGCTGTTTGTGTGGAGAGAGGCAGGGATAAGAAGTTACAGCATCTCCCTCCCTGTCTCTCTCTACTCACTGATCCATGGGGGAGCAGCACAGAGAGTCCAGACAGCAGTTTCAAGCCTGCGAGACATGGGGTCAATGAGAGACTTGGGGACGCTGAGACATTTGGACACTGGGAGACATAGGGACCCTGAGACACTAGGGATACAGTGGTCCCATGTCTCCCAGTGGCCCCTAGTCTCTTAGTGTCCCAATGTCTCCCAGCCAGTGTCCCTGGTGTCTCTCAGTGTCCCTGATGTCTCCCAGTGTGCCTGGTGTCTCTCAGTGTCCCTAGTGTCTGTGTCCCTAGTCTCCCAGAGTGCACTAGTAACTCAGTGTCCCCATGTATCTCAGTGTCCCCATGTCTGACCCAGTGTCTCAGTGTCCCCAAGACTCACAGTGTCCCAATGTCTCTCAATGTCCCCTAGTGTCCAAGTGACATTGGGACACATGGAGACACAGACTTTAAGGGACACTGGGATACATGGGGACACAAACACTAGGGGACACTGGGAGATATGGGGATAATGAGACACTAGGGGACACTGAGAGACATGGAGACACAGGTCTCTCAGTGTTATTGGGCACTCTCAGTCTCCCCATGTCTCCCAGCCAGTGTCCCTAATATCTCAGTATCCCCATGTCTCTCAGTGTCCTCAGTGTCTCAGTGTCCTCAGTGTCCTCAGTGTCCCATAGTCTCTCAGAACCCCCTAGTCTCCCAGTGTTTGCATGTCTCACAGTGCCCCCAAGTTTCTCAGTGTCCCCTAGAATAAAAGAAAAAAATCTCAGGCACACACTGATAGATTTAAGCAGGTTTATTGGACACCACAATGTTTTGACCTGTACCCAGATCTTTATCAAGTCTCCAGTGTCCCCTATGTATCACAGTGTCTCAGTGCCCCATGTCTCCCAGTGTACCCTCATGTCTCAAAGTCACCCAGTGTCCCCATGTCTCCCAATGTCCCCAAGAGTCTGTGTCCCTAGGTCTCCCAGAGTTCCCTAGTATCTCAGTGTCTCCATGTCTCCCAGTGTCCCAATGTCTCTCAACGTCCCCTAGTGTTCTAGTGACATGGGAACACTGGGAGACATGGGGACACAGACACTAAGGGACTGGGAGACACAGACATGCCCCCTTTTTGTGTATGTTTGCCCCTTTCTGCAGTTCTTGTTATGTGATTTGTGTCAGTGGCCCACCCTTTTACCCCATCCATAGACTTCCTACTTTACTGGACACTGCTGTTAAGGGGTATGGGTTTACTTGAAAGATGAAAGCGTGAAATTAGCATAGGGTATGTGTTTTCTAATAGCTGCATCTTGTGAGTTTCCCTCCAGTACCATCTCCATCAGATACATGACGCTTAGGAGGTAGGACAGTTTTAGTGTTTTTGGTCAATAAGATTTTGTAATTAGGCCCATCATAATTGTCAGCACCAGGCCCACTGGGCTCTTAATCTGGCCCTGGCAATAGCAAACAGTGTAAGCAGAGCTGCAGCGGAATAGGTAGAGGGGACGATACCTACCTAAAAGAAAGATTGCAGCGGAATAGGCAGAGGGGATTATACCTGCCTGGAAGGACAGCTGCAGCATTGTCAGGTGGAAAAGTTCCAGAAGAACCCCACTCAAGTTACAGCGACTGGGGCCTAAGCACTTCAGGTTTCCCGGTTCCAGCTAGGAAGTGAACTTAACAGAGTTACCCAGCTGGGATACAGGGAGTTCTGTCACAACTACTACTACTATAGCTATTAGCTGCTTAGCCAGTAGTGACAAGCATGGAGATATGCTATCTGTATGCTTCCCAAAGCCTGGCATTGGATTTCTGGAGTAAACATATGCAATTTCCACATGTAAAATGCTTAGTCTATCTAGTAAATACCATTCCACATTGCTGTTTCTATATGTCTCTATGAAAGTGTTTAAGTTTTGCTTGGGGAATTTTCTGTGCTAGGGTAATTTAGTAGAAATGGGCATTAGTAAATGCCATCTTGTCTAGCACTAGACAATGTTGATGCCAGCCTCTAATAAATTGAGGGGTTACAATCCCTAGTTTATTAATTCTAGTTTAGATAGAGACTTATAAAATATGACACTCTATTGTTTCCAAATCTCTATCATTGTGCTGCTTCTGCTCTTGGCTGAGACCCAATGAGAACATGGGGCAGGATAAGCAGCCTAGGAGCACTAGCCCCACAAATATTCAGAGGTTGAAGAATATTATGCACCTTTGCATTCTAATGTCAACACCACATGCAAACACACTCCTGCATTCAAACGCTAACACTGCACGCAAATATACCCTTGTGTATTGTGTAACTTGGCATGTTGTCCTCAAACAGCTTGTCCGCTTGTAACTTTTGCCTTCCTGCACTGCCACCCAGCACCAATCAAGAGGGAGTTGGGTCTAATTAGAGGGGCGGGACCTAACATGAGAGGGAAGAGCCTAACGCTGCACACCCCACCAATAAGCCTCTTTCTACAGAGAGTCTTAGCGCTTTGCATTCATACGGGTTTAGGCCTGCATTTTGCACTCCATACCTCTTTTGAATTTGATACTCCATCTTTAGATTTTAAATTAACCTTAAAATTATGATCTTGAAGGGTGTGTGCATGCTACACCACTTCTAATTTATCTGTTAGGCACCTCATAGTGTTTTGTAAAAACAATGCAAAACAAAGCAAATACTCTGAAAGGTAACACAATCTGTCCCACATGCATTTCCAATCACAACAATTCATATTAGAATTTATTATGTATATGAATCTATATATTTGTCCTTAGGGGTATTTATGCAGCAAATACTAATTTTTGTGTAAAGAAATGTGATGGGTCTCACACTTTCTGCTTTTCTGAATTCATGGCTAGAGGATACTACTAACATTAACGATATAAGCACAATAGCAGGTGTAGGAAATATTAGCAAGCCAACAGTAGAGTCAATTAGAGGCAAATTAGTAGGCAAATTAGAGGCAAACTATTGAAAAAAATTGTTTGTGGTAAATGCATAAGCGCAACCAAAATGTAAATGCCCTCACTTATTAAGGGTTAATTGGTATAATGGCTGAATATTTGTTTCATAACTGATTAAAGGCCTTATTTGAAGATTTTTACATTTTCTTTTCAAAGGGATGGGCCAGAATGGCTTGCCATGAGACGAGTAGTGCAAGCAAAACTTATGAAGCCAAAAGAAATATTTAAAATGGATTTGAAAATCAATGAGGTGCGTCATTCTTCATACTATTAATATTCTAATTGTTATTTACTGTATTGTGTAATGGAGCCCTGCTGCAAGAATAGAGAAGACCTCACTACTCCCTTTAAAGTACTCAAAGAAGAGAAAATAAGTTTGTGGTAACACCATTCCATGCTGGTGCATATAGGCATCTGGCGTGTTGCCCCTTAATAATTTTTTTCTATAATCTATTGGAATGGTAAGGACTAATGATAAGTGTGTTATCCACAATTATATTCACTTTACTAATGACTGGAAATGTTGTTGGTTGAGAAACAAAGCAATGTAAAAAATGCCCGTTACTATGATATCTTGTGTCAACCATTGGCTCTGCATGGGGTGTTATATCCTGTATTACTTAAGAAACAGGCCTGCAAGTCCTTCCTTTGTGGACTGTTATTGGGTAACTGCATCAGTCGATGGTGTTGGGCTTTACAGTGGTTATTGTTTTCCACATACTTGTATATATAGGTTTATGGTTTTGAACAGTAGGTGATGTCTCATTGGATCAGGAGTTGAATACATGGAATTAAATTGATAGAACCCAACAAGTCAGGGAGCAGGCAGTACCCCGCCATAATTAAATGCTACTGGTTGCAGAATTTCAAATCAAATATAGGTAAAATCATAACCAAGTGGATTTACCAGATTCAAAATTGTAGCCATGCGATGTGGTACATGTTAAACAGCCCAAATTAAACAAAGAAGACCAGGAGCAAACTCTGATTATATAGAAAGTACTGATCTAATGCCACTTGAACATGGCAGCCAAAACATGAGACTTTTGACTTCAACAACCAACTCAACTCATTGTCGAGACTTTGATTTACTTGTTTAATATATAGTTAGCTTAAGTATTTGTAATAGCATATCAGATAATTTTAAAGGCTTCACAATCAGGGCAGCATGAGATGACAGCAGCAGGTGAATTTACAAGTGACTTGCTTTATGGTTTTCATCACTATTTGACCTAAGATTACACAGGGTGATTGCAAGATCAATACCGATCACAATTAAACTTTTAAACCTCATGGTGCCCGAGACCTGGAATTTGTATGGCAATTTTAATAAGCAAAAACATATTCGTTACCGTTTTACTTTGTTAATTAATAAAGTTTTTTTTATTTTTTATTTTAGGTCTTATCTGATTTTGTCTTGTACATCAAAACACTAAGTGATGAGAAGGGGCATGTTGACAATTTGTACTTTGAGCTCAACAAATGGTCATATGAAAGTAAGTTTGGTCTACGTATCATTTGTCTTGGTATGCATATTCCTTTTTTATACAAATTTTAATTACCTTTCTCAACAGCTATTTGTTCAGTCCTTTATAATGAGAGATGTGGCTTGCTTCAGCAAACATGTGATGAAGATGCCTTTCTGTTCATAAAGTCAGTGAAAAAGGTAAAATGATACTCGTTAATGCATAGAGGGAAAAATGAACACATGATAAAGGAGTGACATTAGTTTAGTCAAGTTTAAGTTGTGTTGGCTCAATTTAATTTAAGTAATTAACTATATTCTATTTTGTTATTTTTGATGTCAGTTAAATTGTTAGAAGTATTGTTGAAGTGATTACATATGAGTTCATTCGAATTGTATAAAAACAGCAGAAATTTTTTTTTTATGAGACAGACTACAAATGACAACATCCCTCAGGTAAGAACAGGCTACTTAACTAGGGCAATGTAGTTGGTAAACCTATTATGGTAACACCAGATGATATTAGGTAGTTATTATCGATATTACTATGACATGCAAAAGTAGCAGTATATTAGTAAAAACAGTCTAAAGTGTCGTGGGATGAATGACTAACATAATTAGCCATGCTGCAGCTGAATTCAGATAAACACAAAAGTTAGTTTAAAAATTCATGATATTTACTATTAGCATGACAGGATGGCTTATAAGCATAATTAATTTCAGTTGGTGGCTCTATTTTCCTGGCATAAGTGCCAAGACAGCATGACACCAGGGAAATAACAGGAGCTGTGAGCAGTAACACTTTGTTGCTGTTTACAGGCATTGATCAATTCACTGAGTGATGATTGGTGCTCTATAGACAAGTATAATGTAAAAAAAGGAGATACTAAAAAGTAGTGTTCCCTAGACCCTTTTAATACAAGTAGGGACCTGACAAGTATCCCCTACTTCATTCTCCATCCATGTGCAGTGAGGTGAAGGGTAGTCACTGGGGTCCAGGAAACGGTCCGTTACCTGTGTAATAATGGGCCTTTGGGGTGCCAAGAAATGTCCCACTTACTGGACTTTAAGGGGCTAATCTCATTAAGTTTTATTATTATGTGCCTCTGAATGTCCAGGAGTTGCCCAGTTTAAATACCAGAGACTAATAGCAGAGACTAGGCATCTCTTGGACCCCAATAGCCCACCTTATTATATGTACAAAGAACCCAGGAAACTTGGCTTTTGCCTTGTCTTATTGATTGCTCTTTACAAAGCTGCACATGGGGGGAGGATTGGGTAAAGGCCTATTCTGTATTATTGGAATTCAAGAAATGCATTGTTTTTTACTTTATTGTTTACTATGCTTACCTTAGTAAACTGGTTGGTTGACTATTAGTGTATGCTGAGTATGTTTTAGTTTTTTTTTTTATAGATAGAGACAAATAAAATATGGACAGATGCAGAGAGATTGTCATTCTGATTTTTTTTAAACTAAAATAACATATTCTACTTTGTTTTTCAGATGATGCAGTATTTAGGTCCACTGCTTGTAACTTCTGCTGATCTTCATAAAAAATTCAATACAACACAATGGCAGAACCATACAAAAGCATGGGATAATGTATTCATGACAAGTAAGTCATTTAACATGTAGATTGTTCTATGAATTTAAAGGACCACTATAGGCACCCAGACCACTTCAGCTCAATGAAGTGATCTGGGTGCCAGGTCCATCTAGGGTTAACACTGCCTGCTGTAAACTTAGATTCAGAGAAACTGCTATCATTACATATGGGTTAATCCAGCCTCTAGTGGCTGTCACATTGACAGCCGCTAGAGGCGCTTCCGTGCTTCTCACTGTGATTTTCACAGTGAGAAGATGCCAGCGTCCATAGGAAAGCATTGAGAATGCTTTCCTATGGACTGACTGAATGCGCGCACGGTTCTTGCTGCGCATGCACATTCAGCCGATGACGTCGGAAAGAAGATGAGAGTCCCCAGCGCCGAGGGAGCCCAGCGCTGGAGAAAGGTAAGTGATTTAACCCCTTTCTCTCCCTTCAGCCCGGCGGGAGGGGGGCCATGAGAATGGGGGGGACCTTTTAACACTATACTGCCAGGAAAACTAGTTCGTTTTCCTGGCACTATAGGGGTCCTTTAACATATAATAATGCTGATATGTGTGTTGTTTATCGTTGATCTCCACTTCATTTCCTGACCTTGACTGGTAATTGATGATATTTTTGCACCTTTTTCACTGTTCAGTGACTTAGATAATGTTGGTTGACCCTCAGAGTTCACAAAAACCTGTAGGCTGAGTGATAGTGGAAACAATAGTAAAGGGTCAGCGCTGATAGAACAAACTGGGAAAGTGAAATTAAGGCAGCTTTCCCTCTATTAAGGAATCACTCTATCACTATAGTAGTAAGGTAAGTACAAAATATAAAAAGTGTAGAGGATTAGCGCCACTCTAAAAAGACACTGGGGAGGATAGTATAACCAGCATAAGATGCCTTAAAAACGAATAAATAGAAAATAAGATAAATAGAAAATAAAATATTAAATATAAGTCCAAGATAGAAAGTCCAATAAAAGATGATGGTATATACTTTCCTGAGGAGCAATCACAAACTTTTCTTGCTGGGATATCAGATGCGGTCCTTATGTGGAAAGAAGGAGAGGATAATGGTGCAGTATGTCTAGAAAATATAAAAATAAGAATAAAAGTATATATGGTCCTACTCTAGTTTTTTAGAGCTTTAAACCAGCTCCAGTATGAAAGGCATACAGTGGTACAATCCCTGCTTATAGGATACGTGAAGAATTGTTTCAATGATGTGTGGACCAAAAAATAAAAAGAAAGAACAATAGTGCTCACTGTATAAAATCAACCAGAAGAATAAATAAGAGAATATTACTCACATTTACCAGAGCAGACAAACTGCTTTATGGATAGGGTGCAGGTCGAATAATCCCCACCTAAGGATTTCTTGAGTAGTTCTTACTAGGAGTAAAATCAGGATACCAGGCAATAAAATAATAAAAGAATAATAACGGAGTAAAAAGAGTAAAATTGCACACTCAATGTAAAAGTAGCCAAAATACCTTTATTAACACAGTTTCGCCACAAGGGGCTTCTTCGAGTGTACATAGTATTAGCCTGACACATGTGGGTTTATATAGGGCCCAAACAATCAGCAAATTGAAAATGGTGTCTTATTTGACCTTTGACATGACATGTTTAAAAGGTCAAATGACATATTAACAGGAAGTAGATATACTAAAAATGAAAAAAAAATCCAAGGCAAACAAAAGCAATACAATTTATCTAACAAGAGGGATTAGGATCAGGTGGGCAGATTCAATATACCCTTGGAATAAGGATAAGGACAGGCATTGTGGAGGTCATATTGTGGGCAGGGTTAGCAACAGCCGAGAATAAATTGCACAGGGATATATATATACACTTAAAACTGTAGACCATTATAAGATATACAGAATGTTAAAATAAAAAAAAATATAAAATCAGTTATATATAAAACTGTAGATACATAAAGAAATAAAACTGAGAAAGTATGTACAGTTAATTACAGCTATTTGTTTTTTAATAAAAATGTGTCTGAGAGTTAAACTTAAAATGTATATGTTTAGGAATAAACCTTATAAAGGGGGTAAAAAAGATATTGTATAGGAAGGAATAGGATAAATTTTTTAAAGTTATAAAAAGTTTAAAATTTCAAAATCCACATTCAGGCCTTTTGAGGCCAGGGTTTTTAAATCAAATTTATTTTTGACCTTAAACTTTTTGGAGGAGGTAGTGCATACAGTAGACTTGTAAGTTACAGAAAAATTTGGCTGGCCAAAAAAAATTAGTTTAGTTTATTTGGATTTCGTCCTTGTGGCATTTCGCTTTAGACACATTTCATTCATACAATTGTTTTGGGGAAAATAAGATTTCCTCCCTTTTGGTTCACATATCAAGCGAGAAGAAGTAACCAATAGATAAAAAAAGAGGAGGAGCAGTAAGAAAATTTATTCTTATAAACTGTTTTTAAACATTATACATTAAACACATATGTTTTTTTTTTTTAACTACTTCTCCATTTTCCCCTCTTTTGGTTACTTGATGTTTGAATACAATCTAGTTTAGCAGCTGTCCCTTAACCATCAAGTCTCTTTTTTTCCCAATTAATCATCAATTTTTGCACCACGGATGGAACTAGTAATCATGCAACAAGCTAAACTGCTCGACCATTGTCTGCTCGAACTGTGAATTAATGGAACATAAACGCAGTTACAAATTTTAAAATGTACACCTATATGAATGCAATGTATCTGTTTTAATTAGTTTTGCTAGCTAGTATTTTTTAATTTGTAGATTTGTTTTACTGTATTTTGTATGTAAATGCGTTAGAAAAAACACTTATCTGTATTTATTTATTTATTTATTCTAGCAAAACATTGCATTGATAAACGACTGTCAGATTGTTCCAATGCACAGAAAGATGACTTACTCACTGCAATTTATTCTGATAAATTGCTCACAAAAAATCAACTATCAGGTCTTTTTGCTGAACTTCAGATTGGTGGCGTAGAAACTGTAAGTTTATGCACTTCCATAAGAGAATGATACGTTTCACAATTATAACGTTTTAATGCTATTGTCTTTGAAAGAAAACCTTTCTAACTTATTACATGTACGATTAAGTGTATGGTGTAAGCATGATGCAATTATACTGCATGTATCTACTTAGAAAGCTTGTAATTCAATGGTTTCTATCATATATGAGATAAAATATTTAATAACAAGTCTACACAAAATATCATTGTCCTTTTAAGTATGTGTAATAATATTTGGTTTATTATAATGACTTTTGATAGTGATTATTTTAATCGAGATTTATAGAAGCATGGCTAATAACGCTCTTAACAATTTACAAAAGAGTCACAGTAAAATAAATAATAATTAACAATATATGAGGTTCATTATTTGCAAGCAAAGGAAACTAGTCTGGGTTCATCTTGATCCATAGTGCTTATTTTTGAAAATATACTGACCTGCTGAAAACAGAAGCTGTAGGTATTTCCATCATAAAAAAACATGGCTAATTAAACAAATGCAAAAGTAGAGAAGATACCTTGCCAGCATTTCAAAATAGCCAACCTGAAAGGGGTCAGGTCAATTAAAGGGACACTGTAGTCACTATAACCACTTTGTCTCTTTGAATTGGTTATAGTGCCTGGAGTGGCCTGGCACTGTCCCTCCATTCAGTGTTGCACCATTTTTGTGCAGTATGCCACAAAATAAGAGTCCCTTGCCACCCACAATCCGGCCCCTTCTGTATGTGTAGCTAAGGCAGAGATTACACACTTCCTTGTTGTCATACCCATCCATACCGTCAGTTGGAACTCTGACAGGTTAAAAGCAGTCAGCTGACACACTCATCCAATCACAGCTGCCCATTGCCTCTCAATACTTCCTTATTAGCCAAAGCAGCACAGAGGGGATAGACTGCCGTGGACTCTTGTTTAGCATTAAAACATTACAACATTAAAAACTGTTTAATGCTGAAAGAAATGATGGTACCAGGGGACTCCAGACACTATAACCAGTTTAATGAGATGAAGCAGATGCAGTGCCTACGGTGTCCCTTTACGTCCACCATGGCTCACAGCTGCACCATTTTTACTCAACAACTGTTACCACAGTTGTTGAAGGAGAAGACATATTGACCATAAATGCAGGTATAGTAAGTGCATGATAGAAGTGGTTATGGTAAAGTTTAGAAAAGGCATAATGTTAGATTACACAGGGTGTTTAGTATTACAAGGAATAAAAGAATGAGAGGGGTTATAGCTGTGCTATAAGGGGTATTTGGAATTATTGGATTTAGGGGTAGAGTGGGGTTGATTTTTTTTTCAGCGTGCATGATGTGTTTTATTTTTTGAAGATGATTTAAATTTAGGAATAAATTTAATCCTTCTACTTGATACTACTAGTGCCCTGTACACCCACTTTGATTAACTGATTTAATTTTTTTTTTTACTGATTTCTGATTTTCTTTTTTTACTTCTTGTAAGAGAGGGGATTTTTGCTTTGCAGTGTGCCTCTGTGCCACTGCTTGTGCTTTGGAAATTGTAAACTTCTTTCCTTAGTAATATACAAAGTGTGTGTCTGCAGTTTACTGCACTAGTGAACCCTGCCTATACTGAGTATGGCAATAGTAGTATTGCAGGCAGAGTACAGAATTATTGAAGATGAAAAGCTTTTTTTTTTTTTTTTTTTTAAACTACGTGCTGTATGCAGTGTATTCAAACATAATAATGTTAAAGTAACTGTAAATCCACCAAGTAGCAACCTATTTTGCAGCACAAACATAAGGCAGGGTGAAACCATTGTAATGACATATATTTTACCTCCTCTACTACCAGCCTTAGGCAGAGCAGGGAGAATGTTGAGGATAGAGCTAGTTGTCGACAATGGCAAGTTGGACAGGGACACTTAGACACTTAGACACTTCATCATTATAAGGAAGTGTCTACCAGCTCACTCTTGAAAACTGGATTGGATTCCACTCCTGGAATATGTGAAATCTAACAAAATCACCTACCTGATTGCACCGATTTATGGAGTTGCCCTACTGGCCAGAATGCATTTCTTAATTTAACTGCACACTGGTGGATGTGCACTGTGACTGGGTATGATGGAGGTGGTGGAGGAGGTGCAATCTTCCTGCAAACCTATTGGAAATTGCAGGATCATGACCAGGCATTTCCACTGTATTGTGTGGACCAAGAGAAAAGATACTTTCTAAGACAGGATGTATGGTGGAAATCCACTATAGAAATGCTGAAAAGATTTTGGAAAATTAGACAGCAATCCATAGTCTATCTTTCCACCACTCCATTAGCATTGACTCTCCACTGGGACATGAGCATTGAACAATAATAGGGCATCTAGTCCTTATTCCATTTAGGGACATGACAAAAACTTTGAGCCATAGTAATGCCAGTTTGGCACAGGTAATCCACTTGTTCACCCAACTCATTAAAAAAAAAAATACTTCTGATGCTGATGCTCCCCCCTTTTTAAAAATGTGTAGCAGAGTTTTGTTCTAGTCAGAGTGGAAGCGGTGGGTTATCAATTTCCCACTTTTTCCTTACATTTTTGGAAGTGCTATTAGCAGCTTAAGCCATGTTTGTAAAGGAAGATTGTGTCAAACAGGCTCTATCATGATGGAGGCATTTGTCATAACTGACCTTTTGGGTAAGAACGTTTGAGTAAAGTAGAACTGTACTCAAACTTTTATTCAAGTAAAGTACAAATTAGAAATCTGAAGAAGCTTATTACAATCCAAACAGGTGCCAAATATGACAAGAGTATATTAAAGAAATAGTCAACTATCTTCAAAGAGCTTGTACTGTCTTTGTCACCATAAACTTCTTGATGGAATGGATACAACAGGATTTGTTAGTAAGATGTTTTGACTTTATAGTTTAATAACAAAATTAAAATTTTCATTGCAATGGTTTTGCCTTGCTTGGCTGAGTCTTATAGTGCCTTCTACCACCCAGATGCATTTAGGAGAATCGGATAATGTACTGTTGTTTTTCACACAGAAGGACCACTGTCACTAAATACTGAATGTTAGGGAAAGCTTAGTTATTCTTAGGGTGGAATTGGGAGTGGGTGGTTAATTACCCCTTGACCATTTTCTTTCCTTTTTGGATAAATCCCTTATTTTCAACTTGAAATGACTTCTGCTACCCATTTTTTTTTAATACAGGATAGAAAAAAGTAAATATATTACAATCAATTGTTATAAAAAAAGTTCACTACCTATTTTTTTTTTATTTGCAAATAGCTAATATTGTGTAGTTGTTAGGCCAGGCAAACCTGTGGCCATTTTTTCATGTCAGCACAGTCACAGGCAGAATTTTTCCTGTTGTATTGGCTTTCAATTAATTTTTTTTTGGTTCTAAAATTTGCCAAATAGATGCATGAAATAATGTCTACTAATCCCGCCGTAAAAATAAATAAATAAAATAATAATTCTGCTGAAGTGGTTCAGAAGGACCTAAATTCTTTGCTCAGCACAAGTCTAGCGGTTAGTGGTAGAAATGCTTATTGTCAGAAGTAGTAAGGTCAGGGAGTGTTTTACATCTAGGAAGGTTTAGAACTAGGAGGTATCTACTTTCAAGATGCTACAGGCAGACAAAGATAAAACGTTTTATTGGCTGTATTTATTGCATTAGAGGGTTTATGTTTGTGATTTTTCACTCAGCGCTTCAATAGTAAAATGAATTGGTTAAACAATACACAATATAATTCAGTAACCTTGTTAAATGCAGATACACAATTAAATTAAATATCTTATTCTTATACTTCCAGACTGCAAATTCATTAATGTGGTTGCTATTTAACCTCTCAAGAAATACCCATGTACAAGAAAAACTTTTAGAAGAAATTCAAAATGTGTTACCTCCAGGGGAACCACCATCTGCTGAGATATTACAACAGATGCCGTACTTAAAGTCCTGTATAAAAGAATCCATGAGGTATATTGATGTTTGCATTTACATGAATGCCTAAATATAAAATTACATAAACTGGCATATTGAGATCACACATTTGCAGATACACAGATATGATTATTTATGAGATTTGCCTGTTGAACATTCTATTGCAGCAAGAAGACAACATTTTTTAGAATAAACATATATTTAGCACTGCAGGAAGAGAAAAAAAAATAATAAAATGCATATTGACACTAAATTCTCATTGGCTGCTTTTGTGTGCATTTCTACCCAAAGGTATAATATGTATCAGGTAATAAATACCATTTAGTAACTTTCTGAATAACTTCAAATATAAGTTATAATGGAACACTATACCTACACATATTTTATTTAAGATCAATTTATGTTTACTCTTTACTTTTTTTGTAAGTCAAATACATTTGGAACTCATACCTGGAATCCATTGATTTAAAATAACCTTTTCATTTTAGGCTAACTCCTACAGTTCCTTTCACAAGTCGAACACTGGAGGAAGATACAAACCTTGGCGGATTTCTGATTCCCAGTGGTGTAAGTTTTGCTTTCATTTCCTTTGTTAGATAAGAAATCTAAATATTTGTTAAGATGTTAATGTAAAAAGTCATTGTATAAGCACTGCTATAAAAACAACTCTGTGTATATGTTTACTGACCAGCTGCTACACACTGACTTGCTCATCATTACTGTTTGCGAGCAGTGGCTGCAAAATTACTGCCTGCAAAATCTTAACAGAGATGTATCGACAGCAAGTCCTGAAAGTTACTAAGTAGCAGCTAATGCCTCCTATTTTTAATGGGAGCAACATATTGCTACTTAGTGACTGCTTTCAGAATAGTTTCCAACCCTGTCTCTACTCACTATTACTAGTTACTGCTAACCCCAAAAACTTAACACAAGCGTCTGGTTTTGTAGCCACTATTATCCTCTGCTGTTAATAGTGTCAGCTTACGGCAATTATTTTCTTACCAGTAGGTAGACAAGCTTTGTTACTATGCATAAACAATGTTGCTATAAACATTATTATTATTATTTTTACTGATATTTATATAACTCTAGCGTAGGACTTGTAGTGCTTTACAATATTTTCAAAGGGGGAGATTTTACAAAAAGTGAGACAATTACAAAAACTTAGTATATAATAGAGTGACTAAGGAGTGTGGGCTCCAATGTGTTCTCGGAAACTGTGCTGCAAATATACTGCTCAACCTGGCAATTAAAGCGGCACTGTCATGCCGAACTTACCTTTCCTCAATCTCTTCCTCTTCTCCACCCCTCTCGGGATCTGTTATTCTTTTCTTCCTGTCTTCTTTAGTTTTCTTTAAAATCATAAGACAAAGTAGGGACTCTTTGCCTTATGGAGGATTCCTCCGCTTGACCAGCTCTGACCAGCGGAGGAGCAAAGTGTGCTTCATTTCCGCTGGTCAGAGCAATTTTCCCATGATCCCTAGCTTTCCTCTGTGATCTCGCAATGCTTCCTGTCATTTTAGCTAAAACTGCCGAATTGCGTTCTAACTGAATGAGAACAGTATGTTCGTTTCTTTTAGAACGCAATTTGGCACTTTGTTTGTGTCGGAATTTCATTCTAATGAATGAAACTTCGATCCTATTCATTGCCGCGGCTGCATCTTGCAGCCGCTTAGTAGATAACTCCCTAATTCCCTTTGGTATCAGGGAGCTATCTACTAAAAGGCTGAAAGACCTAAGTTGGTCTTTCAGCCAACTTTACTAATACTATGTAAAGATTACTTAGTATTAGTAAATTATATGCCCCTACTCGCTATATCGCGAGTAGGGGCATGTGTAGTAAGTAGTGAGCAGCTTATAGCTGCTCACTGTAAAAAAAACAACAAAAATCTAATAACCCCCCCCTGCCCGTGGGGGCCCTAAATAAAGATGGGGGGGACCTATTGTCCCCCCCGGCCCCCACCCCTGCGCGGTGGGTGTGGGCCCTAATAAAACAATAAGGGGGGGGGACCTACTGTCCTCCCCCCCTGGCCCCCACCCCTGAGGGGTGGGTGGGGGCCCTAATAAAACAATGCCCCTACTCGCGGTATAGCGAGTAGGGGCATTTGGGAGATTTTAATCTCCCTTGTGCTATTATGGGGGTCATATTGACCCCCATAGAGTGAGAGGGGGACCTGGGGGGGCTTATGAAGTGGCGGGGAGCACTGCTCCCTGCCGCTTCTATCTTTACATATTACAAGGAGGGAGCTGCACGCCGGTAGCTCCCTCCTTGTAATAAACTGAACGAACAAACTAACACTGATACACAGTGTTAGTTTGTTCGTCTGACATTTCTATTCATTCATTCGTCTGTCTGATATATGAATGAATAGATGAAATTTCCGTTCGCATGTCCAGGTGTTTCACTGGGCATGTGCGGGAATCTCACAGTCTGTCTAGTGTGGGCAGATGACGTGTCCCTGAGGGACTTCACCTACCCACACAAACATAGCGGCGCCCTGAATATAGATCGGGGCAGAAAATAAAGATTTAAAAAGAGGTAATCTGGGGGGCTTAAGGGTATTTGGGGTGACTAGTGGGTCAGTTGGATGTAGTGGAGGCGGGAGGGGGGTTAAAAAAAAATGGGATTCGGCATGACAGTGCCGCTTTAAATGTTTTTTATGAGTTTTGAAAGTGTCACTATTAGTGTTTGTTTGAGTATAGGAATAGTAAGGTGAATATGTGTTACACAATGCTGCTTCCTTATCAGACAGTATCATTATCTCTCTCTATATAATAGATATTATATACTAAGTTTGGAAAGAAAGCGCAAACATGATGTACATATAATTCTTACACATAAAATCTAGATAATGAAGAAATTATTTGGTCTAATTGTATCATAAAATAGATATACACAATGCTGAAATTAATGAATACAACACATATTTAAAAAAGCGAATAGATTGCTGGTACCATTATAATTGGGGTCCGAGTATGCACACTCTTTTGGACTCCCAAATATAGAGTGGAAAAAAAAATGTTGAGGTGAAAAAGTGGTAAATGGGATTTAAAAGTAAAAAAATATAGAAAGCAAAAAAATACAAAAAGAAAATACTGAACAAAAAATGAAATAAAAATAAAATAAATTAAAAATAAAAAGTGAGGTAAAATAAAAATATAATGTTTATAGTAAACAGAGAAAACAAACGACAACAAAAATGTCAAAAGGAGTCCGACCTGATTTTGAAGATGGAGGCTGAATGCCCGATAGTTCCATCGGTCTCAGATTCTTATGCAGGGTTGTGATAAAGTAGCCCAATATATTTGTAAGTCTTCTGGAGTTGGAACAATAAAATTGTAGGCTAGATGTCCACTAAATCCGTTGGAGTGTTAACGTTAGACTTGTTAGGACTTGAACGAATACCAAACTACATGCAAGACGGGTGAATCCAGATAGCCACCGTACTCACTCCAGCTGGCTGAGTGGGAAAACTTTGTGAATCCCGGGAGCCACCGAACTTACTACAGCTGTCCGAGCGCGCCAGACTACAGTGTTATACAGGTGGATGGAAGTGCTCCCTCGCAGCTCGATAAACCACAAATTGATATCTCTACAGACATCACACTGTCTCTTACATTGAAATCTCTACCATGTACCCAAATGTCTGTACGTTCACACTCCAACAGATTTAGTGGACATCGGGCCCACAATTTTATTGACCGACGGAACTATTGGGCATTTGGCTCCCATCTTCAAAATCAGGTCGGACTCCTATTGACATTTTTTGATGTTTTTTTTTCTCTGTTTATTATAAACATTATATTTTTATTTTACCTCACTTTTTATTTTTAATTTTATTTTTCATTATTTTTCATTTTTTATTCTGTATTTTCTTTTTCTTTTTGTGTTTTATTTTTTCTATATTTTTTTCCCATTTACCACTCTTTCACCTGAAGCTTTTATTTTTCCCACTCTATATTTGGGAGCCCAAAAGAGTGTGCACACTCGGACCCCAATTATAATGGTCCCAGCAATCTATTCGCTTTTTAAAATATATGTTGTATTAATTAATTTCAACATTGTGTATATCTATTTTATAATTACAAAAACTTACAGGAACAATAGGTTGAAGAGGGCCCTGCTCAAACGAGCTTACAGTCTATAGGAGGTGGAGCATAAAACGCAACAGGACAGGAGGTAGCAATCAAACAAGGTGGAGTGAAGCAGAGCTGGAGGAGAGAATAGAGTGATGCCCTTTATGAGAGAGCAAGGGACAGGTACATGAGGTAGAGGTTACTCTGGGTGACCATAAGCTTTCCTAAAGAGATGGGTTTTGAGGCACTTTTTAAATTATTGAACACTAGGGGAGAGATTGAAGGTCGTAGGCAGGCTATTCCAAAGGAAAGGAGCCACCCGCGAGAAGTCCTGCAATTGTGAGTTGGCCTTACGGGTGCAAGCAGCGGACAGGAGAAGGTCATGGGCAGAGTGGAGAGACCGAGAAGGGGCATGCCTGTGGATCAGAGAAGAGATATGGGTGCGGCTAGAATTGGTCAGTGCTTTATAGGTGTTGACTAGTACATTGAATTGACTCCTATAGGATACAGGAAGCCAATGTAAGGACTGACAAAGGGCAGAGATCTGAGAGGACCCACAAGAGAGGAAAATCAGACTAGCTGCATCATTCATCACAGACTGTAGCGGGGCAATGAGACTTGTGGGAAGACCTATTAGGAGAGAGTTACAATAATAGAAAAGTATTTATAGAGTAATAAAAAACAACTGAGTTAACAATTAGATGTCATCATTATTAAACATGTAAATAAATTACCTGAGCAGGGGTCCTCAAGATCCCTGTTAAACATTGAGACAGAATGGGTGAATTTCAGCATTAATCCACAACCCACTGCACTTGGTCTATGAACCAAGTTATCCCAGTAAATAAAGGGTTCAATAGAAACCCGCTAGTTGTTTTGGCCACACTTTATATTTAATATAAAAGAATCAACATAACGAATGCCACATATATAGAATTTAAACTTGTTTTATTATGACTAACACATATTTCAAAAGTTGTTTTTTTTTTGTTTGTTTTTTTATAAACAGACCATTGCTATGATAAACTTTCATGCAATGAACTGGAATGAGGACTTCTTCCCTGACTCTCGAGAATATAAACCAGAAAGATGGCTCAAAGGAAAACACACACTCAACCCATTTGCACACACTCCATTTGGCACTGGAAAAAGGATGTGCATTGGACGCCGCTTGGCAGAATTACAGCTACAACTGGCTCTTTGTTGGGTAAAATCCATTTTTATAATTTATTTCAGAGTATACTTATTACAGGCAAATAGTAAGTGAATAAAACCAACATTAACACAAAATGCAAGAGAAGCAGAAAAATCACAAAATGGATGGATGATAATATTTCCTATCTATGAATAAAGTGCACGTTAATGGGTTACTCCAACTTTTTTTTTTTTTGGTTTGTTCGACTAATGCCCTATTGGGCACTATTCTTTAGGTCTTTTACTTTCCTAATTAATTTGCAAAGTTCACAGTGCTGATCGGCACCCTCTCCCCCATTGTGTCATCATGGGAGCAGTGTGAAGGCCCAATCAAAGGCTTCTCATAGAAGCCTGCAAAGGGAGAGGGAGTAGGAAGGGAAAGAATAAGGTGGGAAGAGAAAAAAAAAACAGATTAAGGGGGCAATTTTTAGAGGAGAACACAATTAGCATTTAAAAAAAATAAATAAAATTAGCAACAGTCATAAAGACAACAAAGCATCCACTAAACGAAGAAAGGCCCACAATGAACTTAATTGGTAAGTGTGACCATGGTTTGTTTGACACATATACATGTTGAAGAAAGCAACATGGTAATCTGTGAGATATCTTAACTCTATTGCACATGTTGCAAGCCTGGACATGTTCTCTGGTATTAGCTCATCTTGTCCCATTACAGAGAGAACATATCTGAAGCATATCAGACTGGTCCCACTTGTACGGGCAGTCCAGATCCGAAATGCCAGCAAGTTCCCTCTGCACGAGAGATACAGCAACCCCAAACGATTGTTTACTCCCTTAGGTCCTGGGCACTTTGTGTTGTTTTACTTCTCCTCAATATAAAAACAGGGCTGACTGCAAGATATGTTTTGATATGATGTGATACTCTTGTCTTGTTTCACACTATGTCTTGTGCATTCATTCAATCATTATTATATTGTACCACCAGCACAACAAAAATAAACAATGATATAAACTATCAGTTAAACACAGAAACTAGGCCACTATTAGTTCAATCAAGCTCTGATGGCAATGTAAGCAACTCAAGTCAGCCACAGGCCTGGATCCTTGCTTAATCCATCCTTGCTTAATCCTCGTAATAGATTTAGTGGTATTCTTAGCTCTACCAGGGGGTTTGAATAATTTATGAAAAGTGTTAATGTATTCATGTTGGTTATAAACAATAGGACTGTTGCTCTCCCAGTGCAGGTTTGCCAAAGCTAATGCCTTATCCAAGAGTAAACTCATTAGAAAAACTACTTGGTCTCTGTCAGAGGGAAAAGATCTGTGAGACATCTTAAAATGTGTGCCCACTTGGTTTTAAAAAACATCTCCTTCATATTTAGGGAGGAGGGTTTAGTTGCACTAATGGAGTTTATGATCTAGCTTTCAGGTGACAGACACAAGACCCTATCAGCTGTCCTAAGCCTTCAGGGTAAATTACCCTGTTGTAAAGGCAGGATAACTATACACCACCATGGATAACTTAGTTCAGAACCCAGAAAGTAGAGCAGAGCATATTACCAGTCTTTAGAGGTGGCTGGGCTGAATACAATGAAGTGAGGAAATCGTAAATGAGAGAATAAACCAAGAACAACAAGCCAAGATAATACCAGGGGGCTCCAGGCATTATAACCTCAGGTACTCATTTAGACTAAGGAATATATATCAGGTAGAGTGATCTCAGGCTTTATGTGGTCAATAAAATGAGTGCCACTAAATTAGGTAATAAAAACAGCTATTGCAAAAAAAGATGAATGTACTATTCATGGGTAAATAATTCTATATTTTGTTTATCTCAAATGTTAAATGATTATGTACTTGTTTGGCAGTTACAGTACATGTATTTACAAATGTATACACATACAACTGAGATAATCTGTATTACTCTATTTTAAAATAAATGTAAAAATAGATTTTTAAATACTACCATACCTTTTTATTTTAGTTAATTCAACATTTTCACATAATGGCAACGGATGATGAACCAGTAAAGGCCATAACATCTGTAGTGATGATTCCATCAAGAAATTTACCTATAGCTTTTCAAAAGCGAGAGGTATGTATTCTAGTATTATTATGAAGAAAAATAAATAAATATATATATATATATATATATATATATATATATATATATTTATTTATTTATTTTTTGTCTTTAACTACTTGAACAAAGTACCTTAACAGTGACTGAGAGCTTATTATTCATGTCAGTAAATCATTATTATGCTTATTAAGACAAAGTTATTCAAAAAAGGCAAAGAAGAAATAGTTGATGCAACCAAATATATAGAGTTATAATCAATATGTTAATAAACAATGGAGGGAAGTAGAGAGAGTAAAAAGTAATGAAGAAATCAAGATGTCTCTTATCCTCCCTTACCAAGTTCCTCACCCAAGAAAGTAATAGGAAGAAATATTTGCAAGAGCACCATTAAACCAATTGCACCAGTGTCACTGTAATAGAAATAGAAATAATGGACAGGGCTGTAAACATCTGCGTAGAGAGGTTAATGATACATAGTTGTCTATCTCCTTAAGTAGGCATTGAAATAGGCATCAGTATTTGTACAAGCTAAATAAAAAAATAGGTAAAGATAATATAGTGTATAAAAAGAAAGGTAAAGATCTTCTAATGGAAGCAGCATTGTACTTATCTTTTCAGAGATTTGGATACATTGAGGACTGAGCAAATATGCAAGGTTCAATATAGATCAAGAGTTATGTATTTTGGCAAAAGGAATATGGATTTGAGTTAAGGGGCACTAGTGGGATAAAAAAATTATGAGGAGTATGAAATATCTTGTGTAAAAATCAGGGACGTGTTTACTTTAGAAATAAGACATCTTAGAGGGCATATGATAACATTTTACAAATAGACACTGAAACATTTCAAAAGGAGATTTCATCCTGTGCAGAAAATGTTACAATGAGAACAATAAAAAAAAATGATATTCTATGCATCTATGCACAGAGATTGCTTTATAATGTGTTTTTGGTAATGCCAGATATTCAAGGAAATAAACAGCTAATCGTAATACCACTTTGAAGTAAAAAATAAGTTTTCTGGCTATTTATCATGGCAGCATCACTAATGGTAGCTCTGCCCCTAATCAGATCAGGACAGGATAAACCAATAAAAAAAAGAGAGAGAATGAGGCTGGAGGCATAAAAGGTCCCTCCTCCTTCCATACCTCAGTCTTTTTTCCTGTCCTTAACCAGACAAGACAGGTTAATATTTTTACCTTAATTTTCTTGTTGGCCACCTTCCCATGTGCACCATGGGTCTCCCAGGCACAGTTCAGCCTCTTGTGCCTGAAGGACCCAGTAAACAGCCTGCATGAACAGGACTAACTGGGTCAGATTCAAATTAGTTATTTGAATCTGCAATGTGGATGACCATACAACATGCTAACGTCTATGGCTCCATTGGAAATTCAGTTGCCTATTTATATTCTCCCTACAGAACCTAGAGGCAATCTGGGAGATATACCTTCCTCCTTTTCATTCAGGAGTTTTTTTTCCTATTTCTATCTTTTCCTCAATTTGTGTACTCACGGGTCAGCCGAATCCCGGGAGTTTCATGTTCTTATGGCTCAGCTCGCATTCGGATAAGTGTTTCCCTGTCTGTTCATCTAATTCTGCCGTACAAATGCCATGGCATTCCTTTCCTTTTCAAAGGGACTCCCTGGCTAACTTCAGTTTGTTTACTCATTTTGACACAAACTGAACTAGAGAAAGGGCGCGAACGGGCGCAAACTATCTGCGCATTCACGAATTTCCCTTCTTAAAGTTACAGGTTTACTAACAAATCTTAAAGTGACAAGCTCTTCTGTTCCTAAAGAATTATCTTCAGTACTGCCTGGGTAATTTCTTACTCAATTTAAATTAAGATTATATTATTATCTTCTAATTTCAGATCAATCATAGGTTATAAATAAATTCCCGGAAATAAGTCTTCTCACTTCACAACCTTTACTAATTTTTATAGATGTCTTCTCCCTCTGCCTCCCATCGCTCAGTTTCAAAGAAACATAGGTGAGCCATCATTTTTATGTATATAAGGGGATTAAAAGAGTGCCATACGGGCCTCAAGCTCAAGGTCTGGGCCCCTGACGCAGCTCAAGGTCTGGGCCCCTAGGGCCCACCCACATGGCCCACCCCCAAGTCAGCCCACATGACCCGCCTCCAAATCCACTCACAGGGCCCATTTTGAGTCCACCCACAAGGATGAAGTGTGTGTGTACTGAATTTGGTTGTGTATATAGCATCTGTAGAATATGTGTAGTGGATGCAAAGTGTGTGAGTAAAGTGGATACAGTGTTTATAGTGGATTCAGATTGTATGTTTGTGTAGTGGATAGAGAGTGTGTGTATTGTGGATGATTTGTGTGTATAGTGAATGCAGAGTGTGTGTTTGTGTAGTGAATGATGTGTGTGTTTGGTGTGTGTGTGTGTATAGTGGATGGTGTGTGTGTTTGTGTAGTAAATGCTGTGTGTGTGTGTTTATGTAGTGGATACTGTGTGTGTGTTTGTGTAGTGGATGATGTGTGTGGTTGTGTAGTGGATGCAGTTTGTGGTTGTGTAGTGGATGCAGTTTGTGTGTGTTTGTGTAGTGGATGATGTGTGTGGTTGTGTAGTGGATGCAGTTTGTCTGTTTGATAATGGATGTGTGACAAATGCTGCTGGGGGGGGTATTTTTCTGACCATCACCTGTAGCCAGGGAGGGGGGACACCGGATTCCCTGGTGGTCCGGTGGCTAAGCTTGTTGGGCCAGCATAGAGGGGCCCAGCAGACTCTGTCTTCCCCCTCCTGCAGCCAGTGCTCTATTTGTGTAGCGAGCCCAGCATGCATTGCATGCCACAGAGAGTTGTCACGGCAACCCACGGCAACGCTTTAAAGCCGTGGCTCGCGAGAGTGCCAGAGGGGAAGGTCAGTGTGCCCTGGGCCCCACTTGGAAGCCAGCAGGGCCCATAGAGACATATATATAGCGGTACTCACTATATATATATATATATATATATATATATATATATGCACATTGAAGAGCCAGGGGCCCGGGCACGCATTGGATTACCTGTGCAGTCCGGGCCCCCCATCGCCGCCGGGCCCGTGACAACCGTCATGGTTGTCACCCCCTGATGGCAGCCCTAGTCGCTGACATGGCCCTTCTTATTTTGCAGTCCAAGCATGAGCTGGGATAGATCCCCCAGGAAACATAAGGAAAAAAATCTAATTGCTGCTTGACTGGAACAAGACTGTTCTAGAGGGTATAAACTTATGCCTCACCTGTATGTCAGAAGTCGCAGACATCCAGCCCTGGAAAATTTCCCGTCAAGAAGAACTTAAAACCTGGATATCCAAAGACATAGCTGAAGGCTTCAAGGCTTCTACAAAACACACTTCCTCTCAAAAATGTCACAGAGCTAAATCCTCTTCTCCCTCATCTGAATTTGAGCTGGACTCCTTCAAGGATATTTCTGACGAAGAGGAGGAGGATACGGAGTACGGCCCTAAATCCTTAGACTCCAAATCTGTTGAGAAGCTTATCATCCTAACAAGGAATACCCTAAAATTATAGGAAAAAAGACAGAATCCCTAGAATCCAACAAATATTTTGAAGACCTCAGATCTTCCAAACCCTCATTTCCAGTGCATCCTTCTATCAAGGATATGATCCTTAATGAATGGGCCAGACCAGAGAAGAAAGTAACCCTTAAAAATAAGAATCAGAGGAAATATCCCTTTGCCTCCAAGGATTGCAAGACTTGGACTGCAATCCCCCAAATAGATGCAGCTGTAATAAAAATTGCGAAACGTGCTATGTTTCCCATTGACTCCATGGCATACTTAAGGGAACCTATGGAGAAAAGACTGGATGCCAACCTAATAAAAGCCTATCAGCCTTACACCCAGCCATAGCTCTTACCACCCTGTCCAGAGCTATGAAAGTTTAGTTAGACAACCTGAAAGATGATATCCACAGAGGTGTAAGAAGAAAACACCTTCTGGACAACCTTTAGGCTCACAGCAGATTTCCGTTCTGAAGCATCCTTGGATATATCCAAGATAATTTCCAAAAGCATGGCATTATCTGTCTCAGCCAGAAGAGCCCTGTGGCTACACTCTTGGGGAGCTGACTACTCTTCAAAAGCCTCCCTTTGAACTCTTCCCTTCTGGGGTGATCTCTTTGGAAAAGTCCTTGATGAGGCCATCCAAAAAGCTGCTGACAGCAAGAAAGCTTTCCTACCTCAAGTGAAGAGAAACCCATACTCAACATCATGGAAAGATAAGAGGTTTTGTGACAAGTCCTTTCAAGACAATAGATCATATCGACCAGGAAAAGGCTATAACATCTTGTAGATCCTACCAGTCTCCTTCCTCTTCCTCTAAAACCAACAGAGGGAGAGGATCTAGAGTCCCTTCTAAAAACTTCTGAAGGTTTACAGGCCCATACAGAATAATTAGGAGGAAGACTTCAACATTTCTGTTCTCTCTGGGCCACGAATATTTCAGACGCATGGGTCATGTCCATCCTAGATTAAGGCTACGGAATTGAATTTGACTACTTTCCTCCAATCGACTCCTTCACAAAGTCAAGAAAACCCTTGGGAGAGAATGGGGAAGCCTTGATTGCAGGTGTCAAAAAACTACTTCTCCAAGGTGTCATAGAAGAGGTACCTCTTTCAAGAAGATACAAAGACATCTATTCAACAGTGTTCTTGGCCCCAAAACCCAATGGGAAATGGAGACTGATTATAGATCTGAAAAACACCAATGTGTTTCTGAAACGGCTATCATTCAAGATGGAATCCATATCCACTATTATTCCCAACATCAACAGAGGCGATTGGCTAACATCTTTAGACCTGAGGGATGCATATTACCACATTCCCATCTACACTTTCCATCACAAGTTCCACCAATTTCACACATTAGGACAGCATTTCCAATTCAGAGGCCTTCATTTCGGCTTAAGCCTTTCCCAAGGATCTTCTCAAAAATCTTACTGGTTCTAATAGCAAATCTAAAACAACAAGGTCTAGTCCTATTTCATTATCTAGATGACATATTAATCACACTATACAAGCGCTGAACTGTCTAAAAGAACACGGTTGGATTATCAACAAGGAGACGAGTTCTCTGAATCCTTCCCAAAACACAACTTTCCTGGGTGCCTACATAAACACCAAAGTAGCAATGGTCTTTCTATTACAAGAGAGGATAAGCAGACTGGAAAACAAGATTCTCTCGGTCCTCCCCCAATCTTCCATAACAGCCAAGGAGTACATGAGCATTCTGGGATCATTAACTGCAACTATAGGATTAGTCCGTTGGGCTCAATGGAACTCAAGAACAATCAAATAACATTTCCTGAGTCAGTTCAACATCAATTGCAGCAACAGGAATCAAATTATTCAAATTTCACAAACAGTAAAAGATCAGTTGGTATGGTGGCTACAGCGAGACAACCTAAAGAGAGGTTTTCCCTTAGAAGATCCACCTTGGAAAATTGTCACCACAAATGTAAGCATGACAGGTTGGGGTGCTCACATGGAGTCTACATAGATCCAAGGCACTTGGAACCCATCAGAAAGGTACCTTCACTCAAATCTGCGGGAATTGAGGACCATATACCTAGCACTACGGAGACTCCATGGGGCTCTCAAGAGCCCTGGGATATCCATATGGACGGACAACATAGCAGTGGCTGCATACATAAATCACCAAGGAGGCACAAGAAGCAAACTTCTCTCTTACGAGAAATTACTCCACTGATGTCCTGGGCACAAGTTCATATCAACGTGATGAAAGCGGCCTACCTCCCAGGGACGGAAAATATTCTGGCAGATTTTCTCAGCAGAACTTAAATACTACAAGGCGAGTGGAGCTTTAACCCCAGTGTGTTTCAGGCTCTCACGAAGAGGTGGTGCATACCCCCGGTAGACCTAATGGTCAACAGAAGGAATGTTCAGGTGACAAGCTACTTTTCCCTCTCCAAGGACCCTCTAGCTTTGGGTCAAGATGCCTTATGTGTATGTGTTCCCTCCCCTGCCTCTGATTTCTTGGGTACTGAAGAAAGAAGAAAAGAAGGTGATAACCATTATCCTGATCTGGCCAAGGAGACCTTGGTATTCCCTTTTCCTGAGAATGTCTCTGACCCATCCTTGATTACTTCCAATATCCCCGAACCTTCTCATCCAGGGTCCAGCAACTCACCCCAGCTCATCCAGCTGGAATCTGGGGGCCTGGCTATTGAAAGGGGATCCATACCCCCCCAATCCCCTTCTTTTTTTTTCTGTGCTTCCCTTCCCCCCCCCCCACTCACCGAAACGGACACTGTTGCTTAAAGAATATAACACGAGACAGGACAGGTTGAACTGACACCCCGCGCAGGGGGAATTAAAAGTATATTGTGAATGTAGGAACCAAAAATTTGATATCTGCACAGATTCTACTGATGAGAAGCCCTTGCTAATGTGTCAACAACTTCCCCACCCTTCTTTTCTTCTGTACCCCAAAAATCAATAAAAATTGTCAAATTGGAAAAAAAAGAAAGGGGATCCCTCCTTAACCAGGGCCTATCCAAAGCAGTGATTACTACTCTCCTGAAGGCAAGGAAATAGTCAACATCAGCCTGCTATAACAGAATTTGGGAAACTTTTGAACAATGAGCAGTGGCAAAGGCTTTTGATTCTCTACACCCTACAAACCTCCATTTCTGGAATTTCTACAGGCTGGCCTGGATAGAGGTCTCAGCCTCAGCACTTTGAAGGTGCAGTCTCAGCCCTTTTAGCCCTTTATAATACCTCAAGGGTGTTTCTCATCCTCTCATCTCAAAGTTCTTTAAGGCAGCATTACACTTGCACCTTCAAGCCAGAAACACAGCACCTCCATGGGATCTACCTATGGTCCTAAATACTTTATCTGAATACTTTATCCTTATGCACCTCTGCAGGATATCTCCTTTCAATGTCTCACTCATAAAACAGTGTTCCTGTTTCGGAACTCCAGGCATTCTCTAGTGATGAGTCACACACTCATATTTTTCATAATCGAGTGACCCTCACACCTACTGAACACTTCCTTCCTAAAGTCGTTTCTAGATTTCATCTTCTCCAGGAAGTGGTTCTCCCTTCCTTTTGTTCTTCCCCATCTTCTCCAGAGGAAGAGTGACTCCATGAACTTGATGTGAGAGAACTTCACAATTACGCATGATCTGTTACTTCTGACTTCAGAAAAAACAAAACATTATTTATCCTTCCTTCTGGCCTTCGTAAGGGTGAAGCGGCCTCTTCCTCTTCCTTAAGGAGATGGATAGCTTCCGTCATAACAGACTCCTACCTTCAGAACAAGCTGACTCCTCTGGCCAAGATCAGAGCTCACTCTACCAGATCCCTGGCTACATCTTGGGCTAATTGGGCAGAGGTTCCTCTGGGTGACATCTGCAGGGCAGATACTTGGTCCACTCCAACAATTTTTATTAAGCACTACAAACTAGACTTTCACTCTGTCTACTTTCTTTGGGAGAGGAGTCTTATCTGCAGGTAACATGCAGAGTAAAAATTAGATATAGTTTGCAGCAATATGAGTCTGTGTCTATTCAATTTGCCATCCCTCCCTTTTAAGGTTTTCAGCTTGGGTATTACCCATTAATGATGTTGCCATGATTAGCCAGGAATATGGAAAATTAAATTACATACTTAACTAGTAAGTTTCTTTTCCTGGCTGTTTATCATGTCAGCATCAGTCACCCACCCTTCTTTCTTTTTAACTTGACTGATGTATGGAAGGAGGAGGGACCTTTTATGCCTGCAGCCTCATTCTATCTCACTTTTTTTATTGGTTTATCCTGTCCTGATCTGGTTAGGGGCAGAGCTTCCCATTAGTAACGCTGCCATGATAAATAGTCAGGAAAAGAAAATTACTAGGTAAGTATGTAATTAAATTTTCCATAATATCTTCTCTTTTCAATGTATAGTTGAGAGATCAAGGGATTTCTTCAAAAACCTAAGAATGGTTTTATGATGAAATTAGAGTTAAGTTAAGAGTAATTCAATTTGTAGGCTTAGATAGCGTAAGATTGTATAATGTTGTCAGTTGAGGTGCCTTGTATGTACATGTCTTGCTTTCACAATCATATTTATTTTAGCTGACAGATTTCTATCAAACATTATAGCACTTATTTATGTAAAGATAATCTAATCTATCTATGTATATTACAATTATGATTTAGTGCAGGGGTAGGCAACCTTCAACACTTCAGATGTTGTGGAATATATCCCCCCACTCTCTTACAACATTAATGCTGGCAAAGCATAAGGGGAGATATAGTCCACAAGGTCTGGAGTGGCCTACCCCCAATATAATGCATTTGAAACATTTGTAAGTGCCAAAAACATACAGTAACACAAATATATTGTATTTTAATAGTTCTTGCTAAACAGCTATAGCTATATATTTAATCATATGAAGCCAATAATGCAGCAAACAAAATTATATAGAATGTTCTATATTTTATATTATACAATGCATTGTTTATATAAGCAACTTAAAAACGAAAAAAAAAAAGATTGTTTCCTAGAATTGTTATAATTTCATTACTGTCCACTAGATGCCACTGTTTTGTTACTATTTTAAATGTGACTGCAAATTTTTGCATATTGTTTTTGCATTGCCACATTACATAGCACTCCCACATGATTCCACAATTTGTGTACAGATCATTTTAGTTATAATTATGAACAATTATTATAGTTAACAAATCCTTATTGAACAACATTGTTTAAGTCTATTTAACCATTAAATTTCTTGATCCCTAAATTGAACACATTTTGTAATTGTATTTTTTTGTACATTTTACAATACAATATTGTTGAACCCAGAGAAAACATGCAATTTATAGCAATGCATAGCATATATGAGCTTCACAATACTTAAGGATAGGCAAATGCATTGCAAAACAGGAGGCTTATCTTTCTTTACTAAAACCTCCCAGCAGTGAAGAACGCATTATAAATAGCATAAAAAGCAACAACCGCACACAGTCAATTCACATAGATATACCTAGATACACAGTCACAAACATACACACAGATGCACAACCTCCCATGCACATAGTTAAACAAACATACATTAAAAAAACATACACAGTCACTGGCGCACAGTCACATGCACATGCGCATTGTCACATACACAAACAAGGCCCAGATGCAGAGTCAGACACAGTCACACAGTAGTCAGGTACATACAGTCAGACACATACACTATGTAACATACAGTTCCACACACACAGACAGATGCACATAGTCACAAACACCACACAAGTCAAAGACACACAGTCATACACATTGTTACAGGCCCACAAACACACAGCTGGGCACAACACACATAATCACCGGCACACAGTCAGAAACATATTTACAGTCACTACTGCAAAAACACACTATAGCACAGTTACAGTTGCATGCATACATACAGTTACAGCCACACAAACATACACAGTTACAGTCACACACAGTTACATCCACACACGCAGTCAGACATCACACACATTATGACAGGCAGACAGTCACAAACAGACACAGTCACTGTTACAAGGACACACACAGTCTCACACACACACACACACATAGCCACACACATTTTCAAACACACACACACACACAGTAACAGGAAAAAACACACACAAAGTTACAGACAGACACACACACACAATTACAGGCACACACACAGTTACAGTCACACACACTGTTACAGCTTGATAAAGGTCTCTGTGTAGGCTGAAACATTTCTGTTTTTGTTACATCAAACCTTCCTTTCTACATCAAAAAAAGAAAAAGAAAAGCAGCAACCAATAAAATAGAGCATGCAATATACAAGGCTAGGATTTACACTTTCTGTTTCTTTACTGCTGGCCTCTCTGGTGAGCTTGCTCCTGTTACACTGCCTTGAGATTGTTTTAAGTCACATTAATTTATCTTTATTCTATATGTACACTCTGTTGTCTCTGCCTTTTTTTTGTTTTTTTTGAGGCCCTTGAAATGTTGGGGCTGTTCATCTGCCTCCCTTCTGGGTGCTACACCTCTACATTTGCTTGTTTTGGCCCCATCTACAGGCCCTTCCTCTGTCTCCTTATTACCCAAGCAGTCATTTTGTTGGAGCTCGCACTTTACTTTCATGGTATTGACTCTTTTCATGCTGGCCAGCCTGCATGATTGTCAGGCAGCCCGACACGCATTCATGCCAGGCTGACCTTCTAATTCTTTGGGCATACACACAATTTATTGGGGAAGTTCGCCCCTTTGGGTGGTTTTGGTTACGTGATTCATGTCAGTGGCCCACTCTTTTACCCATCCCCATCCCACCAACATCCTGCTTCATCGGCTACTCCTGTTAGAGGGTATGGATTTATTTGAAAGATAAAAGCAAGAGATTAGCATAGAGTATGTGCTGGGTTTTTTTTATAGCTACATCCTGTGAGTTTCCCTCCGGCACCACCTCAGCCAGATACATGACACTTGGGAGGTATGACTGTTTAGTGTTTTCTGTCAATAAGATTCTGTAATTAGGCCCAATATAATTGTCAGCACCAAGCCCACTGGGCTCTTAATATGGCCCTAGCTCTGGGTGACACCCAGTTGCTCTACATTTTTCAGTACAATGTCCTATTATATAGCTTAACTCTCAGCTCAATTATTGGTGAGCCCCAGTTGTGTGGCTAGTCCATCTGGACACCCATGGGGGCCATTGTGTTCTTGGTGAGCCCTAGATAAGTGTGTTTCACTGCTAGTTCACTTTACAACTTTTACAATTATGTCTGTGGAAACCCAATTCCTATTTCCCAATGAGCTCAATGAATGGCTTTATATGGCCATCTCTGAATTATTTCTCCACAGCTCTGGTCACTTTGCCACTGGTCCCCCCATAACACTGCTAACTGCCCTAAATGTACCAACCTAAGCAACCAGAGACTGCTTCTGAGAATGCTTGTCATTTGGACAAACACCAGTACAAATGTTTCTGAAAAGGGCATGCATCTGGCAGCAAGGGCAAAGGCCTAACTAGGTCCCCTAGACAGATTTGTTCCCAGCTATGCATGGTAAACTTGATGCCTCCTCTTCTGAGTAGGAAATGGTTGCTATAAGCAAGCCTTGATTGATACAGGGGGAATCCCAATTACAAGTCCAGATGATGAATGTATCACGCATACAATTCTACATAGAGTGTCCATCATTGATATCTCTCTGGTCCTCTCATTCAGTTGTACATCGTATTTGATGAAAACCTGACTTCCAGGATTTACCTTCACCTGAATAGTATAGATGAATGGGCACAAGGGGCCATATACCTCCTTGAGAATGCCAATGTGTCTTTATTGGCTGAATGGAGATAGGCTGTCCTATCCACCTGGATGACAACTGACTTGGTTAGGCACTTTTAAGCTGCATAGGCCCACACCTTCTAGACAACTTTGTTTGAGAATTGAACTGCCATGTTGCCATTTACACTTCCCTCAACACGGCAGAAATGTTGTTGAACGTTTCTGAAAGCAGAGGAACATCCTACTCATGCAGGCTGTTGTTAAATATTTGCCTCCTGTCTTTAATAACATTTTGATTATTTTATCACCAAAAGCTAGAATATTACTCAATTATTCGCCACAGAAAAAATATTCTGAAACATCCCGCCCCTGCCTCTAGGTATGGCCAAGCAAATGTTTTCATTGATTTTACCAAAGGTACATTGCATGTAAAAGTATAATACAACATGAATATGTTAATATTAGAAATATGCAGAAATTATTAAATAACAGTGCCAATAAAATTGCAATAACAATTGATATGCTAGTTGCATATCTCTAGCAGACTGCTCATTTGTCTAAGTAACAAAAGTGATATTTGCTTTGTCAATTTACATACTAACTGAAAATAAAATGCTGATGTCCCATTTTCAAAAGATATTGAAAAGTTGTTTTACATTCTACCAGCAGAAATCATGAACATTAGAGCTCGGTGTGAACCAGCACAGAAGAGATCAAAGAAGAAAATAAAAGATTGAAAATGTAATTTGGGATATCATATCTTAAAGCTATGTGTTATGGGAACCACATTCCTGTTATCTAATATGTTTTTGGAATGTTATGTATTCTACATGTCTGACTGTGACTTAAATAAAGATTGTAAAAAAAAAAAGAAAATTCAAAGAGCATGGCTTATGACTGTACAACAATCAAATTGTACATTTTATGACACTGAGCACATGAATGTTATCAGATTTAAATTTTGAATTGCATTTTTAAATAAACATATTTGTAAATTAAGCATGTAAACTATTATATGAATAATACATTTCCAAGCATGAAAACAGAAAAGTAATAGAAAATATCAAGAATTCTAACAAGAAATGGCCTGCTACTGCCAAATGCTTTACAACAAATAGCATGAAAAGTTCATCACTTACCAGAGCAGATAGGGTAGACACATATTTGCTCTTTTTAGTATAATGTACTGTGTCACAGTATAAGCACAGAGTTATGGGGAAAAAAAAGAATATTTTCTGTAAGTAGCATGTACTTTATAAACCTTATTATTTGGAATAAGTATACTTTGGAATGGCAATATTTAACACGCAGATTAAACTGTTTAAGATGACAGGGTATATGCAGACCATAACAATATAATAATCTTATATTCCAAGGTAATGTGCTGATGTTCACTAATCCACTCAGAGAAAATCAGTAAGCAAACCTAAGTCCCTATCTAGACATTACAACTAATCTCACATTAAAAGACTATGACCTCTGGGAGGAGAAAGAAATTGTATAAACTTGGTTGTGGGGATACAAAAAGAAGGTAAAGAGGATAAGAATCCTTTACTCCAACAAGGAGCGAAATGTTCCCTGGAGTATTAATATTTGATATGATAAAACATTCAAAGGTGTATGCTGATAACTGATCTTCTTTCTAATCCAACCCCAGTAGTAAAATAAAAGTATTGTAATGCATTACACATTGAAATGAGCATGAAGTGAAAACTGGCTAAGTTTATAGAAGGTATATGTAGAAAAGGTTGAAAATTGAGAGAGTACACCGTAAAGAGATTATAACAGAAAGGTAGAGTAAGGTTAGAAAAAAAAAATATTGCATGTAAAGAAATGGAAAACTAAGAAGTTGAGAAGTACATTTGAGAGAGGAAAGTAGTGGGTTAGGTTACAGAGTACAAAAATTTGTTGTGGAGTGGTTACTGTGTGTGTATATATAAAATATATATGTATGCATATATGTGAGCGTAAATATAATATCAATATCAATATCAATATCAATATATATATATATATATATATATATATATATCTTATACGTTTATAGTTATGTTTTATTTTAATGAAAATGTCAATCTGTATGTCACTGTTTTTAACTAAGCCTGTATATTGTATATTGGAAGTGAATGAGTTGTCACATTCTTCACATTGCTACTTGTTAGCCTTTTCAGTGTGTTCATTTCAATGTTGTGAAATGTGTGTGTGTAATTTGTTAGTTGATAATAAATTTCCCAGCAATTTACAAATCTGTTATTTTAAATTATCAGACCACACAGTCCTGTAATTTTATAACACACATGTGGGGGGGAGGGGGGACTTACCACTCCAGACAATTAATCTCTAGTTTCTCAAAAATGTCCCCAGTTGCCTCTGCCAAATAATCAAGTCTGTAGTCACAAAACTTTACATCTCCATGTGCGTTCACCCTCACCTTCACCAATTTAGACTGCCATTACAATGGCACCAAAAGGGATGGTACATATTAGGCAGCAAGTGAACAGTCAATTCTTGAATTTCATGTGTTGGAACCCGGAAAAATGGGCAAACGAAAAGATCTGACTGACTTTCACAATGACCAACTGTGATGGCTAGACTACATACTCAGATCTCTAAAACAGTAAGTCTTGGGGGGTGTTCCTGGTATGCAGTGGATAGCACATACCAAAAGTGGTGCAAGAAAGTTGAACTGGTATCAGGGTCTGGGCACTCAAGCCTGATGCATGTGGGCAGCGAAGGCTAGCATATTACATAGTAACATAGTTACAGAGTTGCATAGCTGAAAAGAGACTTGCGTCCATCAAGTTCAGCGCTTACAATTTTGAAACAAACTAGGAAAAAATTCCTTCTTGACCCCATTACACAGAAGCTCCACTGTAACTCACATTGCTGAAAAATTTAATGTTGGTCATGATAGAAAGGTGTCAGAACACACAGTGCATCACAGTTTGCTATGTATGGGGTTGAGTAGCTGTGATGCCCCCTGTTCCCCAGCCAAAAGTGCCTTCAATGAGGACGTGAGGAACAATGGTCTGATTAATCATGTTTTCTTTTAGATCATGTGGATGGCCAGGTACATGTGCATCATTTATCTGGCGAGGAAATGGCAGTAAAAGGAAAGAATGCAGGCCGGTGGAGGCAGTGTTATGCTCTGGGCAATCTGCTGGGAAGTCTTGGGTCCAGGAATTTATGTGGATGTTACTTTGACACGTACCACCTACCTAGAAAATGTTGCAAACCATGTACACCTGTTCACTGCACTGGTGTTCCCCGATGGCAGTGGCCCCATGCTCCCTGCCACAGTGCTAAAATTGTTCAGGAATGGTTTGAGGAACACAGCATAACATTCAAGATGTTGCCTTCGCCTCTAAATTCCCCAGATCTTACTCAGATTGAGCATTACAACTTGCAGGACCTAAAGTATTTCCTGTCAATGTCTTGGTGCCAGTTATCACAGGACATGTTCAGAAGTCTTGTGGATTCCATGCCTCGGTGCATCAAAGTTGTTTTGGTAACATGAGAGGGATCTACACAATATCAGGCAGATGGTTTTAATGTTTTATTTTACATACTAAACAAAACAATTCTCTACCCCAGAAATAAAGCAGAAAGTAAACCTGTTAAATCAAACTTTACCTTAATGAATAGAGCATTACCATTTTCTATATTTTTCTTAGAAAAAGAGTTCAAATGTTTCTAATAATAAATGTTAAATCATATTCTACGGAAATTATTTTACAAGTAGAACTCTTTTTCAAAGTTCTGCTCCAGTTGCAGATTAGTCAAAGTGGAAAGATTTTTATAAAATTCCACAAACAAAGTAAGTAATCAACAGAAATGCCCATCTATCTGTCTCAAGTAAGCAAATTGTAGCATAGGGAACCACAAAAAGCATCTTACTCAAATGTTGTTAATGGGCTCAGTTGACTTATTGGTGAGTCACCAGCAACCCCGGTTTCTACCTTTTAGAGAAATATAAAACAAACTGAATTTGATCTTGATTGCTGTTTTCAGACATAGCATAAAATGATTGGGCAGTCAGGAGGAAGCTTGCATTTATTATGAGAATAAATGATAAGTAATAACGCAATGTGATACTATGGTAAATATATGAGAATATATGCTGGTACTCTGTAAATACTGAACTAATAATACAAGTAATACTATGAAGAAAAGAAAAAAACCAAGCAAATGTTTAATTAAACTTAACATAGTTAATTGATTAGTATGCTCTGCAGGTTAATGTCAAATAGAACTGACACCCCCATGAACGTATTTTTAAAACATTTACCCTTATTGAAGAGCAAAAACTAAATATGTTTTAGGATGGTTTATATATACACTACAATTAATAATGCTAAAATATATGCTGGTAACAGATCAACTGTAAATAAAAAGAAAAATATATTTTTTAAATCCCTTTATTTTAAATCCATTAAGGATCTATGCAAATCATGACTCTGTGTACAAAAAAATAAAAAAATACTAATATGTGAATATATTGCTAGCAAACAGTTTGACATATTAAATTACTATATTTCATTTTTCTTTGCTTGGAAGTTATCTCATTATATGGTCAATTTATTTTTACATAACTGCATATCTAATTATACTTTAATACCATGATTACTTTCAGATAAAACATATGTTTTATGAACCATTTTTAAGATTAGACAGTTTTAAGCATAATTTTCTTTCTCAATAAAGGCATCTCATTACTAAGCTCATTTATATTATTATGATATGATCCTACTATACACACTATTCTATTTAACCTTTTTTGCTTCCATTAATCAGCAAGATCATTTTTCAGTCTAGTCTAATAGAATTCAATTAAAGTTGAAGTTTTCAACAGTGATACTAATTATTCATGGAACCTTACATTTAATTATTAATATACCTATATTTGCAAAACGGCTATAGGAAATTCTTAAAATCAACTTTTAGAAGTTAATTACTGATGCAACATCAGCTGTAACTTGTATAAGTAGTTCACCATTTTTAGTGTATTTATTAATATTTCATCAAATAATTAATACATGATTTAATTATTATAAATGGATGCAGTTGTTCTAGCGTATTGGCTGTATATAGTTTACATTGCACAAAAACTTTAGAAGCTTCAAAAACACATATTCTTAATTTTCAACGGAAATAGAATATACCTGGAGAGGTATGAAATTGGGACAGTGGTAGGTGGGCTTGTAGGCACTGCGTACGTTACTGGTGTATCCTAAAAGTGTTGTTAAAGTGCTGTTACCATGGTCTGTATTCCCAGAGCACAGTTTGTGCAGCTTGAGTATATCTAACCAGGCACACGCTGAAGACTATTTTATGGAGTTCATAGATGCAAGAAACCAGGGAAGAAATCCTGGACAGGTGACAGGAGCTGAAAACTGACTACTGGCCTGCCAGACCAAGAACAGTTGCAGCTCAACTGATAATGTCTACTTTAAAGTCACTTTATTATATTTATATTTTATACTCTTGTATTATCTACAATGTTACCTAGAAACTTGATCACATGATCATGCCCTTTACCAGGCACATCATTTTGTAAACATTATTTATATACAACAGTTCACTATTTGCTTGTTGGTTGACTAAGGTTCAGTTGGAGCTAAACAAATCCTGAGTAAAAATAAGCATCAATAAAGGATTATTGAAGAGTGACTATTTTTTTACTTTGCAGACATCGCACAATACATGATATAAAACACTGTGTAATTAATTCAATGTGAACTTTTGAACTTCATGCCAAAACAACCAGAAAAGGAAAAACTCTCCAAGTCAGCTGAGGTTTCCGTTGGGCAATTTTACTCTTAAATAAAGAGTTAAATTTAAATTCATTTTCATTTTTCAGGCTCCTTAAGTGGCTAGTTCTGGGGAATGTGACCAATGTCTTTTTTTTTTTTGTGTTAATTTATTAACAAAAGTCATATATTTAGAGTACAATTGTTGTTCAGTGTATTATAAATATAATTTCACAAAGTCAGATAATCAGCAAAACATACACATATTAATCTATTGAATTAAAAATATGATGTGTAGTTTTTAGATGGAATAAAAATGTCAATAAAAACAATGTCAGTGCAGATAATTACTTGAGTTTATCCTTTATAAACATGAAACCTTAAAATTTTTTTCTACTCACTCATATCTGTTATCAGTCTAACCATACCATTAGCTGGTAAGTAAATGCCTGGCTTTTTGCCACAAAGAATATCCAGTTCTGTGGTTATTATTACCGCAAACCACAGTACTAGTAAATGCCAAGGTTTTACAATAGGTCAAGGTCATAGTATGAATATATAACATTGGGCATTAAGAAGATAATAAATAGACCAAGTTTTTATGTGTAATACAATTATGTAATGTTAGAGACAAACAAAAGCTCAAAACAATATTGAAATTTTTTTCAAATGATATTGAAACAATCATATTCTATGTTCAAAGGTGTTTGAACAAGCAAATCATTTTTAAGTGAATTCTATAATAATAAATTATATTTAAATTGTTATAATAATATTAATTTGTATTATGTTTATATAGAAGCATACTGCATTATAGTTATTTGTCTATATTTTGATCTACATATTTTTTGAATATCTACAGTACTTAATCTTAAATGACATGCATGAAATAATGTCAAAATCTTACCATGGAAATAAACAAAATATAAATGACTTAATGGATAGTGATGTCCCGAACGGTTCGCCGAACTGTTCGCGAACGGTTCGCCATGGTTCGCTGTGAACGGTTCGCCACGGACTCCAGTCAGCAGACACATTCCAGCCAATCAGCAGCAGACCCTCCCTCCCAGACCCTCCAACCTCCTGGACAGCATCCATTTTGAAGCTGCATTCTTAGTGAGCTGTCCAGGAGGTGGGAGGGTCTGGGAGGGAGGGTCTGCTGCTGATTGGCTGGAATGTATCTGCTGACTGGAGTCCACGGCGAACCGTTCAGGACATCACTATTAATGGATAATTAATTGCAAAATAACATTCTGAGAAAAGAGGTTGATGTGATTGACACAGAATATGCATGAAAAATGTTTAGAAAATTCTTGTTCAAGACATCATTGGGTCCAGGTTACGATATAAAGAATGCATTGGATGTTCACAAATTAAGTGCATTTGTGAACATGCATCCTGAAAGTTATACACACTTTGAGTTAGAACTTTTGAGATTTTATCCTTAAGATGTATACCTACCTTCAGAAAAAGGCAGAAATTTTAAATAACTATTTCCCCTCCATAAATATTAAGGAAGAACCCATGGTAATAGAGGCAAATGATTGCTGCTAAACACTTGCATAAACATTGTAATTGGCTAACTCAAGACAAGGTGCTGCAGCAGTTAATATAAACAAAACTCCAGGGCCTGATAGTATTCATCCACAAGTAATAAGTGAACACCTGTTTTAATCATTCAAGATTCTTTTCTTTCAGGAAGTGTTCCAGAGGATTGCAGGAAGGCAGATGTGGTTCCTATATTCAAAAGGGGTTAAAGATCCTTGCCTGGAAATTATAGACCTGTGAGCTTAACTCCTGTGTCTGGAAAAGTATTTGAAAGGTTATCAAGGGATAATATTCAAGAATTTCTTGAGATGAATGTAGTTATCAGCAAAAATCATCATGGTTTTATGAAGCACAGATCATGTCAAACTAACTTGATTGCATTCTACAAAGAAGTAAGTAGAAGTATAGATCAGGGTGTTGCAGTGGATGTGATCTATTTGGATTTTTCCAAGGCATTTGATACAGTTCTACACAATAGATTATTGTTCAAACGCAAAGAAATCGGTCTAGATGAAGATTCTTGTTCTTGGGTAGAACACTGGCTTAAAAATAGTGTACAAAGAGTTGCCATAAATGGTAAATTTTCAAGTTGGACAGAGGTGGTAAATGGTGTCCCTCAGGGTTCTGTTCTGGGACCTCTTATATTTAACATGTTTATAAATGATCTTGCAAAAAGCATTGAAAGTCATGTTTCAGTGTTTGCAGATGACACAAAACTCTATAAAGTAGTACAATGTGAGCAAGATATTAATTTGCTGCAGAGGGGTTTAGATAAACGGGGGGACTGGGCACTCAAAGGACAGATGAAATTTAATGTTGAAACATGCTAAGTTATGCACTTCGGCGTAAAGAATGCACAAGCAACCTATACCCTTAATTGAAGCAAATTAGGGAGAACAACACACGAAAAGGACTTGGGAATTGTTATAGACAACAAACTATAGAACAATGTGCAATGTCAATCAGCAGTGGCTAAGGTCACTAAGATCTTGTCATGCATGAAAAAGGGCATTAATTCTCGGGATGAGAATATAATTTAGCCTCTTTATAAGTCACTGGTAAGACCACATCTTGAATACACTGTGCAATTTGGGGCACCTGTTCTAAAGAAGGATATTATGGTACTAGAAAACGTGCAGAGGCGTGCAAAAATTAATAAAAGGAATTCAACATTTCAGCTATGAAGAAAGTTTAAACCTCTTTAGTTTAGAAAAACATCCCATCAGAGTGGATATGATAATATTATACAAATATATCCAGGCCAATACAAACCATTGTGTAGAAATCTATTCACAAACCGGACTTTACATAGGATATGAGGTCATGCATTTAGACTGGAAGAACGAAGATTTCGTCTAAGGCAAAGAAAAGTGTTTTTTTTACTGTAAGAACAATAAGGATGTGGAATTCTCTGTCTGGAGAAGTGGTTTTATCAGAGTCCGTACAGAAGTTCAAATAGCAACTAGATGCATACATGCAAAAACAGATTATTCAAGGATATCATTTTTCAATGTAGGGTAATAGTGTCTTGATCCAAGGAATAATCTGACTGCCATTCTGGAGTCAAGAAGGATTTTTTTCCCCCTAGTTTGATGCAAATTGGAAGTGCTTCAAACTGGGTTTTTTGCCTTCTTTTGGATCAAACGCAAAAAACATATGTGAGGAAGGCTGAACTTGATGGACACAAGTCTCTTTTCAGCTATGTAACTATGTAAAATACTTGTCCTGTCTTATTAATGATTTACAGTCAGGTGAATAAATATTGGGACATCGACACAATTCTAATCTTTTTGGCTCTATACACCACCACAATGGATTTGAAATGAAATGAAGATGTGCTTTAACGGCAGACTTTCAGCTTTAAGTTGAGGGTATTTACATCCAAATCAGGTGAACGGTGTAGGAATTACAACCGTTTGTATATGTGCCTCCCACTTTTCAAGGGACCAAAAGTAATGGGACAATTGGCTGCTCAGCTGTTCCATGGCCAGGTGTGTGTTATTCCCTCATTATCCCATTTACAAGGAGCAGATAAAAGGTCCAGAGTTAATTTCAAGTGTGCTATTTGCATTTGGAATCTGTTGCTGTCAACTCTCAATATGAGATCCAAAGAGCTGACACTATCAGTGAAGCAAGCCATCATTAGGCTGAAAAAAAACAAAACAAACCCATCAGAGATAGCAAAAACATTAGGTGTGGCCAAATCAACTGTTTGGAACATCCTTAAAAAGAAAGAACGCACCGGTGAGCTCAGCAACACCAAAATACCCGGAAGACCATGGAAAAACAACTGTGGTGGATGACCAAAGAATTCTTTCCCTGGTGAAGATAACACCCTTCACAACAGTTGGCCAGATCAAGAACACTCTCCAGGAGGTAGGTGTATGTGTGTCAAAGTCAACAATCAAGAGAAGACTGCACCAGAGTGAACACAGAGGGTTCACCACAAGATGTAAACCATTGGTGAGCCTCAAAAACGGGAAGGCAAGGGGGAAGAGTCTGCGCTATGTAACAGAAGTGTAAGCAGCAACCCTAAAAGGGAATCCCTCAAGACCCTTAATAAGGTAAAAAAAAAAGAGAGAGTAGGTAAGGGCTGCGCTAAAATACAAAAGATAGTACCGTAGAAATCAGACCAAATGGCCAGAATAAATAGACAGCAATAAGTAAACCTGGGTATTATAGTCTCTATTAAAACACCATGAAGAAGTAAATAATTTAAATCTAAAAACCAAAAATAGTTATTGTTTAAGATAATATTTATGTCCTCTAGTATAAAATCTATCTGTTTTTCAGAGATCCTATTTCCTTTGGTTAAAATATTTTTAATGGCTTTGCATAAAAAATTATGGGGTATAATTGTGTAGAGGGATTGGACATCACAAGTAACTAAAATAAAGTTAGAATCCCATTTAAAATGATTTAAAAGGTTTAAAAGGGACATATATTTTAAACAATAACTATTTTTGGTTTTTAGATTATTTTTATCTCTAAAAAAGAGGGACTGCTATGGGTACCAGGTTTGTCCCTAGTTATGCCAATTTATTTATGGCAGATTGGGAGTCTACGGCTATCTATTATGGAGATAATCTAAGGGCGAACCTGGTCTCATATTTTAGATATATTGACAATCTCTTTTTTATTTGGGACGGGCCTAAAGACAGTCTTATTTCTTTTATTAATGTTCTTAACACTAACAATAGAGGTATAATTTTAACCCATGAATTCAGTAGGGAACAAATACATTTTTTAGATCTTAATATATTTATAAAAAATGGAAAAATACATACTAAAACCTTCTTTAAAAAAGTCTGTGTTAACACAGCTATTGACAAAAACAGTTGCCATTACAAACCTTGGCTTGATAGTGCTCCAAAAAGTCAATTTTTGCGATTACGTAGAAACTGTACAGAATTAGAAAATTTTAACGAACAAGCAGATATTTTGAAAAATTCATTTATTGAAAAAAATTATTTAGAAACAGATCTATTAGAGAGTATTAATGAGATAAAAAAAATCAAAAATAGGGATGAACTCCTTATGTATAAAACAAAAACTAAAAATGATTCTATATCCCTCCCCATTACTTTTAACTATAATAATAAAAGCAGGGAAATCAAAAAGATCATCAAAAAACATTGGCACATTTTAGAACATGACGACAAGCTAAGTAAAATTATCCTTGATAAGCCAAATATAGTTTTTAGAGGAGCCCCTAATTTTAAATCAATTTTAACTATGAATTTTACTAAAACGATCCCATATAAAAATTCAGTATCATTTTTTCCCCAAGCTAAAGGGTTTCACAAATGTAAAAAATGTATTGTATGTAAGACCACTGACTCTACATTACCACCTAAGATGACAGAATTCACCTCAAATAGGACCAAAACAACTTACAAAATGGAATTCATAAGTTGTAATAACTTACAAAATAAGGAATTCATAAGTTGTAATACTAAAAATGTGATCTATCTGCTCGAATGCCCATGTGGCTTCCAGTATGTTGGAATGACCACAAGGTGCTTGAAAATTAGATTAAGTGAACACTGCAGAAATATTCAAAATGGAAACTTAAATCATTCTGTATCCAAACATTTTTTAAATCACAACAAAGATCCTAAAATGTTAAAATGTATGGGAATAAAAAAGTGCACCTTACCCTGGAGTGGAGGTGATATAAAAAATATTTTAGAAAAACAGAAATGGAATGGGTCTATAGGTTACAGACCCTTGCACCTCAAGGTCTAAATGCAGATTTTGATCTGTATAATTTTTTATGAATATGCACATTATCTGTTACTATTTTTTCTCGTTCCCCTTTCTCTCATTTATGTTTTATATTTTTTAAGTGACTCACCATATGTTCTCAAGATATATATTTAATTAAATTTATTTTATTTTCATATCTTTTACAGCTGTATTTTAATTTCATTGTATTGCATTATGTGTTTTATCCATATATATTTTGTATACTATCATTTATCTATTTTTGTTTATCCAACTGGTATGTATCTAGTTATAGCCATTAGATATATACTCTCTGGTCCCCTTCACTATCCGTATTCGAGTTCCTAAGGAGTGGGAGCGACTGACTATTCGTAGTTTCCAGTCAGCCGCTCGCCGCTCCTCCCATTTGCACAATGACCGGCATGACTACATTTCCCTAGGAGCTTATCTCCCATATGCCGGTCACGTGTTGATGAGGGTTGTACCACTCCTCCGAGCGAGCCGCCCATCGCTCGCCGCTACGTACTACATTTCCCATGTAGCATTGCCCCGATCATGTGATATTAAAATTTTTGAAATTTTTCGATATTTAAGCCTCATTTTTCACATATAAATATATTATATGGTATACATAAGTCTTGCCTATATAACTGTAACTGTAAGATCCAACTTGTTTTAAGTATGTTTTAAAAAAGTGTTCTGATACTTGTTTGCAATTGGTGTAACCGCTTTTTGGCGCCAATTTTAACCACTGTGTATTCTTATAAATACTGTTTCATGTCTGGTATATTGTTCTATTACCATTTTGATAAAGCCTTAAAGGTGAAACGTGTTAATGGTTTTAAATTGTGTATTTTAAAGCAATAAAAGTTCTTTTTTTTGGTTACCTTTTTTATAGGACCAATTTTCAACTTATTTTATTGTATTTTATATACACTTTTATTATTATTTTTCCTGGCATTTTAATTGTATCCTGTTTCAAGAAATCCATAGGTGGGGATAATTCCACCAGTGCTGTGTCAATAGAGCAGTATTTCCTGCTGTACCATTGTGAGTATATTTTATTTTATACATTTAATTTTTTTCCAACTGAGAGCACTATTGCTGTTTTTTATATATACATTGTGGAGTACGACAGAACCAAAGCCGGACGGACGGACTCACTTCTCCAGTATATCCTCTAGCGGGGATCATCCCAGAGCTGGCCTAAGCTCCACCAAATGTGAGTGTACTATTCTCCTTGTTATTTATTCTACCTTTGGAGCTACAATATTTCACCATTGGCAGTTTGTTATGTTTTTAACTTCACATATACGGATTATCTACAACCCGGGCGGATCAACTCCTGAGGATTGTGCACATACCCTATCCATATATCAGTGAGACGTTTTTATAGATTTTTACTGAATATTTTACTATTGATTTTTACTGAACATTTTACTACTTGGATGGACTCTGTTTTATTTACTTCTTCATGGTGTTTTAATACAGACTATAATACCCAGGTTTACTTATTGCTGTCTATTTATTCTGGCCATTTGGTCTGATTTCTACGGTACTATCTTTTGTATTTTAGCGCAGCCCTTACCTCCTCTCTCTTTTTCAAAAACGGGAAGGCCAGATTAGAGTTTGCCAAACAACATCTAAAAAAGCCTTCACAGTTCTGGAACAACATCCTATGGACAGATGAGACCAAGATCAACTTGTACCAGAGTGATGGGAAGAGAAGAGTATAGAGAAGGAAAGGAACTGCTCATGATCCAAAGCATACCACCTCATCAGTGAAGCATGGTGGTGGTAGTGTCATGGCGTGGGCATGTATGGCTGCCAATTGAACTGGTTCTCTTGTATTTATTGATGATGTCACTGCTGACAAAAGCAGCAGGATGAATTCTGAAGTGTTCGGGCAATATTATCTGCTCATATTCAGCCAAATGCTTCAGGACTCATTGGACGGCGCTTCACATTGCAGATGGATAATGACCCAAAGCATACTGCAAAAGCAACCACAGAGTTTTTTAAGGGAAAGAAGTGGAATGTTATGCAATGGCCAAGTCAATCACCTGACCTGAATCTGATTGAGCATGCATTTCACTTGATGAAGACTGACTGTATATTGAGCTCCAATTACCAAGCACTTTGTAAGTTCTTAACTCAGAATGATGTATATGTCACATTTGCTCTCCAAGTCTATAGTAATAAAGTTATCCAATGACCAATTACAGGGCTGTATTTGTGGGTCGATGTAATAAAAATGTCAAGCAGTTTTTTTCTTTTTTGAATGTACATGTACCAAAGGTATGTAGAACTTATTTTGTCCTGCAGTACCCTGGAGCTCCTGTTTAGGTGATAGACATTAATTTGCCCAGCCTGTGTCTACTGAGCTTTGATCTAAAGTAAAGTTCATTGCCTTGTCACAAGTTCTTACATCCCTTTCCCATGGAACTTAGATTAGTAGATGTAGGTTGGAATAAATTATTTCTATATTACTAATTATTAGACTTGTGCACAGTGCAAAAATGTGTTAATCTAAAATGATTTGTCTAAAATAAATGTTTGTTTTGAGTAATCAAGATTTCATCCTTGTTTCATTTTGCTTCTACAAATGTTGCCCAATGCGATCATCTAAAAGCAAGCAAAACTGTGTCTATCATAATATAATGTATATAAATATTATGTATATATTTTGCAAATCATTTTAGGCTAATTTTGACACAGTTTGGTTCACAGATGAAGTGAGAAGAAGCAACCAATTGAGGGAAAAAAGTAGTAAAGTAAAATATCATTGTTTATAGATTCTCCTCTGCACTAGACTCTATTGCTCCCCTCTAACTGAGCAAAAAACAAACCATCAGTTATAGCCCTAACACTCTATAAGCAAAAGCTCTCCTTGCAAAAAATCTCCCATAAAATTGTCTAGAGCAAATTTCACTCTGAATCTACTTGTATCCACTGTACATAGATGTTTAATTCGTAAAATTCTGCCCCTCAGTTAACCAAGGAAGCATACTTATTAAGTGTTCTTGCATAGCAAGACCACTTATTGTTATCTCACATATATATTATTATTCTTATTATAGCCAAATTTGCCACCCTAACTCCTCCTACAGTTTTTACACTACATAGACAAAAATTTACCAAAACGTGCAGATTGTTCCCGATCCGATTGCTATTACTTTGTGGAACTTTTTGCCGAATGGTTCACGGAATATCGTCGTTCTTGTGGCGAAATTTGTCCCATAGGAATGAATGGCAAAGCTAGAGTGGGAGCTGGCAAAAGCTGAAAAATCAGGACATGATTTCTAAACTGCCACCACTCCCTTATTTTCAGGCCCACCTACACAAATCTTATATCAAAACGTTCAGCTATCCCTGCTGCCACTAAACATGTCAACGGCTAAGCCATAGTCCTGATAGTTTTCACAATATAATCATTTGTTTGCAACTAACGCCGTCCATTGACTTTCATTGAAACTTCACTCTGCAAAGCTCAAATTTGAAGTGCAATTTCTAAACTGCGACTGTGCCTTCAATTTTAATACTTCAGAGACATACTATGCATAAAAATGTAGGTCTGGGTCTTGTGATTCTCACAATATAAAGCTCTTCACTGTAGGATTTATAGTTTTTAAAATACGACCGTTTGAAGATGGCAACCACCAAAATACTCTGACCTGTCAAGGCTGCAGCAGCAAGTGATGTCATAGACAGGGCCTTTTGAACACCTGCTAATGGTTTTATAAATGTATGGTTTAATGTAACTGTGCAACAACGTTGCAATTAAATGTGCTAAATAAAGTATAACAGTTACTACGCCCATCCAGTTGTAGACTACTGGTGGAGGCAAGAACACTTCACACAATTTCACCAGAAATTGTAGCTTTTCTAGTTCTTATTCTTATTCTTATTATAGCCAAATTTGCCACCGTAACTCCTCCCACAGTTTTTACACTACATAGACAAAAATTTACCAAAACGTGCAGATTGTTCCCGATCGGATTGCTATTACTTTGTGGAAGCAAGTGATGTCATAGACAGGGCCTTTTGAACACCTGCTAATGTTTTTATAAATGTATGGTTTAATGTAACTGTGCAACAACGTTGCAATTAAATGTGCTATATAAATGATAACAGTTACTGGCGGAGGCAAGAACACCACACAATTTCCCCAGAAATTGTAGCTTTTCTAGTTTTATCTTATATCTACTCTTTTCTCACTAAGCAACTTTTTTCTCAATTTTCAACTCTCTCCACAATCCACGTGTACAGCCCCCTTCATCTGACTTTAGCACTCAAGACCTTGCAGCTTACCGGTTAAAAAAAACAAAAAAAACATGCATAATATCTGAAACAACATCCTGATACAAGCTCCTGCTCTACCTCCAGGCTCCCCCAACTGAGATCATCTGCTTCTGCTTCTGCCTCTTCCCTCTCTTCTTCATGCCTCTCTTCCTGTCCATTTGACACTATCCTTTCACTATTTCACAATATCTTCTCTCTGTTCTACCCTCACTCACTCTCAAACCTTCAAGCTATACATTTCTACTAGTTTATTCCAATCCCTTTTTTTTTTATTCACAGATCATTCCCATACTCAAGAAACTCTCCCGTGACCCTAAGTCCACTACTAACCACCCTATATCCTGCTTTCACGAACATCAAAACTCCTAGAAAAACTAGTTTACAGCTACTTAACCCAGGGGCGGACTGACCGGTCGCGCACTTCGGACATGGTCCGAGGGCCCGGCCGTGAGGGGGGCCCGCCGCCAGGGCCGCCATTAGGGGGCCCGGCGGCAGGGTCAGATTGGCCCACCGGGGGCCGCAGCATCTGGGGGCTAAGAAATTAGGTGCCAGTGGGTGGTCGGTCCAGTGGCACACTCTGAGGGGGTCGGCCGCGTTCCACGCTGGAGCCGCCGGGCCGGGTGGGAGCCTCGCCGGTCCGGCGGTACTCCTGTCCTGTCACTAATGCTGAGGACTGAAGGAGGAAGGAGCATGTCTCTCTTTCATGCTCCCTTGCGGTTCCCACAATTCCCAGAACAGGATGCACAGTATGCTGTGCTGGGAATTGTGGGAACCGCAAAGGAGCCTGAAAGAGAGACACAAGGCCTCCAGCGTGGAATGCGGCCGGCCCCCTCTGACTTCTGTCTGTAAATGGGAGTGGGGAAATAAAACAGAGAGGGGGAATAGATAGACGCATGGGAAGAAAGACACAGTGGGAGAATAGAGAGACACAGGGGGAGGAGGGACAAAGAGACAGAGGGGGAATAATGAGACACAGGGGGATAAAGAGGGGGAATAGAGAGATGGTGGAGGGGGGAGAAAGAGAGAGAGGAAGAGAGATGTGGGGGAGAGAGAGACACAGGGAGAAAGGAGAGAGACATGAGAAAGAGACAGTGGAAGAGAGAGACACAGGGAGAAAGGAGAGAGACACACAAGGGGGAGAAAGAGGCAGAGGGGTAAGAGAGAGGGAGGAGAGGGGAGACATGGACACAGAGGAGCAGTGAGGTGGAGAAAGAAACATACAGAGGGACTGGGGGGGACAAAAAGGCACAGAGAGGGGCTGTATAGTTCACTGGTGGATCCAGGGGTCAACGGGGCAATTGCCCCCCCTCCCCTCCCCTGCCGGCCAATCTCTCCCCGGTCCACAGGCAGGGAGGACCCGGGAGCTCAGCCTGCAGCTCCTCTGGGTCCTTCTTGCGCGAGCACAGAGCGTTGCCGCGGTTACCACGGCAACGCTCCGGCTCTTGCGAGAGCCAACTCTAGCCCTGGAGATATGGGCTAGAGTTCACTCTCAACACTGTGACCACCAGGGATTCCTGGTGAACTCTAGCCCCATAAACACACTGCCCCCACACACACACACACCATACACATTCACACACTGCCCCCACACACACACCATACACATTCACACACTGCCCCCCATACACACACTGGCCCCACACACACCATACACATCTACACACATTGCTTCACACACACACATACACTGCCCACCCATACACACACAGACCCCCATACACAGACCCCATACTAACATTGCCACACTCATACACAGCCCCCTCATACACACATTGCCCCACACACCCTACACATTCACACACTACACCCCCCACACACACACTGAACCTTTCACACACACTGCACCCCTCACACATTGCACCAATGCTCCTATACCCTACTACAGCCCCATATCCCAGCAGACCCCAAGTAAGTTGTCAAACTTTTCTTAAATGGTTTCACTACTTACTCTGGAAGGGGGTCCCGGCCCTCCTGGCACCATAACCACTACACGGAGCAGTAGTGGTTATTGTGCATGGATTATTTCTTTAAATAATCTACAAGTGCCCCAGTAGCCAGCAAGCCAGCCAGCCCACAGGCCGGCCAGCCAGCCAGCCAGCCCACAGGCCAGCCAGTCAGCACACAGGCCAGCCAGACGAGCAGCCAGCCACAGGCCAGTAGCCAGCCCACAGGCCTACAGCAAACCACAGGCTTACAGCCAGCAAGCCCACAGCCTGCCAGTCATAGCCAGCAAGCCACAGCCTGCCAGCCACAGCCAGCAAGCCACAGCCTGCCAGCCTCAGCCAGCAAGCCCACAGCCTGCCGGCAGTAGCCAGCAAGCCCACAGCCTGTCAGCAAGCCAAAGCCTGCCAGCCACAGCCAGCAAACCCACACTGAGATAGCCTGTGCTAGAAAGACACCCCTCCATGGTCCATAAGCCCTCAATTGTAGTCTCTACTGGGGCCTCGAAGGGATTATTGCACTTTTGTTCCTTGTGTCTAAAGATTGCGTAGGGTGTGGCTGGAGGTGGGGCATGGAGGCGGGACAAGGGTGGCACTTGCTGTGGAGCATGGGTGGGGCCTGTAAGGGGGCCCTTGATTTATTTTGCCCGGGGGCCCTGAGGGTTCTCAGTCCGCCCCTAACTTAACCCACTGCCCTGTTTTGGGTCTTCTATTCTCAATTAAAATTTCTGGACTTGGTAAACCTATTAACAGCTATGACTTCAAATATCATTATGCCAATCAGTCTACTTCTGCACCCACTGATGACTTTCCCTTTGTCCCTCCTCATGTCAATGATTGTTTCTCTGGCATTTCTTCCTGGGTCAATATGTCAAAGACTAAGCTCCTTCTAATTCTCCCACCTCTTGCTCTATTTTGACTTCTGAGTTTTCTCTGACTGTTGACGGCATCACTAGCCTGCTGCCATAAGTTACACTTGACTCCATTAAATTAACACTCAATTAAATGTTATAAAGTAATATATATTTTTTTGCTCTGCAAAATTTTTTCCCCTCTCTTGGTCACTTCTCACTTGATCTGTGAATAAAATAAACATTTAGTCACAGTTCCCTGGCCATCAATAATCTTTTTTCCCCACCAATCATGTCTATTTTGGTGTCACAGTTGGGTCTCCAAATCACAAGTCAAAGCAAACATGCCTGTCCATTGTACTAAATACTTGTTTAATGATTAGGCTTCACGGTGGTTTAGAAACGAAAAGTTTGGACAATTATCCGAGCCCAAGTTTAGATGAACTATAGTTCATAACGATACCAATCTCTAAATCAAATTATAGTAATAATATGTAAATATTGATTTTTTCTTATTTGATTTTTTTTTTATAAAATCAAGATTAATTGGCTGTCGCCTAACCATCAAACAACTTTTTTCCTCATCAATCATCTTTTTTTTTATGCAGATGGAACTCTAAATCACACACCAAACAAAACATTTTGTCCATTGTCCCTTTCATTTGTTTCATGATTTGTCCACTTGGCATTTCAGATTTCAGGATTCTAGACAAATTTTGGATTGCCCTGAATGTTACAAATCAAGTGCATGTCTATTAATTATCAAATTAATTATTAAACATTAATTTAGATGATCCTCTGGCTTGCATATGGTTTCCTATAACCTTGTTTTCATATAAGTCACTATGAGAAAAGAATATATACAAAATTACATAATATGGCATCTAGCCATAAAAATCTATTCCTGTAAGTGCCTGTGGAACCACAAGAAACGTTAGCTGATGCACTGGCTTTTACAGAGCAACATTCAGTAAATGACTTGTTGAAAATTTAATTCTAAGAATGAGTCATGTACACTTAAGAAACTGGCAACTGTTAAAGCAGCCATTGACTCTATGAGTTTGTTTATACTGCTTTTGTATTATTGTGAAATGTCTATTCAAAAACCAAGAGAACACTAACATCACTGGAACAAGCAAAGCAAAATACAAACATTTATTACAAGTACCTTTTAAAATGAGAGATACAGTTGTTGTGTTGCTTATAGTGAAAAATAAATTCTGTTAAAGTATCTAAGAATGATACTTTTGAATGTGTTCTTCACTCTTTCTTGTTTTATTTTAGAATATTCCAAAGGTAAAACATTGTAATATAGCTTACATTCCCATATACAATGAAGATCTACAGAAAAATGCAACAAATTATGAATGTGTAAAAGACAATTGCAAAGCATAGTGTCTTAACTTTCTCGTTGTTATTTAATGGTCAAATGTGACATTGGATGTATTGGGGTACATTTTAGGTGTGTTTGCATTAAGCTGTGTGTAGTATTACTCTAACAATATAATGCCTGATGTTTTTAGATTAACCGACTAACCTGGGATATCCATTCTCCTGGGGCTGAAAATACAAATCTTCTGCTTGGTGATGTAATAAAATAAGCAGGAGGTAAGGCCATAACCCAATCTAGGCTTAGTATAAATTATACATGCACACCTGTAGATACTCTCCATCATATGAATCTGTGAGGATTTACTTTTACTTATGAGAGACATAGCTAAGACAGCATTATAATATTTTTAAAATTAAATATTCTGTAAAATCTAATCAGTTGTGTTACTGGGCGAACTCTGAGTAAAGTCCTGAAAAGCCCTGCTTCTAATTTTGCAACTCATAAGCCTCTTGTAATACTGAGATACAAATAGCACCTTAAATTACATAATTTCTGCCAGTGTCAGTTTAGTGCACCACATTTGAAGTTAATTATGCCACACAGTGCTGGTGTATTGCTGTGAGTGTAAAGCTTTAATGCAGTGGGTGCATGTTTATTGCTGTAAGTTTGGGGTTAATACTGCAGGTGTAGGGTTAATACTGCATGATGATGTGTTAATGCAGAAGACATGGCTTTTATAAATATAAGCGTACATTATACATTAAAAGGGTTGGTGACATAATGTGATTTATAAAACAATTTATAATTCAAGGATGGACATAGGTGGTAGCATAGGCTTAGGGTTTTTTTTATTTGGGGGTGGGGGGTGGCTTCAGGCAAAATTTGAGGAAGAGGCCATAAACTTAACAAGCACCTGGTCCATTTTCCAACTAGCAACAGTGCTTGGCTATACTAACTAATCAGTAAGTTATGAAGCATTGAGAACTAACTCAAAATGTTCTTGCTTATTTCACTTTGGATTATGCACTTTGCATGTTGATTTAAAGCGACCCAATCCAATGTTCAGCACACAGACGCTTAACATCTTCTGAAGAGACATAATATATCTCTGTTCAATTGTAGTTAATATGGTGAAATATGTTTTTATCATTAATTAGTTAACAGTAAACAGTAAAAAAACTTCCTGTGTCAGTGGAAAGAGACCTTATGCAGCACAAACATGAAGGAATAGCCAATGAGATGGTTTAAAGTTGTAACTCAATTCACAATATCAATTAGGTCAATAAAATCTTGTATCTGAAAGGCCTCAATTCACTAAGTGGATTGTTGGCTCTTGCCCCTTACAAAATAATATGATATTGTCATCTAATTACCTTTAGTGGAATTTCTTTATGAAATGATTCTCAAGTTGAAGAACAAAACTAATGACTGATCAATTATGTTCATGGTTATTTCAATTATGTAAGAATGATGCTCGTTATTATGGCTTACATTTTAACAAGTCATCATGGCTTTGTAATATAACCTATGACTATAAATAACGGGATGTAATGTTCATCATTGTATGAAAGTACACAGTAATATTGAATTCCTGTGTATATTATATTTTATGTCTTTTATAAAAAGGAAATGACTATGCTAATAAGAACATTAAGTCATATGTAGTATTATTTCAGGATTAAGGATTCATTTTAAAAGAAATTCTTTTACACTTGGAATTAATCTTTAAATAGAGCATTAGATCATTTTTTACTCACTGGGTGTCATTAATTATGTTTAATTAATACAGGGTCTATCCTTCTAATGTAATTCAATTTACACATATCTTTTTGCAGTCATTAATATTGTGTAGCACAAATATTTTATAAATCACTAAACTTGACAAAAAGGCAAGGCCTTTCTAATAAAATATGTATGAAGAGTAATGGTTTCCTATTAATAACTTATTAGTTCGGATCACACCGTTTGTAGTATCTTTTTACGTCTCATTTTGTATTTCGCTCTGCCAGAAGTCATAATTTATTGTTTGATATTTGTGGTCAAGGTATTGAACCAAACATTGAAAATAACAGCTGGAAAAGTTTTTAGAACCACAAAAATAACTTATTTGAACTGAAAATATTTACTTGCATATTTGATTTTAGCAAACATGTTTTGAAGTAAGTAAAAATAAATACTGAATCCATTAAACGCCAAATTTCGGCAGCAAATGCTGATCCCAAAATAACCTCTAACTCAAGTTCACAGCTTAACTAATATAGGAGTTTTGTAATTCTGTTTTTTTAATTAATTAGGGGAACTCTTGAGTTAATTAACATTAAATTAAAATGGTGAGCAGAAAACCTGCATTAGAGTAGGTATGGGTATGACTGCAAGTGGTGTGAACTAGTATCAGTCCATAGCCAAACAAACTTCAAGTTTCACTGTTCTAGTAATGTTTAAACTATGATATCAGAGGATTACCAGTTGAGGCATTTACTTAAATATACAAGTAAGTAAAACCATGGCAGGAGGAGGGGTTGGTAGGTGGGTAGTGCTTAGTGGAAATTAAGTTTCTCTTATTTTCTGTTAGCTAGATAGCTTGGTAAAAGCAGGCCTCTAAACAGAAATGGAGATAAACAGTTAGGTGAAGGTAAATCATTTGATTTGTAAAAATAGGCATTTAGATATTCATTAAAAAAATATTTCAAATATCTAATTAAATCTGTTAATTATGTAAGTTGTTTCATGTAATTATTGAAATAATCTAATGGCACAATTAAGATGTGATTCATCTAAAGGCATTCAAATTGCCACTGAATATAGAACAACATTTTAATACTTTCAGATAGTGAAATCTGCATTGAACCATTTTCTTAACGACTATAATTAATTTGTATATATACAATAGGTGGAGTGTATGGTTTCTTGGATGGATAGTTGTTGATGATGCAGAAATATATAGCAGTACAAGCTGAAAAGACAAAGGGAATATTCAAATCCTAGTGCAATATTGCTAAATTCAAAAGAATAGGTAAAGAAAATATCTGGTCTTGTACTCACAGAGGTGGAGCCAGTGTCATTAGACTCAATGTGTGGACATGTGGGAATATTTGTGGGAAACCCACTCTCTTTTTTTATGCCCATTGGTTCCACGTCCTCTATTTCGCTTTACAGATACACTGGACGTCAAGTAAAGTGCAAAAAATGCTTTATTGGTAACAACTAAATAAAACAAAATCAATATAAAGTCCGCTTTCTGGTATTGCAAGATGCGTTTCACCTTTCTCATAGGCTTCATCAGTTGCTTATAGTCCTTTTGGTTGTTCAGTCTCTTATACGTCCTTAATTACCTCCTACTCATATCACCCATCTTTTTTCCGACTTCCGTCTTTTATGTCTGATGTCAGACGTTTGGGCGCATCTTTGTGTCGCATTTCCTGTATGTCCATATTTGGAACGCATATCTGCGTTCCACTCTTTAAAAAAACATTATTGTCCACATCTTAAACTGTCAGGCTGGGATCCTAGCAGTCTCTTTCATATTGATTTGTCGAGGAGTTCAGAGTATATGGATAAAAGACAATGCAATAGGGTTAAAGCCTTCAATAAGACTATTAGCTATTTTAATACTGGATGTAGAGATAATGGCAAATATATGTGGTAACTTATAATTATTTAAACATGGAATTGGTGATTAGTAATTGAGATCAAACTAAAAATTGGGCACCTATGCCTAAAAATTTTTTTTATGGTAAAGAGGATCAAGCGACACAGGAGTATAGTGAAGCATATGCACATACATAACTGAAAGAAAAGTCAACCTTCTTTCCTAAACACTTGATTTCACATTAAATGATCATATTCATGAAGGAAGTGGATAAAATAAAAAAAAGTGAATGAATATAAACATAACTTATCTAAAAGGGGAAAAAAAATCCATGGAAAATATGAGGAAAGATAGGGATTTAATAGTAAAGCCAGCTGACAAAAGGGTAGGAAACGTTATTTTCAATAGAGAAAAATATATAAAGGAGGCAGAGAGACTTCTCTCAGATCCTCAAACTTACAAAGCACTACCATCTAACCATAAAGAGAACATATAAGTTTAGGCTATATATATAAAGAAAGGGAAAGAACTGCAAATTCTAAATAAGAAAGAAGCTAAATACCTATTAATGCCTAATCCATGAATACCAGTCTTTTATCACCTGCCTAAGGTACACAAGGTTAAAAACAACCCCCCCAGGAAGGCCTATTATATCAGGGATTTAATCAGTATCGACAAGGAATCCATTTTATCTAAAAGATACTATCCATATGATACATATTTTGGAACAAAACCAATGGAAAGAAGGATATACGTTGGTTACATGCAACGTCGGTTCACTGTATAGTATCATTTCACATGAAAAAGGTATAGAATCAGTCAAACATTTTTTGGAGAAATCACATTTTAAAGAAGAACAGATATATTTTACATTAGAGGGAAGTTTATTGATTTTAACCAACAATTTTTTTTTTAGTTTCAAGAACATTTTTTTTCTACAAGTATGTGGTACGACGATAGGCACTACGTTTGCCCCCAACAATGCCAACCTATTTATGGCATATTTGGAAGAACAATTTATCTCCCAGGGGCATGGCTGGGTTGCAAACTTGGTGTCCTGTAGACAATATACAGACAATATATTTTTTATTTGGATGGGTAACAGCATGTACCTAGATGATTTCTTGAAGTTCCTTAATAACAATGATTGGGGAATCAAATTAACATGCACTAAATTTCCACTGATATCAATTTTCTTGTCCTAAACATTTACATCAATGACTCTTCAAAACCAAGAACAACTTTAAACCTGTTGATATGAACAGCTACATAGATAGAACCAGTGGTCACTACAAACCCTGGTTAACGAATGCCCCGAGGGGACAGTTCCTGAGGATAAAAAGGATCTGTACGGAGGAAAATGACTATGTAGAACAAGCTGAACATCTGGAGAAACAATTCTTGGATAGAGGCTATGAAGGAAGAGATCTGTCATGGCTGCTAGTGTGGTCCAACATGCAGAAACTATGTAAACATATACATAAAAAAGGAAAGGAAATAAAAGGACAGAGCGTAAACTGGACCTTAGAATGGCTGGACTAATACGCTAGAGATAGAGAATGGTCAAAGGGAAAGCTGAGGTCAAGGAAGCCAGAAATACTCAGATACCGTTAAAACAAGCCAAGTCAGGGGAACCAGAATTCGGAATAACCAGGGAAAAGCCAAGATCAGGATACCAGGAAGTCAGATTCACCCTCGGGAACCAGGAACAGGAAACCATGACAGGGCAAGGAACTGGAGTGAATTAGGGATTTAAATATCCCTTTCTGGGCTGATTGGTCAGAGGGTGACCTCTGACCCCAGAATGTGTGCGTGCGCTGACGTCGTGACTTCACGCGCACGTCCGTATAAATTTGAGGGGCGGAGCTTGTGGTGTGCGCGACCACATGGTCAGCGCCATCTTTGATTTGGGCGCAACGCCCAGAAGACGCGGCGGAACAGTTCCCGTCTCGCCAGCGAGCAGGTAAGCTCGCAATGTCGGCGAGGTCGTGCCGGTCTTGCACGGCTGCGCCATGCGGCGGGCCAGGAGCCGCAACAGTACCCCCCACTCAAATACCGCTCACCGGGCGGGAAGGAGCCGGCTTATGAGGGAAGCAGTTGTGAAATGACCGGATAAGACGGGGCGCATGAACCTGGTCAGCAGGAACACAACAGCGTTCTTCAGGACCATATCCTTTCCAGTCAACTAGATAAGACAATATACCCCTGGAGATTTTGGAGTCCAATATAGAACGAACTTCATACTCCTCCTGATCACCCACTACCAAGGGCAGAGGAGGGGTAGCCACTTTAGTGTATCGATTGCAAGTAAGAGGCTTAAGCAAGGACACATGAAATGAATTGGCAATTCTCATGTGAGCTGGAAGTGCAAATGAATAAGTCCCAGGGTTGATACGACAGAGGACCCAAAAAGGACCTATGTACAGAGGGATAAATTACATGGAAGGAACCTTAAGTTTGACATGACGTGTGGATAACCACACCTTGTCTCCTGGTTGATAAACAGGATTGTCACCCCGTCTCTTCTCAGCTTGGATTTTAGCACGTTTTGATGCCTTCTGTAGTGCTGTATGAACGGGATCCCAAGTGTCATGAATAGAATCCAAAGGGTGTTCAAGGCAGGAAAATCAGTGTCTGAAAATTCAGAAGGTAAAACAGTGGGGTGATAACCCTGATTTACAAAAAATGGACTATGATTAGAGGATTCATGAGTCGCATAATTTCTGGCAAACTCAGCCATGGGTAAGAATTCGTACCAGTTAGACTGATTGGCATCGATAAAACAACGTACATAAGATTCTAAAGACTGATTGGCCCTCTCTGCTGCACCATTAGTCTAAGGGTGATACGCTGAGGAAAATGAAAGTTCTATACCCAATTGCTTACAAAAGGCATGCCAGAACCTAGAAATAAATTGGGTACCTCTGTCAGATACTATGTTTTTTGGCACCCCATGTAACTGAAAGATCTCTTTCAAAAATATTTGTACAAGATCTTGAGCAGATGGTAATTTTCTAAGAGGTACAAAATGTGCCATTTTTGAGAATCTATCTATGACCATAAAAGGTTAAATCCTTTTGAACTGGGCAGATCCACCATGAAATCCATGGCTAAATGGGTCCATGGAGCATTAGGTATCGGCAGTAGTTGTAGCAGCCAAGAAGGAGATTTGTGAGAGGTTTTAGAAATGGCACATATTTGACATGCCCCTACATAATCTTTGATGTCGTTCCTAAGTGTAGGTCACCAGAACCTCCTGGAGATAGCAGAGAGAGTTTTATGGACTCTGGGATGACCTGCTGTCAAATTATCATGAAATAATCCAAGTACCTTTTTCCTTAATGGTGGTGAAACATACAGGTTATCCGGAGGTCTCTCCATGGGTGCCTGAGTTTGATCTGCTATTATGGCACAGAAGAGTGGAGAAGACACTTCGGAAATTGTAGTGGCAATAAGGCATTCTGGAGGTGTGATAGGGAATACCTCTTGTTCAACAAACCTCATCTGTCTCAAACTGCCTAGACAGCACATCTGCCTTGGTGTTCTTGGTCCCAGGCCTATACGTAATTACATAATTGAATCGGGAGAGGAACAATGACCATCTAGCCTGACGAGAGGACAATCTCTTAGCGTCCCCAATATAAGCCAAATTCTTATGATCGGTAAAAATGTGAAGTGTCTCTTTGGAACCTTCTAAGAGATGCTTCCATTCTTTAAGGGCAAGTACAATGGCCAATAACTCCCTATTCCCAATGTCATAATTTTTCTCTGCAGGTGTTAGTTTTCGAGAGAAAAACCCACATGGATGTAAAGGCGCTTTGGGACTTTCTCTTTGAGACAGAATGGCTCCTACTCCTGTTTCTGATGCATCTACTTCTAGAATAAATGGTTTGGTCGGATTGGGATGTGTCAGGGCAGGTGCTGAGGCAAATAAAGATTTTAATTGCTCAAATGCCTCCTTCGCTTCCTTGGGCCATGAATTGCAATTTGCTCCTTTTTTGGTTAGGTTGGTAATAGGAGAGATTACAGAGGAAAAAACCTTTAATGAACTTGCGGTAATAATTCGCAAAACCAATAAAGCATTGTGTAGCTTTAAGGCCTTTGGGTACTGGCCATTGTAAGACTGCTTCCAATTTGCGTGGGTCCATTTTGAAACAAGACGGAGATATAACATACCCCAGAAACTGTATCTCAGTCTGGTCAAACTGGCATTTCTCCAGCTTACAGTAGATGCCGTTATTAAACAGAGTTTTTAGTACTGTTCTCACATGTTCGTGATGTGTCTCTAAATCTGGGGAATAGATGAGAATGTCGTCTAGATACACTAAAACGAACATGTGGAGATATTCTCTAAGGAAATCGTTAATGAAAGATTGAAACACAGCTGGGGCTTTGCACAGTCCAAAAGACATAACTAGGTATTCGTAATTTCCCATTCTCGTATTAAACACGGTCATCCACTCGTGCCCTTCCTTAATTCTGACTAGGTTGTAAGCACTTCTGAGGTCAAGTTTAGTGAAGACTCGGGCCCCTTTCAACCTATCGAATAACTCAGAAATAAGGGGAATGGGATAGGCGTTTTTTATTGTTATTCTATTCAAACCCCTTTAGTCTATACAAAGGCGTAAGTCTCCTTTTTTAGAAACGAAGAAGAACCCAGCCCCAGCTGGTGAAGAGGATCTATGTATGTGACTCTTTCTGAGAGCATCCTTTATGTACTCTTCTAAACAAGGATTTTCTTGGGGAGATAGTGCATATACTCCTCCTGTAGGGGGCATAGTGCCTGGTAACAAATTTATGGCACAGTCGTAGGGTCTATGTGGTGGTAATACCTCTGACTGTACCTTGTTGAATACCTCCTTTAAGTCCAAATACTGCGGTGGGATTTCTGTGGTCAAGGGAGGTGCTATAGGTATATTGAGGGTACCAATTTGTTGTTGCTCCTGTTTTAAACAAATACCTACGCATCTCTCACCCCAACTCACAATTTCTCCTTCAACCCAATCTAATTTGTGTTTCTGGAGCCAAGGGAAACCCGGTATTATTGGACATGTAGGTGAAGATATAATTTGGAACAGCATTTCTTCAGAATGTAAGATACCCACTGAGACAGTGATTGGCAGTGTTTTGTGCGTGATGAGAGGCTGGGTAAGAGGTGTCCCATCAATAGCCTCTACTGCTATGGGTCTATCTTTCTGCCTTATGGGCAGGAGATGTTTGGCAGAGAATTCCTTGTCTAGAAAATTCTCTGCTGTCCCAGAGTCAATCATAGCCTCACACTGTACAGTGGTTTACTTACAAGACAAAGTAATTTTTATAAGGAAATGGTTCTTAGTCAATTAAGGGGACATATACATCACACCTAAGGTCGGTCCCCGAACGTGCCTTAGGTGTGCAAGTTTTCCGGCCGAACCGGACATGAAAACCTTTGATGTCCCCTTTTGCCACAATACAAACACAACCCCTCGTTGCGTTTGTGTTGTCTCTCTGCCTCAGTGAGTTTAGCAATGCCCAGTTGCATGGGTTCAGGTTCTGGAGGTGGAGCATGGCTAATTACCACTGGATTAGAGAAACGAGGGGCTATGGATAAGTTAGAACGTCTAGTACGCTGTTTGTTTTTCTCTCTTTCTCTGAGCCTGTTATCAATGTCTATCATGTATGCAATAAAGTCATTAAGGTTAACTGGAAGATCTCTGGCTGCGATCTCGTCTTGTATATTTTCTGCTAAACCTTCTTGAAAAGTGACCTCTGACCCCAGAATGTGCACGTGCGTTGACGTTTTGACGTCTCGCGCACGTCCGTATAAATTTGAGGGGCGGAGCTTATGGTGTGCGCGACCACGTGGTCAGTGCCATCTTTGATTTGGGCGCAACGCCCAGAAGACGCGGAGGAGCAGTTCCCGGTTCGCCGGCGAGCAGGTAAGCTCGCAATATCGGCGAGGTCGTGTCGGTCGGGCACGGCTGAGCCATGTGGCAGGCCGGGAGCCACAACAAGATCTCAAGAAAAATCTAGAAGATGTGAAACATCTACCGAGGAAACAACTTCTTACGTATAAACAAAAGAATAATTCACAAGGAAAAAATTAAATCCCCTTCATTTGCAACTATAATGGAAACACCAGAAAAGTACAACAGGCCATAAAAAAAAAACATTGGCAATTTTTAAAAGACGACCCGATTCTAAAAAAAATTATACCCCCTGAACCCAAAATAATTTATAGAGGAACCAAAAACTTTAAAAAAACATTTTAGTGAAGAGCTGTTTAGAGACTGAGAAACCAAATAATTTTTTTAATTACATTTTAGGCTTTTATGGACGTGGGAATTGTCTCCCATGTAGGGAAACTAAAAGCAATAAAAGACACCTTACCGACACAAGTCACATTATAGGAAAACAATATACCATTAAAGACCACCTAACATGTCATTCAAAAGGTGTCATACATGACCACTAAATGTAAGGATCACTAAATATATACGAAATATTAAAAATGGCCTAGAAATCCACAGTGTCTTGCAGCATTTCAAGACAACACACAATCAGGATCCGAAAGATCTATTTTTTTGTGCCTTAAAAGCAGTGAAATAAGAATGGAGAGTAGGGGATTTCATTAATAAATTAGGCAAGGAAGAAATGAAATATATTTTTAATTTTAATAACCTCATCCCGCATGGACTCAATTTAGATTTTGAGCTGTGCCACTTCTTAAAGTATATACGTTCGGAGGCACCATCTACTCCCTTTACAAAAGATTTTTTATAAAGTTTTATTGTTAAAGTTAATTTTTACTATAGCATTCAAATATTCTTTTTAATCATAATTTTCCCCCCTTTTCATATACATCCATATGAATTTTAAGCATTGATCTTTCACATCACAGCCTGACAGCTTAAAATGTGGACAAAAAAGTTTTTTAAAGAGTGGAACGCAGAGAGGCGTTCCAAATACGGACATACAGGAAATGCAACACAAAATGTGCCTGGACGTCTGACATTAGACGGAAAAAAAGTCGTAAAAAAGCTGAGTGATACGAGTAGGAGGTAATTAACGATGTATAAAAGACTGAACAACCAAAAGAACCATAAGCAACTGATGAAGCCTATGAGAAAGGTGAAACATATCTTGCAATACCAGAAAACTGACTTTTTATTGATTTTATTTGTTTCATTTCGTTACCAGTAAAGCACTTTTTTCACTTTACTTGATGTCCAGTGGATCTGTAAATTGGAATAGAGGACATGGAAACAACGGGCATAAAAGAAGGGAGATGGATCCTCACAAATATTCCCACATGCCCACACATTGAGCCTAGTGACACTGGCTCCACCTCTGTGAGTACAAGACCAGAGATTTTCTTTACCTATACTTTTGAATTTAGCAATATTGCACTAGGATTTGGTTATTCCCTTTGTCTTTTCAGCTTGTACTGCTATATATTTCTGCATCATCAAAAACTATCCATCCAAGAAACCACACACTCCACCTATTGTATATATGTATAGTTTTTCCATTCTGTGTGGGTAGAGAGGATACCACACAGGTTTTTAGAGTGTGTTGGGACTGTTTATTGGTTACACACCAGGACTTTGTGTATATTTTGTCATAATTAATTTGTAGACTTGGAGAATTGGTATCAGAAGAATCACAAGTTGGACAAAATGGGGTCAAACTGTGATTCTGCTGAAACACTGAACTCGAGAAGACACATGAGCTAATCCTGAAATAATTTAAATACTCAATAACTAGTTGCTTCGAGATGAGGGGTTAAATACTTGCCCCCTGCTGGCAGCACTAGCAGCCAGTGGGGAAATGATTAAAAACTGCCTGTGAGAGCTGCTATAACCCCCACATTAATACAAGGGAGGTTTTATACTTCACCATGCCACTGTCTGCTTGCTGTAATAAAAGATTAGCTACTAGACAGCTATTGTTACCCAGTTGCTAATAACATGTGCCCCACCTGTGCATATTTAGTTGGAGTTCAATTTTAAGAACTGGAGATGGACAGTAATTGTGACTCTATCGTGGGACTATCACTTTAAAAAAAAGTATGGGAGAGAGACATAGTTCCCCCTGTGCCTTCACAGTGGGACTCTCATTAAATAGCCAGGTCCCCCACCCATAGTAAATGGATTAGTGGATAGACACTCTGATTAATAGATTGTGAGGAACCTCAGATTGCCTTTGGACTATTTGCCCACTGGCTGCTTCATTAAAGCAAGTAAACAAGAATTTGCCAATGTGCATCCTGCTGGATGCACTCAGTCCTGAATGTTATTAAAACCAGTGCTTTGTGAATCTTTTACTTAGTATAGGATTCAGGTGCAAAAGTACCAGTTCTAATCAGACATCAAATGCATCCTCACAATTGCTACAGTATTCTATGGATCAACCATATTTTGTTTCAGTAGATATTAGAATTGCCATGTTGGTCTTAATTTGGTCTTTTGTACATTTCAGTGAATAACCTTTTCTTTGTTTCTCTAATCGGTTTAAAACATAAAATAATATGGAAGCAGAACCTGACCACTGAGCAGAGCAGATATATGTTGATATAGCTTCTGCATTTATCACTGAGGTTTGTGGAAACCCCACGACTGAGAATAATTTTTAGTCTTGTATTTGTCACCACACGAGAGAGGACTTTTCTTGGGGTCACAAGTAGACCAGTAGACCAACTCCCTAACCTATGGCACATATCCTGAAAGATGCAGTCTACCCTCAAGATAGCGAGGAGGTGTGCAGGCCTGGGACCAGACCGTGGCTTGTAGATCTACCATATACTCAACCCTTCTCATCCAAGATGGTTACGATATGTCACTGAAGCTGGGAGGGATCTGTTATGTGTCACCAGCTTATACCTCTTTGAGCACCTAGATACTTCAGGCATCGGTGGGCTTTGCTGTACAGTTGCAAAATCCCTACATATTGGGTATTGGCTAGTTCAAGTTGTGGACATTTTACTCACTTTATTCCTTGCCATAGTGTAAAGGAGACTCCTGTTATAACTCCTGTTATAACTTACTCTGTTACTGACTACACCCTGTTAAATCTACAACCAGGGCACAAGCTACACTAGCTTTTTCTTATCTTTAGCTTTAATTCATAAGCACTGTGCTCTTTTTGCCTTTCTAATCATTAAACTGCTATTGGTGCATATGTTATGCTTTATTTTCTTTCCTTCAGATACAATCCACGAGCACTGTGCAACTTTCGTGTTTATTTTATTATCTAAAAATGTGCAGGATACCATATATTTGTTCTTTGAAAGATATCCCTACTATATTTTCTACTATATGTACTGATGAATATTTTATTTTGACAATATCTTTGTTGTATCCTTACACGTTAAAACTAAAAAATAAAAAAAAATACAAAAATGTATATATACATCTTAGTTTGCCACTGGGTGGCAGTATTGCATTTTGTACAAGAAAGACTACACAAAAATCTCTGTAATCAACATCGTCAATTTAGACATCTTTGCACAATGCAAGCAAGATTATTATGATAGATTCAGTGTCCTGGAACTTCTTTTGTGAACAAGCAAATTTCGGAGCAAATGTAAAATTACTTTCCAAGGTTTTTATTCAACAGAAACAAAATTGTGTATTTTTTTTTTTTTTGTGAATTTTATTTTTATTCGTTTTTCAATTTTAAGAAACAGTGAGACTCGCAGGTCTCCAGGGTGAAGTACTTTCAGAAGAAGAGATAAAAGAAAATGTTATTATCCGTTCGGGCTTGCAGGCCCACAATGCAGACGGACTCGCAGGTCCCTTGTTTCGGGTTTTATTCACATCTTATAATATATGTAGTTGTACGTGTTATGCATATTATCATTTGCAGTTCGTATTTTATACATGCTGGAACTCACAGGCCTCCATCTCATCCTCTACTTTTAGGCGATACACAGGTCCCTTTATTTTGGATTGCGCAACCTTGTTTGGGTTGGGCACGTATGTCCCTTACATTAGCTTCACATGTGCTTGCCGGTATTTAGGCGTGTGTCTGTGTTGTGCCTGTTGGGTTCCGCGGTTCAGGATGGGTGGTTATGTGTATTGCATGTTACCCCTGAGGTTTTCATTGGAAGTTATCGTGTGTTTCTGTTGTGTGTGTTGTGGGTGTGGTATCCCCGGTTAGTTGGGGGGTTCGTGCTTTTCCGTGTGATCCTCTGTTCGTTGTATATGGTCCTCAGCAGATCGGTTGTTGCGTTGTTTGCATGTCTTGTGTGGTTGTGTTATATTGTCTGTGTTTCGGGTGTGGGGCTTCTGGGCCTTCGTGTTTGCTTCTCGGGTATCCCCTGTAGGAGTAGGTGTATTTTAGTGGGTTGGGGTAGGTGTGCGGTGTGGGTCGTTGAAGCAGGGGGGAAGGTAGTCAGGGGGAGGGGGTCTGGGTGGGTCAGCTGTCTGTCGTTCTCCGCAGTCTGGAATTTGGGTTCTGGGTCCTATCTGTCTGCGTTGTGGTGTCCGTCGGTTCAGAGTCTTAGTTGGAATCCTTCTTTTGTTGTCTCCAGGATCCAGTACGTCCATATGTCCATGTATGTCGTGAGGGTGGTATTGGCCGTCATAGTCAGTTCTTCTATTATTCTAAGATCCTTCATTTGGCTAAACCAGGTTGTGAGCTGAGGTGTTACGCTTTGTTTCCAGAATTGGGGGAGTACTTGTTTGGCTACATTAAGTATTCTGATAGTCATGGATTTCTTGTACTTAGATTGGGGAACAGATGTGTGGTATAAGAGCATTGCAGCCGGTTCCAGGAGGGGCGGTGCGTCCGTGAATTTCTCTAGGATTTTATGTATCCCCTCCCAGTATGGTTTGATTATCTCGCAATCCCACCAGATGTGTTTTATGGTGCCTTCCTCCCGTTTGCATCTCCAGCATAGTCTGGATTGGTCTGGGTCTATTTTGTGGAGGAGGTGGGGTGTCCTATACCATTACGTTAGCAGTTTGTAGGCTGTTTCTTGTGTTTTACTATGTGTTGAGCAGTGGTGTGTGAGGTAGCAGATGGATTCCCACTCTGCGTCTGTGAGTGTGTTGTTTAGGGCTGCCTCCCATTTTCCCATGAACAGGGGTATCTCGGATGGGGTTTCTGTTTGTAGCATGGAGTATAGAAAGGATACTCCGTGCGGGAGTGGGTCCGGGTGCGCGCAGAGGTTGGTTAGCTGGGCGCATCTAAAGTGGTGCATGAAGGTCGGGGGGGTCTCTCCCAACATATCTGTTAGTTTTTTATATTTCCTCCCTGAAGGATGTGGTGTAGGCGTGGTGATGTGGCTGGGAGGATGTCTTTGAGAGTCCTTGGGTCTAATCTCGGTGGGAAGTCATCATTGTGTGTCAGTGGTAGGAGGGGAGAGGGGTACAGTGACATGTTCCCGTTCCTCGAAGCCCTCCTCCACACTCTCAGGGTATGCTTTATGTATATGGACATTTTGCCCCTATCGGTCATGTCACAGCCCCAGTGAAGTCCAGAGAGCGGCCTGCCCGCCTCCGTCTCCTCCACCGTCTTCCAGAGTTTGTGCACTTGGTCCTTCGACCATTCCATCACTCTCTGTAGATGCGTAGCCACGTAGTACAGGTGAAAGTCTGGGATGGCTAGTCCCCCCTTGTCCTTGGGTCGCATCAATGTGGTGAGTTTCATCCTGGGCCTCCCTCCATTCCATACGTATCTAGTCATTTCTGTTCTGAGGGAGTTAAAAAAAGCCCCCTGAATCATGATGGGGATGGCTTGAAGAAGGTATAGGACGCGTGGGAGGAAATTCATTTTTATGACTTGAACTCTCCCCAGCCACGATATATGCGGGAATGACCATTCCCTCATGTCTCTTTGGAACGTTTGTAGTGTATCCGTGAAATTTTCTTTAAACAGGTCCCCACTCTGTCTGGTCAGCCAAATTCCCAGGTATCTGATTTTATGTTTGGCCCATTGGAAGGGGAAGCTATGGCACAGAAGGTCTGCGCGTGCGGTTGGTATACTAACACTGAGAATGTCTGGAGGTCTTTCTGGATGTTCGGAAGGGAGATTTCGGGGTTGGTCACCACAAAGAAAAGGTCATCCGCATATGCGGTGACCTTATGGTGTACGTTGCCCATTTCCAGACCGGTTATGTCCTTGTTGTATCGGACATGCATTAGGAATGGCTCAAGGGAGAGGACGAACAGTAGTGGGGAGAGGGGGCACCCCTGCCTTGTGCCGTTGTTTATGGTAAAGGCATCAGTTAGTGCCCTATTGACAAGCATCTGAGCCATTGGTTCCCGATATAGCGCCTCTATCCTTTTCCTTAGGTGAGGTCCCAGCCCCTCGTGAGCTAGCGTTTCGAAGAGGTATACCCAAGCACACCCTGTCGAAGGCCTTCTCTGCGTCCGTTCACAGCAGAAGAAGGCCCCCTTTAGTTCTCCTCCTCCCGTGCATGAGGGTGAGCGCCCTGATGGTGTTGTCCCGTGCCTCGCGTCCCGCCACAAATCCTACCTGGTCTGGGTGGACCAGTGATGGAATGTGCTTTGTAAGTCGCGTAGCCAGGACTTTGGCCAGTAGTTTAATGTCGCAGTTTATAAGCAAGATTGGCCTGTAGTTCCCGCATTGTTCCCTGTCTTTGCCTTCTTTGGGGATAACGGTGATGTGGGCGGTTAGGGCTTGTTTGGGGATATGGCTCCCATCCCTTACCGCGTTGAAGACATCCACCATAGGTGGGTATAAATCTTCGGCATAGGTCTTATAATAGTTTGTCGGTAGTGCGTTCAGTTCTGGGCATTTTCCTGGTTTGGTTTGTTTGATCGCTATTGCTAGTTCCTCTATTGTGATGGGTTCATCTATTAGCTTAGCTACTTCCGCGTCTAGGGTCGGTATCGGGTGTTTTGCTAAGTACTGCCGGATTGATTCGCGAAGGCGCGTTTTTGCCGATTCGGTTTGTGGTTGCGGAAGTGTATATAGCTCTGAGTAGTAGGTGCGGATTGTTCTCAAAATGTATTTTGGGAGATGGTGTAAAGTCCCTTGTTTGTCCTTAATCCTGTCAATATATGTTCGTTGTCTCTGTTTCTTCAGCATCGCGGCTAGGAGCTTGCCACTCTTGTTCCCATGTAGGGTAAAGAATGCCTTGTGTCCGATTGCGTCCCTATGGTGTTTGGAGTCCAGTAGTGTAGCTAGTTCCCGTCTCAGTTGTAGGAGTCGGGTTTGGTGTTTGCGATCTGGGGTGTGTTTGTTTTGTTCGACTGTCCTGTGTATGTCGGCCAGGAGGTCAGTTAGCCGGGCTTCAGCTTACTTCTTTAGTATTGCCCCCATTGTATGAAATAACCCCTTTTCACTCTTTTGTGTGCTTCCCATCGAATTGTCGGGGATGTCTGCTCCGCTGTGTTAATTGCGAAGTATTCTTTGATTTTCTCGCCTATGAGGGCCGTGACATCCGGTTTAGAGAGTAGGTATTGTTAAGTCTCCATTTTGAAATCGTGGGACGGAAGAGCGGTGATTTGAGTCAAAGTGTTACTGGGGCGTGGTCTGACCATGTTGCCACTCCAATTGTTACTTCGGTCACTAGGGGGAGGTCATAGTGTGTTGTGTATATGTGGTCTATTCGGGAATAGGAGTTGTGCGGGTGGGAGAAAAAGGTGAAGTCCCTTTCATCTGGGTGATGGGCTCTCCAGCAATCGACAAGGCGTTGGTTGCGGAGTAGGGATTTAATGTTCTGGAGTTGTTGTGTTGGGATATGGGAATTTTTATCTTTCTTATTACTGGAGCAAAACATTTATTGTCCAAAGCAGAGAATTTCAAGACTGAAAGCACATATTTTCCACATAGGAAAAGTCAATTGGGTTGAAATGGCAGAACTTAAAAAACAAAGATGCAAAATCAGAAAATTAATTGAAGAATTCTGAAATTATATTATTTTCATGACATCTTTGCTCAGTTCTATTATAGACTTGAGCATTCATATTCAGATGAACCATGATTCAGAAAAAATAGGCTGTTTCAGCAGTTTATCTGATTAATGAAACGTCAAATTGCCAAATGTCCGGATGAAACACGTGCGTGTTAGATGCAATTCTTCCATGCGATTTATTCAATCATTCATGCCACCTGCCCAGCGCATGCATCACACAAAGGGGAGGGAAAGAGTGAGCTCATTTAGTTTGGCAAACTAGCTCACTTGTCTGTCTGATGTACAAGGTGCTTGACCAAAAGTGTAGGCTGCATCCTAGTTTAAAAAAAGGAGGGTAAGCAAAGACTATATACATCTAAAGCAGGACCTTCACTCTAAAGGGGGCTGACTGGGTTGCCCATGCACTTAGAACAACCTGGTGTGGACATGTACCATCAGGGGCCCGGTCGTTCTTTAACAGTTTGACCGGGCCCCTCTCACATCAGCAGCATAGGAAGAAGGGAGAGAGTCACTTCCTCCTAACTAGCACGTACTGAGCCACGCAGAAGAGGAGAAGAAGACAGAGTCTTCTGAGAACACTGAACAGTGAGAAGACTCTACTTCCCAACAGCCTCATGACGAAGGCTATTTTGCCTCTGACGAAGGCGCTCAAGGAAGCGCTGAAACGCACAACAGGCTTTAGGTTATTATGTAGACAGGTTCCAGTTTATTATTCTCTGTTCTGTAAATATCTATAGTAATATCTAGTTTGTGTACAAATTCTATGGTTTACGGCGGGGGGAAGACATGGGGCTCAGGGGAGTAGACATGCGGGTTCGCCGCCTGACAGAATTTTGGGTTTTTCCTATACCCCTATACTACTCCCCTCTCATCACCTAGTAGCACTGAGTAGTCCACCATGAACTCTATAGATGCCTTCATCATTTAGTCTTTGTATCTGTATCTACTCTAGAGAGCCAGCATCTTGCAGCCACTCATTAGTCAGGGAGATAGGTGGTTAAATCTGAGTCATTATCTAGTATCGTTAGCATTCCCTGGAGACTGTTGGCATGCACTATCAGATTGATGTAGCTACTAGACTCAATGTTACACTGTCTCCACTCTGCACATGCTGCTCGTCTATCAGACACAATGTCCATGTTTCACTGAGCAGTGATTCAGTTACTTTTTAGCACCTGGTATACATTTTTGTACCATGGTCTTCACATAGTATTTTGGAGATCTGTGGACGCTCAGCAACCCCAAGAGCCAACTTTTAGCTGATATAACATACTTGCTGAGTAACCAGTACCACAGTTCAATCTCAGTGCTTTTCTCTATTATTAATTACACGTTTTGAGCTACAGACATTTTTGTAAGAGTTGCCCTGCAGTGGTTTGGGAGATTATTCACCAACCATTTGGGTGCTCCCTACACATAGGACTGGCCCTATGTGCCTCTCCAACCTGTCATATATGTATTTTTGTAATTTTTTAATTTTATTTATTATTTTTTGGTTGGTTTTTCTTTTTGAGTATATGTTTGCTGTTTATTTTATTTTCTCACATTTTTTGGTTCTTAATTAAACAATAAAAGTTATATTTTAGCATTAACACCCAGTTTTGAGGGACGCCCTTTCTGTTGACCTTAGGGGCTTAGTGCTCTTAGGGTTTTTTCTTTTTTCTTTTGTTTATAGCACACAAGTGAGGGTTACCCCCTATAGGCTCGCCCCTGACACACGTGTACTAGCTCCCCTAGGGGTTACTAGATCACCGTTTAATTCCCAACAGCCTCAGACAGCAATCTGGACCCCAGGGAAGCAACTCTCCTGCACCCAAAAGGTGGTAAACTAGAGAGTGGCTAACAAAGTGTAAATTCTGACCTGCATGTTTGTATTTATTTTAGTGTTATTATCTGTATGTCTGTATTTGCATTAGTGTGTGTGGCTGTATATCTATCAGTCTGTATGTATATCAGTGTGTGCATATGAGTGTCTACATCTGTGTCAGTGTGTGTATTTGAGTGTCTTTGTTTCAGCATGTGCGTCAATGTGAGTGTCTGTGTGTCTGTGTATCTGTATGTGAGTCAGTGTGTGTATTTGTGTGTCTGTATATCTGCATGTGTGTATCTGTTTGTGTATTTGCATGTATTTCGGTGTCTGTATCTGTTTCTGTGCATCTGTATGTGTGTCTGTGTATCTACATGTGTGTCAGCATGTGTATCTGTGTTTGCATGTGTATCATTTTCTGTGTGTGTGGCAGTGTATATGTGCATACATCTCAAAATTAAAACACCAATAATACACACAAATATTCCCCTGCATTCAAACGGCAACACTACATGCAAACACACCTCTGCATTAAAACACCAACATTATATATAAACACACCCCTACATTCAAAGATCAACACTAAACACAAATTCATGCCTGCCTTTCAAATGCCAACACTACATACAAGCATACCCCTACATTCACACATACATACTCCATACAAAAACATTTGTACATTCAAACACATACACACAAACACTGCTCAGTGTAAAATACAACCCTGCAAGGATGGGCAAATGGTAGATCCCCATCTGGCAAGGCAATGTGGGTGTTGTACAACAGCTGGGGTTCTGTCTTTTGGCCAACATTGTGATAGGGGTGTCCACTATGTGCTAGTACCTCGACTGTATATTTAACAGGTATTACTCCCCACACTTTAAGCTATTGAGAGAAACACACACTGAGACACTGTGTGACTAACGGAAAGCCTCTGTCATTGATTCTGTGTGACTGGTGAGCTAAGTCATCTAAACAACATCCTCTTCATTATTCCACTTCTTTGAGAGAGACAGCAAACATTTGATTTTCTTCTCTGCATTTACTACTTTAGTGTGGCTGGGTAAATGCGTGCCCTAGATAGGTGAAAATACTGAGTCAAAATAAAAGCCAAGGTCCAGGACATCAGAGGTACTCAAATACGAAACAACATGTCAGAGTCAGGGAACCAGAAGATCAGAAAAGTCAAATACAAAGCTGGGTCGGTAACGAGAAAATACAAATAACTACAAAGTATGCACTTTCAGGCAGAATGAACCACGACAGGGCAATGATCTCCAGAAAGAGTGAAGTTTACATAGGGAGAACAAAAATGTTATTGGCCAGCATCATCACCCTGCACTAAATCACACAAAGGGGTGTGACACCATGGTCTGTCAAGAAGATGATGTGTCCCAACAATATGACCTGTCACTTTAATGCAATAAAATGTCTACACCCACAGGGTCCTGTAATTCTCAAGGATTCCTGTAAGTGGCACAAAGTTGCCAAAATGATTCAGAAGTCTTGACAGATTGTGCAGGGGTTGCTCTGAACGAGGAGCAACCAAACACGCACGGCGTTCACTGTTGCTGGGATGGCGTGGGACCAGAGACTTCATGGCTGCTGTGCGGCACACCCTGGAAGCTGTATGTGCTGCACGGCATACCAATGTATGACAATTGCCAAGTCTATTGGTCAGTCATTACTCTTTGCTATAGGTTTGTGTACTGCTCCTACTGGCCAGTATGCTTTTCATATTTTGATGTCACATTGGTGGTAGCTCAGGGTGTCTACAGAAACTGTTATTGTATACTAGCTGTAATGGTGTAATTGTATCTGTATAGTAGTTGGGATCCCGATACTTCTTTACCTATTCCAAAGTGGTAAAAACACACTTTAGATATTACCCTGTAGGTAGTGTGGAGGATTGTGTAATTTGGCTAGAACAGCAGTCGGCCACCAATTTAAAAGTGGAGTTTGTGGTCATTGATGGAACTGTAAATAAGATAGAAGCTGGTGGCTACATCAGGTTGAGAAAGCAGCAATCCCAGAAGAAAATAATAAAGTGGCCATTTTATTTGATTCATGATCTTCTGGAAGGCTAGCCAACTCTTGAGGCAGGAGCAAGAGAAGGCAGGTCTTCCCCATCTGTGACAAAATGTCAGTTCATTGTGGATTTCTACTTGAAGATGCTGGCGAGAATTATGGATGGCAATCCATAGTCTGATATCAGACCTGTACATTGGTATTGTGTCTCCACTAACGAGTCTGGTGCTGATTTGGCACAGTGTTTTGCAGTGCATGCACAATAGCCTCCCAATTTTGTCTTATATTAAAGAATTGGATTGCCTGAGATCATCAAGTTTAATCTCAGCCAGGGAAATGGAGCTAGGCTAGGCTAGCCATGGGAGATTGGCTTAATGAGGGAATAAAGATGAGTATAATCAACATATAACGTAAAACTATTTTGTCTAATGTAAATGTTGAGAAAGATGTTGGGCATATGTGATGTCATGACATGGGCAGATCATATTTGTGGGGCATTGTGATGTCACATCGTGAGCAAGAAAAGTATATCAGTGCTCGTAGATACTGTATAATTCACTGAGGGCAACCCAACAAATGAATCAGTTTTTTCTCTTTACCGGAACAAAGTCAAATGTAGCAAAAAGGTAGAAGTGGCACGTAGGTATTTCTCCAAATATATATATGCAAACAAAAACAGAAGATAAGTTACTGATAGTGTAGTATGTCTTAATATTTTTGAGAGGGTTATAGTAAGAAAAATGTACACTCACACGTTTCTGGAGCTTCAATTCAGCTCCAACTTTGCCATTTCAGCAGAATAATCCCTGCCTAAGGATATAGTGCAGCAGGAAGTCCTTATGGTGGTCAATATTTTCATTGGACATATAAGATAGGATAGAAAAGATAATATAGTATGGTATATCACATTTAGTATTAGAATCAATTAAGTATAAAATATTGCACTCACATATTAGGGAGTACTTTTAATCAATTCTCTGAATTTATTGATGTAAATATATTTGTAAGACAGGCTACATTAAAAAGGTGTTATGCCAATCATAAAATCAACTTACTAGACACTCAAAATCTTTCAAAAATTACACACACACACACACAACACAAACCCAAATCTTCTTTTTTTCCATGCACGCATAAATCAGGATGTTTGGAAACTTTTGGAAAACTTGTAGTTCCTGAATTGAATACAATCAACTATGACAATAAAGAAAAAAAATAACCACAAAAAAAGAAAAAGAAACTCTCAAAGACCTAAAAAATGATGAATACCTAGCCTAAAGCCTGTTGATACTGGTGATGGTCTTGTTATCATGTCTATAAATATGTACATGAAAGAGGCTTATAATCAACTAAATGATTCCTCTGTTTTTAAAAAACTGATATGACCCTACCAGTGACATACAAAAGAATTAGCATGTCTTATTGAGAAAGGAAAATAAAATAATATTCTAAATTACATCAATGTTATTTCCCCTATAATACCAGAAACATATGTTTGCCCAAAATTCATAAAGAATTTGTCAACCCCCTAGGTAACCCTATTGTTTCAGGCATAAACTCAGTCCTTTCTAACTTATCAGATTACATTGATATTATTCTCCAGCCAATAGTACAATCCACTAGGTCATATTTAAAAGATAGTATGAGTTTGCTTCAAAGTCTACAAACCGTTACTTGGGAACCAGAATATAACTTGGAAAGTAGTGATGTCCAATCCCTATATACCATTATCCCCCGTGACATAGGATGCAATGCAGTACAAAAAATATGCTTGAAAAAAACCTCTAACATTCCTACCTCACAAGTAAATGTTATTATTGAGGGCATTAAAATCATTTTAATGAATAATTACTTCTGGTTACATGACACATTTTGTTTACAAAAGACCGGAACAACTATGGGGACTAAGTTTGCCTCAAGTTATGCCAATCTCTTCATGGCAGATTGGGAAATTCCGACGTGTGGGAGTGGCATGACTGGGTGGCAAACCTAGTCCTTTATCGTCTATATATCAACTATCACCTATTTATCTGAAAAGTCCCTGAGCCTGTTTTAATAGACTTTTAAAACTTTTTAAATCTTAATGATAGAGGCATTATACTTTTTTTAATTTTAGTAAAAACTCCTTTAACATTTAGACCTTGAAATATATATTGAAAATAATAATTAAAAACATGCACTTTCTTTAAGAAAGTACATTCAAACACTTTTATAGATTGTAATAGTTTCCACTTTACCCCATGGCTTAATAGTGTACCAAAGAGCCAATTGTTGAAACTCAAATGAAATTGCACTGATCAATCCATCTTTAAAGAACAAGCCAATGTTTTAAAAGGAAACTGGTTGAAAAAATATATAGTACAACCACCCGAGACACTTTAATTTATGATATCGGAGATCTAGATAGGAGCACTCTACTGCAAAATAAAATATAAACCAAAAAAGAAAAAAAGAGATGGTGCTGCCTGTGGTTTTAGACTATACCAATGAAAGTTACTGTTGGGAATAATACACTTTGCATTAATTTACCCAAGGCTTAAAATACAGATGACCGGCTGACCAGTCTGTTTAAAATTGGTTAACATGTCAGCTATTTGCAATAATGTATTTTATCTATATCCAATGCTTAGTGAATATACCCCTAGACAATAAAGAACTGTATAATTTCATGTAACAAGTAATAGGTGTTATATGTTTTAGAACATTATGTATCAAGTCACAGGTGTTATATCCTGTATTCTTCTGTCTGTCAGCCTTATTTCCTGTTTTTCTCCCTTTGATCATAACTGCATTGTAATGTGTAATTTAGAATTTAGTAGTAAACATCTTTAATTCATAGTGCACATGCATATTAATTTGAAGTGCGTAGTTATAGTGAAATTTAGCTTTGAGCAAGGTCCGCACATGAAGATACACCTGCAGGCTTGCTATAGGTTAAGATGTTAAGATAAGATAGATGATTTTGTTAAGATTGGATAATGCTTGTAACTACCACCCCTGTTTCCTGCTGTATAAAACCTGTTACACGGCTCACTTTGAACCTTGCATTGTCTTGTCTCATTCATTGGGGGCTTCTCAACAGCTGGTTAGGGGACAAGGAGAAATACAGAGAGTTCCAAATTTATTAGAAGTCCATGGCATGACATAAAGGAAAATTCCTGACACAGGAAATCTTCACTTACAGTTACCAAATGAAAAAGATTATAAATAAGCATTGGACTATACTAAAAGAGGATCCTACCGATTAAATGTAATATTGTGTTCAGGGAATCTCCTAATTTAAAAAAAAAAACTTAATAAATATTTTTACCAAAGAGCAAATTCACCATAACAAAAACTTTTTGGGATGAACATGGATTTTTTTAAATGTAAAACTTGTGTAGCTTACAAAACTATTGACAAATCCCTATCTACCACTAATAAATATACCGTATTTTTCGCTCCTTAAGACGCACCTCACCATAAGACGCACCTAGTTTTTAGAGGAGGAAACCAGAAAAAAAATATTCTGAACTGTTCCATAGTGTTTCTTGCTATGGGACAGTTTGTTCAGAATATATTTTTTTAAGGATTTTTTTGTTCCTTACCAGTGTCCCTCTCCTGTCCCATAATGTGTCCCTCCCATTGTCCCATAGTGTCCCTCCCCTGTTGTCCCAAGTGTGTCCCTCCTTGGTCCCATGGTGTGTCCCTCCCCTGCCCTTGTCCCATAGTGTCCCCCCTCCCCTTGTCCCATAGTGTCCCCCCTCCCCTTGTCCCATAGTGTCCCCCTCCCCTTGTCCCATAGTGTTCCCTCCCTTTCTCCCATAGTGTCCCTCTCCCTGTCCCATAGATCTCCCTTGTCCCAAGTCCCTCCTGTCCCATAGGCTGCCCTCCCTTGTCCCATAGTGTCCCTCCCTGTCCCATATAGAGTTGCCCCCTCCCCTGTCCCATAGTGTCCTATAGAGTCCCTCCCTCCCTTGTCCCAAGTAGTGTCCCTCTCCCTTGTCCCATAGAGTCCCCTGTCCCTCGGTGTCCCATAGTGTGCCCTGCAGTGCCCTCCCCTTGTCCCATAGAGTCCTCCCTCCCCTTGTCCCATAGAGTCCTTTCTCCCCTTGTCTCATAGTGTCCCCCCCTCCCCTTGTCCCATAATTACTTACCTGCCTTGTAGCATGGGCCGGCTTCACCGGACAACAAGAAATGAAATGGGCGTTTTACCTTAAAACGTTAAACCCAACTGGTTTAAACACTGATTTCGAACTTTACCATTTCTTGTTAATTTTTCCACATTTTATTAGCTATTTTTTTTATCAAATCCTACCCAGACCTCTTTGTATTAGGATTTTTTATGACTTAGATTTTTTTACACTTGTATTTATATTCATTATGCTCCTAGTTTTTCCATGTGTTTTATCTTTTTGAATGTATGTATTATTTTCTATTTTTTTGGTTTGTACTTAAGAGGGAATCTCTATCTAAACTCTTTACATAGGATAGTTATTTTCTTGTGTCAGAAAATACTGTTCAAAAGTACAGTTTAGTTTTAGCCTCTGGAACTGGCCCTTTAGGATGTTAAGTAACTAGAGAACCTAATGGCATCTGGAAAAAACAAACATAACTATTGATATTTGTTGGATTAAAGGGGGTTTTGGTGACCATGGATGAATTATGGATGAAAATTAGACATATGCAATTTGTTTCCGAATGCTTCCGAATGTCCGAATTGCCAAAGTGCTTTGGATTTCTGAAAAGTGGCAAAACAGGAGAGGCAGGGAAAATTACGGGAATGATTACAGGAATCTAACCCTAACCCTTACCCCAACCTTCCTCTAACCCTACCCCTACCCCTAACCCTGGTGGGGTTAGGGTTATGGGTAGGGAATTGCCTGAAGTCCTGAATTCCCGAAGTGCCAAAGTCCCGAATTGCCAAACCGAATTGCCGAATTTCCAAAATGCCAAACCGAACCACCGAATTGCCGAAGTCCCGAATAGCTGAAGTCCCAAATTTTGGAAGTGCCAAACCGAACCAAATTTTTTGCCCATGCACATCCCTAATGAAAGATGAAGATCCAAAAGGTAATGTTAGAATTGTTTCAAGATAATTGTATACCTCTGCTGTTGTAATTAAGAAAGGAGAGTAATTGAAGTAAATCCTATTCTCACCCCTTCCATCTATGTATCTGCAGTAAGTCACACAGTTTGCTCTACAACTATGTTGGCAGTATATATATCGAGCCTTTCACCCAATGGGCCATGAACAAATTGGATTAGCTGGGGGCAAACCTCGTACCCATCACAGTCATTTTGAGTGTTTATGGTCTGCACCATTATAGTTTTATGTTTTTTTTTCTATTTTTGAAAATGTCAAAATACCAGAGTATTGCAGTATGCAATGATACATTTTTTATTGGACTAACAGTACTTAAAAAGCCAAGCATTTGAGAGTTTTCCTCTTTTTCTCAGATCTGAAGCAACACTGATCAGTATTGCTTCAGACCTGAGGAATAGAATAAAACTATTGAAAGCTTTTGAGTGTTATGTTAGACCAATAAATGTTAGACCAATAAAAAAAAAGTATCATTGCATACTGCTTTGCCTGGACGAATTGCTATCATTGAAGGAAAAATTAATTCCCAAGTTTATCAAGACATTTTGCAGGAGAACTTAAGGCCATCCGTCTACCAGTTGAAGCTCAACAGAAGATGAGTGTTGCAACAGGACAATGACCCAAAGCATAGAAGTAAATCAACAACAGAATGGCTTTAACAGAAGAAAATACGTCTTCTGAAGTGGCCCAGTCAGAGTCCTGACCTCAACCCGATTGAGATGCTGTGGCATGACCTCAAGAAAGCGATTCACACCAGACATCCCAAGAATATTGCTGAACTGAAACAGTTCTGTAAAGAGGAATGGTCAAGAATTACTCCTGACCGTTGTGCACGTCTGATCTGCAACTACAGGAAACGTTTGGTTGAAGTTATTGCTGCCAAAGGAGGTTCAACCAGTTATTAAATCCAAGGGTTCACATACTTTTTCCACCTGCACTGTGAATGTTTATATGGTGTGTTCAATAAAAACATGGCAACATTTCATTCTTTGTGTGTTATTAGTTTAAGCAGACTGTGATTGTCTATTGTGACTTAAATGATGATCAGATCACATGTTATGACCAATTTGTGCAGAAATCCATATCATTCCAAAGGGTTCACATACTTTTTCTTGCAACTATACCTACTTGTTCACTGATAATTTTCATATCATTCACTGTTACCTTGCTGCCACAGTATCTATCATTAGATACAAGAAGGACTGAACACCTTCCTTTATTAGATCTTTTTTTATTATTATTCTATTTTTCTCTATCTTACTAAATGACATTAAAAGTTAAGTTTTATCCTGGGCACTAATTTTAATAACTTTCTCAATTAAGAGATATTTGCGGGTAGATTTTGTTTTCTCTTTTTCTATAAAACATGATAAGGGACTAAAGTGAATAAGGGGAGAAGGACTAATCTATAGTTTAATATATCACTTGCAGAAATCTGAATTGATCCTTATTGTGACATGGCAATAGTAAAACAAACAGCTATATTAAGCTGCATGTGGTTTTCTTTCTAGAAGCTCCTATGTACTTTGACGTACAGTGGGTAGGATGATCTTATGATACATCTTTAGAGCTAAAACTGTCTTAAAACAACACTCTGCTCTGTCCAAGCTGAAGGTTTAGCTTTTAAGAATATTTTTGTTCCGTTCCCAATGATTTATATTCCTAAACAATACAGCTGGTTAAGCTAGGATACTCAGACTATCTAAAGTCACCAAACTCAATAATTGCCTAAATTGCAACTATGCTACTGATTATGGATATACATTAGCATTACCGCTGATAAAAAGAAACCCTAATTAGATAGGACAGAACAGGTACCGTTAATGACTATGTATATCCTAAACTAGAAATTAGCTGAAATTAGCTCTACTTATCCCTCGGCTATTAAGCCTACTAGATCAAACACCATTGGTATTACAATGTATTGACAACCTATTTCATGTTTCCAAACAACTACTATTCTAACCATAATAAAAGTATAGGGACCCTGAACAAGCTATAAGCTCATCTGTGAAACAGTCTCCATTACCATGTCCAGAAGTTAGCAAGAAGTCCAATTACACATATCTTCTAAAGACAGAGTATGTTATGCACATATACACATAGCACCCACACATACAAACACATTCAGAAACAGTATACACACATACTGCTATACATACACAATGATACATACACAATCAGATATAGCACACACTTTTTTTTTATTTATTATTGAATTGGGGAAATGTACCCTTCCAAATAATTTCTCTTATATCATTCCCTGTAATGTCATGCATATATAATTGATTATACAAATTAGCATGACCTTTATTTTTTTAAGGGACAACCGTAAGCACAGCGCAAAAATGAATATAAAGTAAGGGTTTACAAAAGGGAAACGTGATCCAAGAGGCAGTAAACATCTTGTAAACATCTTTTTTGCTGTATCAAAAAAAGCCACGTGGCATGAACAAAAAAAAAGGCAGTTATAACATGAAGTGTCATGTATAGACACATACAGTTATAACATGAAGTGTCATGTATAGACACATACATGGGATATGGTTTAAATGATGTGCATCATGTATTTGTATCTGATGGCAGAATAAAAGCAGTTTATATGTGTATCTGAATATAAAGGATAAATGGAAAACAAAACATAACCACAAAGACTTTTTTGTGCTCTGGAGTGCCTGGACCTCTTTCTATTTTTTGCCTCATCAAGTGAGGTAGATGATAACAGACTGTAAGGGAGCATAGACATGTTTCTGTGCCTAGCCAAAGTTGCAGTCCTAGACTGACAACCCACTCGGAGCTACCAGGGAGCACACTGGACCACCAAAGGGCAGGGTTATGGCCCCCTCTCATGCCCTAGATTTAAGCGGGGGAGGGGCAACAATAAAAAAAGTATTATACATACACAATGCATTAGAGTATGTGGGGAGATTGGACAGAGAAACACAGCCTCCCTACACAGGGTCACCCCAAAGTCAATCGCCCACACTGTGAGAAGCTGTTGAAATAGATCATCCCATATGTCACCATTAAAGTACCAAGGAAGAGGTATGACTCTTTCTAGAAAGGATTAGATCTATGTTGTGTTGCTGGCCTCCTTCTGTAACACTACCAATGTGTCAAGCCTTCAATGCAAAAATGACCGCTGGCTTCCAGCTACTTTCATCATCTGTTATTTGAAGATAATTTTATTATCAGCATACTAACTACTACCTTAACTGTCAAGGCCTTGATACTGGTCAAGTCATTTTGTGTTTTAAGGGAATACAATTTGAGCCCCCTGCTATAAAATCTAGATCTAGGGACTCCAAAGTTAGAAAGACTACAGAATACAGTAATACTTGTGATAATTAAATTTGTTTATTTAGGTGATATATAGATCCTAGATGAGAGTGAAGCGCTAGGTGAAAAAAGAACCATGCATAAATGATAATGCTTACCCCTTGCACTCCACTCTCATAGATCTAGGATCTATATATCCCCTATTTATCACGAGTTTAGGTGTGGTATTCCCACACAAGTGTTGTTAGAGCTGCTCTTGTATATATTTTTAGCGCTACATACACAATTATCTTTTTGCTAAATGTGTTTATTTATGTATATATGTATGTATTAATTTATTTTTAAGTCAGGGACCTTTTTTTCATTTTCAAAGCTAGCTACTTTTAATATCAAAAAGTCATGTTTTAAAAGAGTGTCCATTTTTTTTTGTTTAAATCGACACTTTAAAGAAAAAACTGCCTATTCCCCTCACCACAGAAAATTCCATTGAAGTGCTTACTAGAATGAGTTCTGTAGTAGCATGCTAATAACATACTTACCTCAGAGTCACTTCAGTATTCAGCGCACCTTTGTCATTCCTGGATGATTCCAGTATTATCATGCACACTCAGTTAAAAGCACAGGAATGATATATTGAAAAATACATTATTGTGGGCATTCCTTTACTAAGGGCATACAAGCAAATCCAGCCCCACCTACACCACTGCATGGGTTAATTTCAATTACATGGCATGCCCTGTATTTGTCCATACAATGTATATCACATAATAAACACTATTAAGCATATTAGAACTTCAAATAAAAATAAAAAATAAAAAAACCATAACCTAACAAATATGTTAGCTATTGAGTTGTGCAAAAATAGTTTCAAAAGTTCTGCTTTACCCCCTTAGTAACCAAATCGCTTTTCAATTTTCTTACCGTTAAGAACCAGGGCTGTTTTTACATTTCTGCAGTGTTTGTGTTTAGCTGTAATTTTCCTCTTACTCATTTACTGTACCCACACATATTATATACCATTTTCTCACCATTAAATGGTCTTTCTTGAGATACCATCATTTACATAATATCATAACTTACTATAAAAAAATTATAAAATATGATGAAGATTTTTTGAAAAACACACTTTTTCTAACTTGGACCCCCAAAATCTGTTAGGCATCTATAACCGCCAAAAAACACCCATCCTAAATAGTTCCTAAATTTTGTCCTGATTTTAGAAATACCCATTGTTAACATGCTCTTAGCTTTTTTGGAAAGTTATAGAGCTATAAATACAAAACCCAAACCATTTTTTTTTTCAAAATTAATGCAAGTTACATTGCAACACTTATATCTGTCAGGAATCCCTGAATAACCCTTCACATGTATATATTTCTTAAAAAAAGACAACCTAAGGTATTAAATATGGGGTATTTTGACTCTTTTCATGCAACCATTTTGCCACCAATCTATGCCAAATTAAAAAAAAAAAAAAAATTATGTTTTTGACACGCATAACAATTTAAGAAATACATCTACTGAGAACTTTAAGGGTTACTGCCAAAGAACACCCAAATATGTGTTCAGCAACATCTCCTGAGTACAGTGATACCACCCATATTTCTGTGTGTCAAGTTCTCTGGGGGCTAAAATAACTTAATTGGAAGGTGCGCATTCCAGTTTTCCAACTTGGAATTTTTACAGCTTTTGAAGCTGGCCAAAGTAATTTACCCCATCAAACCATATATTTTTGAAAAGTAGACAACCCAGGGTATTCAATATGGAGTATGTCCAGTCTTTTTAGTAGCCACTTAGTCACAAACACTGGCCAAAGTTAGCATTTATATTTGTTTGTGTGTTAAAAATGCAAAAAACTATTATGAACGCTAATTTTGGCCAGTGTTTGTGACTAAGTTGCTACTAAAAAAAAGACTTAAAAACCCCATTTGTAATACCTTGGGTTGTCTTTTTTTGCAAATGGCATGCCATCATGGGGGTAATTTTCATTCATGGGCTACCATATGCTCTCAAAGGCAACATAACCAATCTGGCAAAATCTATGTGAAAAAACTGCCTTATATTTGACCCTGTAACTTTCAAAAACACTGTAAAACCTGTACATGGGGGGGAGGAAGGGGATACTGTTATACTCAGGAGCCTTTGCTGAACACAAATATTAGTGTTTCAAAACAGTAAAACGTATTACAGCAATGATATCATCAGTGAAAGTGACGTTTGTGTGTGAAAAATGAAAAAAATGGCACTTTCACTGACAATATCATCACTGTGATATGTTTTACTGTTTTGAAACACTAATATTTGTGTTCAGCGAAGTCTACTGAGTAAAACAGCACCCCCCACCCCCAATGTAGAGGTTTTAGGGTGTCTTGGAAAGTTACAGGGTTAAATATAGTGCTAGCAAATTAAATTCTCAGGACTTTCAGTCTGGGTTGTCAGGCAGGTCCCCCAAATTGCAATCAATAAAATTACTAAATTATGTAAAAATATTACATAAATATGCATGTAGAATTTAAATATATACACATATATATTTGAAGTCTACGTTTATATTTATGAAATTATTTATGTAATTATATATATGGACATGTATATTTTGTATTATTTTTATTTATTTATATATACACATAGAATATAAATTTTGAATAAAATGACATATATATATATATATAATTATTTAAAAAAAAATTATATAATTCTTTAATTTATTTTTAAGTAATTATTATTTATTTTTTCTAATAATATATATACACAATATCTATCTATATATATATATATATAGTTATTATATATATTATATATATATACACACATGTGTAATGTTTATATATATATACATACACACGTGTGTAATTTTACTCTAAGTGTATGTTTATATTAATATATGTATATATTAATTAAAAAATACACTTAGTATGACGTTATATATAAGATATATATATATATATATATATAGATAGATATAGATATATACATATTATATATAGCTATTAGATCTAATATATATATTTATTTATATATATATATATATATATATATATATATACACACTTATATATATTTGTGTTCGGGGCAACATCGATTATGGTAAACGTAAGACTGTGATGTCGAATAACCTGTTATAGGAAAAAATCGATTGAGTTGTGCAAGAAACCAGCAATGATGTGGTAGGCCTGTAGATAAAAGTGGGCCTACTCTGGTAGAATAAAATGAATAAAGAATGTGGAGGGGGAGCGAGAGGGCATGCAGATCGCCAGACCGTTGACAGTATGGTAGGAAAGGGGTGGTCCCTTTAAAGGTCACACATGACCCTCCCACAACTACAGGCAACACCTTAACATATATATTTTTTCTAATTTCCTAACTTTATTTTTTTCATTTTTACTTTTTTCACCAGCAGGGGCATTGCCTGTCAGTTCAGGCAGTCCCCCTGCTGGCAGCACTATGGACACCTATTGCAGCCATGTGACTGCTCTTTAAGAGCAGTCACGTGGTCCCTAGAGGTCCTAATTTGCAGAGGGGACTGTCTGGGCTGTCAGATAGTCCCTCCAAGGAAGAAGAAGACCGATCGCTGGCAGGTGAACGGCGGCGATCGGGTAATTACATATACAGGGAGAGGGAGTGAGAGGGAAGGGGTTAATTTTTTTTCCAATTGTTTACTCTTTTTTTTTAATTAAATTTTTTCTTCACTGAGTGCCTCAATCCTTCGAGGCACTGAGCACTGGCAGAGCATCGGAAGCCTTCCTGATGTCTTCCGATGATTTGCCTCACTGCCGGACGTCACATGGGCAGTGAGGGAGGGTGTACTGCAGGATGCCTCGACATCGAGGCATCGCTGCAATACCGTTGGAACGGTTGGAAGCGATCATGATCGCTTCCAGCGCTCTAATTCGCTGCGGATGTATCAGGTACGTCAGCGGTCCTTAATGACCATTTTTTGTCGGATGCACCTGATACGTCCAAGGTTGGGAAGGGGTTAAACTATGTTTATAATGCTAGTTGAATACCTTAGGTCTACTTGTGTAATGACTGCTTAGCGAGTGTCCAGTTTCAAATTATCCTGGGCGATTGGTGGGTTCCACACACCTGTTATTTCTGAAATCTTTCCATTTAAGTAGTTGATTAACAGTTTTCTTTTAGTCTTTGCTATGACTGTATTCATTTTAAACCCCTTTATATAGCTATTAAAAGAAAAACCTTAAAGAGACTTTCCTTTTAAACTATAAAACATTAAAAATACATTAACATTATACAAAATCACAGAGTGGCCATAGACTATATAAAACATATCCACACAAAGTCATAATTAACATTGTTATTTAAAAACCTTGAGTGTAAAAGTATGTACCAGTTAATCCTCTGGTCTTAACCTACTTCCTGCTCATTTTTTCATTTAACCAGTCTCATCATCAATAACCAAAATGAACAAAATGAGCTGGAGTTTATGGCAGGACTGACATTAACACACGACTCGTTTCCAAAGCCAGTACAAAAATATGTCTAAACTGAAAAAAATACAACTAGGCCCTGATACAATGTATCTACTGAACCCATTTTGACTGAAAAAAATACACCCACACCCAGATCTGTTAGCTCTGCCTATATGATTGAATCCATATAGTTATATTTTAAACATGTAAACTCTATTTTGGATGTGTATACTATGTTTACATGTAATGTCAGTTAACCTAACATCAGCTGGACTGTAATAGAGCTATTGCAACCAATTTAAAAGTGATTGAGCATGTTTCTTCATATATGAAGTTGAATGTTTGGATTCTAAAATATTAAAATTATGTTATGTAATAAACAAAGTCGTGGTTTATTTACAGAGGTAAGGCTGCATGAAAATGCAGTTGACATTTACTAGCTAGTTACCAAACCAGTTCTAGAAAGGTAAGTCCATTGTTTTGCGTATTGATGTTTGGTAGATGTAGGAAAGAATATAGAAACGTGTGTAAGTGCATACACAATATAGTGTCTTAACTGATAGAGGGAATAGTTATTTTAAAATATATATGTATATATAATTTTTTAAGAAGTAGGAAAATAAAATGAAAGAAAAAACAAAAGTAAAGAATGTTGTTGAAATCAGTCAAAGAAATTAAATGAATAAGTGAACGGTTTCTTATTCCAGTAAACAAATAATATGTGAGTGAGCTGCATTCGGACCACGAAAAGAACCAAGAATTAAATGTGCCCCTAGCTGACCAGCATATACATATATCATTGGCCTGGTGTAATGAAGATTACCTGATAAAGATCACAATATGACAGTTTTCCTTTTGCAATGGCTGCTGAACAGCCAGAAACTGTTTTCCGCGGCCAGCCAACTATTGATCCAGTTCTCTCCTGTCAGTGATGCAGTTAATGGGAATTCCACAGGCAAATAAAAGCTACATTTTGTCTTCATTTTCATCTGAAATATGAGCTGGTCTTTTGTACTCTAGACAGTCATTTATTACTCATTTTCTTTTATTGATGTTTATGAGCTGAAACATAAAATGATTCTCAAATACAGTTTAATTGAGGCAGCAGTTGACATTGTGACCATGATTACTGATGCGCCATAAACTGCATTAAGACTGTGAAACAAGGTTGGGTTTCATTTGTGGTTTTGGGATTCTAAACTGTATTTAACATTAAACTCAGCTAAATATGAAGAAGTACATTAATTTGTCATCGCAGCCAATATACAGTAACACGTTCATGAAAAAAACAAAACATTAGGAAATAATCTTTTACATCTTGTTTGTTTTTACCCTCTCCCTCTCTCTGTATCACCCTCCTCTCTCTCTTTCTCTCTCTTTATATATATATATATATATATATATATACAGACATAATTTTAAGTATATATATATATATCTATATATATATATATATATGCTTTCTAGCTGCATCTGCACAGATGGTGATGTCATCCATTTAGTTACTTCCTGTAATGAACAGGGAAGAAAGTACAATTTGTCTCCATCGAGGGATGAGGGAACATAATATCAGCCAGAACTGGGACATACATATTCCAGTCTGTCCAAGATTAGTCAGAGCTGCTCTGCTCTCTCCCAAGCTAAATTCATGGCACTCTTTGAAATACCTGCTGCCAGAGGGTGTAACTCTCCGATATGTATGTCCTAGTACTGCCTTAAAGAAACACTCTGATAATATAAATACATAGAATAAAAATATTAATTTAGTAGATATGCCCCAAACAAAATATGCATGTAAAAGCTGCAGATCCAATATTTGCAGCTACTGCAAGGACTCATTAGCTTCCCTAGTCCAGATATTCTGTGCTGACCAATCACAGACTTCAAAATGTAGCTCCATGAGATGTCTTTGCAAAGCTGATGCTCTTGGCAATTGCCTGCCTCTTGAGTTTATCAACACTGAGCTGAACTGCCAGGAAATAAAAGGACTGGTTGTCTGAATGACAGCCGGGGGGAGGGATGTAATCAGGTACATTTTTAAATCTGGTAGAAATCTTCACTTTTTTGTAAAATGGAAAAGAGGACACGCTCTTCACACATAAAGCATGCTAAAGTGCTATAGAGATCTGGAGTGTCCCTTTAACTTTTAACACCTCCACAAGAGTCCTACACGACATTAAACCTTGCTCTATCCCAAACCCTTACATTCACCCTAACCCTAACACTAACCATAACCTTACACTAAAATAGAATGTAATATAAACAGTTCATAGGAGACAATAGTAGGGCTCTGGAGACCCAAACATAAACCAAATGTCACTCTAATAATTTATTATGGCTTTATTTTCCCTTACCACACTGTTCACCTCTATATATTCTGCATATAAATAAATAATTTTGTATTGCTATAATTCATGGAATACACTTTATCAAAGTATTATTATTTTTGCTTCGCTAGTGCATTTTAATTAGCCTGAGTAACTGTCTGTGGAACAGTTTCTATAAACAGCAATAAGGGAGCTTGAGGTAATCAATTCATTTGTAAAATTGTAAGTACAATCAATACTGCAGGGAAGTATTTTTATAAGCAGTTATTAACTCATAAGCTACACTGTATCTCATCTCATTTCAACAGCAGCTGAGGTCTCCATTTTACCCTCGAGACTCCTGCAGGTCCTATTATGAGAATCATAAATAATATGTGCTAATGAGATATGAATTGATTATGTTGGAAAAGCTGACATTTTCATCCATCATTCTAAATGATGTTTAACAATGGATTACCAGCCAGTAATTCCTCTGATATGAGATTAAATAAAATAGCAGGCTGTTTCAGTAGGCTAGCTGTAGGAGATGGCAATAAATCTGTTCAATTACTGTATTACCAATCCGTTTTTCACTGCTAAGGATATTATTATTTCATTTAGACTTGTTCATGCATCATAGATTATTTTATTTCAGTCAGTCAATGAAGGAAACAGCAGTATTTTATTCACTGAACCACAAAGAACTATGGTTGTGGAATATACAGTAAATGTTCATTGGACGACCTCCGTCTCATAGAGAGAAGGTTATTTCGGCATTGGACACCGATGTCTATTTTATATAGCAGAAATATGCATTCTTATCTTCATTTGTTTTCTTGATTACTTAAAACAGACCTTTATAAATAGTTTTAGAAGTGGATTATGTATGAGTAAATTATTGGATAATACTAGATTTGTAAGTAGCCTGTTATCTAAGAAGTTTCTTTTCTCATATCTTTAATTTATAATCTTATAACCTGTTACTTTATTGAAAGCTCCTCTTCCAAGCCATTCTTTTCGTCTTTATGTTCTAAGTGTTTCCACGTAGATTTGCGAAAAGTGAAAATGTGAAGAGCTAATGTTTCAAAAAGACATTCCAGGAAAGGCACCATTAATGTACACCATGATATAATCATAATTATCACTAACATAATCAGTGAACAACACCTGTAACATGCAAACAAGAGGAGAGCAGCATACAAGAGCTTGTCACAGTCTATTTAGACATTTCTCATACATGCATGTTTAAAGTACACATTGGTACATACATTACATTACATACATTGTACATAAATTCTCAATCTCTCTCTCTCCTCTGGTATATTTCAATTGCCCTTCAAACATGCAACTGTAACCCAAATTCTAAAGAAGCCAAACCTTGACCCTTACTCCCCATCCAACTACCGTCCTAACTCGCTATTGCCTTTTGCATCCAAGATCCTTGAAAAAATTGTGTATGCGAGATTGACAGACTTCCTCTAGTACAACTCTATGCTAGACCCGCTTCAGTCTGGTTTCTGCGCTAAGCACTCTGTGGAAATTGCACTGACCAAAGTATCCAATGATCTACTCGCTGCAAAATCTCGTGGTCACTACTCTATCCTAATTCTCCTTGACCTGTCTGCGGCTTTTGACACTGTTGATCATCAACAGCTTCTGCTCATCCTCCGCAATATCAGTCTACAAGATATTGCTCTCTCCTGGTGCTCCTCCTACCTCTCCCAGCGCTCTTTCAGTGTTTCTTTCTCTGGCTCTGCTTCTTCTCCCTGATTCCTCTCTGTTGGTGTCCCCCAAGGTTCAGTCCTTGGTCCCCTACTGTTCTCCATGTATACTGCCTCCCTTGGTAAACTCATTAGCTCCTTTGGCTTCCAATATCATTTCTATGCAGATGACACGCAAATCTACCTGTCCTCTCCTGATCTCTCCCCGTCCCTCTTGACTAGTGTCTCTGACTGTCTCTCTGCTGTTTCTAACTGGATGGCTGCCCACTTCCTTAAACTAAACTTGACCAAAACTGAAATTTTGCTCTTTCCTCCCTCAAGTGTTGTAACTCCTGTGTCTGTCTCACTCCAAGTCAACGGTGCTACCATCAGCTCCACCACGCAGGCTCGCTGCCTAGTTGTTCTCTTTGACTCCGACCTCTCCTTCAAGCCTCCTGTTCAATCTATCGCCAAATCCTGTCATTTCCATCACAAAAACATTGTGCGCATCCGCCCCTACTTAACGCCAGATGCGACTAAGGTGTTGGTCCATTCCACTGTCCTTTCACGCCTTGACTACTGTAATCCGCTTCTCAGTGGTCTTACGTGCTCCCAACTAGCACTGTTACAGTCCATAATGAATGCGGCGGTGAGGCTCATCTTCCTGTCCGCCCGCACCTCCCATGCCTCACCCTTCTGTCAGTCCCTACATTGGCTTCCTATAAATATAGAGCACAATTTAAAATTCTGGTTCTTGCTTTCAAATCTCTACATAATGCTGCTCCCACCTATCTATCCTCCCTTTTACACAAATATGTCCCGTCTAGGCCCTTACGATCTGCTGAAGACTTACGTCTATCTTCTGTCTGTACTCCCACCTCTGATGCTCGCCTTCAAGATTTCTCGAGGGCTGCACCGTTCCTGTGGAACTGGCTTCCCTCCTCCGTTAGATGCTCACCCAGTCTCCACTCCTTAAAAAAATCGTTAAAAACTCACTTCTTCATAAAAGCGTATCAATTCAACTGTTAAGAGCTCCTGACTGATTCCTCTTCTGCAACTGTCACTAGTCTAATACTATCCTTACCTTTTTGTGTCATTTTACCCCACTCCCTCTAGCATGTAAGCTCATTGAGCAGGGCCCTCAACCCCTCTGTTTCTGTGTGTCCAACTTGTCTCGTTACAACTACATGACTGTTCGTCCACCCATTGTAAAGCTATGCAGAATTTGACGGCGCTCTATAAATATCATAATAATAATAATAATTACAACTGCTTCACATGAATACTAATTTATTAAGTGGTGGCTATCATGATGATAACATCATAAATATGACATTTGATAACTATTTAGAGTCTGTTACTCAGAATGACCAGAACATTTCTAAATACAAAGTTAAAAAGGAGGATGGTGATGAACAGATAATAATCCTGGAAATACATATTTTATAGATAATTATTCAATAATTATTTTATCCATCTTCTCATAACTTTGCAACTTAATGTACAGCTTCCTAGAGGTATGTCATGGGAGAATTTTCCATCATTCCAATGATTCATAACTTCATTAGTGCAAGCAATTTAGTCATATATAAAGTTAAAATAGTGATATACACTGCTACACAAACACCTGTAGAAATACTGTATGTATATAAACCAAGCAATTCACTGTCTTGGTATTGAGCTCAGTTGGTCACCATGATCTCACAATCTGTCATAGTCAGGCATTATGTTTGCAAGACTTTCAAGGCACAATTTCTGCTGTACAGCAGGGTTTGAGCAATGCTTGACAGAATCAAACTTAGGTTCAGGCAACATTAAGTTGACCAAAATTAAACATAAACCTAAGTTAAGGGACACTACATGCACCCAGATAACTTCATCTCAATTACCAGGTTCTGGAAAGGGTAACCCTCTAGTGAGAGGAGGGAATAGGGAAAATATTATTTTACAGAGAGAAGCCTGTTGGACATACCTGTTGGATACAGTGACCCCTCATGGTCTCAAAGAAAAGCTTGAATGGATCTGGTTCCTGTAGGTATTTAATTTTGCGCCCACCGTATGGTGAATATTTTTCCTACTATTGTCATTCTTGTTAGGGAAATACGTTTGTATATATTGTGTGTATATACTTAAAAATAATAAGGTGCGCTGTGTCTTTAAGACCCAAAAATATATAAAGTGCAACTAAGTGCAAACAAATTGATAAAGTGCAAAGTGATACAAAGTGCACTTAAAGTGTAGAATATCAGTATAAAATATTATACATACATATGGCCTCTCAACTCCAAATATACATAGAAAGGAAAAGAGACATAAAAAAACCAATAGTGTGAAACCGTATTAAAATGGTAGTATGGATAATAAATGCCAAATATTGCACTCATTGTATTGTGTATACAATACACAAGATCCAGCGCACTCACCTATCCACTAAACATCACGTAAAGTTACGCACCTGATGTCACGCACCCGAGAAAGCTCCTCCCCCTGGAAGTTTGAGGAAACAGACGGCCAACAGACGGCAATTACGGCGGCGAATCCGCAGAGGGACAGGTCGACACCCTTATGCTGTATGCTACCGAAGGCTCTGTAACTGAATACTAAGTGTGGAGGAAGGTGATATATTGGTGCTGTGCTGGGCAATAAAGATTTTGGAATATTTTTTCGTCTGTGCAGTCCTACATTTGAAGAAGCTGTTAAAGCTAGAGCAGGCTTATTCTGCTCTACTTTTGTGAGTGCAATATTTGGCATTTATTATCCATACTACCATTTTAATACGGTTTAACACTATTGGTTTTTTTATGTCTCTTTTCCTTTCTATGTATATTTGGAGTTGAGAGGCCATATGTATGTATAATATTTTATACTGATATTCTACACTTTAAGTGCACTTTGTATCACTTTGCACTTTATCAATTTGTTTGCACTTAGTTGCACTTTATATATTTTTGGGTCTTAAAGACACAGCGCACCTTATTATTTTTAAGTATATTCACTAAAGTGTTTGGAGGAGTTTTACACTTGTTTTTGGTGCAGCTCTTTTTTATATTAACAGGTTGTTTTGTTTTATTTTAGACGATTTTATTACGAGCGCCTACTTTTTACTTGTTTTCTGTGTATATTGTGTGTATATGCAAACTTCACTGTACTTGTATCCACATTGTATTTGAATGGGAGCTCCTTCTGTTGCTTAGAAATTGTTTTACTTATTTATTCCTGCTTGCTTTAGTATAATCTTTCCCAGGGCTTTTGTTTATGTTATTTTTACTGTTGTTTGTGTTTAATTGCGTTAGCCTCCTACTTGGCTTCACATTTTAGTTTTGATGTTCTCCGATCTCCTATGCAGCTAGGAGATGGGGTTTAAGCATTTCTTTATGTTTGTTTATCGTTGCTTAGTAATGTGACATCATGATGCACAATGTTATGTATGATGGGAAAAGCGGCAAGATGGCGGCCGGACCCCAGGAGGATTCCTATTCTTCACTTTGGGCAGAGAGGGGAGTAAAATTCTGCTATTCAATCACATGGTCTCATTTGATTATTTTTATATGGGAAAGCGTTTGATTGGTTAAGTTCATCAATTGGGGAGGGTGGGGGGGCAATCCACTGAGACTGACGTTGAGAGAGTGAATAAGTAAGTAAACTACCTATTTTACTCCCTACAGGTGTGGACTGGAGATCTTAATGGACATTATAGTGTTAGGAATACACATTTTAAGAACATTGACTAATGGTAGTCACTGAGAATTTGCACATTTTTCATTAAACAATCATTAGTGGTAAGTGTAAAGTTACATACAGGAGCATATTTCACAATAAGTCATACCATGCTAAACCACTTAATGCCGTTAGGGCGTTCTATGCCGTCCCCATTATAATGGTCTTTAAAGCCATTATGGCAGCATAGAAAGCACCAGCGCCCGAGGTGTACTCACCTCCACCACAATCCACTTCTGGGGGACTGCCTGACAACCCAGGCAGTACCCCCTCAGCAATTTAGGCATTGCTGCATAGGCAGCTATGCCTGCCATGTGATTGCTCTGAAAGAGCACCACTTCTTATAATGCCAAGACAATGAAGTATCCTACATGCTAATTATGGATCATCTAAAAGATTAGATGTATGTTAACTATCCTTAGAGTACTTAATGCAAAGAAACTCCATAGAGGCAAAAGAGATACAGAATGAGAGAGACAAGACTAGGTCAGGGGAAGCCAAAGACACACAAAGTCAATAAGCCAAGTCAGGTCAGGGGCAATGAAGAATAACTAATGAAGTCAAGGTAAAAACCATAAAAACACCAAACAAATAAATGCTCTGTTAGGGCAAACTGGAATCACAAAAATACATCATAGAGGAATTATAAAGGAAGTCCAAGTAGCATTACTTCTGTGAATACAAATACAAAAAGATAAGTCCTGCTCTCACTACCATCACTCATGGGCAGCAGCAATAACCATAGTACACATCAGCCCATTTAGTTAAAAACCAAAGGAAAAAAAGGTTGTTACTTCTGTGTCTCAAAAATTCTCAGAGTGCATTGAAAATGGACACCCATTAGCATCTGGTTGCTCTCAGGACCACGCATATATGGGAATGAATGAACTAAACAAGAAGGACTGCTCCCCGCATTAGAGTTGATACCAGTTGAAGCATGGAAAGCTGGATTGATGGTAGGATCACTGTTAGATGCAGAGAGTCTGCATTAGTCAAGGTTTTACCTAACATCACAAGTATGTTAGTGAATCCAACAGTAATCTTGTGAAATTGAAGATTGCCCTCATTTACATGATTAGATTATAATTTCACTGTAATCTGTCCAAACAGAACAGCAGTGATTGGCTGAGAACACTAGGGTGGGTTAGTCTATCAACGTCTTCCAGGTTAGACAGAATTAACATTTTGTAATAATATGAGGCCCTGTAGATAGTCTCCTCTTGGTGCTATGAAAAGCCCTTCTTTTGTCAAACTACTTCTAAACAGTCTGACAAAAAACCAACGACTAGTGCCAAGAGATTTTAGGCATGCTAACCACTACACAGAGCAATAGTAGTTTTGTAGCATGTCGCTGTAAACAAATGTTTGGCAGTTTTAGCCTATTGGAAGCCTTCTTATTACTACCTCTGCTAATGTATTGGCAAACAGTATGAATAACGCCGATGAATGCAGCAAACAAAATGGAAAGTCTCATGCTGGTATCACAGATTCGAAGGGTCTTAATGAATTAGTATAATTTCCAATAGCAGCTTTTACTTTCCATGGGAGGATTTATGTGCATTGCCTCAAGTTAAATTACTCCCATAATATTATACAGTGAGTATTTCTCTCTATTTTAGTACAATTTTCTTGTTTCATGCACAATTTCCTCTTTTCGTATGTCCCACAATAAATGGAAGTTATTGTGCATCCGGGACTTGTTTTGTATTAGCTGCCACTAGTCTTACAGTTAAAATGGAGAAAAAGGAAGGAGAAATACCACATTCTATGCTTTCAACAGACTTCAAATGCACATATGCAAAAGATACTTAATATAATTCCCAAGCCTTATGGATGCTCAGTTTCATCTCCCAGCATAATTAGACTGCCAAGTATTAAGCAGTGTTCCATCACTTGTCTTTTCCTCTGCTAAGCAAAGTGCTTTTTGCTTGTTGATTTTATTTATATAGCCATCATTCATTTCTCTGTGGAAGATTAGGTAACCCATTAATGACCACATGCAAGATCAGGCAGTTTAACCCTTCAACGCCTGTTGATAGCATAGCCCGTCATGCATTAAAAGCACCAGCAAGTCAAATCCCTGCTGGTACCAAAGAGCCCCAGGTATCATTGGATACCCAAGTTCCCTTTGTCAGATGGGGACACAATTAGTGGCCCCAGACTGAAATTTGAGCTATGTGCTGCACTCAAAGTGAGAGCTGCACACATTATTTAAATCCATTTAAATACCGTGGCTGAGCGATCACACCCAGTAATGGTAACTCTGAATCTGTCCTCAACCAGCCCCAGCTTAAAACAGTGATATCCACGGATCTTTCAATATGTCGTATGGGGTCACACTTGGTGGCCCTTTGAATCATTGTGGCTGAGCAAGATTGGTCAGCCATGGTGATTCTGAGTCTGCCCCCAATCAGGGACATTTTAGCCACGAGGCAAACAAGGCATTTGCCTTGGGCGGCATTTTCCCGGGTGGCGGCCCCCAAATAACCGCCCCCAAATGCCCAGGGCAAATGCCTTGTTAGCCTTGCGGCTAAAAGTCCAGGCAGGCAGGCGGGCGGGCGGCACTTGGCGAGAGCGAGGGAGCACTTCCCCCTGAGCTCTCTGCTCAGCTCCCTCGCGCGCCGCCCGCAGAGTGAGCTCTGGGAGCCGGAATATGACATCATATTCCGGATCCCAGCATCACTCTGCGAGCGGCGCCCAAGTGAGCTGAGCAGAGAGCTCAGAGGAAAGTGCTCCCTCGCCAGTGCCACCCGACCGACCGCCCAGCAGCCACTGGACCCCCAGGGAGAGGAAGAACCCCCTCCCCCCCAGCATTCCTAAAGGTAAGGAGGCTGGGGGGGGGAGTTAAAAAGAAGGTGAGTGTGTTAATGTTAGTGTGTGTGTGTGTGTGTGTGTGTGTCTGACTGTGTGTCTGTGTGTCTGTTAGTGAGTGTGTCTGTTAGTGAGTGTCTGTTAGTGTCTGTTAGTGTGTGTGTCTATTAGTGAGTGTCTGTTAGTGTGTGTGTGTGTCTGTTAGTGAGTGTGTCTGTTAGTGAGTGTGTCTGTGAGTGTCTGTTAGTGTGTGTGTCTGTTAATGTGTGTGTGTGTCTGACTGTGTGTCTGTTAGTGTGTGTGTGTGTGTGTCTGTTAGTGAGTGTCTTTTAGTGTGTGTGTGTCTGTTAGTGAGTGTGTCTGTTAGTGAGTGTGTCTGTTAGTGTGTGTCTGTTAGTGTGTGTGTGTGTCTGTTAGTGAGTTTGTGTCTGTTAGTGAGTGTGTGTATCTGTTAGTGAGTGTGTCTGTTAGTGTGTGTGTGTGTGTTTGTGTGTCTGTTTGTGTGTGTGTCTATTAGTGTGTGTCTGACTGTGTGTGTCTGTTAGTGTGTGTGTGTGTGTCTGTTAGTGTGTGTGTTAGTAAGTGTGTGTGTATGTCTGTTAGAGTGTGTTTCTGTTAGCTAGTGTATGCTTATCTGTCAGTGAATGTGTGGGGTGGCGCGCAGGGTGGGGGGGATGTCTGAGTTTTATCCTGCCTAGGGCAGCACAAAACCAAGATACACCACTGACCCCAATATGAGGGAGACCAAAGGTCTGAAAAAAACCCTGATCAGGTCTCACTGCTTGTTCATTATCTAGTAATTTCTCACATGGATTACTTTAATTCTCTACTAATTTGTTTCCCCAGAAGTCTGTAATTAATTCTGCTGCCAGCCTGATTTTTCTCTCCTGTCACTCTTCTCAGACTTCACTCCTCTGTCAATCCATACATTAGCTTCCTGTATCCTATAGATGTCAATTCAAAATACTAACCATTACCTATAAAGCTCTAAACTCTTTCTTCTGTTATATTTCTCCACTCCGCTGCTCGCACCCATACTGCAAACTCGCTCATGCAGGGCTTTTCGCAGGCAACTTCTTTTCCTTTGGAAATGCCTGCCTACCCCCATCAAACCCTTCCCCACCCCTTGCCTGTGTGTGTACGTGTGTAAAAGGGGCTATAGTATGTGTGTGTATAGACGCTGTTTATGTGAAGTTAGTCACCAAAATCAAGATGGCTGACAGGCCATGTGACCATTAAACTTTTTGTCACAAAGCATATAGAATCCCATAGGTCGCTATTATTCTGCCAAGTTTCAAGAGTTTGTTATTAGCTGTTTGAGTTTTACAGGCATTCGGAAAAAAAAATCGGAATAATAATAATACAACTATTAAAACATCTTAAAAAAAACAATAGGTTAGCCACCTAATTCCACAAAATGAAAGTTTATTCCCCCTCACATTTCCTTACCTTGGCCAGGTAGGGGGAATTTTCTTCATGCTGGCCCATAGGACTGATCATTTGATTTGCACTCACAGCAGGTGCAGACCACCCTTGTTGCTCCCTCTAGCTGGTGCCACATAAAGTATCGGAGCACTTGTGATAGACCATACAGACCAAACTAGTCCTGCGCTCAAACTCCCATTACTCCTGGGCGGCAGCAATGACTGTAGTACACATCAGCCAAAATACATATAGTAAAAACCAAAGGAAAAAAAAGTTACCTGCGCTCTTTCCACATCTCTGTATTTTTAAACAAATGGAGGTTTTTTTAGTTACCTCCAATGCCCATGAAAAGGTATGCCCACCTGCCACGTCAAGGCAAACCTCTTAGGTGGGTCCTAACTCTAACCATTCGCCTTGCTTCCTTGAGCTTCTGGCAAAGTTATCTCTAATAAAACAGAAAGGGGTATTTTTTATATACACCCCTACATGCTTATTAACCCTTAATAGGGAACACATGGGATGGGCAGCAGCATTGCAACCCAGCTTTGTGACACAAAAATGAATACAAATACAAAGAAACTAGTCCTGCACTCAAACTCCCATTACTCCTGGGTGGCAGCAATGACTATAGTACACATCAGTCAAAATACATATAGTAAAAACCAAAGAAAAAAGTTACCTTAGCTCTTTCCACATCCCTATGTATTTTTAAACACGTCTCATTAGAGATATTTTTGCCAGAAGCTCAAGGAAGCAAGACGAATGGTTAGAGTTAGGACCCACCTAAGAGGTCTGCCTTGACGTGGCAGGTGGGCTTACCCTCTCATGGCCATTGGAGGTAACTAAAAACCTAAATTTCTTTAAAAATACATAGGGATGTGGAAAGAGCGCAGGTAACTTTTTTTCTTTGGTTCATACACCTGGGTAGTCCAGTGAGATCTTTAATCACCCTACCAACTGGGAAGTATCACAGTTCCCTCTTTGATCGACAGGGAGATTATTTGATCTCCCCAGCATGCATCTGCCATTTTAAATGGAGACCTATTTTTGGACCCTGCATTCCTTCATCCCTGAGAAGAACAAATCATTCCCACACATTTAGGCTGTAGCATCAGTGAATGTCCTTCGTTGTGGGAAACAAAAACTGGGTTCTAGATGCAATAGGGGTAATTTAATTTGAAAAACACATTTCCCAAAAAATTTAATGAGTGGAATTGGTAATATGGTCATCAATTGCCCACTCATGTTTTCCTTTCATTTTTGAAAGAAAAATAAATAAAAAAATATATATATTTTTAAATTATATACACTGCTCAAAAAAATAAAGGGAACACTTAAACAACACAATGTAATTCCAAGTCAATCACACTTCTGTGAAATCAAACTGTCCACTTCGGAAGCAACACTGAGTGACAATCAATTTCACATGCTGTTGTGCAAATGGGATAGACAACAGGTGGAAAGTATAGGCAATTAGCAAGACACCCCCAATAAAGGAGTGGTTCTGCAGGTGGTGACCACAGACCACTTCTTAGTTCCTATGCTTCCTGGCTGATGTTTTTGTCACTTTTGAATGCTGGTGGTGCTTTCACTCTAGTGGTAGCATGAGATGGAGTCTACAAACCAACCAAGTGGCTCAGGTAGTGCAGCTCATCCAGGATGGCACAACAATGCGAGCTGCGGCAAGAAGGTTTGCTGTGTCTGTTAGCGTAGTGTCCAGAGCATGGAGGCGCTACCAGGAGACAGGCCAGTACATGGATGGCATGTGGAGATGTGGAGGAGGCCGTAGGAGGGCAACAACCCAGCAGCAGGACCGCTACCTCTGCCTTTGTGCAAGGAGGAACAGGAGGAGCACTGCCAGAGCACTGCAAAATGACCCCCAGCAGGCCACAAATGTGTATGTGTCTGCTCAAACGGTCACAAACAGACTCCACGAGGGAGGCATGAGGGCCCGACGTCCACAGGTGGGGGTTGTGCTTACAGTCCAACACCGTGCAGGACGTTTGGCATTTGCCAGAGAACACCAAGATTGGAAAATTCACCACTGGCGCCCTGTGTTCTTTACAGATGAAAGCAGGTTCACACTAAGCACATGTGACAGACGTGACAGAGTCTGGAGACGAACTTTCTGCTGCCTGCAACATCCTCCAGCATGACCGGTTTGGCAGTGGGTCAGTAATGGTTTGGGGTGGCATTTCTTTGGGGGGGCCACATAGCCCTCCATGTGCTCGCCAGAGGTAGCCTGACTGCCATAAGGTACCGAGATGAGATCCTCAGACGCCTTGTGAGATCATGTGCTGCTACGGTTGGCCCTGGGTTCCTCCTAATGCAAGACAATGCTAGACCTCATGTGGCTGGAGTCTGTCAGCAGTTCCTGCAAGACGAAGGCATTGATGCTATGGACTAGCCCGCCCGTTCCCCAGACCTGAATCCAATTGAGCACATCTGGGACATCATGTCTCGCTCCATTCACCAAGGTCACGATGCACCACAGACTGTCCAGGAGTTGTCAGATGCTTTAGTCCAGGTCTGGGAGGAGATCCCTCAGGAAACCATCCGCCACCTCATCAGGAGCATGCGCAGGCATTGTAGGGAGGTCATACAGGCACGTGGAGGCCACACACACACTACTGAGCCTCATTTTGACTTGTTTTAAGGACATTACATCAAAGTTGGATCAGCCTGTAGTGTGTTTTTCCACTTTAATTTTGAGTGTGACTCCAAATCCAGACCTCCATGGGTTGAAAATTTTGATTTCCATTTTTTAATTTTTGTGTGATTTTGTCAGCACATTCAACTATGTAAAGAACAAAGTATTTCAGAAGATTATTTAATTCATTCAGATCTAGGATGTGTTATTTTTGTGTTCCCTTTATTTTTTGGAGCAGTGTGCATATATATATATATATATATATAGATATATAGATCTCTCTCTCTCTCTCTCTCTCTCTCTCTCTCTCTATATATATATATATATATATATATATATATATATATATATATACACACACACACATACATATACATATGTGTATATACATATATATTTAAATTCTATATATATATATATATTTATGTAATATTTTTAATTTTTCAAGTAATTTTATTCATTACAATTTAAGGGACCTGTCTGTTAATCAGGCAGAGAGTCCAGATAATTTAGTTTGCAAGCCCTATATTTAACTCTGTAACTTTCCAGGACACCATAAAACCTATACATTGAAATTTGTGAATTTGGCAATGTTGCTTTTGAGACTGTATGGTAGCCCAGGAATGAGAATTGCCCCCATCATGACATAACATTTGCAAAAGTAGACAACCCAAGGTATTGAAAATATGTTGAGTCTTTTTAGTGGCCAAAGCTAGCGTTCAAATTAGTTTTTTGCATTTCTTACACATAAACAAATATGAACACTAACTTTGGACAGTGTGTGTGATTAAGTGGCTACTAAAAAAGACTGGAAATTCCCCATTTGTAATACCTTGGGTTTTCAACTTTTGCAAAATGGTTTGCAATCATGGGGGTAATTCTCATTCCTGGGCTACCATATGGTCCCAAAGGTAACATAAATAACCTGGAAAATTTAAATGTGAAATAAACTGAAATGCAAGCCTTATATTTGACTGTAACTTTCGGAAAAAAAAATCACTATAAAATCTGTACATGGAGGTACTGTTATACTGTGTGAAAAACGCAAAAACAGTACTTTCACTGACGATATCATGGTTGTGATACGTTTAACTGTCTTGAAACACTAATATATTTGTATTCAGCTAAATCTCCTGAATATAACAGTACAACAAAGGTAAAAGCAGGCAACGTATGTCTGTTGGACTGTGTCTCCCTCAATAGCTGCAATCAAAGTATCTGAAACAGTGGTGCCTAATAGGTATATCCCCAGATGTTGTAGGACTACAGCTCACATTATGCGTTGCATATAAAGCATCTGTCTCATTGGAGATTCTTGGCTGATATCAGCAAATCTAATGGCTAGTGTAGGACTCACCTTTTGGGCTTGCCTTGACATGGCAGGTGAGCTTATATTCAAATGGCAATTGGAATAAAACTAAAGAGCCTCCATTTTGTTTAAATGTACATAGGGATTTAGTCCAGAGCGCAGGTAACGTTCTCTTTGTTTTTACTATGTATTTTGAACTGTTGGATACTAAGCTACTGCTGCTGTAAGCGCGATGCTTTATCTTTGTGTTTCTATATGATGCTTGTATCACACAGCTATGTTACATTGCTGCCAGCCTCCCCATGTTTGTCTTATTAAGAGTTTATAAGTATGTAGGGGCAGCACCCCTTCCTGTCTCATAACAGCAAGGTGATTCGTATGTGTTATAGCCCTATTAAGGGTTAAGTATGTAGGGGTTTATAAAACACCCTTTCATGTCTCATTAGAGATGTTTACACTTTGTCTGATACCAGCAAAGTTTATTGTATGTGTAGAAGCCCTATAAAGGGTTAAATGTGAAAGGGTTTATAAAACTAGAGATTCTTGGCTGATATCAGCATATCTAATGGCAAGTGTAGGACTCACCTTTTGAGGCTTGCCTTGACGTGGCAGGTGAGCTTATATATTCAAATGGCCATTGGAATAAAACTAAAGAGTCTCCATTTTGTTTAAATGTAAATAGGGATTTAGGCCAGAGCGCAGGTAATGTTCTCTTTGGTTAAGCTGTTTATTGTCCCTGCCTTAATTTCTTTTTTTTATCTTTCCATTCTGTCCCTGCTGTGGTGTACATAAATAAATGCTTAATAAAAAAGGTCTAATAAAATATATGTAAATATTATTTTCTCAAATTCAACAAAATATATAACAAAATGCATGAAAAAAACCCACACATCTTCATCTGTGCAAATCCAACATATCTCAATACCTATGTGTGGAAGTGTATATTTTAATAGGCATTTAACTATATACTGTAACAAAGAGAATAGAAAATTGCATTTGTCCACCTGAGTAAATGCTTTTCATTTTTCAGGAGAAGTGGTGTCAGAACCTCCGGGTCCAAATGTCATATTGGGCAGAGCCCCTCTGCTCTGACATCATGCTCAGCCGTGTTAAAGGGATGCCGTAGCAATTTTTTATTGTCACCTTGTGATACAAAGTTGCCATTTGAGCTCCCTCTTCACTGATATACTGTGAACCAGACCCTTGCATGTTATACTGACTGCCGACTTCTCCAACCCTTTGAAAATCAGACTGTTACCTGACTAACCCCTTGCTTGCTGATTCTTAAAGTTTGCTTATTTCACTCTGCCTGCTGTTTGCTTCAATTTAATGAATACAAAGACCTTCTGCAATAGCAATCACTCTCACTACAACTATCTGGATATTCTACATTATCCATATAGGTATACATTTTTTTACATAGGTCATTTATTCTGTTAAAGTGACTTACACCATCAAATGATAATTTGATGGTCACTTTGACTCTGAAATAGGATTAATACAAGTGGGATGAAAGACTTTTCATTGATCTATATTATTAGATTTTTTTTATATACAATTAACAATTAGTATTCCATCTAAATGAAAAAATGTTTCACATATTTATGCTTTTTTATAAATGTGATAAATATGATAGAATAAATAATAAAGTAAGACATGTAATTATTTAATGTCGTTGGAACTAATTTTAATTGTTTTGAAAAGTCTTCATTAAAAATATAAATAAAAAAATTAATTAATAAAAAACCGTAAAGTCAACATAACCCTCCTTTCCAAATCCCAGAGAGAAATCAGACCTGAGAGTTCTATAACAAGTTTTTGACGTATGCGGTGATGAAAAAAATAATCAATTATTTCCCTTGGGGATGGCAGATTCTATAGTACAAAAACATGACATTTTTGGGTCTATTTATCTAATTGGAAACAAAATTGTCAGTAATCATTGGACCCTAACAAAAAGTGTCAAGTGGCTCATTTTCATTTTTATTTGTTTTCCAATTCTAAAATTGTATTTATAATTGCTGCCTAAAGTTTAGAATTACACAAATAATAAAATACAAATAGGTATCCAAAATACAACTGGGTAGAAGGCATTATTTCACTAAATTATTATTTTCAAATATATTTTATTAATTGCTATTATTAGCATAAAAATAATACTTACTAAAGAAATACCAATTTATTGTATTTATCACTTGACCTAATTATGTCCTTAAAATATTTTCAAAAAATGTAACTATTCTCACAAAACACTTTAAAACAGAAAATGAAAAAAGTTATACAAACTGGTAATGAAATACAATATAAAATTAAAGGAAATTATTTGTTGTGGAAATTATTTTTTCTTTAAGAGCCACTGCGGGTTATAAAAGCTAAAGGATGCATCTGACACAGCATCATGCACAAACATAGCCTTGCTGTTTTTGCTTTTATTTTTACATTATTAAAAAACATCTATCTATCTATCTTCAAAATAATGTAAAAATAAAAGCAAATAATAGGCAAGGATGACCAGTAGGGTGATAAATGATGGCAATTCTTAATGGAGTGAATTTAAATAGGCAGACAATGAACTTAAAACAAAGGAAAATATAACGTAGGGGTAGGAAAGATTGAGTCAAAAGTACATTTAGGGGAAGAAAGATGCTTTCACCGCCTCCTTTACCGTTGTTGAGTCGAGGAGTATGGGATAGTTGTAGACCACCAAAGCATAAAGAAGCAGGAGAAGCACTAACAGAGTGGGACAACCAGGTCTCAGTGTGTGCTAGTAGGGTAAGAGATTTGGGTAATGGAATGAGGTTCATATGATTTCTGGTTCACTTGGTGTGAGACGAAGAGGTGAAGGGCCCTGGCTTGGGATAAACATCACCAGCTGCTATAAGCAGGAGGAGAGACTAGATGAAAGTGGGTTTTGAATAGATGGGGTTTAGGATGAGATTGTTTGGGTGTATGAGGGGATGTGGAGGTTGTTGTTTGGTTGAGGTAAATGGAGGTAAAGAGTGATTTTGAAATTGAGGGAGGAGAGAAGACAGAGCTTGCAAACTTTTCTTTATGACTACACCACTTACTGTCCTCTAGCTCTCCTCTTATTCTTCTGGACTTTAATATCCCTATCAACTACAATAACAGCTCTGATGCCTCTATTTCCAATGATCCATTTCCCTCTCTGACAACCATCTGCTGTCCTTTGACATCAACATACCTCATACCTAGGGCCATCCCAAAATAGTGTGCTGCCTGGGTCCAAGAATTAAATGTTGCCCCACCAACACCAACACAATGCTGGCCAAAACACACCCACATCTATTATATTAAGCAGTGTGTAGTGATGGCAACACTCTTCATGGTACACAATGCATGCTGAAGCGTTGCTATAGCCATAGCGTTACTTGCTATATATGAATACAGGCAGCCTGGGCCCACTACTGCAGGCTACAGTGTACAGTGGCATCAAACTGCCCACCCCTGACAATGTCCTTTGGACTGGCCAGCCCTGCTCATTCCCAAATTATACCACCCTTGGGACATCAGTCTCGCAGAAGCCTCCACTGTTTTGACATACAGAAATTCTCCACCAACCTCCAAACTCTCCTTTTACCTCAAACCATACCTGCCCTATCTCTGCAACTCCACCCTCTTCCCTGAACTGGATATTATGGCACATCCTACATTTAAACATTGTAAAAGACCACAGTTACAACCTCTACACTCCAAGCTGACCCGATACTTTCAAACATTGACCCAGAACTGTGGAATGCTACTGCTGCAAAAAAAAAAAACCTACTTCAATAACCATGCTCTTTCAAGAACCAAATAAAAATTTTCACACTTTTATCTCTCTTCTTCGCCCCGGTTGCTACTAACTTAACTGCTACAAACTTCGCACCTCACTTTACTTAAAATATATCTAATATCAGGGAAGATATCTCTAACCTCTCTTCTACCCCTACCAATACTTCCCCCAACCCAATTCCCTCCTCTATTTTATGTTTACTCGCACTCGAGAGGTTTTGCTCTGCTTCAGTCTTCCTGCCCCACAACTTGCCCCCTTGATTCTATTTACTCACATCTAATTCATGCTCTGTCTCCTTCTTTTGCTCTGCTCCTCACTAAAATATTTAATCTCTGCCTCTCCACTGGCATATTTCCTTCACCATTCAAGTTTGCAACTGTAACTCATATTCTACAAAAGTTCAACCTTTGCCATCCAACTACCGGCCTATCTCATTACTACCATATGCCTCAAAGATCCTTGAGTGAGTCGTGTACGTGAGATTGACCAACTTCTTGAATCCAACTCTCTTTTTGACCTGCTTCAGTCTGGATTCCATGCTCATCACTCTGTCGAAATGGCCTTGACTAAAGTATTCAATGATTTAATTGCTGCTAAATCCAATGGTCACTACTGTCTTTGACACTGTTGATCATTAATAACTTCTCATCCTCCCTTATCTATCTACAAGAATATGTCCTTTTTCTGGGTTCTCCTCCTACCTTCCCTACTCACTCACTTTTTTAGTGTTTATTTTCTGGCTCTTTCTCTTCCCCAATATTCTGTCCTTGGTCCCTTACTGTTCTCAATCTTTACTCCCTCCCTTGGTAAACTCATCAGCTTATTTGGTTTCCAATATCACTTAATTGCAGATGACACACAGATCTCTGTCCTCTCCTGATCTTTCACCATCCTTCTGGATTTGTATCTGACTGCCTTTCTGCTACTTCTAACTGGATATCTGTCCACTTCTTTAAACTTAACCTGTTTTAAACAGTGTTGCTACTCTCATGTCTGTCTCCTTCCAAGTCAAAGGCACTACCATCAGGTCTACCTCGCAGGTTTGCTGCCTAAGTGTTCTCTTTGACTCCAGCCTCACCTTTACCCCTCATGTCCAGTTAGTCACCAAATCCTGCTGCTTCTATCTCAAAAACATAGCTAACATCCATTCCTATCTAAGGCCAGATGCAGCTAAGGTGGTGATGCTATCTTCTCTCGCCTTGACTACTACAATACCCTTTTCAGTGGTCTTGCACATTCACAGCTTGCCCTGTTAAGTCTATAAAGAATGTGGTGGCAAGGCTCATCTTTCTGTTCATCCACATTTCCCAAATCCCCACCCTGTCAGTTTTGAACCAGTGATGGATTTTTTAAAGTTTTAAAACTCTGGTACTTACTTGCAAATATCCACATAACACTGCTCCTATTTTCCTATCCTCACTAATGCGCATGTACGTCTCCTCCAAGCCCCCATGCTCTGCCAAAGACTTGTGTATATCCTCTGTTCACACTTGCACCTCTGATGCCCCCTTTCAAGACTGAGCACCCGACTCCATTAGAATCTCACCCAATCCCCATTCCTTAAAAAAAATTAAAAAAAAATAATAATAATTGAAAACTCTTTTCTATGAAAGCATATCTATTGAACAGTTAACAGAATTCCCTCCCTGCACCTTGGTTTGTCACCTTGCTTCCTCTCCTGTAACTGTGTCATCCAATCTCTCCCCCCTCCAAAATGAAGAGTTCATTGTTAACTATTCTAGCAATATATGTATCCCATACATGAAATACATCATACCCTAAGCTCTTGTGTCACGTTACCCTACTCCTTCTAGAATGTATGCTGATTTGAGCAGGGCACTAATATTTAAATAATGAATATGTTGACTAGTGCTTCAGTTCAAAATGTTTCTAATGGGAAAACTCCCACGAACCTAATGGTGCTAACTACACACAGTTTGAAACAAATGTAACCAATTATTGAAACAATGGTCACTGATGTACTTGTCTTTGACAGATCACATAGTAGCACTCCAAATGTCCATACTATCTAGGCTGTTATACCTGTTCCGCACTCTCCCTCTCCGCCTACCCTCTCCCTATTTTAAAGTGATCCAATTGGACTTGGGGAGATTTGTAAGGACAGGGTGGAAAGCCCACATGCCTCTTAAACTGTTACAAGCCCCCAAACAATTATAAGGTCTTGCCCTTCCCAACATACAAGCGTACTACTAAGCGGCTATATTAGCCACTTCCTTACCCCATATCCTTTCCACTGCCAGACTACAATGGGCTTCGCTGGATAGAGACTTAATGGGAGATCACAAAATTCCCAATATGCTATGGACGCCGAAGCAATTTAGACCAAACACGGATCTCTTTCCCCCTCAGGTCCAGCTCCTGTTTCAAATCTGGGCTAAATACCAACTCAGACTGGGTAGCATGCCCACCCTCTCTCTGGCGACCCCACTCAAAGCTCTACCATATTCTATCCCCACGTTCAACCCATTTTCATGGCATTGTAGGGGCGTAACGCACTTTTACCACCTGTTCGAAGTTGACAAACTGTCAGATTATCCAGACCTCACCGCTAAATACTCACTCCCACAGTCTTCACTATAGTCATATCTACATCTGAAATAATACTTAACCAAAACACTGAGGCAAAACCCAGCCTATTATCCAACCCACTTAAACTACTCTGATCATCTTCCCACTTAGAACAGCATCAAAAAATCCTTTATAGGTGGTACTTCATGCCAACCAGATTACATAAACTTGTCCCTTTTACCTCCCCAGATTGTTGGAGATGTCAGGGACCCAACGACACGATGCATCATGTCTGGTGGCAATGTGCGAAGCTTGGTCACTACTGGACGGAGGTCCATTATTTAGTCCAAACCATAATGAACAGCACCCTCCCCTTTACCTCAAAAACATACCTGCTGTTAGATCTCCTAGTGGAGATACCCCAGTACAAAAGAAAAATGATTTTATACATCGCTCTGACGGCACAGCAATTAATAGCAAGAAAATGGAAGTCTCCTATACCTCCCATGAAAGAGGACCTCCTTAGGGACTTGCAAAAACAATGGATATACAAAACTTCCTATATATCCCTTTTCCCTCCTTCCACACCTTACCCCAAAACATGGGAACTCTGGTGCACATGGAGATCTGGTAACCCATGATGATTGTAATTTCATGTGTACATTAAGGACCTAATCTTGATCTTACCTGTTATAATATGGAATAAACCATTTACACATCCTACTTCCAGCATCTACGTAACATGTTGGCAACAAACAGTAGACAAAACTTCATTACTTTACTGTAAAGTATAAGTCGAACACTGCTACTCAGTTGTAAGTGTAATGCACTGTACTAAAGATGTCTCCCCTCGCCCCCTTTTTTGTTCTGTACCCATTCCCTATCTTTATTTGAAAGTACAATAAAAATTTCAAATAGAAAAATAAATGTTTATAGTGTACTTGACTATATATAACAGAACAAAAAATAAATTAATCTGAGCCCTTCAAGGGTTGCACACAGAATTCAGTTTCAAGGCTGGAAAAGATTATATAAAGTATTTCCCACAAGAGCACTCTAGTTGGTTGAAACAAAGAAACATAGAAACATAGAATGTGACGGCAGATAAGAACCATTCGGCCCATCTAGTCTGCCCAATTTTTAAAAATACTTTCATTAGTCCCTGGCCTTATCTTATAGTTAGCATAGCCTTATGCATATCCCACGCATGCTTAAACTCCTTTACTGTGTTAACCGCTACCACTTCAGATGGAAGGCTATTAAAGTAATACTTCTGGATATTATTTTTAAACATTTACCCCTCTAATTAAGACTATGTCCTCTTGTTGTGGTAGTTTTTCTTCTTTTAAATATAGTACTCCTTTACTGTGTTGATTCCCTCTATGTATTTAAATGTTTCTATCATATCTCATAAGCCTATGAGTAAGAGCAGTCTGACATGTAAGTCTCAATATTCCCAGGCAAGTTTCAACAGAAGTGTGACTTACCTGACAGTACTCTTATTGGTTGACCACCAATCACCTGAGGGCGATGGATGGGGCTAATAATACAATCTACAAGGAGGTGAGTAAACCGTGACCCAGCCAATGTGGGGCATTTTCAACCCTATTTGTGGCCATACTGCTGGTGGGGGGATATTTTCTAAACAGTAAGCAGCTAGTGGTTGCTCTTTGTAACCAAAAACTGTTACCAGTTTTTGGTTACAAAGATGCTCAGTAGCTAGAAAGGCCTCATACGTTGCACCAGGCAAATATTGAGACATTTTAATCCAGACCAAATTCAGCTTGCTTAGACCCTGCTCTGTAAAATCTAGAGATTGTTAAATAGTGTAAACAGTGTCTGGGTTTTGCATTCTGTATGGCTCAGTACAGCACTGGATGGTCTTGTCCCATTCTGACTTAGTGAATAACCTGTTATCGAATAACCCTGTGTCACGGCTCCTGGTCCCTCTGCCGGCATGGCTGTACACAAACTAGCAGCCATGCCGACAGAGATGTTTCAGACTTCCCTTGGTCCTGGCAGGCAGGTCCCCAGCAGGTGTGATGTTCTTAGGAACGCCAGCCACTGCGGTTCGGACTTTTATAAGAAACATACCTTCGCCCACATCAAAGATGGTGCCAATGTGCGTGCGACGTCACGTCTTAGGCGCGAACACGTGTTTTGGGGTCAGAGGTCAGAGACAGACAATTACTGCCTAAGGAAGGTTATTTAAACCCAAATTACCTTTTCATCAGTGCCCTGTCATGGTTTTCACTAGCAGGTTATCCAAGAGTGTGTTCCTGTTTGTGTTTTTTCTGGTATTTGACTTTGGCTCAGTTTTGGCTTCAATGATTTCTAGTATCCTTGACTTTTGGCTTTCTCCATCATTGTGTCTCTTTTTGTGTCCCTGACCACAGCAAGTATTTTTACTATTCTCAGGTACGTTAAGTCCAGCCATTCTAAGGTCCAGTTAAACATTATCAACAGTAATCCTGACACCCTGATGGAGTTAAATTAAGGTAGCTTATGTGGACTGATCTGTAGTGGCTATGAGGATTGGTAACACATCCTGAATTAATATTCCTCCCATCATGGCTTATTATTTGTAAAACTAGATTCCCAGGATATATCATACATGATATTTTAAGTATTTGCAGTAGTCCACAGTAATTTCCACCAAGTTTCTGAAAAGATTTCAAATGCAGCTTTGCATTTTCACCTAGAATTTCATATATCACCCCATCAGTATATCAATACAACACATATTAGTGGTGTGCATGGGAAAAAATTTTGTTAGGCACTTCGGAAATTTGGGACTTTGGCAATTCCATAACCCTAACCCTACCCCCAACCCTAACCCTTCTAACATTCCTTTAATTTTCCCTCCCTCACCTGTTTTGCCACTTTTCAGAGATCCAAAGCACTTCAGCACTTCCAAAATTCAGCACTTTGGCAATTCGGTTCGGCACTTCAGAAATTCGGCAATTCGGACATACGGAAGCATCAAAACGAATTGTACATGTCTACTACATATATATTCAAGTGGTGTTAAAGTAGAGATGTCATAATGTAAATAAGTTTCCATCTCGGGTTCCAGCAACACTATCTGAGAATATGACATTACACTGACCTTAATCAAACTCTGCTGTAGTGGTTTCATGCCATATGCTTAGCTGAAAAAAACCTCAACCAAAAAAACATGAAAATTTTACTTCTTAAAAAAAGAAATTTCTTAAATAATATTTTTGTTGTTGTTGCAATAAAAGGACCAGGGCAAAAGGTCTTGCACTAGGACTCTTTCTTCTTTAGTTCCATCACTAGTTCATATATTCCAAGCAGTGGGAAATTGGGAAATTGGGAAATTGGTGCAGTCATTTACCACCAGTACATTTAATAATACAGTCACCCCCTCTCCCAGTACAGTTAATATTCCAGAGCAACAGAAAGGCAGATAGATCATTTTCATTTCTGTAGGAGAAAACCAAAAATCACATTTTTACATAAATACAATCCTTTATTTCTTATTTGTTGTTACTATGTCAATAAATAATGTTTAATTAAATAAATAATGAATAATGTTTAATTAAATAAATAATGAATAAATAATGTTTAATTAAAAAACTGTGGATTATTATTTTATCATTAAGTCTGTTCTGTAACATTTAAAGCTTGCTTATATTGTTTCCACATATATCTATTCCTGATTTGAGATAAAGAAATGTATTTAACCCCTTAAAGGACCACTCTAGGCACCCAGACCACTTCAGCTTAATGAAGTGGTCTGGGTGCCAGGTCCAGCTAGGGTTAACCCATTTTTTCATAAAACAGCAGTTTCAGAGAAACTGCTATGTTTATGAATGGTTAAGCCTTCTCCTGTTTCTCTAGTGGCTGTCTCATTTCAGCTACTGGAATGCTATAGCTTCTCACTGTGATTTTCAGTGAGAAGACTTGTTTCCAGGAAAGCATTGTAAATGCT
>OW240915.1:216222677-216252677 GCA_933207985.1 Pelobates cultripes | reverse complement strand
GCAGTGTGTGCAGTGAATGCAGTGTGTGTTTGTGGGGTTTGAAAGGGCTGTTGGGTTGTGAGCAGTTTTTAAGAAAAATGATAATTCAGTTTATTTCCCCTTATGTGTGGCCAGGGAGGGGGGAAACTAGATTAGCTGGTGGTCTGGTGGCACAGTATGCTTGCATGGTGAAGAAGGAGCCTAGGGATCTGATCTTACACCTCTGGGAGCCAGTCCTTTCCTTCTCTTGTAAGCCTAGCATGTGTTTGGCTAAACTTTAGACTATGTGCAGGGACCAACCGACACACACACTCTTCCTGTCTTCAGTCATACCTATATGTAAAAAGATTTACACTATATACCTGCATATATACTTACACTACATTACCTGCATATATACCACTGTTAGATATATCAGTTGATTTAGATATGTACATATATGTATATGCTTATAGTGGACTTTTTAGCCCACTTGATGAATTACCACTTGTGGCAAAACTAGCCACTTATGACTGTATGTTCATTAATGTGATTCTGTAGCTTTAAGGCTATCTGAATCGAGTGTATTCCCCTGTCTGTATTTTTATGCGAACGAGAGCATTCGTATGCTGGCGACATGAAAGCCACCAGCATTCATACAGTAGTTTCACGAACAGTGAATTTCAACACTGTTCGTGAAACTAACAAACTACCGAATGGGAGACCACACACAGCCGGTCGTGTGGCTCCCATTAAGTATCGCAACATTGAATCTTTCGGTAGTTAATGTATGTTCAGGGTGGCCGCCGTTCGGATGCCGACCACGCGGCAGTCGGCCATCTTGGATCCTTTGTTAGCCCAGCAGGACTTTGTCGTCGAGTGCCTGGAACTAAAATCGGCTACTCGACGGCACGAATACCGCTGTACTTTCAGGCCGTTCAGGAGCATCGGTCTTTCGGTATTTTATCCCTGTTGGTCTATTCGTGCCTTTGTTGAAAAATTTATGTTTAAGTGTATTTCGTGCGGCGTTCGGCTAATTGTGCTGGGATCTGAGCGGTACTTTCACGAAGTATGTCCTCAGACCCCAGCTATCTGCCGAACAGTCAATAGCAGGAATAATGTTAAAGTTATGTATTTTTGTGTAAAAAGCCAGTTCTGCTGCACGGAGGGATACTCCACTTAACTGGATATTTTAGTGGGAGTATCCCTCTTGTGCAGCAGTGCATGGTGGGAGAAATGTCTTGGTTGTTAAGTCCCCATGTAGTCCCCTACTGTACAACCCCTGTAAAGTCAGTAGGGAAACCCCTTGCATGGGGAACCACATAAATACTGTGACTTGTGATTAAAAACTCAGTTGACTCCCAGCCTGTGTCGTTTAGTTCTTGGGAAGGAAGGATTAATTTAACGCTACCAGGATTATTGTATGCTGTACTTGTTATACCTGGATTATTCTATGCTGTTCCTGTCTATCAGCGGAGAAACTGTGGATTATACTACCTCTCCGCTACAAGACTTTTCTCATATAATTTGAGCTATAAGGTATTGGTTTTTTGGCATCCAGTGATATCAGGTGGCAGGTTATTTAATAGCCACACACTATCTGTGCCTTAGAATCTGGTCCTGGTTGCCACCTATTTACCTATCTGGATATTTTGTTCCTCTTATCATTTGACAAGTTATTTCCCTGTTTACCTACTTTTTGTTTTGTTTCTCGTCTCATTTTAGAGTACATTACTGCCATGCATCCATAGGTTTGATCATTTTTATTGTCATTAACAGTTTGTCATTAACAGTTATATTTTAACATTTACCTCTGGTGTTTCATCACATTCCATTATATATATATATATATATATATATATTTGTAGTCGGAGCAATATTGCCATGATTGTAAGGTAACATAACATATAATTTGTAACCAACAAACATAGTTAATACAACACCAGTCAGTTATGGTGTGCCGGAACCAACAATGCAGTAGGCCTGTAATAAAGAGGGCCCACCTTAAAGGTTAATGTGAATAAAGGGAGTGGTGGGAGGGGTGACTCGCCAGACCAACAACGGTAAAGTGGGAGAGGATTGGCAGCCCTTTTAAAGGGGATTTAAACATGTTGCATGGATGAATCAATAAGACTTTTAATCCAGGAGCATGTCTTGGAATGACAGGGCAGGGTTAGCCAGCCAGGAAGCGGTGGGCAGAGTCTGGAGGAAAGCCTGAAATTGAAACCGAGACAAGTGATCAGCTGATATATTCGTGACTCTCGGAACGTGAATGCAGGTGATAAACAATTGGCAAGCGGCCTCTACCCATGTGAGTTTCCTTAAAAATCTCATAATTACCAAAGATGATGGCCGGCCTTTATTAACAATGTGACAAGTGGCTAGGTTGTCAGAAAAACATCTGACTGAGGGACCGGCCCAGTCTGGCCCCCAGGCAATGGCAGCGGCCACGATTGGGTATAATTAAAACATGGCCGATTTAGTGGAGAAGCTAGGTAGAGACTTAACTTCTCTAAGCCATGGACCCCAAAGCCATTGATTCCCACAGATGGCTGCAAAGCCAGTATTGGTCGCAACATCTGTCCAGAGTGTAGGTGAATTGTCGGAAAGAGGGGGAATGAAAATGACTTGCCCATTCCAAGATGTTAGAAAAATGCGCCACATGAGTAAGTCAGCTGTTGTGTGAGTGTCTAACGTGATTCGTTTGAGGTGAGTTTCGGGAACAAAGAAAGTAGGTGGGAAAATTGAGCGACCCCAGCAGAGATTTAAGTTCTTTCCGGTTGCAAGAACCTAGCTGTAAGTACAGCTCAATATTCGCCAGGGTGCGCTCAATCTTATCCTGGGGAAGACTTGCTTGCATATGAATTGAGTCTAGTTGAATCCCCAGGAAATGCATAACCGTGTCTGGACCTATGTTCTTTTTATTTATTTTTTAAAGGGAGACTGGTATACCCAGGGACTCAAAAAGAGCCAACACGTGTTTAAGGCTGCTAGGGGGTAGTGAGTTGTTTTCACTCATGAGAAAGTCATCTAAATAGTGTATTACAGTCCTGCCCCAGAGTGATATTATTCTGGGGGGACATCCAAACACTAGCATCCCAGATACTATCCAGACTGGTCGAACTGAACCCATGGGCATTCCTGTTGGCAAAACCCTCCAATAACTGGTCTAGACCAGAGCAACTATTGTTAACAAAATTGCCCTAGCAGCTAGACGGGCCTTAGCCCAAACCTGTCTACGAACCACCACACCCCCATAACCACGGTACTCCACAAAATGACAGAATGCCACATTATGGACAAAATGACTGCCCAAATACGAGGCTCCATGAAGACATTCTCCAAGACGTGGGAACCTTGGGAAAACTATATTGACAAACAACAAATGGGACAATAGAACTGACTAACGAACCAATAGACAACACACCAACCAAGGCACCATCCTAAACCTTCCCGCCTCCTCCCCTCCCCCGCTAATCCCTTCTACTCCTCAGCTATCCAACTCTCTTTCTACCTAGGCCAAGACTTCTGGTACCTCGGTCTACTGAACTTCTTTAAAAGCTACAGAAGCACAACTATGTTACCCTTGCAAAACTCACTGTTACTTATTGTTACTTGTGTTTTCTCGTTTCCTTACATATCAAAAAAACCTTTGACAGACAGCAATCATGCCACATGTGAAAGTATGACATGCCTTGTATATTCTTTTTTCTGTACCAACCACTGATATGTGAACCATGCTCTGGCTTTTGCACAAGCCTGTATACAGTGGACATGCCACGACTTCTGTCATTGCAAAAATAAAGAATTATAAAAAAAAAAAAAATAGTGAATTACAGTCAGACATCTGCACACATTAAATAGTAACCAACACAAGGTTTCAGCAAAGATATCAAATATTTTGGGGCTGCTCTTGGAGCCGAAAGTGAGCCCGGAGAAGAAATAATATTAATCCTGCCACTTAATGCCGTGCAGATGCCACAGTGAAGGGTGAATGGGAAGTAACTTGAAAGCGTTTACAATTTCCGTTTTACTGAGCCATGCTGTCCCAGCTGCCAAAATGTCCCAGGTGGCACTGTCAATAGGGGCATATTGCAGGGATAATTTGTCGGAGGGTGTGCGGGAATTGAGGCTGGGGATAGTGGAGGAATGTGGTGCTAATAAATCGATGATCAGTCTGGGTTTATGTGAAGTTTCCCCGTGACGACCCCAGTAGGGTTAGTTCTCCATGAAGTGAAAGGTGGGGAAACAAAAGGCTGTTCTAATTGAATTCTTATGAGATCACTCACTAACTCTGGATCTGTTACTGCTGTTTGTTGATTATTACATTCCAGTGTACCAGGTGGCAAGTGTATGATACCCGTGTGAAACCCCTCAGACAACCCTTCAGTGAGAAAATTAACCAAATGTTGTGAGGGGTCGTGTTGGAACAGCACAGCAAATAACGTGATGTTGATGTGTGGTACAGTTTAGGAAAGATTTTATTAGGACACATGGTTTTTGCGTGAGCCTGGAAACAGTGAGCACAAACGTGTTACAATCTACAGGAACTAAAACCACAAGTGCCCGCATTAAAATTTTGCATATCTGGGATTTACCCAGGAAGACGATGTCCATACCCAGCTTATCTTTCAAAATTCTTTGTTGGTCTTGCAGATTTTGGGCCAGAGTGACCCTACTCAACTTCTGCTGTATTAGGGCAAAAGTTTGTACTATGTGCTGTGGATGCACAAACTGCACAAGCCTGAGTCCTGAGGCCTGAAAAATGTCTGCAGAATAACTCAGTGTCCACTTACTCCAATTTATGCTTTAGTTAAACTGAGCCAGGGCTGCAACCACTTTTGTAGAAAAGGAACGGTGGTAGTCATAAAAGGCTGCTCCACCATATTTGTGCCCCAGATTCACCAGCTTGTGCATATATACATCCAACTCTTCTTTTCTCAGGATATACAGAGCAATACACATCCCTATAAATTCCCAAACCTAACACAAATTCAGGTATAGACAGTTTCTTGTTTAACCTAGGATCTCTTGCCCTCAGCACCACTGAAATGTCCCCATATGCAAATGTCCTGTTTTTAAGGACATCCTGGGAGGCAATGAGGAATGAGACTAGGTTAACATCCTTGCCTTCCAGAATGTCCTTTTTGAGATTAGCTGAGATTATATGCGATGGGTTGAAACTCTCATGGACCTTAAATGTGGCAAAAGAGTTACCGGGCGCGACAGCTTATCCTGCTGAATCAGGATTAACAGGACCTGCAGGCACATGGGAAGAACAGACTGCTTCTAATTTCTCCAGTCTATCACTTATAGTTCCAATAGAACTTCAACGAGGTAATCATAGCATGAAGAGCCGGCATCTGAGTCCCACTAGGCCCTTCCCCTGCATCAGAGTTGTCTGTGTTAGTATTGAGTAGTCTGAATAACTCCACTTTCCTGGCAGTAGCTTGGAAAGGAATACATCTTCTACAGAGCTCTGCTGTGAGGCGTGGAATAGTCCATGATCTAAGTGAAGATGGACTAGTCACATCAGCTCCGTGGACAGGGGTATAGGACCTAGCAGGGGTACTAGGAAGGGACAGCACCTCTGGTACTTCAGGAACTTGAGACATTCTGAAAATATATACATATACTGTAATTACCATGAGTGAGGCAATGTGGCCTGGTACTGGCTGGCTAGGTAGATGCCAAGTGGCAAAAAAATATACTACCACAAAGTGACAGATGAGTCCCTACTAGTTGCCAAGCGGCAAGAGATGCTCTAACTATGCATTGACCCGAGGGGAGTTTGAGGTCACCGAAACGGTGTGGCGAGGTGTTGGCCTCTCGGTGATAACTAAAGCATAAGATAGTATGGGAGTGACATGTGATTTAAATCTTTGATTATTCCCTTTTGCCCTCTTTATTTACAGGCCTATCGTATCGTCGGTCCCGGCACACCACAACCGACTTACTCTTTTATACTATCCTATGCTTATACTGGAACCTTACTCCATATATGGCTATGTGCCCCTAACACATATATATACACACACATATATACACATATACATATACAAACTCATTGGGGATATGCAGCCCATGTGGCTGTAACCACCTGGCGATGGCTGTGTCTGATATGCATGAGGTTGGCTTAGTATGATGTGTGTTGAGTTGGCCCAGTCAGATGTGTGTGGGGAGGCTCTATTATGACTTCTGCCACCTTACACATTTTAATTTAGACTTATTTAATAAAATAAACCTGCCCATCTCCTGCAATGGCTGCTCTGACAGGAACTCTGGTGGTCTGGTGAGGTTGTTCATGGTCTGAATATTCGGAGCGTATGTTGAGGAATCATGACTCATTACTGAGAGCCAGAACTGCGTAGGAGCATTTAGACTGACCTGCACCTGCAAGAGGACATGCTTTCTCACAGCACCACTAGGGATCCATATTGACAACATGTTAACTAAAAATTAAATGACTGCTCTACATTTGGGACACATGATTGGGCAGGCAATGTTTAATCTGTATGTTTTTTCTTAAAAAACAGAAGATTCAAGTATATAAGTATATAACAGGTGAAATGTGGGTTACCTTCTTGTGTTTTTACAAATTGGGTTTTTCATCTTCTTTTAGATCAACCACAGCAATACAGACATGCAAAAGGCTTTAATATTACTTTTAAAGAAATTGTATACAAGTTATGCATACACAATTGCGTGCAGATGCTCAGAGCCAGATTAAAGAAGAATTGGACATGAACCCAGTGAATAGGTGCAAGGCTGGCAGAAAGGGGCTTTACTCAGAACAGCAGTAGCACCATTTGTACATGAAGGAGGTGGCAGTGTCAGAGATCTTACCTGATGTGGAGTCAGGTATGCAGAGATATAGACTCACCCTTGCAAATAAACACAGACCAAGGTGACCAGGTAAGAGTCCACCTGGTCTGTGAGTCTGTGCAGGGATATAACTCCAAGTCGCAGTACAGGCAAGGACAAGCAAAAGAGTAGTTGTGGAAAGCCAAAGTAGGGGGAAGCCAGAGATCAGAGAAAACAATGAAAAGAGCCAAGGTCAGGACCCGGGAACAAACTGGAGAACACACAATCTGGATACATAGAAACAGGAACCAAAACATGAACCAGAGTCAATGAACTGACAAAGTTCCCAGGGCGAGACAGTGCTTATATACCCAGCTAATTAATGATCTGCTTCAGGTGGGCTAGATAGACAGGAGCAGCCACCGGCAAAGTCCAGCCCCGAGTGCTGGAGACAAGGCAAGGATAAACATTAAGCAGAAAATAAGAAATTAAGTGTGGTCCAGAGGTAAGATAGCAAGACTAGGACACAGATGGACCACAGTTTAAATCCCCTGTTGGGCACTTCTGGGACGACCAAGTCTGACCATCTGGATGTCACGGTGTGAACCGTGACAGGACCCCTCCTTTAAGAACGCCCTCCAGGTGTGAACAGGTTCTCTAGGGTTGCAGTACACCTCATCGTGTTCACTATCCCTATCAAGAAAGTCCTCAAAGTCCCCAGTGTGGAGTCCCTTTTCAGCATGGGATTCCTTAGTACCAGCTTCTGGCACCACTGGATAGAGGCTAAGGTCTTCAATGAACTGGGTACAGGTGGTAAGTATTTCTATAACCTTAGCAGGAGTGGAGTTCATGGCTTGCAACACCATCTTGAACATTTGTAAGTCTTTTTTTTGGACCATGGAACCAATAAAGGCAAAGGTTCAATCCACAGGTGGGGCTTCTTTGAGCTGGCAGGAATAAATGGTGGATTATACATCTAGAGGAGGTGCAGACGTCTCTGGAGCAGAAGGTAGAGACTCCTCAGGGGTACTGGGTATATAGATTGCCATAGTCTGCATTCCCTTTTGTGTCACAGAAAGGGTACAGGGCTGGCAGCCACCTTGTCGGTTTCCAGGCTGTGTTGCCGGGATGACAGGATGGGTCCGTATGGTACCCAATAGGAGAGCTTTAGGCCTAGGTGGACGAGTTGGGCAGAGAGAGATGATGTGCCCTCTTTCTCCACAATAAAAACACTGGCCATGGACTCTCCTACGGTCTCTTTCCTCAGGAGGCAACCTAGTTCGGATGAATCCTATCTCCATGAGTTCCTCCCTGTCCACTGGAGTTTCACGGCTTACTTGGGTACATTCAGGCTGACAAGGCCGGTCGCTGAAGGTGGGCTTGTACTGGGACAGGATGGAGTCATCTTTTTCTCTAGGTACCCGAGTTCTGCGGGAACCTGGAGCCGGCTTAAGAGTAGCTTTCTTGGAGGTAAGGCACTGAGAGTCCATCGCTGTTATAAATAACTCCCAGTCGTCCAAGACAGCACTTTTCTCCTGCAGATTCTGGAAGGAACAGGGGGGAAGAGTCAGTGCTAGATAACAGACTGAAGGGCAGCAACCCAAAAAAGGGAATCCCTCAAGATAAAAGATGTGAAGGAGGTAAGGGCTTCGCCTAGGGCTAATAACAGTAGTCTATAACAATAAGAACCAGACCAAATGGTCTAAATGGAGATACACAACAAGTAGGCCTATGCAAATAATAAAACAGTAGAGAGTAAAAAGTCTCGTTAAGACAACAGAATAAAATAGGGGTGTAATCGTCAGGAGTTGATCCATCCGGATAATAAAATATTCATATAAAAAGTCATATAAAAGTTTCACTAATATATCAGGATAAGGTAGGGGTACAATCCTCAGGAGTTGATCCGTCTGGATGGTTAAAATATCCATATATGTGGAGAGACAGAGGGGAAACACGACAAACAGTCGATAGTGTAATATAGCCAAGATCCAATGGTAAAATGGATAAAACAAAGGTAATAAACTCACATTTGGCAGAGCTCTAACCTGGAGTGAAGGGCGTATAGCGGTATAATCCCCGCTTGAGGATATAGTGGAAAGGTGCGTCCGTCAATCCAGGCTGATTTTTCAATGCTCCAGGATATATATAAAACAGCAATAGTGCTCTCAATATATAAAGAATGAGTTATAATATATATATATATATATATATATATATATATATAAAATATACTCACAAATATAGAGCAGAAGGTAATGCTCAATTAACACAGCATTGAGGGAATAATCCCCATCTCGGATTGCTTGAGTACGGGATACAATAAAAATGCCAGGGAGAGTAATAATAAAAAGTGCATATAAAATACAATAAAATGGAATTGGTACAGGAAAAAAGTAACCAAAAAACTTTTATTGTTAAAATACACAATTAAAAACCATTGCCTTGTTTTACCTTACAAGGCTTCTTCAAAATGCCCACTCCTTCAGCCATCTGGAAAGCAGATTAACAGCGGAGCGGACTTTGACAAAGTCGGTGGCATAGGTCCTTAGTTTTAAAGAAAACAGGAGATCGCAATCCATCTTGAACGTAATCCCACACAATATAGGTTGTCAAGCTGTAAATGTATTCTGTCTGAGGAAAAATGAATTCCAAAGGCCCAGATAGATTTTATCATAGAAGGCATTAACATCATTTTAACTAACAACTATTTCTCGTTTTTGGATTATTTTTATCTTCAAAAGATGGGAACGGCTATTGCACCAGGTTTGCTCCCAGCTATGCCAACCTTTTTGTTGCAGATTGGGAATCCAAGCCATAAGGGAAGGGCCTACTTGGTGGGCAAACCTAGTGTCCTATTTTAGATACATTGAAAATTTATTTTTTTATATGGGAAGGTTCTGAATATTCTCTTAATGCTTTTATTAATCATCTTAATGTCAATAACAGAGGTATCTTTTTAACTTGTGAATACAGCAGAGAATCCATTATTTTTTTAGATTTGAATATTTTAATAAAAGATGGGAAAATCAATACAAAAACTTTCTTTAAAAAGGTTTGGACAAACACTGCTGTTGATCAGTCTAGCTGCCACTATAAACCATGGCTAGAGAGTGCCCCAAAAAGCCAGTTTATACAATTACGCAGGAACTTTACTGGTATAGATGTTGTTAATGAGCAAGCTAATCTCTTAAAAACTAAATTTGTTGAGAAAAACTACTCACCAACCAACCTCGACAACACAATTGAGGTCATTAAGAAACAAAAGAGAGAAAACCTTTTAACATATAAGAATATACAGAAATCCGATTCCCCAACTCTTCCTATTATCTTCAATTTTAATGGTAATATAATAGAATTGTGAGTAAATCAACACATAAAAAGGTAAAAGCTGCACCTTTAAAGTGTACAAGCTCTAAACACACCACATTTTTCAGTATTTTCATTTTTAGCCGGGACCAAGGGATTTTACAAATGCAAACGTTGGATCCCAGACTTTTAAAATGTATAGGAATATAAAATGCACTATCCCCTGGAGAGGGGGTAACATAAAGAATATTCTTGAAAGATCAGAGATGGAGTGGGTGTACAATTTAAAAACTCTGACACCCCATGGTCTTAATGTAGATTTTTACCTTTTTAATTTTTTGTAATCACATATACTACCTTCTATTTTATTTATGGTCACTTTCCTTTTATATGTCTCTGTAAAAATTTTATTACCAGACCAGGTTACTTTTATATTAGCACTTAATCAGTATTTTTTTTTTCCGTATAGGCACTACTTGGCACCTTAAGGTTTTTATGTCCATACTGTCCAGATTGTAGTCATTATGTCCTTCCCATATCATATATGCATATTATAGATATGTTTATTGTTTATTTTACCATCTTTTTATTTACTTTTCATGTATCTTATGATTGTTCATTTCTATTCAAAAGTGTGTATTTTAATTATGCCTAAAACGCATTCTTATAATCTATGGATGACCTAATTTGTGTAATTTTTCTACCAAATGACTATATACTCTTATTATTATTCATCTAAAAGCCACACGTATACGACTTCTGTTCTTACCGAGCTGTTTTCTGATTGGCTGCCCACCTATAACTTTATTTTGGCAGCAATATCAACTAGCTTTTAATTATTTGAGTACCTATTGTGATAAAGTGCATGGTGTGATCAGTGAAGGAGTCGATATTTCCCCTAGATATCTAGAGCAGCATATGACATTTAACCCCAGGGGGAGTATGTGAGGTATGCAAGATAAAATAATGTTTAAAGATGGGCCCCTAGGGTGGAGAGTAGGTGGGGCCAGTGCTCCACTCCTCAGTTTACAAGCAACTGGAAGACATAAGGTTCAGGCCAGGAATGCAAGCTGTCTCCAACCCACTGCTCAGCTGCAATTAATCAACTGCAGCACTGGGAATAAAACCCTCCCTGCTAGGCAGGTAAGAGAGATTTTTGGTTTCTCCTTTGGAGGTTGGAAGCAGCAGGCTGGCTTGGATCACTGGAGTGAAGAAGTATAGCAGTCAAGGTGACTGAGCACTGGAGTGAAGAAAAGAGACAGAAAACAATGTTGGTGGAACCTATAATTGTTAAGTTTAACCCTTGATAGATGGGGATCTAAAAGTCAGTAAGAGCTCAGACAAGCTAGGATTTAATTTGCAGGGAATTCAGTTATTTTATTGTTTCTTTTGTATTACTGCTGTCTCTTGATTGGATTTTCAATAAAAAGCCTGAAGTTATATTAAAAACAAAAGACTGTACATTTTTTATATCCAAGAGGACCGTGCTAATTGCAATGAGGGATCACACTATATATATACCTAGTAACACTGGCGTACTAACCACGGTAGCAGGGGTCGCAGCTGTGACCGGGCCCATCACTCCTGTGGGCCCGGCCGCCCAGCGGACCCCTGCGACCGGGTACCCGCCACCATCTTTTGTGACCCCGTCCGGCGCGGCAAACTGCCAGGGCCTCCGTCCTAGGGGTCCATCAGGTGGCCCATGCTGTCAGCATATGGATTATCAGGGGCGCTGGGCGCTTTAACAGTGCAACCGGCCCCCTGTGATGACATCACAAGCTGGGAGGAAGTGACTGCACGTCACTCCTCCCAGCATACACAGAGCCCGTGTGGGAGGAAGAACAGGGAGTCAGAGTGGAAACTCTGACTCCCATCTACCTGAGCCACCACTGGACCCCAGGGAAAGTCACCCTCCTGCACCTAAAAGGTAGGAAACAGGAGCGTGACTTAAACATTGTGTGTGTGTGTGTGTGTGTGTGTTTGTATGTATGTTTGTGTGTATGTGTCTGTCTGTGTGCCTGTCTGTCTGTATATTTGTGTGCCTGTCTGTATGTATGTATGTATGTGTCTGTGTGTGTGTGTCTGTCTGTGTGTTTGTGTCTGCCTGTATGTATGTGTGCCTGTTTGTATGTATGTCTTTCTATGTATGTGTGTCTTGTGTGTGTGTGTGTCTGTCTTTATGTCTGTGTCTCTGCCTGTATGTATGTGTCTGTCTGTGTGTCTGTATGTATGTGTGTAATAATACTGCTTTTGCTTCTGTTATTGCTTTATATAATTTGCTTTTATATTATGGTCCCTGAGGAAGTTTACATCTAGTGAACAAAACGCGTAGGACCTTTGGAATTTTATATTTTATATTTAATTATTGGGTGAATTTTTATCCTACAAATAAAGCTGCTATATTTTCTCTACCATCCCTGGAGTCCTGCATTGTGTGCACATCGGTGGAACTACAGGAGGGATCACTTAGCCCCCCACTGCTATCGGGGGAGGCACCCTTAAGCACTACTTTCATGTAACCCTGTGAATGCATTTCAGTAACACAATTTGTTTTTTAAAATTGTATTACACTAAATGCCAGGTAAAAAACAAAAATTATTAGAGTGTATAAAAGATGATTGGCACAAATAAAAGTAACCAAAAGATCTTTAATGAGTAAAATCCACAATACAAAATCCACAAACGCGTTTCACCTAAAAAGGCTTTCTCAATATGGAATATGGAATTATGTCTAATTCCATATTGAGAAAGCCTTTTTAGGCGAAACGCGTTTGTGGATTTTGTATTGTGTATTTTACTCATTAAAGATCTTTTGGTTACTTTTATTTGTGCCAATCATCTTTTATACTCTCTATAATAATTTTAGTTTTTTTACCTGGCATTTTTATTGTTGTGGACTCCAAGAAATCCTAGGTGGGGATCAAACCACCAACGCTTATACCAGTGGGCAGTTTGTCTGCCCCAACCTTGTGAGTACCTTTTTATATATATTTTAACACCATTGTTTTATTCAGAGAGCACTATTGGTTGTCTCTATTTTATTCTCTTTGAGTGTTGAACATACCTTTGAAGCAAGACACCTGCACCATATCCCATGAACGGGGATTGTACCGCTGTACGCTGTCCATACTAGAGCTAGCTATAGCTCTTACTCATGTGAGTGCACTACCGTCTTCCTTTTGATCTTCTATTTTTCCCTATTGGATATATTGCACTATTTTGGTTCTATCTTTTGTCTTTGCATATTATCGGATCCTTCCGGGGAAGGCCCACGTGGACACTATCCCTGACCAAGCACGTTACAGACCATTTGACCTAAAGAAAGAACTGTCAAGTTAAGACTTTTTATTGGGATATACTATTGTTATCCTATTATATTTATTTTGTGTGGCGCAGCCTTTTTCCTTTGTTTTCTCTCATGTATGTGTCTTTGTATGTGTGTGTGTCTGTCTGTGTGTTTGTGTCTGCCTGTATGTATGTGTGCCTGTTTGTATGTATGTCTTTCTATGTATGTGTGTCTTGTGTGTGTGTGTGTCTGTCTTTATGTCTGTGTCTCTGCCTGTATGTATGTGTCTGTCTGTGTGTCTGTATGTATGTGTGTAATAATACTGCTTTTGCTTCTGTTATTGCTTTATATAATTTGCTTTTATATTATGGTCCCTGAGGAAGTTCACATCTAGTGAACAAAACGCGTAGGACCTTTGGAATTTTATATTTTATATTTAATTATTGGGTGAATTTTTATCCTACAAATAAAGCTGCTATATTTTCTCTACCACCCCTGGAGTCCTGCACCAAAGCTGATACCATAAAGCAGTTAGCCTGCTCTATACTTTGAGTATATTTCATTATGTTATTTTTTACACTGTTTTTATCTACTGAGAGCACTATTGTCGTTTCCCTACCTCTTATTGTCATTTGAGCTCCAGTTGTCGCTGAGGACACTCACATTATTTCCTGAAGTGGGGATTGTACGACTACAAGCACTTGATGCTAGAGCTGGCTATAGCTCGGAAAATTGTGAGTGCATTATGGCTTTTTTACTATAACCACTTTGTATGGTACATATTGCAGTATTGAGCCCTTTCCGCTTCTTCTCTCCTTTTTATATATATATATGACTGGATACTGGAGAGACTGATAACGGACACTATTGCCAGGCTTTAGCAATCCATACCTTACTTTGAACATATCGCAAAGACACCACTTGGTGTGAACTACAAGGTTTTTCTTTCTGCATTTCTGGTATTTCTCTTTAGATTTTTATGTTCTATAATCCTCTGTGGCACAGCCCATACTGATTTCTCTATGTAATTAATAACTGGTAATTGAGATCATAATGTAACAGCTACAGCAGGGCAGCCCTGAGCTAGAGTATTCTTCTTATCTATGAGCATGGGGGTGTTGCGGTCAGAGTGTTCTTAAATACAAGACATTTGGTACATAACAATTCCACAAAAAGTATGTTAAAAGTACATTCCACAAATAATTAATTGCAGTTTAGCTAAAAGTTTTAAAACTATATACAGTGATCATTGGAAAAATATATGTTTCAGTAAGTAGTCCTTCACAACAGCATTAATAGTGGGATCACCTGCCCAAGGCTTGACTTCAGTTCTTTGTGACTTCCTTGAAAGGCTTTAGAACTGCCATTGTTTGACCTATAGCTCCCCATTCCTCTCTTCCCATTGGGCAAGTTACCCCTATGTTCATCTCTGATGATAAGGAATGTTTTGCTTTCTGCTACTCAAGGATACATTTTATCATCTCCAAAGCAAAGTTCCATCATGTAACAACATCTTAGTCAAGACAATGTGGTGACAAACATGCTTGTTCTTGATGCACACTCAACTTGATGCACACTCAACACATCAATTTAAAAAAAAAAAAAAAAGCATCCCTAATTGGGTTGTGGTAACACCATGAGTTACTTCAGTGAGTGACACTAACTTTAGTCACACACTGCGTGGTGCTAACTGCTCTATTAAACTGTATTAAAGGGACACTCCAGTACCCAAATACAAAATAAATAAAAATCACTGTTTCGTAGATAACCCACAAATGAAAATGTGCATGTATTTAATTATGTATTTATTGTTGGGCGTATATATAAAAACAGTTTGCAAATCTGCAGATCTTTTGTCTGCTGCCTTTGCAAGTCTTCTCCTTCTAACCATGCCTAGACTTTTTTTGTGGTTGTCCAATCACAGACTTCCCAATGCAAATCAATGAGAGGTCTTTGCACGGCAGGTGCTCTGGGCAATTGCTGCCTCTTATGTTTAGTACAACTGAGCATATCACACCAGGAAGTAACAGGACCTGCTGTCTTTTTGAAAGCCAGAGGGGTGTAACTAGGTGATTTTTTTTGAAAGTGTCAATTTCTATTTGTAAATTGAAAACAAAAAAGAGGACACGCTCTTCACACATATTGTCTTTTAGCAAGCTAAAGTGCTTTAAAGGTCTGGAGTGTCCTTTTAATGTTTACATTTAGAAGATATTGATATGTGTAATGCTTACTTAAATGTAAAGATAATTTGAAATAGATTTAAAAAAATAACTTGTTTGCATATTATTATTATTATTATTATTTTAAATGTATGTCTTTGAAAACAGCTAACACAGTGCAGTTCAATAGACCCTAACAGGGATAGTGTAGGATTAAGGTTAAGGGCAAGATCAGGATGGTCATACTTAAAGTTAGTGTAAGCATTAAGTATAGTGGTATTATGGGGGTTACTATAGGGTTAGAGTTAATTATCAAAAATGAATTTAGATCCTAGACACATTAGGCGTTTAACATTCAGGACTGCTATATCACTATATCAATCTATTTTTGTTCTTTTTAATTAGTTGCACTGGATGTGTAAAAGTTATTATAAGCAAAAATATTTTGTTTTCAAATGTTTCCTAATTTTTAACAATTTATTCACATGTAATATATATATATATATATATATATATATATATATATATATACACACATACACTATATTAAATGAAAGCCCTTTCTGCCCTTTCAAAACTATATATAACATATATGAGGCACTTAAAGAGAAACCCTGAAATTACAGAGGAACAAACCTATAGGTCATATTCAAGGTTTTCTTTTGGTTCAGACTATAGACAATTGCCTCTGTCATTAAGGGGTTAAAGACACTTCACTGTGAGTATTATTACTGTGGAGTTCTGTCATACACTCAGACACACCAATAATATTGAGCACCTAGAAAAGAGGAACATTAGGATGGAAAAGAGGATCAGATGGATTTTGGACAAAAATAGTCCTAAATAGGAACACTTGGAATGTATGACATTGTCACAGTTAGCTTTCCAATGAATCACAGTAGTTGTAAAGGACTCCACGAGACCTCTAATCATGTCCTGTGTTATTTGGCACCAACCAATTAGCAGCAGATCCTTTAAGTCTTGCAAGATGCAAGGTGGAGCCTCCATGGATCGGATTTGTTGTTCCAGCACATCCTACAGGTCCTCAATCGATTTGAGATCAGATCTGGGGAATTTTGAGGTTAATGCAACAACTTGAACTTTTTGTAATTTTCCTTAAACCATTCCTAAACATCTTTTGCACTGTGGTGGGATGCATTATCCTGCTGAAAAAGCCCACTACTATCAGGGAACACTATTGTCATCAAGGGGTGAATGTGGTCTGCAATAAGCTCTAGGTAGGTGGTATAATGCAAAGTACCATCCACATGAATGACAGGAGCCAAGGTCTCCCAGCAGAACACTAGAAAAAACAAAGCACATGGACCGGGTCATCCACCTGATCTAAAAGAAAATGTGATTCATCAGACCAGGCAAACTACTTCCATTGCTCAGTGGATCAGTTCTGACACTCACATTCCCATTAAAGGTGCTCTTGATGGCAGATGGGGTCATCAGGAGCACTTTGACCAGTGTGTGACTATGCAACCCCATACACAGCAAGCTGTGAAGCACTGTGTGTTCTAACACCTTTTTATCATGGCCAGCATTACATTATTCAGCAATTTGAGCTACAGTTGCTCTTTGAAATGGAACAGATGGGCTAGCCTTCACTCCCTACATGCATCATGATCCTGTTGCCAGTTACCAGCTGCCCATTCTTGCACCACTTTTGGTAAGTCCTAACCACTGCAAATTGGAAACACACCACAAAACTTGATGTTTTTGAGATGCTCTGATCCAGTCTTCTAGTCATCACTATTTTCACTCAAACCTTTTCACTTAACCATTGTTACTGCTTCCAACATATGAAATTCAAGAACTGAATGTTCACTTGCTGCTCAATACATCCCACCCCTTGACAGATGCGATTGTGATGATATAATCAATGTTATTAACTTCGTCTGTCAGTGGTTTTAATGTTATGGCTGACCAGTATATATAAAGCATCTGCTAAGCAACTTTATCCAGCAGGCTACAGTACATTGATTTTGTTTATTTACCTGAGCCTGCTGTATATTCTAGTTTTAGCATTTTACGATCATGGAGTATTTGAATAAAATGTTAATAGCACACATGATTGTGCTATATTTGTTTTTTTCTTTCTTTGTTTTAAATTACGGATGTCGATTAAAAAATACAAGACGGGGGCGGAGCTAACGTCAAGCAGACAAGTCGCAGGGTGCCTTAGCTCCCACTCATATTCACTGACTACACTCATTTCGGAGCAGTTTGACGGTACACTGACACACCAAAAACCTCCTAAAGATTAATGCTGCAATGGGGAAGCACTCCAAGAAAACCCGGGGGCTAAGTGAGGGACAAACCCGAGATATCGGGCTGCTCCTCTCCCAATCGAGCAGGCCCAAGATGGCGGACGTCTATCATGCCTCAAATCCAGAATCATTCTCAGCCTCAGAGGAAGAGGAACAGGAGCTGGAGGAAGCACTACTTCTATCATGGAGGAGTAAAGCATTACCCTCATGACGGCCAGGAATGGCCACGAAAACACATGTGAGCTTCATGGTAGTGGAGCTCAAGATCTTCTTCGCGTCAGAAATGGAAGTCCTGAAAGAGGATTTGAATGCTCTGAATGGGCACATCAGGGCCACGAAGGAAGACGTTCATGACTTGAGGGTCAAGCAAGACTCTACCGCAACACAACTGTGTGAGGATAGCTAGTGCTGAAGTTTCTTTCTAATTCTTATGTTTATCTGATTATTTACATTGAAGTGTTAGTTCTGTTTACAGTTTTTCTTGTATAGACCCTAGTGGGTCTCATTGTATAACTCACCCACTGGGCCCTTCCTGTTACAGAGAGCCACCTTGACTCACATCTAAGATTTATTAGATATCCCTCCCCCCCCCACACCGAGTTCCGGGGATAAGGAATGTGTCATCATTGCACTCTACTGTGCATATAACTACCTACCCAACATGCCTATATGTCCCACTGGATAATTTAATAATGCTGATTGCCTACTTCCTTGCACCTTATTTCCTTTTTAGCTTTTCTCTGACAGCACCTGACAATGAACAATATTTTATTTTTTAACTCTTAATTAATGTTTTTATTTTAGTTTTGCGATCTCATGGCCCTGGCCACAGTTTACTTGGGCATGGTAATTCCTGACACGGGTATACCCTACTTCCTACACATACATATAAAAAAGGAGCTAAAACCCTCAATTAGTGGCAATTTCTTCTTAATGTTGCTATGTAGTACCACCACAATTTTATTTTGTTGTATTCTTACTTGATTTATTGTATTTTTGTCAAACCTTTGTTACTATGTCATGGCACTTTCCTATATTGTCCACTTTTGGCACAGTTATATTTTACCCCATGTTCATGCTTCTGCCTAAAAAAAAAGTGAATGTAAAAAAAAAAAAAAAATACATGACAGCCCTTGGCATTAAAGAAATCATGCAAAAATGCTTTGGAAAACTTGTGTGCTCTATAAGAGGTAACCAACACTTGCTGCTGACGTGGGGGTTTTAACTTCTATGTGTTGGCAGAAAAAAATAGTAATGATAGAGTTAACAACTCTCTCCCTATTCATTCACAACTGCTAGAGGGTTTTAAAATATATTAAACACTTCTAAGGGCCATTAAATATTTCACCTATAAAACCCTATGGGAGAAGATGGAAAATGTCTTCTTATATATACACTGCTAGCCTATCAGTCATTAAAAACACCAACTTAACACCAAAAAGAATCTGCCTCTCATCACTAGAAGTCAAGCCGCTCACATTAAATAACTTGTAAAACACATCAACTGTTAACCTATTCCTGAATCCTAACACTGACAGGGTTATTTACTAAAGTGCAAAATCATAGTGAATTTAAAATGTAAGGCAAGAGTATCCAAACTGAAAGCATTGCTGACTTACAGTGCTATTCAGTAAACGAGCCAAAATCTGATGAAAATTACAGAATATTTTTTTAAAGCCTAATGCGGTAGGAATTCAGTTTGTCTTAACAAATCTACAGTACACACCCTAATGCATTTTTTTGCAGTGTCTGGTTATATTTGTCCTTTTTGGGGGGCGTGAAAACAAGAAGAATTAGAAGAAAGAAGAGTCCTGATGGTAAGTATAATTATTTACAGGTGTTAGATGTATTACCAACCCCCCTCAATACTTTTAGAGTGGGGGGGTAGCATGGGTTATTTATTTTTAGTGGGGGGTTGGCTAGGGTATCGGGGATGCCTAGCTGCCCAGAGAGGGGAAGTGTGTGGGCACCACAGGAGGACCCTAGATCCTGCTACTTGGTAAGCATGGCAGTTTGCTGAGTAGGTTGGGGTATAGGGAGGAAAAATACCTCCACTATAATAATAGTCTTATTAGCCCCCATAGGATTTTTATTAAGAGACACTATAGGCACCCATACCACAGCTTATTGAAGTGGTCTGGGTGCCCTGTTCAATGTCCCTTAACCCATAGCAGGTAATTATTGCAGTTTTTAACAAACTACAATAATTACTTGCTAGGGTTAACTCCACCTCTAGTGGCTGTCTCCTGGACAGTTCCAGGCTATGCATGGGGACGTCCAGCTTCACCCAAAACCCCCATAGGAAATGATGTCCAGCTTCACCCAAAACTCCATAACATTCGCATTAAGTCTCCCCGCTGGCTGAGGTTGGTGGGGGGAGGAGAGAAGGTGGACCCAAGCCAGCGCCGAGGGACATTGGTGCTAGACCCAGGTAAGTGACAGAACTTATTAACCCTTTCTGCTCCACGTTTACATTGCAGGGTGCAAGATAACCTCTAGTGGATTACTACAAGACAGCGACTAGAGGTGCTTCCTGCATGCTAACGGAGTTTAAGTCAGTGAAACGACATTCAATGTCCTCACGCTTTGCATGAGGACAACCAGCATCTACAAACTCTCCACTACAAAGCATGGATTCTAGGAAGCTCTAATGTGTGTGTGATGCTCCCTGTGCATGTACATTAGGTTTCCCCATCAGTCTGATGTTGCAGGAGGAGGAAACCAATCCAGTTCTGAAAATAAGTAAGTGTGAAAGGTGTTTATAGTTTTGTATTCCTAATGCTATAGTGTTCTTTTAACTTCTAAAATGGCAGAGACTTGAGACTGTATCCAACAAAACTTCTTCATTAAGCTAAATATGTTGTGGTGCTTATAATATCATATTAACCATACCAAGTCATAGCAGTGATGGGTGGCAATAATAGGCAAAGAGTGCTCAGGTGATGCTCTCTCAGTCTATCACTGCTTCCCATTGCTGCTCATCATAATGAGGAATCAATAGTTCTAACAACAGAGAGGGGCCAGGCTGCAGACACCCAGCGACTCACATCCAGTGGCTGCAGGGGACTCTATAGAATGAGGTGTTTATGTTGTCTAGTGAGTATGTTTAAGAAAATATGCATATTGAATGTATAATATTTTGAATATGTATTAGAAAAGATGTTTGACATGTATTTTAGCAAAATAATCAATATTTGAAAAAAATAAGCTTATTGAAATGTATACTATTAGTTATTATTGTAATTTTGGAATGCTGACTGGAGAGAAATTTCCTGAAATGCTGGTTGCAAATTAGCACAAAGTTACAGATGCCTCACAATCAAGTTTTCATAGTACAGTTTTGTTATAGAGTAAAAATCAATAAAACTCAGAAGAAGCTATAAGCAGTTTTGTAGTGTGCTGTAATCCAGATGAATAATGTTGCTGTCATAACAGCGGGGATAATTTAATGCTGACACTTAGCAGGATGATAAATAGCTTGCCAACCTTAGGGAGTAGGAAAGTCAACCAGAAGTAACTGTGGCAAGTTCTGAAGTGTTTAACAGAGATATATAATTTCAATTAAGAGACTGAATAAGCTGTGAATATTTTGTTAACATACCATGAATATATAAATAGACATGTTTAATTTTATTATTGCTTTTATAACTATACATAAATAATGTCCATTTTACAGTGGTCATACCACCTCAACAGTAAAGGTCCCTGGGCAAGACACATAATAATAGATATCCACATACCTCAAAATCCTCAAAGATTGTAAGCTCATTTGATCAGGACCATCTTCATATTCCCTTTAAATTAGTAATCATAAATGGTGTTGGTTCATTGACAATGCTGTGCTCAGCGTGGGTTCTGGCAACTCCTTTCCTCAGGTGTATACCTGTGGATAAAAGCAAGTCTATACATGTACTTACTTATTAGAAATGAAAAAGCAAATATGCATAACTAAAATATTTGAATATGTACAACAAACACACACAACTTACTACTGGACCTGACACACATGATAAAAAAGACTATCTTAAGTCACTTAGTTTGATCATGGTGCAAGAAGCTACTTGTTCCATTCAAGATTTGATACTATTTAAACAGCTGTATACCTAGCCCCCATTGCCTGCAAAATTACAGAGAGATAGTTTGTTTGTCTGATGTGAAGAAAATATACAACATGATGGTGTGTGTACATATGACATGCGAAATATGGATATATGACATGCACACTTTGGTTAACAAACGTAGTAGACATTATATACAATACAATAGGTACTATAATTCATAAACAAAACAGAAATAAAGCTGTTCTCAAATGAAGAAAGTCTGACCCTTTGTTGCTATTCAGTTTCCAAATGTTTCAATCTTTTTTTTTATTTGAACAGAAGTAATTAACACAGGCGATCATATCTTTTAAACCACAAGTTAAGTAGTGTTTATGGAGCACGTATGGTATTTTCATTTAAAGCAACTGAAGGATTGGGATTGGAAAAGAAAAAACCTCACCCTAGCCTATCCTTGTCTCTACAAGCCTCTGAATTTCCAGAAAATATATGTCTTGCAGTTATATTTAAATTAAAATGAACAAAAAGCCAATGATAAACAAACAAACAAATAAAGAAAGCAAGAAAAGCAACACCGTTAGCTAACTTTTAGTTAACACTAAATTACAATACCTCCTGTGGGTTCTGCAGTATGGATTACTCTATTATGTGTCCCCATTTCTTGCTGATAACTCTATCTTTCCCTCTATTTTGCCTACATGTAGTGGATCCACATTTGTCTCCCTTGATTAAATATTAAGATGCTTGCACCAACTTCATATGCAAATATGCAAATATTAAGAGCTTATTTTATGATTTGTCTTTGCTATTGTTACATTTCTAATTTGTATTTCTTTTTACTCTAATCTTTTTTAGTTCATAGAGAGTATGTCTGCTTTGTATATTGGTAATTGATTTAATATACTTGGCAATAAAGGAGTAACCCCATTCACTACTAAGCACTTTATGATGAGAAAAAAAAATATTAGCATAGCATGTATTTTAAGCAAGGGATGCATAGCTAGCAGATACACATTTGATATATTTATATAGAAATATGTATACAGGGAGTGCAGAATTATTAGGCAAATGAGTATTTTGACCACATCATCCTCTTTATGCATGTTGTCTTACTCCAAGCTGTATAGGCTCGAAAGCCTACTACCAATTAAGCATATTAGGTGATGTGCATCTCTGTAATGAGAAGGGGTGTGGTCTAATGACATCAACACCCTATATCAGGTGTGTATAATTATTAGGCAACTTCCTTTCCTTTGGCAAAATGGGTCAAAAGAAGGACTTGACAGGCTCAGAAAAGTCAAAATAGTGAGATATCTTGCAGAGGGATGCAGCACTCTTAAAATTGCAAAGCTTCTGAAGCGTGATCATCGAACAATCAAGCGTTTCATTCAAAATAGTCAACAGGGTCGCAAGAAGCGTGTGGAAAAACCAAGGCGCAAAATAACTGCCCATGAACTGAGAAAAGTCAAGCGTGCAGCTGCCACGATGCCACTTGCCACCAGTTTGGCCATATTTCAGAGCTGCAACATCACTGGACTGCCCAAAAGCACAAGGTGTGCAATACTCAGAGACATGGCCAAGGTAAGAAAGGCTGAAAGACGACCACCACTGAACAAGACACACAAGCTGAAACGTCAAGACTGGGCCAAGAAATATCTCAAGACTGATTTTTCTAAGGTTTTATGGACTGATGAAATGAGAGTGAGTCTTGATGGGCCAGATGGATGGGCCCGTGGCTGGATTGGTAAAGGGCAGAGAGCTCCAGTCCGACTCAGACGCCAGCAAGGTGGAGGTGGAGTACTGGTTTGGGCTGGTATCATCAAAGATGAGCTTGTGGGGCCTTTTCGGGTTGAGGATGGAGTCAAGCTCAACTCCCAGTTCTACTGCCAGTTCCTGGAAGACACCTTCTTCAAGCAGTGGTACAGGAAGAAGTCTGCATCCTTCAAGAAAAACATGATTTTCATGCAGGACAATGCTCCATCACACGCGTCCAAGTACTCCACAGCGTGGCTGGCAAGAAAGGGTATAAAAGAAGAAAATCTAATGACATGGCCTCCTTGTTCACCTGATCTGAACCCCATTGAGAACCTGTGGTCCATCATCAAATGTGAGATTTACAAGGAGGGAAAACAGTACACCTCTCTGAACAGTGTCTGGGAGGCTGTGGTTGCTGCTGCATGCAATGTTGATGGTGAACAGATCAAAACACTGACAGAATCCATGGATGGCAGGCTTTTGAGTGTCCTTGCAAAGAAAGGTGGCTATATTGGTCACTGATTTATTTTTGTTTTGTTTTTGAATGTCAGAAATGTATATTTGTGAATGTTGAGATGTTATATTGGTTTCACTGGTAATAATAAATAATTGAAATGGGTATATATTTGTTTTTTGTTAAGTTGCCTAATAATTATGCACAGTAATAGTCACCTGCACACACAGATATCCCCCTAACATAGCTAAAACTAAAAACAAACTAAAAACTACTTCCAAAAATATTCAGCTTTGATATTAATGAGTTTTTTGGGTTCATTGAGAACATGGTTGTTGTTCAATAATAAAATTAATCCTCAAAAATACAACTTGCCTAATAATTCTGCACTCCTTGTATATATAAATGAAACCAAGAGGGCTGCACTCACCTGAACATGCATACATTATAGGGTGCTGCTGGGGCCAAATTTTACAAAACACACAATCCAGCGCACTCGCTTATTCACAAAAAAATTATTTCAAATGTCAGAGATTGTAATAGTTTTATTTAAAAACACCTCACCTAGGCAAAAAAAAAATAATGAGGATTTAGTTACATTATACGATCATATGTTGCATAAGCTGCCACAATGTCAATGTACCCCATTCTTGGCAGGTCCTACTCTAGCAGCCTAATGCTTGCTCTTATGAGATTAATCCACTTACTTGGGAAATATTACCTTCATTGTTTAGCGAATAAGCGAGTGCGCTGGATTGTGTATTTTGTATGTTGTATATTTTGGCCCCAGCAGCACCCTATAATATATTCATGTTCAGGTGAGTGCAGCCCTCTTGGTTTCATTTATATATATACATATTTATATATAAATATATAAAATGCTGTGTTTTTTTCCCAGTTTGGCAAATTTGATCTAAAACTTGCAAAACCTAAGTTTAGTATATATTAATTTTATTTGCATATGCTGATTTAATTTTTTTTTATCATAGTTAAAGTGGCCTTGTCACCTTCAGATAAGTAAAGACCCCCAATGGTGACTTTGCATCTTGCTGTGTGCTGACCATGGTGTGCAGGGAAGGTTAGTTTTGAAGCTGCCGCCATCTTCTTCAGTGGGATCCTCTTCAACTCCTGGCGATTCGTCTGCCAGGATCTATGCACACACAAGAGTACAGCTCTGATTTTTGTGGAAGATCTTGCAAAACTGCTGGAGCCTCTGTAGACAAAGCCTTTTTTCCATTCTGCTGTCACTAGTGACATCTGAGGGCTGGATAAAACTTAACAGCAATTAGCAATAGCTTTTTGTCAAGTTTTGTCAAATGTAGGAAAAATACATAACATAAAGTAATCCCTAATTTGTAACATGATACCTATGGACTTTCTTGAAATCTCTGTGTCAATGTAAGCATTTTATGAAGATTTTATCTTATCTTATGTTTTAGTGACCATTCTAACTTAAAGGGACACTTTCATTTCAGAGTCACCTACCTAGGAATTTTAGGGCATAACTGCTGTCCCTGCAGTCCTGAAAATGTAAACAGTGTTGTTTCTGAGAAACAACACTGTTTAAATGTTGCTATTCCCACATCTCTTGTGGTTATCATTCAGACAGCTGATATGGGCTTCAGAAGAAAAGTAACTGAATCTACTTGATGTCAGGCACCTGCATTTAGTGAATATACTCAATGTCAGGCATCAGCTGCTAAGTGTGTATCCAATGCTGTTCTATAAGAAAATTGCTGCACATGGTTCACATGTCTACAATTCTTCTCTGTGAGAATCACATGACTGGACAAAAAGCACCAATCTTGATAACTTCAGAGAGGGAGTATAAGACTACTTTGGGGTCTGCCTCAAAGATGGACTACAGGTAGGTTTAATGGCATATTTTTTTTTTCAGGTTCACTATAGCATTAGGAATACAAACAGGTATTTGTATCCTCTACCCAGTTTGACAGAAAGTGCGCACTGAGAGCAGTGAACAACTTCATACTGGGTAAAGAAAACAGAAGATCCTCTCCTGTGGTCTGCAGTGCCAGGTTACATGAAAGTATGCAGGCAGAGGAGGGGAGAGAGGGGAAGAGATGACAAAAGGACTGAGGGGGAGGAAGAGACACACAGAAGGAGCTGAAGGGAATACACACACAGAGTGGCTAGGGGGGGTTGAGAAATATGGGGCCTAAGGGGAGAAACAAATAGAGGGGCTGGGGCTAGGGAAGAAACACACAGAGGGACTGGGGGAGAAATGCACTCAGAAGGGCTTTAGGGAGAGAGACAAATAGGGGGTGGAGGGAGAAAGAGACAGACAAAGGCATTGAGTATAAAGAGAAACACAGAAGGGTTGGAGGAGAGAAAGAGACAAATAAGATGGACTGGGGAAGTGCAGACACTGGAGGAAGAAAGAGAAACCCAAGAAAGGCTGGTGATGGGGAGAAAGAGACACAAAAAAGGGTCTGGGGAAGGAAAAAAATAAAGAGATAAGCAAGAGTAGATGGGGAAGGGGAAAAAGAGACACGGGGGCTGAGGGAAGAAAGAGACACAGAAAGAGGCAGGGAGAAGGTAAAACACATACAAAGTGGCTGGAGGCAGTAAAAACACACAAAGGGGTTGGGAGGAAGTTAAGCACACACAAAGGGGTTGAGGTGAGAGAGATACAGAGAGGGGCTTGGAAGAAGTATGAGATGCACAAATGGGGGATTAGAGACACAAAATGAGGATTGTGGGAGTCATGCGAGGGGTATAAGGCACATAAAGAGTAAATGGGGAATAAGATACATTAAAGGGGACCTGAGACCTGTCTGTGTCCCTCCCCCTGTATGATGGTTTGAAAGGTAGATTTAGTAGAATTAGTTAGTGCTATATAAATACCAATAATAATAATAATAATAATAAAAAGATGAGTGCTACCATTTAGACCACGCCATACTATTCGCCTTGCTGCTGTTCTGCCTATTTGATCATCAAACAACCCATGGAGTAAAACCAGCAGAAGATCATGCTTCACCAATTAAATGCTAGAGGCAGTATTTGATCTCTAAACTGGTTTTAAGCATATTAAGATTCTATAGTAGCTGTCAGGAAGACATTCACTAGAGGTGTATTAAACCTCCAATATAAACATTGCGATTCCTATAGAACAGCAATACTTTACATTGCAGATTTGATCTGAACAGACAGAGGCACTGTACCCAGATTACTTCATTGAAAAGGTCTGTCCGGAAAAAGCCCAGCCATTATTAATATAACAAGAATGGTTTGCACAACATCGATGTAACCTGGCAGCCAAGGAGAGTGGACTGCAATGTGCATGCCTGAACAATGATTATACTGTACTAATTAGCAGTGGTGCTAGGCACCGTTGAGTGAATATGTGTACTATGTGGTGATTGCATTCAAAATGTCTGAGCGAGTAGAGCAACAACTCTGCATCAAATTTTGCATTAAGCATTCCTCCATGGAAACTATTCAGTTTATTCAGATAGCTTTCAGGGATTACACAATGAGTGCAGCGCAAATAAACATGTGGCACACATTGGTTGAGAATCTTTTGAAAGATTTAGCACCCGGCGACTTCTGACATTTTCCAAAACTTTCCCTATATTTTATATTACATGGCTGGATAATTATTAGACAGACAGACAGACAGACAGATAGATAGATAGATAGATAGATAGATTGATCGATCTTAGAGTGTCCCTTTGAGACGTTAAAGTGTTCCTTTAGGGAAGACAAAACTGACTTCCAGAGAAGTTACTTATAGCTAGTAAATGCCTAGTAAATTATAGCTAATCATTCACTAAGGTGAATAATGCAGCAGAGGTAAATAATAAACTTACCTATGTCGTACTTCCATGTTGTGGTACCTCCACAGCCCCATGATTCATTGAGTTTTCCCCTATGTGCTCAGGCATCTATAAAAGAAATGTTATAGGTGCACGTTTGCGTGACATTTCCTCCAGAAGTCCCATACATGGGCATGAACTATGCGTATGGCACTTCTAAAGCTGGCATATTTACAAATTTACACTTAGAATTATTTTAAATTTACAAATAAAATAATTTTAGCACAAACTTTAGTTAACATTTTGTTAGTTATTAGATTTTGCTAAAATAGACAAAATGACAGCTCATTTTTTATCTGAATTTTCTTAACAAATGTTTCATCCTTCAATTTCATGTTCAGAGAATGTTTTGTGTTCCCAGGAGATGAAATAGTTTTTAGTAATGAAAAATAAACTATTACAACATATAGTTGTGTAATGTGAAGACAATGGTTAATGTTCTAAGCAGGACAATACATCCAAATGTCTTAGATTTGAATGTAATTTTTCTTCCCGCACCAATATTATTCTGCGTCAATGCTTCAAGAACATACACAATGTTTTTATTGTTCAAACAAAGTTGCTGTTGTTGTGGACATCTCAGTATATTAATCAAAGAATGCTGTGAAAAGACATAGATGGTCTTTATAAGATAATACTTTTTTTTTTTTTTTTTGGTCGTTCACATTGAAATGATTTGACAAGGACAGCCTGTTTGTCCCTGTTAAAAAGAGATTGGAACCTGCATAAAGGAACCAAATTGATTTGATTCCTAACTCTCTTATCTTAAATGTTTTGAAATGGGAACATTTTTATGATTTATTGCTTTGGAGCTATAAAGTCTCTTGTTGACAACATATAGTTGTTTTATTTGACTTCAACCCCTGCCTTGTTATTAAATTTCCCCTACAAAAGCGTTTATCATTTGGCAATGCATATAATGGCTATCTGATTGTTGTGATATGTAAAATGTAGTAAAATGTCACCTGATTATGTAAGCAGTTGTTACAATAGCAATCATCTTATTTTGAGACACGTTATCATTTCAGTTTATCATACAAAGTATTGCTTGAAAAAATACAGGAAGCCATTACAGTTTGCTGTTTTACACATTGTTATTTGAAAAGTGTTTCTAGTGTTGGAAAGATTCAGAGTCAAGCGATACAGTAAAAAAAAGATATAGTAAAAAATTAAACAATGAGAATATGACAGAATTGCAAATCTTAATTTAAAGGATTAATCCAGCCAAAAAACAGTGTTTTAAGGAGTAACACTTTCAGTAAATTTACCTTTATTCCCCTGGCAAGGCCAAGTTTTCCCCTAAGTCTGATCCTCTTACACTGACATGGGGACAGGACATAGGGAAAGGATGGGCTGAAGGGAAGACAAATACCACCATTGGATTACCTGTCACCAGATGTTGTGCGTGCTAAGTCAAACATCCACTATGCACAGAATTGATATAAAAATTCCACCAGGGAAACCCAGAATTGAGTGAGCAATCCCCAAAGTGACGCGAAAAGGCGTATAACAAAGTGTAACAGCGTGGTGATGTGTTCAGCATAGTTTGGTTGCTAAATGAGGCAGTCTTAACTCTGCAATATAAATATTGCAGTTTCTCAAAAATGTTTTACATTGCAGGGTTAAGGGGACAGGGAGACTGCACCAAGACCACTTCAATGAGAATAAGTGGTCTGGGTGCGTTTAGTGTCCCTTTAACTTTACCTTTCAGATTTATTAATACCTTTGTATATGTACTTTTCATGCTCACTTTCCAGAGTTTCACTGTTTGCATATTTTCATTATTTAGTGGATGTACCCAGTCACACTCATTTCATACATTTTATGCATGTTGTTATCCACCTACATTACACTATCTGGTGTGTATCCTGATATTTAGTCCTACTTCTAGTATTCTAGAGCAGCTTTGAGTGAAGTTTTCACTTTCTGTATGCTTTGCTTGCTCATCACTTAGCAACAGAACTATGCCGAACATCATGCTGTTACACACTGAGACGCACCTCTTCAAGTTACTTTTTAAATTGTTCACTCATTTCTGGGTTTCCTTGGAGGAAACCTCTCCTTCAACATGGTTACTAGTAAATGTTTATATTTTTACATTT
>OW240915.1:216190177-216220177 GCA_933207985.1 Pelobates cultripes | reverse complement strand
ATGGCATGATAACTCTATATAGGTTTATATCAGTAGCTCATTCCATTTTCACATAGACACTGTTTTAGGACCTACTTGAAAACGAGAGAAATCTCAATGTATCTTTAATGGTAAAATATTTTATAAATAATAAATAGTCTTTAATTGCCCTGGGGCCGCTTTGTGCTGTGGTGCGACCAGCTGCAAGAAAAGAACGATCTTTCCTGTCTGTTTCTTGTCTTCCCACCCATGGCCTCAAGAGGGCAGAGTGTCTGTCTGTCTGCAAAGCAGGCCGGTCACTCCCCCTTCCCTCTTGCTCACAGTACCAGAGGAGCCTCTGGCCTGCTTGAGCAGAGAAGAGCAGAGCTGGAGGACGGGTGGCTCATCTTAAGGTAGGAGAAGAGAGGCTTGGGAGACGTTCCTGTGTAGTGTGTTAAATTTGGGAGAATGGGGACCTGTATTAATTTAAGGAAGGGAGGGATGCCAGTGAATGCAATTGGGGAGGGGGCCAGTGTGTTAATTTGAAGGGAGGGAGAGTGCAGTGTATTAATGTAGGGAGGGGGAACAGTATATTAATTTGATGGAGTGAGAGGGCAGTGTATTAATTTGGGGGAGTGAGGGACCAGTGTATTAAATTGAGGGAGGCAGGCGGCCAGTGTATTAGATTGGTGGGGGGTGTATTAATTTGAGGGAGGGGGCCAGCATCTTAAATTGGGGGAGGCTGGGGGCCAGTGTATTAGAGAGGTGGAGGGTGTATTAATTTGAGGGAGGGAGGGGGCCAGTGAATTAAATTGGGGGAGGCAGGTGGCCAGTGTATTATAGTGGTGAGGAGGCGGTGTATTAAATTGGGGGAGGCAGGTGGCTAGTGTATTAAAGTGGTGAGGAGGCAGTGTATTAAATTGGTGGAGGGAGTGGGGCAGTGTATTAAATTAGGGATATGGCAGTGTATTAATTTGGGGAGGGAAGGGGGTAGTGTATTAAATTGAGGGAGGAAGAGGGAAGTGTATTAATTTGAGGGAGGGAAGGGTGCAGTGTATTAAATTAGAGGAGGGATTGGGACTGTATATTAGAGTAGTGGAGGGGAGGTCAGTGTATTAATCTGGGCAGTGAGGGGAGTTGTGCAGGGAAGGAGGGTGACTGTCAGGGAGGCAGGGGGAGAGAGGACCTGTGCAGGGAAGGGAAGGGAAGAGGGGATCTGTGCAGGGAAGAGAGGGGGGGAGGGTATCTGTGCAGGGGAGGGGGCTGTGCAGGGAGGGGATCTGTGCATGGAAGGGGGGGGGCTGTAGGGGGGCAGGGAGAGAGTGGATCTGTGAGCATGCAATGAGGAAGGGGGCTGTGCAGGGAAGAGGCCCCTTCCTCTTCACTCCACAGGACAGGAGGCACAGGAAGTGATTTCACCCTCCATCCTTCTGGATACTAGAACTTATACCCTGATTAAGTGCCTTCATTCATGATCTTCCTGATTTTACTTTCTTTTATTTGTGTGTGGTTGACCTGTGTTTTTAGGGTAATACATTCCTTTGGTTGAGTACTTTGTTGCTGTTTTAAGCATGTAGCATTTTTAAATTGTTACTTTTATATACACTAAATGTTTGTATTAATGTTGTATCTAGTTTTCCTTAATTAGATTTCAATGAACACTCCAAGCATCAAAACAGCTGCAGCCCACTGTAGTGTGGCTATGGTGTGAGGTGTGCCCTGGTGAACTCCCAGAATAAGTAGTCAAGCATCCATTAAGAATTGTTAACAAAATATCTGGGTCCCACTGGGTGCCCTCTGCCACCTTCCCTTCTGCTAGAATTACCTGCAAGGAGGTATCAGTTAGCTTCACAGAGGCAAGTCCGGCCATGCTGGGCTGTGTTCTTTGACTGATAGCCTCAGCAGAACACTATCAGCCAATGAGTGTGTCCCTGCAAGCCAGGTATTGATCAGTGCCAGGAACTTCTGGCACCAGGGGAGGCATCAGCAGTGCCTGGAGGAATGCAGTTAAGTTGTCAAACCACCCTTAACTAGATTTACTACTTACCCTGGGAGACCACCAGGGCACGCATTGCACCAGAACCATTACAACCGGCTGTAATGGTTATGGTGCTTGGATTGTTCCTTTAAGAAGATAATATGCATTGAATTAGCTTTTTGCCCAGAGAGTATCCTATGGTAAATTTTTCATCTGGACTGCAAATACACGTTTTCCATTTTACTTTTTGCCTCTAATTTTCTTGCAAGATAGATATATGCACAGTACAGTGTTTATATTTACATATAATATTTAAATCAGTTTAAAGTTTTTCTTTCAAATGCATAATTAGTGTATGCGAACAGTGAATTATGGGTGTGTAATGAATACCACTTATTATTGCTAGGTTTGTCTAATGCATTAACAGTGTATTATTTTCTTCGTTTGAGAACACATTTAAAAAATATTAATTTGAGCATGAATGTTCTGAATCTTTCAAACAAAGAGAAGTGTAAATTGCAAAATGGTAACGAATAAAAACATAAATGCGGCTTTCATTTGTTCATACCATATTAGTGTAAAATAATTATCTTGAAGGCAGACTAAATCTTATAAATATTCAACAATAAGCTTCAGAATGGATAAACTAATAACACTTAAAATTAAAAACTTAGATTGGTTTTCTATTTTAATTGATGAATTAATTTATATTGTGTGATAAATGTACAAAACCGCTTGGAGGATAACGTGAAACAAATATATTACAAAACCAAATGATTTTCTAATGGTTGGGGTAAGGTTACATTTTAGTTATATTGTTTATTATATTGCTTATTTTGTGCAGTATATTATATCGAAAGTCTTTTTTTTTTGTTTTTGTTTACATAAACTACATTTCACACCTGCAAACTATCCAACAAAATGCTTTGAAAAAATACTATTATATTTTTCTAATAGTACATTTCAAAACGCACTGGTCCATGTGAAATATATTTTATTGATTTTATAATTTTATGCACAAACAAGAGATAAAATTTCAAAAACAAAGATTGCAGTTCTTTTCACCAATTTGCGTACTCATCTATAAATTATCTCTGGCAAAGTTAACGGGAAGAGAAAAAAAATACTCCAGCCTTCATCAATTATTTCAACCTTCTCTCTTTTCCCTTATGATACATTATAAATTGAATGTTATAAATGACTATATATTGACTAATTATAAAACCTTTGTGGTTGTGGAAGTATTGATTATTCCAATATTCCATGTACCTGAATTTGAAGCCAAGATTACCAATGGGTATGCTTTTTAAAAGTGTTAATTCATTTGCATCGATACTTTATGAAATCTCATTTTAGATATTTAATTAGGCTAGTTAGATGACCTATGATATGGTTCTAGTCTCCTGAGTATTTGCTTTTGTAATACCTGAAACTGAAGTTTGATATTTTAATGTTACTGCATTCAGACTGTGTGAACTATGGAATATGGAATACGAATTAAGAAATACAAACAAATAAATAATGATAACATAACAGACAGGAGTGCACTTATCTGACGACTTTTGGATCCAAACATATCCATTCCTTGTATTGCTATTTCAGTCTTGTTTTTTGCAAATTGCAGCCAGAGTAAGATTAAAATTGTCCAGAGCCTAAGAAGGATGGCAGCGTAGGGCCTGGTGGCTGTGTATGTGGTGGCTAAGAGTTGTGTGCGCATGGTGGTTAAGCGTATGTATTTGTGAGAGACTGAGTATTGTGTGTGAGAGAGTTTATCATGGCTGAGTGTTGTGTGTGGAGAAGATTGAGCTCTGTATGTGGGAAGAGGCTGAGTGTGCCTGTGTGTGCTTATTGAATATTTTGGTGGCTGAATTTTGTTTGTGAAGTAGCAATGTGTAGAGGGATGTGATTGATCAAGTTTGAATTTAATTAATACAATAATGAAAGATAATCTGGTGTTGTCTCTCTGTGTACACAAAACACAAAATTGGGGATACAGCTTTGAATTGTGAAGAGAAAAAAAATACATTCAATAGTATATTACAGTTATAATTAATGTACCTATAACAAACCTTAATATATGAAGAGTAATATCATCTTCAGGGTGCCTCCCCCAACATCCTGGGTGGGTTAAATGAAACCAAACACCTGTAAATTTAAGGAATGTCTCCAATAATCTAAAACAAAACTGCAGCAAAATGATGCAATATAGTTTAAAAGTAGTAATTACTTATTTCTTGGAAATAATAAAAAGAATATATGAAGTTAACCTCTTAAGGGCCAATGTTTTTTTGAGATGCCCCTGCTCAATGAGCTTACATGCTAGAGGGAGTGGGGTATAGTGACACAAATGTATAAGTTGGGGTAACGAAATAGGTTGCTAGAAAAGTATTAGGGTTTTTTTGACAGTTGCAGTCGAGGAGTCAAGCGGGGAGGGGTGAATGAATGAAAACCCGCTAACAGCTTAAATAATATGCTTTCCTGAAGAAGTGTGCTTTCAAAGATTTTTTGAAGGAGTGGAGACTGGGTGAAAGTCTAACGGAGAAGGGAAGGGAGTTCCACAGAAAAGGTGCAACCCTGGAGAAGTCTTGGAGGTGAGCATCAGAGGGGGGAGAACGGACAGGGGATATATGTAGGTCTTTGGCAGAGCGCAGGGGCCTCAACGGGACATACTTGTGCACTAGGGGGTATAGGTAGGTTGGAGCAGCATTATGTAGGGACTTGTAAGCAAGCACCAGAATGTTATATTGAGGCCAATATCTAACTGGAAGCCAATGTAGGGACTGACAGAGGGGGAAGGAGTGGGAGGTGTGGGCGGACAGCAAAATGAGCCTTGCCGCTGCATTTATTATATATTGGGGAACACGTAAGACCACTGAGAAGAGGATTGCAATAGTCAAGGTGAGAAAGAACAATGGCATGGACCAGCACCTTAGCCGCATCTGGTGTTAAATAGGGGCGGATGCAAGCTATGTTTTCGAGATGGAAGCGTCAGGATTTAGTGATCAACTGGACATGAGGGGTGAAGAAGAGGTAGGAGTCGAAGAGAATACCTAGGCAGCGAGCCTGTGAGGTAGAGGTGATGGTTGCGCCATTGACTTGGAGGGAGACAGACACAGAAGTAGCAACAATTGAGGGAGGAAAGAATAGAAGTTCTGTTTTAGACAGGTTGAGTTTAAGGAAGTGAGCAGCCATCCAGTTGGAAATTGCGGAGAGGCAGTCAGAGACACGAGTCAAGATGGGCAGAGAGATATCAGGAGAGGACAGGTAGATTTGTCTGTCATCTGCATATAGATGATAATGGAATCCAAAGGAGCAAATGAGTTTACCAAGGAAGGCAGTATATTATGGAGAACAGTAGGTGACCAAGAACAGAACCTTGGTGAACTCCAACAGAGAGGAGTTGGGGAGAAGAGGCAGAGCCAGAGAAAGAAACACTGAAAAAGCACTGGGAAGGGTATGAGGAGCACCAGGAGAGAGCAGTATCTCATAGACCGAGATTACGGAGAATGAGAAGCTGCTGATGATCAACAGTGTCAAAGGCAGCAGAAAGATCAAGGAGAATTAGGAAAGAGTAATAGCCGTGAGATTTAGCAGTGATTAAATCGTTGGATACTTTGGTCACAGCTGTTTCAACAAAGTGATGAGCAAAGAATCCAGACTGAAGCAGGTCAAGCAGAGAGTTGGATTCGAGGAAGTCTGTCAATCTTGCATACACAACTTTCTCAAGTATCTTGGAGACAAATGGCAGTAGCGATATAGGGCAGTAGTTGGATGGGGAGTTGGGGTCAAGGATGGTTTTTTTCAGAATTGGTGTTACGGTTGCATGCTTAAAGGGTGAAGGAAATGTGCCAGAGGAAAGGAAGAGATTGAAAATTTTAGTGAGAGTAAGAGCAAGAGAGGGAGACAGAGTGTGGATGAGATATGAGAGAATAGGATCGAGGGAACAGGTGGTGGAGTGGGAGGACTGGAGCAGAGCAGAAACCTCTTCCGTTGTAGTAGTTGCGAATGAGCAAAGAACAGTGGCATGAGTGGGGTTGGGTGATGTATTGGAAGATGAATTAGAAGGGGAGGGAGAGAGGTTAGAGATTTCTTACCTGATTGTAGAAATCTTCTCAGTGAAGTGAGTTGCAAAGTTTAAGGCAGACAGGGTGGTAGGAAGAGAGAGAGCAACAGAGCATTAAAAGTGTGAAATAGGCATTTGGGTTGGCAGGACAGTGTGCTCATAAGGGTGCTGAAGTAATGTACTTTTGCAGAGGAAAGAGCCAGAGTGTAGGGGAACAGCATAAACTTATAGTGGAGGAACTCAGGTGCAGAGTGATACTTTCTCCAACAGCGTTCAGCAGTTGGAGAAAGTTAAAATGCCAAATATGTCTAGGATTTCAATTAATTTTTGGAAGTTAGAAAAATAATACCGCAAAAAGGGATTTATGATTTTAAAGCTAAAACATTGCAAAATGTGGTATGTTGATATTACAATTTTAATAGTAGTGGCAGAATCCAAAACTGCTACACAAAAATATATATTTGTAGAAAGTACATCTCGCATGCTATGTAATTAAAGGGACACTATATTTACCAAAAGAATTTTAGCTTATTGAAGCAGTTTTGGTGTATAGTTCATGCCCGTGCAGAATTGAGCAGTAAAACTGTAGAAGCATGATCTATACACTAACACTGCTTCATTAAGCTAAAGTTTTTTAGGTGACTACAGTGTTCCTTTAAGAGCATTTTGACTCCTTTCATTTAACCATTTGATCACAAATCTAGGTCAAAATAGTTGGTTTTTTTTTTAGTTTATTTTGTGGAAATTTACAAACCATACGTGTACCACATATTTGTATTCTGCTACTGTTCTTGAGTACAATGATACACACACACACACATATATATATATACCCAGGACATACTTGAAAACGAGAGAAATCTCAATGTATCTTTCCTGGTAAAATATTTTTTAAATAAATAAATAAATAATATATTGTTTCCCTTAATCCTACCCCTAATCCAACCCTTAATGCAACATTTAATCCATCCCATAATTCAACCCATAATCCAAGGCAAAATTCAACTCCTAATCCAACCTTAATCAAACCTTTAATCCAACCCATATTCCTATTATTATTATTATTGGTATTTATATAGCACCAACTAATTCCGCAGCACTTTACAATATTAAGAATGGGGGGATTTACTGTAAATTAGACAATTACACAGTGACACATGAACAATAGGTAGATGAGGACCCTAGTCAAATGAGCCTACAGTCCTATTCCTTTTCCAACCCATAATCCAACCTCCAATCCTATCCATAATCTGACCCTAATCCTACCTATAATTCAACGCTAATCCAATCTTAATCCAACCCATACTCTAACCTTAATCCTACCTAAAATCCCAGTAATTATTGAAATCCTAATCACACCCTCTAATCCCATTTTTTAAGGACTCCTTCTGCTTTTGTCAGTACTGACATAAACAGAGGGAATTCTTATTTTACACAAAGGGCTTACATAAGCAGTGGGCTTATTCTTAGCTCTGTGAGCCCTCTGTAAAGTGTGAGGAAGAGCTCACTTTCATGCTGCAGCCCACAAAGAGCACTGGCTCTGCCAGTTGCCCAGTACCAATCCTTCTGCAGGGGGCAAGCAGTGAGATTTCCCCTACCCAGGGTCTTTTGAGACCCTTGAAGTCTTCCTGAAACCTCTGGATAATTTGTGCCAGGCTGGGGGGAGGGGGAGCATTCTTAAATTTGCCTTGTTAGAGCTACCATGGCATTTAAAGGGCTATGAGGAGCACTCACTTTGGCCACACTTCATTGCCCTCTTGTTAATCTGGTGCCACTAACTCTGACCCCTACTAACAGATGAGAACCCCAGGTATGGAAAAATACCTGGGCAACCCCTTTTTTCAATTCTTAAAGCAGTAAAATAAATACTTGTTTAAAGGTGTTTGAAGGATTTTGAGCAGCGCTCACTTTGAGAGTTGGTCATAGCTCATCTGTCAGTCTGGGTCACTGTGGCCACAGCTCACAAAGGGGACCCTCAGGTATCAAAATATACATGTAGGGTAATTTAACTCCTGCTGGTACCTTTACTGCATGATGGTCTATGCCATCACTGGCCATTAAATCCCTCCACTGCATAATGGCATACACTGTCATGTGGTCCTTAAGTGGTAAAACAATGGTCCCCTATAGAAGTTTGCTCAGGGACCAAATAATCAAGAAAAGTGTTCAATAAAATAAAGCTTCCCACCAAAGTTCCCATTTAATTAGCAGCCACCCTTCTTTCTAATTTGTAAATCTGTGGATCTCAGTCACTTTGTAATCATCATTTGTTCCACAATTAACTGTCCTCTCCGTTTGTAATTTCTACCCTCTTCCAGCTGGTATAATTTGCTTTCTCCTCCTTCACTGTGCATGCAATTTGAGTTACGATCATGTGTGTATGCCACCTATCTGATTATGTGTGAGTTCCACCTGTATCTCTATGTTTCAGTGTCTCTTACAAAAAATAATTTATGACACAATCAGGGCCGGACTGGGGATACAAAGCAGCCCTGGAAAAAATCTATGCCAGCCCGCAGCACCGCATGGGAAAAAAAAGGTGAGTAATAATTTTTAAACAAACACAGACACACACATATACCATGACAGGCACAGACACACATATACCACGACAGATGACAGACACACACACTCCATGAAAGATACACAATCCATGAAAGACAAACACACTCCATGACAGACACACAAATACCATGACAGACAAACACACACACCTTGACAGACACACATGCACCATGACAGACACACACACGTCTTGACAGACACACACACACCATTACAGACACAGAAACACCTTGACAGACACACACACCATTACAGACACACACACACCTTGACACACACACACACACACAGATACCATGACAGACACACAGACCATGACAGACACACACGTCTTGACAGACACACACACACTATGACAGACACACAAACACCTTGACAGACACACACACACACACCATAACACACACACACACACCTTGACACACACACACCTTGACACACACACACATACCATGACAGACACACATGTCTTGACAGACACACACACGCCATGATAGACACACACACCTTGACACACATGCACATACCATGACAGACACACATGTCTTGACAGACACACACACACCATGATAGACACATTCACATACCTTGACAGACACACACATACCATGACAGAAACACACACATACCATGACAGAAACACACACATACATTGACAGACACACACATTCCTTGACAGACACACACACACACCTTGCCAGACACACACACACCTTGACAGGCACACACATACCATGACAGGCACACACATATCTTGACAGACACACACATATCTTGACATACACCATGACACAGACACATACACCATGACACAGACACACACCATGACACAGACAGACACACACCATGAGACAGACAGACACACACACACCATGACACAGACAGACCATGACACAAACAGACCATGACACAGACAGACCATGACACAGACAGACCATGACACAGACACATACACCTTGACACAGACACACACACACACACACACACCATGACACAGACTGACACACACACACACAATCATGGCACAGACACACACCATGACAGACAGACACACACCATGACACAGACACACACACACACACACTGACAGACTGACACATAATATAGCTACCTGTGGGCGACCGGAGAGGAGTCTTGCAGGGCAGACAGCTGGGTCAGGTGTGCTGGCGGCCACAGAGGGAGCTGGCTGTTCCGGTGGTCGCAGGGGGGAGCTGGCTGTGCTGGCTTAGCTCCCCAGCACGCAGCTTAATGAGACCGGATATTCCTGCCCCTGTCTCATTAAGTAGCGCGCACGGCCGGGGGAGCAGAGCCAGCCGTGTGGCTGCAGGTCAACCAGCTCTCTGTCCAGCCCCAGGTGCCAACAGGCCACCGGGAAATTTCCTGGTATCCCGGTGGGCCAGTCCGGCCCTGGTCACAATATCCATCAAGAACAAAAGAAGTAATAGCATCAATTATGTAGCAGTTTATGGACCCAATCTTATGCAGTGATACCTTTCAGTTATCTGCTTGGGTAACATATTTTAATATTCATGTATCTGGTGTCATGGATTGTTGAAATTTGAAGGTCAGCTTTAATAGGTTTATTGTAACTGAATTTTAATTAGTAGTAAATTCTAATGCATATTGTGATTCAGTAACAAAATACATAGTTATATAGATAGACAGAGTGCAAAAAGAAATATGTAAACGTAAATTCCAGAGTTCATCCCAAATCGTAAACTCTTATTCATGTTTAATGAGGGCAAATGATTTTTAAAGGGATACTATAAGCACCAAAATAACTTTAGTCTATTGAATCAGTGTTGGTGTGTAGATCATGCCATTACATTCTTACTGCTCAATTAATTGCTGTTTAGGAGTTAAATCACTTTGTTTATGCATTGCTAGCCACACCTCCCCTGGCTGTGACTTACACAGCCTTCATAAAATAAGTTTCATTTTTACTGTACAGTATTTACCTAGAAGTTCTTATCACTTGCTCTTGCTCTAAAAGAACTTTAAACACATACGTACAATGCTACTGTGGGTGCGAGGGGGCAATTAACAGAGCAAGAGACAAGAAATTATAAATTACACATATTTTGTAACAAGGGAAGTTAACCCCTTAAGGACGGAGCCAAATGTACACGTTGTGAATGAAACAAAATGTAAACAAAATCTGGCATTTGCGCTACATGTCTGTCCAACCGTAATTCACCTATTTCATAGTAAATGCACCCACCCTTATTATATATCATTTTATTCAGGGGAAACAGGGCTTTCATTTAATATCAAATATTTAGATGTGAAATATAATTTAATATGAAAAAAATGGGAGAAAATAAGATTTTTTTTTATTTTTTTAGTTCTACATGACATTTTAACTGTCAATGTCATAATACTGTTTGCTTTTACTGCAATAAAATACACATATTTTTATTCAGCAAAGTCTCACGTGTAAAACAGTACCCCCTATGTACAGGTTTTATGGCGTTTTGGGAAGTTACAGGGTCAAATATAGCACGTTACATTTGAAATTGAAATTCGCCAGATAGGTTACGTTGCCTTTGGGACTTTATAGTAGCCAGGAATGAAATTTACACCCATAATGGCATACCATTTGCAATAGTAGACAACCCAAGGTATTGCAAATGGGGTATGTCCAGTCTTTTTTAGTAGCCATTTGGTCACAAACACTGGCCAAAGTTAGCGTTAGTATTTGTTTGTGTGAAAAATGCAAAAAAACGCCAATTTTGGCCATCATAGGGGTAATTTTCATTCTCGGGCTACCATAGGGTCTCAAAGGCACCGTAACCAATCTGGCAAATTTTAATGTGAAAAAAATGAAACGCAAGCCTTATATTTGACGCTGTAACTTTTGAAAACACCATAAAACCTGTACGTGAGGGGTACTGTTGTACTCGGGAGACTTCGCTGAACACAAATATTTGTGTTTCAAAACAGTAAAAGTATCACAGCAATAATATTGTCCGTGTAATGCTGTTTGTGCGTGAAAAATGCAAAAAACTTCACTTTTACTGGCGATATCATCGTTGTAATACATTTTACTGTTTTGAAACACTAATATTTGTGTTCAGCGAAGTCTCCCGAGTAGAACAGTACCCCCCATGTACAGGTTTTATGGTGTCTTGGAAAGTTATAGGGTTAAATATAGTGCTAGCCAATTAAATTCCCTTTACTTTCGGCATGGGTTGTCATGCAGGTCCCGCTAATTGTAATTAATTAAGATACCTAATTATGTAAAAATATTATATAAATATATATGTAGAATTAATATATGTTTATATATACATATGTGAATCTATATGTGTATATCTATATAATTTTTAAAAAATATTTTTATTTATATATAGGTATATATATAGTGATATATACGTATATATTTATGTATGTAGATATATATATTATTTCGTTCTACGTGTATTTTGATATAAATATATATATATATATATATATATTAATATCACAATACAGTTAGAATGAAATAACACACATCTATATATTTTTTAATTAATTTTTTTAAATTATTTTTTTAATTTAATTTTTTAACGTATTTACATATTTAATTTTTTTATATTATATATATAAATATATATATAACAATAATTATATATATGTTTAACCAGTATCAGTCTACGTGTAATTTGATATTAATATATATATATAATTATATATATATATTAATAGTAAAATACACCTAGACGGTGTACGTGTGTGTATGTATATGTGTATATATATACTTAAATCATATATATATATAATATATATATGATCTAAGTATATATATATTTTTTTTACACTAATACATTTTATTTTCATTTTATTTCCAGCCAGCAGGGGGACCACCTGTAATTACAGGCAGCCCCCCTGCTGGCAATACAGAAGCCAGCTATCCCCGGCCATGTGATTGTGGGGACCTCGCTAGGACCCCACTTTCACATGGCCGGGGGGCTTCGACGAGGACAGACGTGCCGCGGGGGGCTCCCTGGGAGTCCCCCCCACCACGATCGCCGGCGTGGGACTGCCGGCGACCAGGTAAGTAGGCAAAAAACGGAGGGCATACAATTACACCCGGCGGCGTTTAGAGCCGCCTATAATAGGGCGTAATTGTATGCCCTCCGGTCTAAAGGGGTTAATTGGACTTTGTTTTCAGGTATTTGTGTAGAGAGGCTGTGTAAGTCACAGTCCGAGGAGGTGTGGCTAGGGATGCATAAACAAAATTATTTAACTCCTACAAAGGAGAAGCAGAAGATAATAAGAAGTGAGATTTTAAGTTATCTATTCACAAAAAACACTTCATAAGGTTACCATTGTTTTATATCCTTTGAAAGCATTGTTGAAGGAACACTCCATGCAAGCTGAATTGGTTATGGTGCCAGTAGTGTTCTTTAGGGGTTTCTGTTAGCTCTCCTTAGCTGCGCCCTGCACTGCAAAGAGAGTTCACTGTCTGAGAGGGTTAGCTGAGTCAGAGCACAATGGTTACCCAGAGTAAACCGAGTAGTAGTATATATGGAGGCCCTTATCACAAATCAAGCAGCAGTATTCAACAGCCTTTTACACAAATTCTTTTCAGCAGATACAAAGAGGTCAAATTCCCTTTAATCTGCACCAAAATGAATTGATCCATCTGGGATTTACCTGTGGAGTATTATTCATAAGACTCCACAGGAAAATCCAGGACTGATTGATTCATTTAGGTGTATATTTAAAAGAATTTGATATGTTCATACCAGCTTAAAAGACTTTGTGCACAAGTCTAGTATTTAATCAATAACATTTTCTGAACTTCAGTAATACGCATTTTCAAAATCATCATAATTAAAATATTTTTAAAAAGTATCATACAGGTAACAATAGGCAAAATGGCGACAGTGTAAAAAGGGATGTTTCAGCAATGTTTCAGCTCACTAGTCATTGAAATGTTGCTTGTGTTTTTTGAAATAATACCTGTGTGCTTAGTCCAGTCTGTACACTGCAGTGGTGGAATTTGGAAAGTATTGATTCAGTTTGGGTGTATGCCTTCTCCATATATTGGTAGCTCCATCAAAATCAGAAAAACAATAAAATCTTAAAACTGAAATTTAAATCTTGCCATCATCATAAAAGGGAACTCTAAGCATTAAAACAATCCCCCTCCCCCTCATTTTTAGCGGTTTGGGGGAGCTTAATTTAGAGCATTTAGGCATGTAAAAAAAAGGGGATGGTTGGAAATTTGCCCCAATTCAGCAGGTTTCAGCAGCCATCTTGGAAGTAACACAGTGAGAGCGCAGCAGCAGCAACTCCTTGATTTTGCCAACTGTAAGTGTATAATATTATCATTTTCTCTCCGACAATAGCTCTGAGGGCTAATTAAGCAAGGGAATTTACTCAAATATATAATTAATATGTAAAGCCAGGGGTGACAAGAAGAGGGGTCACTTCTGACACAAAGCACTGTGCTGCATTTCACTAATAGTTTTTATAATTCATACTGCACATACCGACCATCTTACTTAACCCCTTAAGGACACATGACATGTGTGACATGTCATAATTCCCTTTTATTCCAGAAGTTTGGTCCTTAAGGGGTTAAAGTGCTCAGTCACTCTACGGTTGAGACATGAGACACTCATGCTTTAGTTGGTGGAGAAGCTACAAATCGCAGGACTAGGATTGTGACTCTGAGGACTGATCTGATTCCGATTTCAATCTATGTTAATGCATAATGATTGTTGATTGTGTAAACAATGTCAGCTACTTCTTGGCTCCATATTACCACTGCAGATTAATTATTTTGCCAGCTGCACAGATAATAAGGAGTCTATATGTTTCCTGCTGCTTTAACCATGTGCTCACTTTGTGCTGAGAGCTAATGGAGTAGCTTCCTTTATATAATAGCAAACTAAAGTTATCATAGCAGGAGCACTACTGTACATGTGACCATATAAGGGAAAGGAGGGAGCTAAGAGAGGGCTAGGAAGATAGAACGAGCTTAAGCATTTTACAGAGATGGGAACAGTGTGAGGATCTCTGTATTGCAGTTCTATGTACATAGCACAGCTATCCTGGCTATGTGGGATAGTTATAAGTGTCTCCTTATTGTGTCCAACTTTGTGTGTTATTTTTCAGAATTTTATTCGGTTCTACCCATTGAATGAATTCTTCGAGTCAAAGGCTTTAGACCAGGGGCAGGAAACCTTCGGCCCTCCAGATGTTTTGGACTACATCTCCCATAATGCTCTTACAGCCATAATGCTGGCAAAGCATCAAGGGAGATGTAGTCCACAACATCTGGAGGGCCGAAGTTTCCCCACACCTGCTTTAGACGTATGCTTTGGTATAAAAGCACAATGGCTATGTGGTTAAACCTAAACTTCCACATATATGTAAACCGGAAATAACAAACTCATATATTAAAAGAACCTATGACCACACATTTTTTAACATAAGATCAGATAAAGTGCAAGTTAGGTTTTTTATTTTTATTTTAGGAAATTGCAGGCAACTATCTATTAGCATATCACTAAATGGGTGAAAGTTTTAAATTCTTTAACATTTAGTTTTTTTTGCACTTTACTAATAAATGCTTACCAAGGAGTTAACATGACACAAGGAGAGTAAGATTGAGGCAGGAAGGAGAGAGTAGTAAAACAAAACAAGTAGCAATAAACCAATGGGAAGAATGAGCAGTTTTACTATCTAAATACCAAATTGCAGTGAACGGAAGACTGAATTGCAAAATATAGACAAATAATGTTTGTTTGGAAATATTCTTAAATTCAAAGCTACAGTTTGGCTATTTTACCCTATATATTTGCAACCATATTTTAAATTCACTACACGCTTGTGCTGGCTAATTCCAATAGCTGTATTACTTTTACTGTGCATCACCAACTAGTTCCAACGACATTTTCATATGTTCAAATAAATCTACTTTGTCACATTAAAGAAATATATACATGACGCACAATTAGTAATTAACCAAAATATAATAAAGATTATGTCTTGCATATGCACCAGGTTTCATGATGTAACACTCCTTATGATTAAAGGACCACTTCACACCAAAAAAACACTTCAGCTTGCTGAAGTGCTTCTATGGGTGAGGAATATCCAATAATAATGACAGTTTGTAAAAGTGCAGGATTCTATTAGTAATTAGCACTATTATTTATAATAATGAAAACCCACCTTGGCTGTCAATCAAACAGCTGGGGAGGGAAGTAGGGGGGGATTTCTTTTAATATGGGCAGCAGAGTGTTCCTTTAAGTAAAGGGTTACGTTTTACATTTCTGCAGGAATGATTATCATATGACTACAGGAATGTTGTATGAGAGAGATTAGAAGTCATTTCCCATACTATTCTTATTTTTTATTTATTTATTTAAAATTACATTTTATTGACGATTTAACCAGATTTAACCAGAATGACAGCAAGAGATACTGTAGCACATACATAAAAATGTTTCATACCATCTGACACAAAATAAAATGAATACAGTACATTAAGAGTGATCACATACAGGAACTGATTCTACCACCATAATAATATATGGCAAACTTGAGGACATGCAGTCAGTGTCACAGATTCATATAGTTATTTATGAAGTGTCAACTTGTAAACCCCCATTGGTAAAATTATAAGAATGTAGGTCTTATTGAGGCAGATAATCGCCCACACATTTTTTTTTATTTAATAAGAAAGGTAGGTTAAGCAAAAAAACAAGAAATAGTTAAAAGGAGGGATGGATCAAATATAAGATTGTGTACCTATCCAGAGTCAGTATGGGAATGGGATGCAGCACGGGCCAATTGATTGTGTCCCAGTATTGCTTTTTACACATTATTTCAGGTGCAATAATGTATCTTAGTGGGTCAGGCTGTTTTCATGGTCTAATTTTAGTAGCTATACATATGGGACTTCCTTTGTGAAAAAGCCAGCAAAACACACAAACATTAAAGTGACATTCCAGACCTCAAAAGCACTTTAGCTTGCTTAAGTGCTTTATGCGTGAAGTGTATGTCATCTATGGGTTTACAAAAATGTAGATTTCAATAGAAATTGGCACTTTTCTAACTTACCCTGGTTAACCCTACTCCCTTTATGTTTGTGATCTTTCCAATAGAATAAGTTAAAAGCTGTGGTTCTGATTTATAAGATAATAGCGGGGGGCAGGGGGATATGTGCAGTGTTCATAAGAGGTTGTGAAATAGATATGTTTTAATGTGTTGGTTACATGCAACATTTAGGGTTGTCTTTATAACAATAGAGTTGAATATATGTATTAAAGGTAGAAAATTCAGTTGAAGGATAATATTACTTATATTGTACATAGAAAGGAAGATAATACTCTATTTGTATAAAAATATAAATAAATGAACAATAAAGGCAAGACTTAGAGAGATAAATTAGCTTTTTATAGTTGTAAAACTTTTATTGGGAGAAAGAAAACCACATTTATCTTAACATTCATTCCATGGTAAGGAAGATAATTGATTGGGAGGGTGTGGATATAATATAGATGCAGGATAAATGGTGCAAGGATCTGTAACAGTTGGGATAACATACAATGTACCACAAAGGAAGTCTCTTATTAAACCTATTAATCTTTAGATGGTGGAGCATGTAAGACAATGTTCTAAGAAATGGTGATTTATAGGAAAGTCCAATATGATGAAATTTAAGTCCTCCTGGGTGTACAGGATAACATAGATCTTTTAACAGAAACATTGGTCTTAATTTTTGTCCACATATACTTAGTAACAAAGAATCCTATTGTGACAAAACTGGTGAAAGTAAGGTTCTAAAATAAAATATAGTTTGGCAACAGCTTAAGATTATAAGTAGCATACCTCAGACATGAAATAGTTGTAAACATTTTAGTGGTAAGATTTAATATTTCATAAAGTAAAATATTTTTTGAGAAATCAGTGTCAGTGATTTATCGTCCAGATTGGAAATACAATCTCTCCCCCAATCAAAAATGTTAGTTATTCGATATTGAATTGGTTCAGATTTCCAAAAATCTTTAGTTCTTAAGAATTTGGGTAGAAAATTAGTCAATACTTCAGCTAATTTTTACAAATTTTGGTTGGAACTGGAAATTGTCAGGGAGGCCCTACAACGAAACAAAAACATTTTTATGTACTGATTTAGTTTTGGTGCTAAGTGGCAGTGACTACTAGCAGTAGCAACCACTAAACTAACTCTGAATTTTGAATGAACCAAATAAGCCTGACTGTCACGCTATTTAGTTTAATCGGATAAGTTCCATTTTTAAATTCCCAAAATTCCAAAAAGCACTGAATTGGTTAAAATTAGGCTGAATATCCAAGTCCAGAAAAAAAAAAAAAGAATTAATGTGCTTCATTAAAGGGACTCTCCAGACCTCTAAAGAAAGCTGAAATGCTTTATGTGTATAGTAGATGCCCTATTTTATTCATTTTACAAAAAACGCTGATTTCAACAGAAACTGTCACTTTTATAAATTAACCTTTTTACACCCCATTGGCTGTCAATCAAACAATCAGTCTTCTTATTTCCTTGTTGCTTAGCTCAGTGGAGCTAAACTCAATTGCCCTGAGCACATGACTTGCAAAGATTTCTCATTGAGCTGCATTATGACATCTGTAATTGGACAGCCACAGAATGTTTGTGCTGAATTAAAAGTAGAGGGTTTGTAAAGACTTCAAACAAGAGATCTGCATTTTTTGCAAACAGTTTTTAGACCCCAATGAAGGAATGCATAAATAAATCCATGCATGTTTTTAATTGGGGTACATCTACTAATTAATTATTTTTATTTTTTTGTATTTTGGAAGTGGAGTGTCCCTTTAATGTATTTGTTCAGTGAAAACAAAATTTACAGTAAGTTGAGTCAAAGCTATTGATAATTCATCCACATATAATCATATTATTTCCAATGAGAACACAACTCTCCCATGATAATACACCAGTTTCATTGTCAAAGCATTGGCGTTGGATCAGAGGTGGCGGATTAGAGGGTATTTATAGAGATTCAGTGGTTAACCCCATTCACTACAGAAGTTCTGTATGCACTTTAACTGGGATACATTCCCATAATCGTAACTCTCATATATACACAACTTTTATTATAAACAAATTTAATTTGCAATTGCTGTGTTAACAGCAGAGCTGGTGCTTCCATTATAGCACCGGCTCTGCAGAATCCCCTGCTGTTGCACAGGCTAGTGGGGAAAACTATAGCTGTCCCTGCTTTTCCCTGCACTGCTTAGAGAGCAGATATCCACATCTGACTGGGTGCAAATCTCTGCCTATGCTCCTTCCTGGTCAGAAGCTGGAAGGGAGCATTAAGAGTGGTAAAGCTGGTAGTACAAACCTGCCTCAGAGCACACTGGACAACCATGAAAGCCACTGGACTACCAGGGAATGGATTGAGGCCCCCTCCTTTCCCAATAGGTAAGCAGAATGTGAAATAAATAAAATAAAATTCAGTGTCTTTGGAGGATGGATACACACACTGTCATTCCCCTAAACTCAGCCCCCATACATAGTAACTTCCCTACACTCACTACTGCTTGGTAGTAAAGAGGTTAATGGAAGTCTCTGGGACTAACATTGCCTATTGTTTATGAATACTATTCCTGGTATCTGCCATGTCCAAGGTATATTTCTGGGGACCCGGTTTTTTTTCTTTTTTTTTCATTTTGGTTCCTCATTTTCTTTCATATGCCATACATTATTTATGGGAGATAGAGTTATCACAAGTAGGTGTCTTGCATGAGCGCCAAGATACTTTAGATGACACAGTATGTCAGTGCATTTCCATTGTAACTTTTTGGGGATGTAACAGGGCTCAAATTCTGCACCATCCACACTTTGAACCAAATATATTAAAGGAAATATTCTTTAATACTTAAATGGTTTTTTAGGTAATGTTTAATTAAGATGCAATATAAAAACACATACCTTAACAACACTCTAAATTAATAAATAAATATTAATTTTGAAAATATTTTCCCAACTTTTAATGTAAGGTTATTGAAAGTATTTAGTTTTTTAGATATGGACTCCAACATAACATTATGTTCCAACATAACATTATTTAAAGCCATTTAGATGATACAAATGTAACAGATTTGTCTGTGTTCTTATTGCAATAAACTTACAGTCTCACTAGATGGCAGTGTACTCTGTTTTATTTAAACTAATAAAACATTTCTGACAAAGTTCTAACATTTTAGCACATAATTATGAAATGTAAATTGGAATATATATTAACATGTAAACTTTAATCCTGCTTTCGTGTAAACTATAAACATAATTGCAATTGATCATCTATAGCAATCTGGGTCACTGTTAATTACATCAGGCTTGAGTATATATACATATTTAATGCAATTTTTGTATTTATACTATTTGGGTTGACCCATACAACACAAAACCTTTGATTACATACTACACTGATTACAAAAATATGTTTTTAAAATTTCCCCAAATAAACATGTTCACCCTCACAACTTGTAAGAGTTCATTTGCTAGGTTTTTTATACTTTTTTAATACTTTTAAATATTGTGAATTGATAATGGCATTTTTCGGGGATTTTATAAATGGGGCCAAGATAATCATACTGGAGAAACACTAGAGAATGAAGACTACTGGAGAAATATTTTGGCTATATCCATGACAGCACAACAATGTGTAGCTCCTCCCCTTTTACCTAATTAACAGGAACACTAATTAAGAGATTACTAACACCTCTCCCTGTCTCCTTAAAGGGAGTCTAGTCAGAAAAACAACTTGAGCTTAAATCAAGCAGTTTTGGTGTATAGATCATGCCCTTGTAGTCTCACTTCTCAATTCTCTGCCATTTAAGAGTAAAATTACTTTGTTTATGCAGCTCTAGTCTCACATAGCCTTCCTAAACACTTCCTGTAAAGAGTCATCTAATGTTCACACTTCCTTTATTGTACAGTCTGTTTAATTTAGAATGTCTCATCTCCTGCACTGTTCACAGTGTCAGGATTTTATGTTTATTATAATTGATTCTGAGAATATTTCTTTAAGAAGGCACTGATGTACATAAAGCTTCATTCTTTAAGCATCTGAGGTCAGTGCCTCAGTGCACAGTTAACGTGTTAAAACTTTGTAAGATAACCCATTCCATCCATTCCTTATGATCCGTTACCTTGGATTCCTTCATCTCAATTGCAGATCTCCATTTAAATCCTTTTACTTACAGATTGATTCCCTTGTTGCCGACCTCGAACCGACCATTACTGTGAGTTCCGGATTTACCTACCTATTCCTTTGGACTGATTTCCATGTTGCCGACCTTGTACCGGCCATCACTGGGATCTTTGGATTTACCTACTTTAAACTTTCGGATTGATTTCATCGTTGCCGTCCTCAGATTGGCCACCACTGTGAGTTTTGGATTTACCTTCATTATAAACTTTGATTTTTCTTTCTCAATCGTTTGATCATTTTTTCAAGTATACCACTGGTCTAGATATTATTTTGGTTTCTTTGGATTCAATTTTATTGTCATACTCATTTCTTGTTCCTCGTTATACTCTTATTAGTATATATAATGGATAGACTTAAAAGGTCATATCACCTAAACTTCTGGGATTCTATAACAGCTCTATCAAGGAAATTCCACCTTTCATTTATTTACTAGAAGACTCCAATAGGGTATTTTTTACTTATTTCATTGATTGACATTTATAATCACTATCTTAACACATAGCTTGCAAGACCTTGCAAGAGCCTCCTGGTAGTGCAATTAAAGTTCTATTCACAGAGCAGGAGATAAAAACTTCCAACACAAATTAACATCTGATTGAAAATTGAGCCATTTTGTTTTAATGCAGGCTGTGTGGCTAGGGCTGCATTAACAGAAACAAAACTGTTTTAGCTCCTAAATAGTAGAAAAATAAGCAGAGAGAATGCAGGGGCATGATCTATACACCAAAACTGCTTAATTGAGCTACAGTTGATAGGCAACTATTGTGTCCCTTTTAAACCTCAATCTTTTTATTCCTCTATTATCCCAAAGTAATAGGACAACACATATTTGTACTTTAAAATATTTTCTTTTCTGTCTTTAAGAGGAATCCGGTCCGGCTTTTCTCACTTGAGAAGCTTCAGGAAGCAGACAAGTGCAAAGGCAATGGAGATTCTACATCTTGTTGTTCAAGTTACATCTCTGCAGTGACCATAGCGATAGCAAGAGTTACCCATCTATAACCCTTTAATTTCCTCAGTGTCATGAAATGGTTTGCCTGGTCCTCATTACTTGGTTATTTTAAAATTTCCCATGTATTTTGTTTTTTTACTATAGGCCAGGGTTGTCCATTGCCTTTAGAATGGCAAAATGACAATGACAAATCTCTTAAAACAGAAAGGTGAAAAGTTTATTCTCGAAAAGATTCAATCCTCTAACCATAGGGAGAAAAGCCCTCCAAAAAGAAATCCAAGATAGCCTATGCATTATTTCCTTTTCCACTTCTTCTTCCACTTCTTCTTCCACCAAATAAAAGATTCCTATTACTAGTCCCATTCTGGCCACAAAGACAATGGTTTCTGCTTCTCTACTGCCTTTGTGTGGTACAACCATGGGAGCTGCCAGTAGTCAAATCTTTATTGTTCTAAGATCCAGTACTTCTCAGGAGTCTTCAGAAGTTTAAATTATATGAATGTTGGAAGGAGGGGTTTAACTGAAAACTTTTTCTCTACTGCTGCAATTTTAACACTTTTGCTACATAGAAAATGTTCTACCTTCTTTCTATAGGATTTGTGAAGTTTTATCCTTCAAAGTTGTAGCGGTACTTACCTTACCCGGGGGCCGGCCGAGGTCCTCTCTTCCCGCCGTGCCCGGCTCTCGGATGATGGCAGGCACGGACCGCGAGATGCGGTCACGTGTCCCGCCTAGCTCTAAGAGCGTGCCGCGCGTCTCGGGCACGCTCTTAAAGGGGCAGTGGGAGCCAAAAAATACAACGGTCTCCCATTGGCCCCTGTCATCCCACATTCCCCATACACTCACATTTTGGGGGCGTGGATATGACAGGGGCCAATCAAAGTAAAGGTTAGGGTATTTATACTTACCTCTCCCTTAACTCCCTGCCAAATCGTGGTTTCTGTTTCAGTTCCCTTTAGCGCTTGTTGTGTTCAGTTGTGATTTTCGTGCTTTACCTTGGCTTTGTATCTGACTCTGTTTATCTCTCTATCCCTGTTTTGTCTTGTTTGCCGGCTTCCTGACTACTGTGTACTAGACCTTGGCTAGTTTTTGTTCTCGCAGCCTCTTTGTTCCCTTGACCTCGGCTCGTTCTTGACTCTGTCTATTCTCTACTATACGGCAAGTCGGGTCATTCTAAGGTCCGGTAATACGTATCTGCTCTATCTGTCGATTGTTGGACTAAATCTTGCGTGTTGGGGTAAACTACCGTGACAAAAGTGTTGTCCATCATAGTCTTCATTTAGACAACTTGAGTTCCTCCAATCATTTTACACACCATGATATTTGTTTCTTGTTTTAAAAGCTTTACAAGACTCTCAGTTTGAACTTTTGTAAACTATATCTTCTCTTCTTCTGACTTTATATTGGTGTTGGTTTTAGCAGGCAGGTCCCACAAATTGTAATTAAAAAACATTACTTAATTCTGTAAAAATATTAAAAAAAAAAAAAAAAATCAAACTGTCCACTTAGGAAGCAACACTGAGTGACAATCAATTTCACATGCTGTTGTGCAAATGGGATAGACAACAGGTGGAAATTATAGGCAATTAGCAAGACTCCCCCAATAAAGGAGTGGCTCTGCAGGTGGTGACCACAGACCACCTCTCAGTTTCTATGCTTCCTGGCTGATGTTTTGGTCACTTTTGAATGCTGGCGGTGCTTTCACTCTAGTGGTAGCATGAGGCGGAGTCTACAACCCACACAAGTGGCCCAGGTAGTGCAGCTCATCCAGGATAGCACATCAATGCGAGCTGTGGCAAGAAGGTTTGCTGTGTCTGTCAGCGTAGTGTCCAGAGCATGGAGGCGCTACCAGGAGACAGGCCAGTACATCAGAAGACGTGGAGGAGGCCATAGGAGGGCAACAAACCAGCAGCAGGACAACTACCTCCGCCTTTGTGCAAGGAGGAACAGGAGGAGCACTGCCAGAGCCCTGCAAAATGACCTCAAGTAGGCCACAAATGTGGTATGAGGGCCTGAAGTCCAGAGGTGGGGGTTGTGCTTACAGCCCAACACCGTGCAGGATGTTTGGCATTTGCCAGAGAACACCAAGATTGGCAAATTCGCCACTGGCACCCTGTGCTCTTCACAGATGAAAGCAGGTTCACACTGAGCACATGTGGCAGACGTGACAGAGTCTGTAATGGTGTGGGGTGGCATTTCTTTGGGGGTCCGCACAGCCCTCCATGTGCTCGCCAGAGGTAGCCTGACTGCCATTAGGTACCGAGATGAGATCCTCAGACCCCTTGGGAGACCATATGCTGGTGCGGTTGGCCCTGGGTTCCTCCTAATGCAAGACAATGTTAGACCTCATGTGGCTGGAGTGTGTCAGCAGTTCCTGCAAGACAAAGGCATTGATGCTATGGACTGGCCCACTCGTTCCACAGACCTGAATCCAATTGAGCACATCTGGGACATCTTGTCTCGCTCCATCCACCAACATCACGTTGCACCACAGACTGTCCAGGAGTTGGCAGATGCTTTAGTCCAGGTCTGGGAGGAGATCCCTCAGGAGACCCTCCGCCACCTCATCAGGTGCATGCACAGGCATTGTAGGTAGGTCATACAGGGAGGTGGAGGCCACACACACTACTGAGCCTCATTTTGACTTGTTTTAAGGACATTACATCAAAGTTGGATCAGTCTGTAGTGTGTTTTTCCACTTTAATTTTGAGTGTGACTCCAAATTTTGACCTCCATGGGTTGAAAAATTTGCTTTACATTTATTTATTTTTTTTGTGTGATTTTGTTGTCAGCACATTCAACTATGTAAAGAACAAAGTATTTCAGAAGAATATTTAATTAATTCAGATCTAGGATGTGTTATTTTTGTGTTCCCTTTAATTTTTTGAGCAGACGTCGACTATTGTGTTTATCACTGTGTTTGCTTAATAAAGCAGCAGTTTGAATTTACTTTATCAAGACTCCAGAGTGTTCTCTACTAGGTATATTTATTTTGGTTGGAGATTGTGCACCGGATATATTATTTATATATATATATATATATATATATATATATATATATATATATATATATATATATATATATATATATATATATATATATATATATATATATTATAATGTAAATAAATATATAAATATATTAAAAAAAAAATATTTAAAAAATAAAAAATTAAAAAAAATATTATAATGTAAATAAATATATAAATTCAAAATAATAAAAATATTATTAAAATATATATATTTAAGTTATAATATATATATATAATAACGAAATAAATATATAAATGTATTAAAATGAAAAAACAAAAAAACAATTAATTTAAAAAATATGTAATTTCAGTCTAACTGTATTTTTATATAGACATATATATATATATATATATATATATATATATATATATATATAACAATACACAAGATCCAGCGCACTCTCCTATCTACTAAACAGCAACTTCAATGCTGACAGATTTTATTAGTTTTTTTTAATAGTTTTTTCTAAAGGTTTTTTTAAAAAAAAAAAAAAACACCTAATCTAGGCAAAAAATAATAGGTATTTAGTTACATTATATGATCATACACTGCATAAGCCTGCCACAACGTCAATGTACCCCATCTTTATATATATATATATATATATATATATATATATATTAATATCAAAATACATTTAGAACAAAATAATGTATTTTTTTAATTGAACAGTGGTATGGTACCATTCATATGGGGTATGGTTTATAATAAGATCTTTATCCCATTTCACTATTGCTATTATGTTTTCTGCATCATCAGCATCACCTTGTATAAGTTTGGAGGATCGGGTTATTAAACCCTTTGTTCCTACTCTATCTAAATAATCAAGAAAAGGGTGTTTAAATATAATATGTTTTGAGTTTAGAAAATGTTTAATCCTTAAGTACTATAGGGTATATTGTATTTATCTTGTTTTTATTATCGAAAACATCAGCCAATTTGTTTATCCCTCGTAATCTCCAATTGTACAGGTCCATGTAGATCATGTCATAATGCAGAGTTCCTATAGGGGCTTGTATTAGAATGGACATCTGAGAGGTTAAGTTTAGTTTTCAAAAAATTTTAAACTTCTTGCATATCCATAATCAGTGGATTTAAAACATTTGTTTCATTACATCTAAGTTAATTGACCAAAAAATAGTATTTAAATTGACATGTGGATAATTTTCTTGTTCTAACTGGAACCAGGCATTTTTTTGAATATTATTTGAATATTATGTTTATTCCATACCAGTACATTTGCAATTAGACATGTTTGGTGTAGCTTTGCAATATCCAGAAATAAAATACCACCTTTATCACATTTATTTTGTAGGATCTTCTGATAAATTCTTGGGTGTTTATTTGCCCAACTGAAGTTGGAAAAAAGTTTTTGACATTTTAAAATCCAATCATTACCCAATCTAAAAGGTAGAGATCTAAATAAAAATAGCAATTTTGGAATTGAATATGTGTTAACTATATTCAAACGTCTAAGCCACAATATCTCAATTTTGTTCCACTTATTCAATTGCTTGTCAATTCATGTATAAATATCCCCATAGTTTTGGTACATTATATTCTGAATATTGAAATTTAGATTTGAGTGTAGATAGTTCTACATCAGACAGATTACCGGTAAGAACCAAAATTTTAGTTTTATTAATGTTTATTTTATAGTTTAAAATTCTTCCAAATATTTCAATTATTTTAAGCACCTCTGGAATAGAAGTTAATGGCTTCATCAGGGACAGAAGCACATCATCGGCAAAAAGGGAGATTTTATGGTCCCACTTGATTGTTTTTATCCCATGTATATATATTTTTTCCCTAATAAGAATAGCCAGCGGCTCGATAGATAAGATATATAATAATGGAGCCAATCGGCAGCCCTGCCTCATACAATTGTTTATTGGGAATGAGGATGATAAAAAAAATGGATTTATAATTTTCACAGATGGGTCAGTATATAATGACATAATGTTATCTTTAAAGGGGATTTCAAAACCAAATTTGTTTAAAATTCTTTCTAAAAATATCCAATTAACTCAAATGCTTTTTAAGCATCAATGGCTAAAATACCATTTATGAGTTCATAAGATTATTCTTAATTATCAGATTAAGTATTCTGCGCATTTTATCCATTGTACCTATGTCCCTGATGAAGCCAGACCGATCGACCGATATTAAATCAGGAATAGCCAATTTCATTCTGTTAGCTAAAATAAGGGAATACATTTTAATATATAGGTTTATTAAAGAAATCAGTCTATCATTAATTTATTGGTTGGATCTTTTCCTGGTTTGAGAATCAAAATAATAGAGGCTAACAACATCTCCTTAGGGAAAGGGTTTATAGTAGATATTTCATAGAATACTTTCAATAGTACAGGGGCCAAGATGTCAGCAAATGTTTTATAGAATAACACTGAAAAGCCATTCGGTCCTGGAGCTTTACAAGATTTAAGGTTTTTAACCGAATTAAATATTTCCGAAGTGGTTATAGGTGCATTCAATTCACTAAGTTTTACTGGAGGTAGTACCAGGATAGACATTTTATTCAAAAATTCGTCCATTTTCAAATTTGTAGCTCTGGAACCTGGTAAATTATATAAAGCAGTATATGTATCTACAAAGGCCTGAGATATATCTTTAGGGCTTACAAAACACTCATCACCTACTATTATTTTTTTAATAGCTTTAACCGTGGAAATATTTTTCAGTCTATTCGTGAGCACTTTTCTAACTTTATTGTTATTGTGATACCATTTTTGTTTAAAGAATACAATAGATTTATTTACCTCTTCCGAGATTTTTTTTCTTAATAGCCTGTTTCAGTCAGATGAAATTTCATTTGTAGTAATTTGTGTTATTTGGGCCTTATTTACTCTTTCTAATATAGCTAACTTAATATATAAGTTGGAAGTAGTTTCATCTTTATTTTTATTTTGTCTTGAACCTGCTTTTATTAGGATCCCTAGCTTTTTAAAGTGCACCAAACTGTAAATGTAGAGAATACCCCATTATTGTTGATTTTAATAAAATGGTCAAGTTCTGTGGCTAATTCAGAGATTACATTATCTATTCGTAATAGGCTTTCATTTAGTCTCCATCTATTTCTAATTTTGAAGCAATTTAAGAATTTAAGTGTTAAAAATACATTTTCTAAAGCTTTTCAATGCCTCAGAATTTCTATAAAGGATGAACAAATAAATAAAAATGAAAAAATGCAGAATTATACATAATTTTAAATTTGTCTGAAACACATACAGAAAACTGTTGTTTTATCATATGTGATAGCTGTGCATCCCATGTTTCAAATAAATATTAACGTATATTTATTCAAAAAATGTAATTGGTAGTGAAGGTGTTAATAAAGGAATATTGTTTGATGTGGATAATTTATTTAACATGATGTTGTAATACTAAATAAATGAAAAGTACAAAAACAAAATACAATGAAGAAGTATACCACTTAATGAGACAACCATATATTGCTCTTGACACCAGTTTTGTCTAGTAGCAGGGACAGATATTGATGCACAATACTCATCAGACTCATATCAATACCAGTAAACTGCTATCAATAATCGTTTCAGAGTTTCTCCCTGGATCAGCTTTCCTTCAAGAATCTGGATTTTTGTAGGTCCCAGAGCATCTCAATATAAGTTCCAATATGACAAACCACTTATCAGTGGCTTACGATAGCTATTAAAGTCATCTAATGTTGGAATCCTACGTGTTTAAATATTACAAATATGAAAACAACATATAAATACCAAGACGCAGTGTTAAAACAGTTTTTTTCTGCATTTGTTGCTTACTGTAAGCACTAAATCTTTATTTTTAATTATAAGATACTTATTGAATAAAACATTTGTTGAAGGATGTTGTTCTCAAGGGTATTTTTTCAGAGAGCTTTGGCAATGTGCTATTGTACAAGTTAATATGACATAAATATATCACACACATTACTTTAACATTCATAGAGCAGGGAATAATCAATAAGTCCCTTTAGACAAACACTATTCCTCAAGATACAAAAAGGAAAATATGTAGTAATTTAATTTATTATGTCCTACTGAAAATTATTTCAAAACTGCTATTACTCCCTAGTAGTAAATGGTGATGACATTGAGACAATAACATAATAAAATTTAGTAAGCAAAGAACTCAAGAAAACAAACATGATAGTATATGGTAGCTCATTAACTAACAACAAAAAATTGCATTCAAAACACATACATTCATAAAACACATATTTATAAAAGTATTAAAATAAAAAGATAGGTGTAGAATTATCAAAGTATCACAGAACACTTTGATACATATTCACACTATCTTTGCAAAAGTATTACAACGTTGACCAGTTTCTCACATTGCACTGAAAAATCTTTGTATCCGGGTTAAGAAATCTCAGCATGGCGACTGTGGACTACACCTCTTCTGATGCTTTGGCCACATTAGAGGGGTTTGAGCATTATGGAAGATGTAGTCTACAACATTTAGAAGGTTTATATTGAATATTTGGTTTGTGTAATATTACGCAAGGACATTTAAACAAAAACATAATTATTTAATGGTAACATTGTTTTATGTTGGAAATTATTATGAACATAAAAAATTCAAATGTGCAATTTACTAAAATGTTCAACCCTTCAGTTCTAAAAGCTCTTGTTTACACAGCTGAAATAATGCCCAATGTCATTACAATTACCTAACAGTTGTTCTCTGCCTGTGAGACATTAAAGTAACAAGCATTTCCTCTGGATAAGTCCCCCTCTGGATAAGGACCATTGTACAGAGAAGCTGTGACAATGAAGGAGGGAGAGCATTTTACAGCAGTAAGAGATGGAGTACTCAGGCTAGACCAGTTATGAAAATAATACAATGTAATATCAAAGTATTTGAAAATCCCAGTTAGGGTTATTGGATCAATTATCCTGAAGTGGATATCATCTAATCCCTGCCTCTAAAAAGTCATCCTTAGCAGGAGACTTGTGTGGTAAAACAAGAGATGTCCACAGGTCATTTTTAGCAGGAGACTTGTGGAGTAAAACAAGAGGTGTCCACAGGTCATCTTTAGCAGGAGACTTTTGTGGCCACTTTAAAGGAGTTTCAGAGCTGAGCGCACAAGGCTAATCAAAATTTCAAGAACTCTACATCAAAATGAACTATAGGAGTACAACAAGAACAAATCCATTACTCAAATCCAGTCAAATAAAAGCATGTCTTGAGATTCCCCCCAAAAAAGCCACAA
>OW240915.1:216160177-216185177 GCA_933207985.1 Pelobates cultripes | reverse complement strand
TGTCCTTATAAGTGTCCTTATAAATACTGATCACAAAAGGGCAAAGGGTTTAAAAACTGACTTTGAGCAAGGTTCTAAAATGCTCACAAGTCAGCCATTGACATTTTATTTTTCCATTTCTGCTATTTCTCTACATGTAAAAATTGGTTGCCAATATACCACAACTTGCTGTTTAGTGAATAACAAGAATAAGTAATTGGATAGCTGATATGCTATATGATGGTCAAATTTTGTAGATCCCTACAAAATCAAAACAAAATATCACACAGGTTGGAAATACACCATGTAGTAGTCATTTCATATATGAACATCAATATTTTAATCTATTCTTACTTTTGAAAAAAATGTATGTAACTTTACAATACATCATTTTAATAAATAGAAATAGGCCAACATGAAAAAAAATCCTGTTAACATAGCCAATAATCTGGAGGATATAGTCTAAGTTCAATAGGCTTTGAATGGAAAGGAATTAAAGTATTAAAGTATTTCTTATGATTAATATTGTCTTTCTTGCATAGGATTGAGAACTTTGATAAGATCTTGAAAACATGTTAAGATGATCTCAGTTATATTTTAGACTGTCTTTATGCCTCATTTAGCCTTCAAGATTTGCCTTGCATAAACATGTTCTTATGAAAAAATAGGTCATCTCATAAGCTTTTTGTTATGATTAAGCTGCCATATAAAAGAAAGAGTATGAAGATTATATAAGGTGCTGTCATTGAGCATCCTATATTATATGCAAGGAAAACTTTTAAGCATTATTGATAGTGCTGTTCAGTAGTGAATGTTACAAATTTTAAACTTCTTTGCAGGACCTGTTTCATTCGAGAATGTGTAGCAAATATGTTAAAGACAAAGAAAATACATAACTTCACCCAGCCACCAAGGGAAATTGTAAACATATACAAAAAAAAGACAAAAAAAAAAAGAACAATATAGAATAACACCCTTAAAAAAGCATTTTGAATATATCTGCAAATAAACTCATGGCAGATCCTTATTTGAGCACCTTTCACAAAATCCCACACTGGTAGGTTGGCAAATCTGCATTTCAAGTGTGACACCAGAAGACAGAGGGAATAAATATAGTACAGACTACAATATAAAACACACTTTATTCATCTCCGGTGAGATTTGAACTGCTCGCTAACACTTTTGAAAGTCACACACTTTTTGCTGTGTTGAACCACTAATCTGGGTTTGATTCCAGATGTAGATCTGTTTTTTTCTGACCAAAGTTCTGATTACATGTTTTTGTTGGGGACCTGTGATTATCACAGGTGCTAGCTTTCTGACTTGATTGGTCCTAGGAAACAAGAGTCAATCAGGTACCCAACCTCCCTTCTTAATGAGCGCTGTCTGGCTGCTCTAGGCTTATCCTTTGATGGCCATCACCATGACTTGAACTCCATAGAAAATCTCTGGTGGGATTCAAAGAAAGCGGTTGCAGCATGCAAACCCAAGAATATTACTGAACTGGAGACCATGGCTCATGAACAATGGACTAAGATTCCTAAGGAACGCCGCCAGAAGCAGATGTAAAATAAATAAATTCTATGGTCAGCTGTCAGTTGGTGATGAGTAGGGGTGGACAATGGTCTGTAATAAAGAACTTATACTTATGCCCTTTCTTACGCAACTCATTTTTCAAAGCCATATTTGTGTGCCCCGTTAGGAAAAAAATAATAAAAAATGATTTTATTGTTCCTGCATAGAACTTAAAGTGTAGTAGAAAATATAAAGGAATCATACAAATATTTTATGACTGATATTTATACAAAATGTTATGAAGGGTGCTGTCTCTGGCAGTGAAATTGGAATCTATAATATTGTATTACTGGAATATTCATATATTTCTTATTAGGTGAGCTAAAAAAACCTCTGCACTGTGTATTGCATAGAAAATGTTTTCGATGAAAAGTTGCCCAGGTGAAAATGCACAGAAGTAGAACATTTGTTTTCTTGTTTCTTTTTATTACAAAACCTTAATCAATAAAAACAAAAGACACATCCATACTTTATGATACAAACTATCCGAGAAACAATTTTACAACTCAAAATAAAACGAAGAAGAAAATTCTTCATATCACATTTCCAATATGAAACAATAACTTTTTATATTTTATGGTATAAAATAAAACAAATGGAAACCAATCTATGCACACGTTCTCATTTTCCATCTAGAAATGTCAAAGATAAGAACAAAATTGTAAGCTTTCTTTTTACTTTTAGATGCATTATAACACCATTTATGCAATAAAACACTGAGGACTAACCCTGGTCTCCTATTGTATGTAAACTACATTACCCATGATGCACAACGAGCCTGAAAACCCCAGACCTTTGTCACTTATTGATGCATGTATAACACTCGACTTGGAGATTTGTTTTGAGACACCCTGCATATCGCACGAATTTGGGCCAATTGTGTTTTTGGCTGATATTCTGATGTCTGAGTCACCTTGAGACAGAATATTAGGGGGTGGGAAGGGGGAATTTCCTCATGTCCAAACATGCTTGTTTATCTTCTTGGTTTGGAGTGCAATTCTTTGCACTAGAAAAAAGGGGTATGGAATGGAAACTGCCATTAAATGTTGATTTTATTCTAATTGACGTGATCAATAGAGGGGAAAAAAAGTAGGAGCAATAAAACAACTACATGTCCAAGTAGGTCTTTTCTAGACAATATCCCCTGTAAAAAATCTTAGTGCTGCAGCCCCGGTCTAAAAGGGTATAACACACCTGCAAAAAAAAAAAGTCAAAATCCTGCGGTCACTTACATGATTACACTGTTTCCATTGGCAGTATACATGTCCTGGACTGATCCAATATAAAAATATCACCACATCGCTCCAGATGTCCGCACTCACTGTCATCCATGTGATATCTACAAGGTAAACTGTAAATAGTGCATCTTTATTTCATACAAACGCATGACATGACATCAAATTAACAGGCAAACTTCATAAATAACAGGGTATCCAAAATACCAAAACACAGAATAAGTAGTAGACATGCCAGAAAAAGTAATCACCAGTCCAAAAACAGATCCCTGTGCCTGCTGGAAGATGGTAAATGAAGTTGTAAAAATAGGCAAAACACCTAAGGACGTCTACCATGATGCTTTATCAACATATCACATTTACATTGTGGATATTACATGAATGACTGTGAGTGCAGACTTTCTGGAGCGATGTGGTGATATTTTCTTCTAGGCAATTCGACTTCAGGTACTGAGGGAGAGTGACCAGCAGTGATCATGTGTGTTTACCTTTGCTGTGCCTGTGTTGGAGTTGGGGGTAGCCTGGTCATTGATTGTAGTGTGAGATAAAGTTTAGCTTCTTTTGCTGACTGTGGAGTTTAGTGACGAAGTTTGATGCTGTATCTTACTAGTAGTGATGTCGCGAACACAAAATTTTCGGTTCGCGAACGGTGAATGCGAACTTCCGCAAATGTTCGCGAACCGGCGAACCGGGCGAACTGCCATAGACTTCAATGGGCAGGCGAATTTTAAAACTCTTTCTGGCCACAATAGTGATGGAAAAGTTGTTTCAAGGGGAGTAACACCTGGATTGTGGCATGCTGGAGGGGGATCCATGGCAAAACTCCCATGGAAAATTACACAGTAGATGCAGAGTCTGGTCTTAATCCATAAAGGGCAGAAATCACCTAACATTCCTAAATCACAATGGATATGGATTGATAACTGACATATGACATATTGACACAGACTGTTCCCCTACATAGGGTCACTTGGCAGGTATGGATTGACACCTGTCCTCAGAGACCATGATACACACTGACACAGAGCAGAATAGAGACTGTTCCTCCTACACAGGGTCACTTGGCAGATATGGATTGACACCTGTCCCCAGAGACCATGATACACACTGACACAGAGCAGAATAGAGACTGTTCTCCTACATAGGGTCACTTGGCAGATATGGATTGACACCTGTCCTCAGAGATCATGATACACACTGACACAGAGCAGAATAGAGACTGTTTCCCTACATAGGGTCACTTGGCAGATATGGATTGACACCTGTCCTCAGGGACCATGAAACACACTGACACAGAGCAGAATAGAGACTGTTCCCCCTACATAGGGTCACTTGGCAGATATGGATTGACACCTGTCCTCAAAGCCCCTGATACACACTGATACAGAGCAGAATAGAGACTGTTCCCCCTACATAGGGTCACTTGGCAGATATGGATTGGCACCTGTCCTCAGAGACCATGATACACACTGACACAGAGCAGAATAGAGACTGTTCCCCCTACATAGGGTCACTTGGCAGACATGGATTGACACCTGTCCTAAGGATCCCTGATACACACTGACACAGAGCAGAATAGGGACTGTTCCTCCTACATAGGGTCACTTAGCAGATATGGATTGACACCAGTCCTCAGAGACCATGATACACACTGACACAGAGCAGAATAGAGACTGTTCTCCTACATAGGGTCACTTGGCAGATATGGATTGACACCTGTACTCAGAGATCATGATACACACTGACACAGAGCAGAATAGAGACTATTTCCCCTACATAGGGTCACTTGGCAGATATGGATTGACACCTGTCCTCAGAGACCATGATACACACTGACACAGAGCAGAATAGAGACTGTTCCTCCTACATAGGGTCACTTGGCAGATGGATTGACACCTGTCCTCAGAGCCCCTGATACACACTGACACAGAGCAGAATAGAGACTGTTCCTCCTACATAGGGTCACTTGGCAGATATGGATTGACACCTGTCCTCAGAGACCATGATACACACTGACACAGAGCAGAATAGAGACTGTTCCCCCTACATAGAGTCACTTGGCAGATATGGATTGACACCTGTCCTAAGGATCCCTGATACACACTGACACAGAGCACAATAGGGAATATTCACTAAACGCCAAACATTGTTATACAGGGGAATATTCAGTAAATAAGGATAAGGGGGGGACCTACTGTCCTCCCTCCTGGCCCCCACCCCTGCACGGTGGGTGGGGGCCATAAATCTCAATGGGGGGGACCTACTGTCCTCCTGCCCGCCCCCACCCATGAGCGGTGGGTGGGGGCCATAAAAATAATGAGGGGGGGGACCTACTGTATGATGTTGTATCGATCAGGTAGTGTAAGGGTTACGTCCGCTTCACAGTGACAGACCAAACTCCCCGTTTAACGCACCGCAAACAACCGCAAACAGTCCATTTGCACAACCGCAAACTCCCCATTTGCACAAGGTTGGATACCAAGCTAGCCATGTCCCGTTCCTTGTCCTCACTGATGTCATTGAAGGTCTCTTCCTCCACCCAGCCACATACAACACCAAGGGTCCCCGAAAGGTGACAACAAGCCCCCTGGGACGCCTGCTGTGTTTGGTCTTCCACCTCCTCAAAGCCACCTTCCTCCTCTGACTCCTCTTCTTCAGACTCCTCTCTCTGCGTTGCCTCTCTCTGCGTTATTATAAGGTGTGTTAAGTAGTATTATTCCCTGTTCACAGTTTAATCCCTGTTATGTGGCTTTTTTTTGGTTTGGTTTTTGAAACCACAGTGCAGCACCAGAGGCCCGAAAAATTAGGCATGTACACATGCCTGAAAAATTAGGTATTGTTGCAGCCGCTGCTGTAGCAGCGGCCAGAAGAATTGATGTTTGTTTCCCAGGCAGAAAGTGCCCTAAAACAGTGTTCCCCAACCCCCGGGCCGGACCGGTACGTGGATCAAACGTTTACCGGTCCGCGGCGATAAAAAGGTTGGGGAGCACTGCCCTAAAACATTGCGGCTTGAACCCTAGTTGGTGGCGGATAAGTCACGCAAGTCAACCGGCATTCAGAGCTAAAATACAGCAGCATGTGGCAGCTCACTCATTTCGGATGTATCGCCCACTGTCAGTCCCGTCGGGATCCATCCCTCATTCATCTTAATAAAGGTGAGGTAATCTAGACTTTTTTGACCTAGGCGACTTCTCTTCTCAGTGACAATACCTCCTGCTGCACTGAAGGTCCTTTCTGACAGGACACTTGAAGCGGGGCAGGCCAGAAGTTCTATCGCAAATTGGGATAGCTCAGGCCACAGGTCAAGCCTGCACACCCAGTAGTGAAGGGGTTCATCGCTCCTCAGAGTGTCGATATCTGCAGTTAAGGCGAGGTAGTCTGCTACCTGTCGGTCGAGTCGTTCTCTGAGGGTGGGTCCCGAAGGGCTGTGGCGATTCGTAGGACTTAAAAAGCTCCGCATTTCCTCCATCAACAACACGTCTGTAAAGCTTCCTGTCCTTGCTGGTGTGGTCGTGGGAGGAGGAGGATTACTTTCACCTCTTCTCCTGTTAGATTCCCGTTGTGCTGTGACATCACCCTTATACGCTGTGTAAAGCATACTTTTTAATTTATTTTGCAAATGCTGCATCCTTTCCGACTTGTTGTAATTTGGCAACATTTCAGCCACTTTCTGCTTATACCGGGGGTCTAATAGCATGGACACCCAGTACAGGTCGTTCTCCTTCAGCCTTTTTATACGAGGGTCCCTCAACAGGCACGACAGCATGAAAGACCCCATTTGCACAAGGTTGGATGCCGAGCTACTCATTTCCCGTTCCTCCTCCTCAGTGATCCAATGAAGGTATGTTCTTCCCCCCAGCCACATACAACACCACGGGTACCAGATAGGTGACAACGAGCACCCTGAGATGCCTGTTCTGGTTGGTCTTCCTCCTCCACCTCAAAGCCACATTCATCCTCTGACTCCTCTTCCTCACAATCCTCTTCCAGCGTAGCCGCAGGTCCAGCAAGCGATGCTGATAAGGCTGGTTCTGGTGGTGATGGTGACCACAACTCTTCCTCTTCCTCTTCACGCTGATCTACGGCCTGATCCAGCACTCTTCGCAGGGCATGCTCCAGGAAGAAAACAAATGGTATGATGTCGCTGATGGTGCCTTCGGTGCGACTGACTAGGTTTGTCACCTCCTCAAAAGGACGCATGAGCCTACAGGCATTGCGCATGAGCGTCCAGTAACATGGCAAAAAAATTCCCAGCTCCCCAGAGGCTGTCCTAGCACCCCGGTCATACAAATATTCATTAACGGCTTTTTCTTGTTGGAGCAGGCGGTCGAACATTAGGAGTGTTGAATTCCAACGTGTCGGGCTGTCGCAAATCAAGCGCCTCACTGGCATGTTGTTTCGCCGCTGGATATCGGCAAAGTGCGCCATGGCCGTGTAGGAACGCCTGAAATGGCCACACACCTTCCTGGCCTGCTTCAGGATGTCCTGTAAGCCTGTGTACTCATGCACAAAGCGTTGTACGATCAGATTACACACATGTGCCATGCACGGCACATTTGTCAACTTACCCAACTTCAATGCCTCCAACAAATTTGTTCCGTTGTCACAAACCACTTTGCCGATCTCCAGTTGCTGCGCAGTCAGCCACTTTTCCACCTGTGCATTCAGGGCGGACAGGAGTGCTTGTGCGGTGTGACTCTCTGCTTTCAAGCAAGTCAAACCCAAGACGGCGTGACACTGCCGTATCCAGGATGTGGAATAGTACCTGGGGAGCTGGGGGGGTGCCGTTGATGTGGAGCAAGACACAGCAGCAGAAGAGGACTCAGCCAAAGAGGTTATGGAAGAGGATGGAATAGGAGGAGTAGAGGAGTTGGCAGCAGGCCTGCCTGCAAGTCATGGCGGTGTCACCAACTCCTCTGCAGAGCCACGCATTCCATGCTTGGCAGCCATCAGCAGGTTTACCCAATGCGCAGTGTAGGTGATATACCTGCCCTGATCATGCTTTGCAGACCAGGTATCAGTGGTCAGATGGACCCTTGCCCCAACACTGTGCCAGACATGCCATTACTTCCTTTTGCACAATCGAGTACAGGTTGGGGATTGCCTTTTGTGAAAAGAAATTTTGTCCGGGTACCTTCCACTGCGGTGTTCCAATAACTACAAATGTTTTGAACGCCTCAGACTCCACCAGCTTGTATGGTAAAAGCTGACGGGCTAATAGTACAGACAAGCCAGCTGTCAGACGCCGGGCAAGGAGGTGACTTTCTGACATTGGCTTCTTACTCTCAAACATGTCCTTGACAGACACCTGACTGTGGGCAGATGAGCAGGAACTGCTCAAGGCGAGAGACGGAGTGGCGGATGGTTGAGAGGGGGCAAGGAGGACAGCAGTGGTTGACGTGGCTGAAGATGCTGGACCAGGAGGAGGATGGCGGCTTTGAGTTTGTGTGCTGCTTGTACTCATGTGTTGATCCCATAGGCGTTTGTGATGTGCGATCATGTGCCTATGCAAAGCAGTTGTACCTAGGTGGGTGTTGGACTTCCCATGACTCAGTTTCTTTTGGCACAGGTTGCAAATGGCATCGCTGTTGTCAGAGGCAGACACACAAAAAAAATTCCACACTGCTGAGCTCTGCAATGACGGCATTCTGGTGGTGGACACAGCATGCGTTGATTGGCGTGCTGTCGGGCTGACCCCGGGTGTCGATGCATGCTGTCTGACTGTGCCACTAGCTCCTTGCGACGACCTCCCCCTGCTTCCAACTCGTCTCCTCCTCCTCCCTGTCTCCCCATCTGAACTTTCGCCCTGTTCTTCTTCTTGACGAGCGGGCACCCACGTGACATCCATGGACGCATCGTCATCATCAACCGCTTCACTTGTATCTGACAACTCAGCAAAGGAAGCAGCAGCGGGTACAACATCATCATCATCACACCATACATGTGTAATGCTGCCTGATTGAGACATATCCCTGGCACTGGGCACAGTATCCACTGTGAGCCTGACACATCAGCTTTGAGACAACTAACTGCTATTCAATCTATAACAGTGAAAAAAGTTTTTGGGTTTTTAAATGCATGCTATTGTGACACCAGTGAGTGAGTGGTGGCACTGGGCACAGTATCCACTGTGAGCCTGACACAGACGCTGGCAGACAACTAACTGCTATTCAATCTATAACAGTGAAAAAAGTTTTTTGGTTTTAAATGCAAGCTATTGTGACACCAGTGAGTGAGTGGTGGCACTGGGCAAGTGGGCACAGTATCCACTGTGAGCCTGACACAGAAGCTGGCAGGCAGGCAGGCAACTGCAATTACATTACACAGAAAAAAAAAAAAAGCAGACTGATGTTCTAGGGCTTTTTGGGGTGCTGTCCTTACAGCATAGAACATAGAATGTGACGGCAGATAAGAACCATTCGGCCCATGTAGTCTGCCCAATTTTCGAAATACTTTCATTAGTCCTTAGTCTTATCTTATAGTTAGGATAGCCTTATGCCTATCCCACGCATGCTTAAACTCCTTTACTGTGTTAACCTCTACCACTTTAGCTGGAAGGCTATTCCTTGCATCCACTACCCTCTCAGTAAAGTAATACTTCCTGATATTATTTTTAAACCTTTGTCCCTCTATAAAAACATAGAACTATTGCTATCAGATGAGTCCTTCAGGACTGTATTGGACACTGTATACCCTAACCTAGCTATGTATTGCCCTATCTAATCAACAGCAGCTACACTTTCCCTCCTCTCACTAAGCATGCAGCTTGAGAATGAAAGTAAAATGGATGCCTTCCAGTAGGTGGGAGGGTGTGCTAGGGAGGGTGTGCTGCTAATTGGCTGGAATGTGTCTGCTGACTGTGAGGTACAGGGTCAAAGTTTACTCAATGATGACGAATAGGAGGTGGATCAAACCGCGCATATGTTCGCCCGCCGTGGCGAACGCGAACATGCTATGTTCGCCATGAACTATTCGCCCGCAAACCCTTCGGTGCATCACTACTTACTAGATGTATACTGCCATTTCTAAGTATATCTATGCCAAATAGTATATATGACAATCTGGAACTTCAAATAATGTTGAGTGAGCGCTAGGGATTGCCATTTTGTCATTGATACTAGTGTGAGACTAGGTTATCAGTATATAGTTGTTCAACCTTTTTTTGTTTTTATAGATAACTCCTTTTTTGGGAAGTGTGTTGAGTAAAAAGAAAAAAACCAACAAAAATAAATACTCTCACATTAGCTTTTACACATTTAGCTTTTACAACTTTTACTTTGAGTACTAGATAGCTTTCTTTACACATTCTAGTATGACACCATTCTTTATGTCTGCACTGCTAGTCAGTTACTTAACATTAATTTGGAACTGCCAATTTACAATTATTTTATTTATTCATTATAACAGTTTGTAGAAAATATTTTTTGGCATAGTGTGGTGATCTGTAAGAAAGAAGAGAAAAGCTCATCTTGCTAGTTTACTCTCACATAGGCACTCATACAAACTTTGAGTATTAGAGATAGCCTGTTTTACTCATCCTGGCGTGAAACTGTTTAAAGTTTGTGGGGGGCCGCATTGGTAGCCACTACCACTTAATACAAACTTGGAATCACCAATTTACATTTGTTAAAAGTTTGTTTATTGTTAGTGTTAGTGTTTTTCTTTTTAGTAAAATTGAAAAAGGTTTTTCTTGCCTAGCTACTCTCACACTTTAAGTTGTAGAGATGGATTTCTACATTCATCCTAATGTGATACTGTTGCTTACAGTGTGCAGGGCCACACTACTAGCCATGACCATTTAACACCACCTGTAATCATCAATTTACAGTTTGATAGTTGATTTTTTTTTGGTTAAGCGTTTGGAGAAAGAAAAGCACTGTGCAGTACATGTGTGCTGTGTGCAGCCCAGTGTACGTTTAAGTCAAACACAATAACGCCACAATAGTAAATTCATTAAGCATCAACCTGTTTTGCTGCACAAACACTTATTTTTTGCGAGTTAGTTTGCACAATACACAATCACACATATTTCTAATTTATTGTAATAAGGAACACAAAACCACCATTAGTCAATATTGCATCCTAATCCCAAGAAGAAATTAAGGAATGGTAGGAGAAGGGGTCATGTTTTCCTATCCATCATTTGCAGTAATTGAACACCTCTTCCTCAGCTATGACTGCTGACAACTCCTCCACTGCTGTTTCAACCAGCACGACTGTCAGCCTCAGGATAATGGGATTAGCAGCATGTCCATTTACCACTCAGGAGACATTTGGATTTTCTCAGACTTTTGATGCTGCAGTAGCCTCTACTGCTGATTCAACTGGCACAGCTGCTGGTTCTACTACAGCATCTGTGTTATTTAGTGCTCAGAGCTTGGGATCTGTGAAACCAGTCGAGTTGTTGCCATTGCCTGCATTACCACAGGTTTACTTTAACACTCTACTAGAAGGGCATATTGGGAAATGTAAATTGTGTGGTTAGGAAATGAGTAGAGGAAGAGTGACCAACAGTTGCCAAGACATTGCATATCTGTAATAGCGAGGGAAGAAACAGAGAGAGAATGTACTTGGGCAGGCAGCAGATCCACTGATGCTGTATTTGACTCTCTGCAACCAATTACCACCATTAGTACCTCATCCACCAGACATAGCAAAGGGAATGTTATGCCTAATGCCAATAAATGACATAGACAAACAGGATTCCAGTTCTCATAATCCCAGGGAAATGCTCAACAGTCCACTCTTGACCATTTCATTGGATTTCATGCCAGGCTAACAAAATCACCTGATTCATTGCCCAGCTGATCACTGTAGAGGGAGCTTACTTTTTCAAGGTAGTAGTGGAGCCCTTCATTCAGTTAATATAGACCCTTGCTCCCTTGTGATTCACTTTCATGGAAAATATAGTCCCATCACTGTACCTTTCTTACGTGATACTTTAGAAGAATGGATGACTAACAATGTAGGTAAGTTGGTGCTCTTCACCATAGATTTATAAAGTGCTCATAATGGCCAGCATACTTTCCTATCCTTGATGACAACATGGTAGCAGCCCATGGGGCCAAGCATGGTGGTGGCAATGGAAGTCCTCCTACATGCTGAAGTGATGGACAATTTAGAAAACATATTGCAGGCAATTAGACAATGATCAATCTGAATGTTAGGTTCATGGTCAACAATGGTGCTGATAGCATGAGGGTTCCTTTGTGGGTGTGCACTGTTCTGCACACATTCTACATTTTGTAGTAGGTGCAATTTAGGAAGCCAACACAATGGTGGCAACCATATTTGAGTGTTGCAAGAGGATTGTTTGTCTTTCCCACTATAGTTTGAGGAGTAGCCAACTCTTGAAGCAGGAGCAAGAGAAAAACAAATCAACCTTCCAGCACATAATCTATGTCAGTATGTCAACATGTGGTGGTATTCCAATTTAGACATGCTGGAAACAATTTTGGACAAGTAGAGGGCAATCCAGAGACTATTGTTCTACCACTCTACTGTTGTTGACTCCCCACGGGGGCATAAGGATTTAATTTAGATACAAGATAGAAGCTTTGAGCCACAATAATGCCAGTTTTGGACAGCTCATCCATTGTACCCCCACCTCATAAACAAAATTAATTTCTTCCTGAAAAACAGGAAAATAGTTCATGGTAGCACACTCCACACTGATCTAGCAGCAGTGATCAGGAAGCAGGAAAATCTGTACAAATGTTTTACTTAGTTCCCCAGACTGGTGCTAGCTAACCTGAGTGAGCAAAAGAGACATGTTGGTTTTGAGGAAGATGTACAAATTGAACCTATTATGTTGTCATTGTCTAATCTTCCCAGCACAACACTGGCAGTATAACCCCAGCAGACAGCAGAGTGAAGATGCCACATAATGAGTCTGTTAGCAGCTGGGAGGAACATGTGAGTAAGCATGCAGCCAAAAACATTCTATTACTGTCTCGGAAATGGTCATAACTTACGTACGTGAATGTGTTTTGCTTCCTACTGATGACCGTTTGAGTTAGTGGATGAGAAGAAGAGTGTGTAGCCTGCTCTTTGTCTGGGTGTCCAGCAGCTATTGTCATGTCCACCGGCCACTGTCAAAAGTGTTTTCTTTTACAGGTATCATTCTGAAGCCCCAGTTTCACAAATGCCCCTACAACGGATGGAACAATTAGCCTTCAACAAATTCAATCTCCTAAGTTGTGTTATGTTGCTATTCACTTTGATACTTGAGCAGAGGCGTAACTAGAAACCATGGGGCCCCGGTGCGAGATTTGCCCTGGAGCCACCCCATACGTCAACCTCCTACCCCATGCGTCCCCACCCCTGCCCTACGTCGCTGCCCTCCCACACATGCAGACAAACAGATACACATGCAGACACACACACACAGACACACACAGGCACACATACATGTAGACAAAAACATACATACAGACAAACACATACATACAGAGACCCATACATACATACAGACAGACACACACACACACAGACATGTAGACACACACATACATACAGCCCAGGGCCGGCCTTAGGCCTTTAGACGCCCTGTGTGCAAAATCTTCACAGCGCCCCCCCCGTCATCCATGTATGATTTAATGTTTGTGTTGTCTGTGTATATGATAGTAGGTGTGATGACTGTGTGTGATATGTATGCTATGTGTTGGCTTTGTGTGATATTTTTAATGGGTGTATTAACAGTGTGTGATATGCGTGTATTGGTTGTATGTGATACACACACACGCACACACACACAGTCAGATGGCCATACACACACAGGAAAACATCCACACACACGCAGGCAGACAGTCACACACACACACACACACAGGGAGACAGTCACGCACACAAGCAGACAGTCATACACACACACATAGGCAGTCATGCACACACACACAGACACAGAGACACACACACACACACTCACACACACACAGAGGCAGACAGTCATACACACAGACACACACACACACAGTCATACACACAGACACACACACACAGGCAGACAGTCACACACAGACACACACAGGCAGACAGTCATACACACATACACACACACAGAGGCAGACAGTCATACACACAGGCACACACATAGTCATACACACAGACACACACACACAGACAGTCATACACACACACACACACACACGTAGGCAGTCATACACACACAGACAGACAGTCACACTCACACAGTTACCTGTGGAGTTCATTGTGGAGGCAGTGCAGCTCCTGGAGACTGTTTGGTGGGGAAGCAGGGACTCCTTCCTGCTTCCCCTGCAGCAGTTTTCCGGCGCTTTTAGCTCCGGCCGGCCATGTGTGAGCTGTGTCGGCCGCAGGGCACCCCCTGCTCCATGGCGCCCTGTGCTGCTTCACAGCTCACACACCCCTAAGGCCGGCCCTGATACAGACACACACATACATACAAACACACACACAGACACATACATACACACATACAAACACACACATACATACAGACGCACATAATACAGACACACATATACATACAGACACACACACACACACAGACACATACATACAGACATACAGACACAGGCACATACAGGCACACACACATACAGACACATACACGCAGACACACATACAGACAGACAGAAACACACACAGAGACACATACATACATACAGACACACAAACACATACACACACACACATGCAAAATGTTTAAGTCTCCCCTAAGGCCGGCCCTGATACAGACACACACATACATACAAACACACACACAGACACATACATACACACATACAAACACACACATACATACAGACGCACATAATACAGACACACACATACACACATACATACAGACACACACACACACAGACACATACATACAGACATACAGACACAGACACATACAGGCACACACACATACAGACACACACACATACACATACATACAGACACATACACGCAGACACACATACAGACAGACAGAAACACACACATACACACACAGAGACACATACATACATACAAATACACAAACACATACACACACACACATGCAAAATGTTTAAGTCTCCCTCCTGTTTGCTACCTTTTAGGTGCAGGAGGTTGACTTTCCCTGGGATCCAGTGCCTCAGGCTGATGGGAGTCAGAATTCCCACTCTGACTCCCTCCTCTCCTCCTCCTCCCTCGCAGCTCCCGGTGGTTGTTAGGAGGAGTGACCAGTCACTTCCTCCCAGGCAGCGTCTGACATCATCAGACGAGTCAAGCCTCAAACCCTTTCTCATAGAAAAAGGGTTCGAGGCTTGACTCGTCAGGAAGTCCTATATGGCTCCCCAAAAGACAATAAGATTGATAGAATAGCGTTTATATCCCCATACACTCCACTTAACAAAGAGATACGTAAAATTATAATGAAACACTGGCAACTCTTTGCAGGGGACACGCAACTGCCTTTAGAGTTTCAGAACCCTTCACTTTTTTCATACCAAAGGGCATCCAATCTGAAAGATCTATTAGTCAAATCGGATATTGGCAGTTCAAAGAGGCAGACCGCATTTTTTTCTGAACCCAGGAAGGGTACTTTCCCCTGTTTAGGTTGCTCGCACTGTAGCAGTGTGATTAAGGTGGAACACTTTGTCCATCCTCGATCTGGCAAGAAATTCCCTGTTAATGGGTTTTATACCTGTAATTCAAATTTTGTAGTGTAAATCCTAAAGTGTCCATGTGGGTATGTTTATGTGGGGTAGACCATCTGACCCGTTAAAGAGCGAATAGGGGAGCACAAGAGGAGTATCAGGACAGCTTTGCAGCGAGGTACTAGTGAGGCGTCGGTGGCCAGACACTTTAAGACTCATGGACATGGAGTTAACCAACTGAGATTTCAAGTTATTGATAGAGTACCTCCCTTGAGGAGAGGGGGTGACAGAGACTCCTTCTCCAGAAGGAGACTAAGTGGATCAGTGTCTTAGAAACATTGTCACCCTCAGGACTCAATGAGGACTACGATTTGAAGCACTTTCTATGACATTACGCTCTTCTGGTTTATACTTGTTAGTCTCAGTATGGGCTAATACTCCTGTGTAAGTCTGATCCCTCATTGTAAGCTGATTTGTACCTTGTGCTCCCTGCAGTGCTCCCACTAGACCAATATTGGTCCGATTCCTTCTTGCGGCAAAAATTTTACCTTGATAGGTCCGCTACCTGGCAGTTTCGACACAGGGTTCCTCACATGGAATATCCAGCGATGCTTGGTGACACTACATTATTGGAGCAATAGTAATGTATTAATTTTTGAAAATAATTAATATATAATACTGTTGTGGAAATTATTCCTTCACTTATTTTTTGCAGATTTCGTCATTTAGTGTCTTTTCAATTTTTACGCCTTTCAATTTCTATTTACTTCCTCAACCACAGCTACAGGTGAGCAACCGGATACCTTGTAGATATAAGTTTGTACATAATCTTGGGGATTGTGTGGGAAATACCTCTAACTTTACCACTAGTCAGTAGGACAGTGTAGGCATACTTTAAAATAATTTTTTGAAATATTTAACAATCCAGGTATCACCTGTTGGCCACTATATTACATAATTGGGGTATGCTTTACAGATTACTGCTTAGCCAGTTAAGGCATAGGGTTGAACTTTACACAAGTAGTGATTGGCTTCTATATTTAACTAAACATACTTTATATTCTTGCATTTCTTGGAGACACAGATAGGAGTTTCATTTATTAACTGATGCTTACAAAACAGTACAAAGAAGCATGAATATGAGGGCACTAATTTACATGGTTTTTATAGCCTTTTATTTATTGTTTTTCATTTTTTCATTCTATACAGGGACTCATTATGTGCAATTCCCCTTCCTTTGATTAAACCTTTTTTCTCCCCTTAGGTTTTCATTTATTTTCCCATTAGGCTTTTATTCATTTAAAAAAAAAATTTTCCCTGAAACTAGCGCTCAGGTTATATTTTGAAATGTTTATTTCGGTTATGGTATCATGTTCCGCTCGATACATTATTATTGGAATGGATAGTGTGTAATAGTAGCAATAAAGTTTGTTGATATGATGTCACTTGACGTGATGATGCGTGGTTGCGTCAGCAGGTCATCACGCCAATACGGAAGTTGGCTGTTTGCCGCGCTTTCTGGTGTTAAAGTTTGATGCACATTGAAGGGGCTGGTTCGTCCCAAGCATGCAGCCCAGTGGTCACATACTGAGCAGGACGTGCGTGAGAGCAGCCAAGCAGCAATACATGCCCAGCACAGTCTAGCAACATGAAGGAGTTCTGAAATTGGACATATCCAATGTAGGAGTTTACTCTGATTTCTCGGTTTACAGATCAAGGGACTTTGGTGTTACACCTTATTTAACAACTATTGGACATCCTACTACTATTGGATTATTGGAAGCTTTGGGATTGCAATCCTCAATTGGTGAGATCCAACCATCTTTTTTCTTTTTTCTTTTTTCCTTTTTTACTCTGTATATATACTGAACATTCAATTATAATTTTTCTCTTTATTTTGTCTTTTTTTCTTCTTTTTTCCATATTGGTCCTTTTTATATTTTTTATTTTTTTCATTATTTTATTTTTATTTTTTCTTACATATTTTTTTCACTTTTTCATTTTTTCTAGAATTTTCGTTTTTTTCTATGAGAGGTATGTGCAGTATTCTAAACATAGAGAATTATTTAGTGGTGGATCCACCTGAACACCAATGAACTGTCGGACTCTATTTATATTGTGTATATAGACTGTATATAATTGTACATACTCTGGGATGTATATACGATGAAGTCTGTAAAATTAATGAATTTATAAGGATATCAACAAATTACTTACCCATGAATTGATGTGCATAATTTGTACAATAAATTAATTGTTCTTTTTTGCATATATATCAATTGACTCTCAACTCTTTTTTCTATAAATTCACATATTTGAGTGCGGTATTGAACTTATTGATTTTTTGCATCATCAGAGGGGGCCTGGTCGTGTTGTTAAAGCGCAGCACTGACCGGCCCCCTGGAAATTAATTTTCTAACAGCATGGGCCATCCGATGGGCCCCTGAACACGTGGTCCCGGCGGTTACACCACACGGGTAGGGGCAGCAACAAATGGTGACGGGCACCCGGTCCAAAGGGTCCACAGGGCGAACGGTCACAGCTGCGACTCCTGCAACCATGGTCGTTCCGCAAGTGTACTTGAGGCATCATTATCTGCTAGCTCAGATCCAATTGGCCACTCAGATTCGAAAACCTGGAGGTAAAAATAAAAATGTCAAATTAAATTTCTCCTGTTGCTGTGCCGTTCCCCTTTTTTTCAAATCTTTTCATTTTTTTATTTATTTTTTTCAATTTGACAATTTTTATTTTCCGGAAACAAAAGTAGAAGGGGTACAGAAAAACGAAAAGGGATAGGGAACATCCAATATCACCAAGTACTGGCGAAAACAGCAGGTTGTTAGCTATACAATGAGTATAATCTGCAGCGACATTTAACATCAGGTACATTCAATAACACAAAATAGAGCTTGGTAGTTTTAGCTTTACCATATTTACATGTAGATGTGTTTAGCAGCTCTAACTAACCGTGTGTCGATTTGGCTAGGCGAAAATAAGGTATGGACAGCGTAGAGTACCTGTGGATCGGACCTGGAGCAACATACTGGTGGCATGTTCCATGAGGTGTTATCTATTGTGACCTCTAAGAAGAGCTAAATTATGTCCAGAATGCTCACTGTACAAGTCAGTTGCACTCCAGTACCTGCTGGGTATTGATGTCAGTATTTGGGTTGTAGTTCAGTGGTATAAGGTGAGGTGGGGGAGGAGAGGTTTTCCAGCTTGGGGTCTAGTCAGGTGTGAGAGCGTGAAATGTCAGTTGTGTTGTCCAGGGATTGTTGGGCGGTTCAACTGCATCCCTGTAATATGCATAACGTATAACTGGTACATAGCAGGTTGGGATAAGAGGGTTATTGTAGAGGATATACAAAACAGCAAAAATCCCCCTTTAGTCGTAGATCAACCAAAATGTTAGATCTAGGGCAAAGGGAATCGGTCAGGATAGGTGGTACCAGCTCCACCCGAAAATGGGCATGAACCCTTTATTATAGAATTGGTAGAAAATCACACAAAATGCTAAGGCAGTTCCCCTTACACAGGAGAAACTTACCAAGCAAGCTGGTAAAGTAATGAGCAAACACTAATATAAAGCCTAATACATCTTAGAGTATGGAGTCCGACTGATAGGAGAGAAATGTTAGGGAAAGAAGAGCCAGAAAATTACTTAGTAGTATCCAATACTGGAAATAGGTGCATAAATAAGTATCTCTAAATGAACAGTGCTACACTGTAACTTCATTAAACTACTAAATCAAAAGAGATACAGTAGCATAAGTATCAATATGGTGACTCTAATTCCTATGGTTATTGGTAATATCAATCTTAGGTATATAGAAATAATTCATTCTCAATGCTATTCCATATGAATTTCCAAAATGAATACCAAAAGAATGATAAGCAAAAAGTTCTAAAAAATATTCCCAGGGAGACGTTTAGTTAATAGTCCCCTAGATAGCATGATAGTAAAAAGTCCCTCTATATAGTTGTAAGTAACAAGAAAATTATATAAGGTAGAGGGAAAAGTATAGCCAATACAGATATAACGTTGTAATATGAACAGAAGGGGAATTGACAAAGGAGAAAGAAGAGCATATTCAAAATATATAGTAAAAGGATTTAGCCCAAGAAAAAAAGCAATTCTATCCCTGTTCTGTTATACTACCCTAACTTCTGCTAATAAACACCTTCGTGGGTGTTCTATACTGGATGGCTAAATGGTATACTATCTTGCTATCAATAAGAACCGGACTCCAAACGGATAGTATCAAAAAAGGAAAAACAAATTAGTTAATAAACAGTGATAATAAATAAGTGAGAGGAGGGTTTCCCTCAGTGCATAGTAAGTGGTGCACTTACTGTGTAAGGGGAACTGCCTTAGCATTTTGTGTGATTTTCTACCAATTTTATTGTAGAGGATGACTACATTGGGGTCTCAGGGCCCAGTTTTCCCATACTTCATGTCTCCAATTCTGATGAATTGGTCCTTGGGTCATATTCGTTTCAAATTTGCCCGTCAGGGAGATCTTTCAGTCCCTACATTGGCTTCCTATAAAATATAGAGCTCAATTTAAAATTCTGGTTCTTGCTTTCAAATCTCTACATAATGCTGCTCCCAGCTATCTATCCTCCCTTATACACAAGTATGTCCCATCTAGGCCCTTACGATCTGCTGAAGACTTACGTCTATCATCTGTCTGTACTCCCACCTCTGATGCTCGCCTTCAAGATTTCTCGAGTGCTGCACCGTTCCTGTGGAACTCGCTTCCCTCCTCCGTTAGATGCTCACCCATTCTCCACTCCTTCAAAAAATCGTTAAAAACCCACTTCTTCATAAAAGCGTATCAATTAAACTGTTAATAGCTCCTGACTGATTCCTCTTCTGCAACTGTCACTAGTCTAATACTATCCTTACCTTTTTGTGTCATTTTACGCCACTCCCTCTAGCATGTAAGCTCATTGAGCAGGGCCCTCAACCCCTCTGTTCCTGTGTGTCCAACTTGTCTGGTTACAACTACATGTCTGTTCGTCCACCCATTCTAAAGCACTGCAGAATTTGATGGCGTTCTATAAATATCATAATAATAATAATAATAATATGTCTTATTACTTACTGCATTGAGGCATTCTTTTTTGCAAAAAGATGTAGTGCAGCTATGAGGATGTGAAAGAGTAGATATTTCGTAGGTTTGGAATATTTATGTTCAAATATAAACAGCAACAGTGTGTTGGGAACTGCTTTTCATTTTAAAGGATTTTGACCTGTATAGTTGATTCTTGTGGTGAGACTATGTTACTTCTATAGTGTTTTTATCTAAGAAGTATAGCAACAAATAGAACCAACATTCATAGACTTCTTGATTAAAACTGCTTCTTTATTCCATCTTTTTAAAAATGTGACCATTTTGGTACTATCTTTAGGATATTTCACAAAAGAGAGATTAGAATAATTACCTTTTACTTCAGATGTCTAACTCAATCATAATTTTTCTAATCACTCAATTTTCTCATCAATGCTGGAATGAATGTGTTAGAAAAGGGGTGAATGTATTTCTTGTATATCTTGATTTTCAGTATAACAATATCAATAGAAAATGTGAAATATAAATATATTATGTAAAATGATTATGATTCTACCCTCTAAAAAGCAATCAAAGATAAGAAAAGTTTGAGAAAATATACAATTTCTTCGAACTTAATGCACTAGCTACAAAGAAGCCGTGTAAGCAATTCTCCTTAATAAAATGCTCTGCTCTTTTTAAACTTATTACTGCATTATAATGTCTCAAACTCAACTAAAAAACTGGTTGTTACAGAGAAATTTACTGTAGTAGTGATGTATTGCATTAACGGAGACATCATCTGTGAGAAAGGGATACATTCATTTAGTTAGTGAGGTCACCTTCTCTTCCAAGGATGATACACTGAATGAAACATTGACCATTGGTAGGAAAGGGTAATTGAAAATGATGCTAAATTTGAAGTAATCTAGTTTATTCAAGGTCGTTAACATCAACTACAGACAAACACAAGATACAAATTGTAGATATCGGTGCCCATTACTTTATTTATATTTTTAATATAGTATGTCAATACTGTGCATCTGGAAATTTAACGTATAAAAACACAGTAAAAATATTATACAAATGGTAAGTTGCCAAGTTTTAATGTATAAGATATTTTGTAATGGATCTGCTGAAAGGTTAAACATTTTCTTTAGTAATCTTTAAAGCTATAATGTTGCCTAAACATATATTTGCAGGCTCCACCTCTTATTTTTCACCCCTCCTATCCATCTAAATTCTAGGCTCCCACGCTAATTCGGCCATCAACTCTCCCTATATTTGTTTGTCAAAATTTTTATTGAGATGTATTTTACTTTTGTGTATTTACTTGTACTTATTGTATCCATGTAAAATGCTGTGGAATGTGTTGGTGCTTTATAAATAAAGTATCATAATAATAATTGATTTGTATAAAACAATAAGTTTAGAAATCTTCAAAAATTTCATTAATATGTAGAAATTTATTTATTATTTAGTCCTTGATTTGGAGATAGAACAAAATACACACTGACCCATGATTCAGGAATCTGGGTCTGATATAGTTGTTAAAGGGAAACTATAGTGCCAGGAAAACAAAGATGTTAAAACTCCTTCTGTCACTTACCTGATACCAGGGCATATGTCCCAGGGTGCTGGTTCAGGGGTCCGCCTGCGCTACTCCACCGCCAATGACACCTGGAGTCGGAAACATAATGCTATTGTGCAGAGAGTTCCGCGCTCACATTTGGACCTCCATCATGGGAAAGCATTGTATAATACTTTCCTGTGGGGTTTTAGGTGACACTGGATGTCTGCATGCATAGAGTGAGGACGCCCAGCATTAGTTAGGTGACAAAAAAGTCATCTAACCACCTGGAAGTCTCTCTAGTGGATGTCTGGTAGAAGGTAATTATTGTTATTATTATTAAAAACTGCAGGGTTAAGGGACCTGGGACACTGCAAACAGACCACTTTAATGAGCTGAAGTGGTCTGGGTGTGGTTGCATCAGGCTGGCTGAGGGTTGGACCGTAGAAAGGATGCTCCTAGCACTCACCAAGGACAATCAGCACCGCACCAGACACCATAAGCACTGCAGACTCCATGAACCGCCGCAGCTGGGTTGGGGTCTTACTGTCTCCTACCCACTCTGGACCTACAACAAGGCTCCAGGTTCCAGTGGGTGAACCTCTCTTCCTTCAGAGAGTGAAGCAGGATCAGGAACAAGCTCTTACAAGAGCTTTTTCCTGATCCTGCTTTGCTGCTTACAAGAGCTTGTTCCTGATCCTGCTTCGCTCTCTGAAGGAAGAGAGGTTCATCCACTGGAACCTGGAGCCTTGTCGTAGGTCCAGGGTGGGTAGGAGACAGTGAGACCCCAACCAAGCAGCAGCGATTTGTGGGGTATGCAGTGCTTATGGTGTCTGGTGCAGTGCTGATGGTCCTTGGTGAGCGCTAGGAGCATCCTTTTTACGCTCCAACCCTCAACTAGCCTGGGGTAACCGTAACTATGTCCCTTTAAAAGAAAGTCAAAAGTAATAGAAGTAGGAAAATGCTTGAGACATTTGATTGGTTTTCACATTCTTGAACATTCAAATACTTGAATTGTCCTATTTTGGTCCAGACACTTAAAATTGTATATTAAACAGATTTACCGGAGTAACACTTCAACATGTCAACCTCCACTGAGCTCTTTATCAAGCTGGATAAAGACCTCTTTGGAAGTTGAAAGGTTCCTGTGATTCTCCAATAAATCTGCTTAATCTACAACCATATTGTTCTTTATACCTGTTATATAGTCACAACTTTCATATTTTACTATCATTTTTGCCATTTAGAATTAATTTTACAACTGGTCAAATTGTTAACCTTTTTTGTGAGGTGCTCTTTTTTCTTTTACATTTCTTCAAAAATGTTTATCATAACTACCTTTTAACAAGACAAAATCAGGGCAAACATTGCAAATGAAAAGAAAAAGAGAGACAAGGTTCAATTTCTCCTCTTTTCTGTATGCATTCTCAATGGGTTGAGAATGAGTTTAATTGTATTTTTTACATGTCACAAAAACAGATTTGAATATATGAATATATATGAATACAGAGATATGTAAACATAATAAAAATCTTGAGATGTCACAGTTCCCTTTAAGAGTCAAGGAGTAATACTTAACAGCCAGTCTGCATGAATATGCTTTAAAGATCTGACCGTGCAGAAAATAGAAACAAAATAAAATAACATGAGAATGCATCTTTTAGGGGAACTAATTGTATTGACAAAATATGTCTGACTTCATGTTGGTCCTGCTTGCTAACCATGCTCATCCAACATGAAATTTGAGTTAAAGTTTGCATTTTCAGACTGTCTAAAGATCTTGGTTTTTCAAAGAGTATATACACGCGCTGTAAACTGGTACATTCCTGTGTGCACATTATTTTGTAGGCAATGTATAAAAAGTATATTTTTTCCCCCTCTGGCATTGTCTTTGCATTGAGTGATGAATACATCAAAACGTATTATGTTAAAGTCACATTCCTTACATATATGTATGAAAGGCATATTTCAATTTCCCTAAATAACTGGAAATTAATGAGAAACTGATACCCATCCATGTTATTCTTTCTTTCTTGTTGTGCTCATTGTCTATATATTTACGTGGGATATTTCAACACAATCACATAAAATTGTACATAAACTATATACCTTCTACACACTAGTCATTTTAAATGACATGTCAATTGCCAGTAAATAAATAAATAACAAATTATGCAGTCTAGTATGATCCCATGAGGATCGACTAGTGGAATTGGAGAACATTAAATGCAAAATCAGACTACAATATGACACAGGGTTAGAAGGTCTACTTTTGTTTGCAAGCAAATACCTAAAAATAAAACTGGGATTAAAATAAAGGTAGAATGTAAAATCTTGTTCAGAGCATCAAATATATATAAATAAAATGGTATTTTAATCATGCCTACATTTTGGCAAACAATAGTCTGTAGCAGTTGACATGGAATAGCAATAAATAAAGGGAAGGAAATCTGAGTCAATGGTGGATTCTGCAATCACTTCGAAACATCTACACCATTCCAAGCAAAATACTATTAATACGTGTGTCAACACAATAAGTGAACTTCATAGTGTGAATGCATTTGAACACTTTAAGAAATGGAATGAAGAATTTCCTCAGGGACAGACTTTTCTTTTTCTATCTGAGATTCTTCATTATACTGGCATTGTGATACTTTTCTTTTATTTGTGTAAAGATTAAATTGCACATCCCTCACAGTGCTTTTTCTGCTCCAACTGTCATAGGTCAAAGACCTTCATGGAAGTGAGATAATAGATACAACGTCTGTTATTTGGGTTGGCAGTGTTCCTCCACAGTCCAGTACTTCTCTATTGTTACATTTTGAAAGCAATTAAATAAAAACTTAAACTACAGTACTAAAGTTAGGGTTCTTTTATGTGATTGTTTAACACTTTAGTAATAATCATAATAATGATACCAATAAAAAATACAATGTATCACGTTTAAACTACATGCAAATTAAGTAAAATGCATGTTAT
>OW240915.1:216137637-216150137 GCA_933207985.1 Pelobates cultripes | reverse complement strand
GAACTCTTCATGTTGGGGGGGGGGAGAGATTGGATGACACAGTTACAGGAGAGGAAGCAAGGTGACAAACCAAGGTGCCGAGAGGGAATTCTGTTAACTGTTCAATTGATATGCTTTCGTAGAAAAGAGTTTTCAATTATTATTATTATTTTTATTTTTTTAAGGAATGGGGATTGGGTGAGATTCTAATGGAGTCGGGTGCTCAGTCTTGAAAGGGGGTATCAGAGGTGCAAGTGTGAACAGAGGATATACACAAGTCTTTGGCAGAGCATGGGGGCCTGGAGGAGACGTACATTAGTGAGGATAGGAAAATAGGAGCAGTGTTATGTGGATATTTGTAAGTAAGTACCAGAGTTTTAAAAACTTTAAAAAATCCATCACTGGTTCAAAACTGACAGGGTGGGGATTTGGGAAATGTGGATGAACAGAAAGATGAGCCTTGCCACCACATTCTTTATAGACTTAACAGGGCAAGCTGTGAATGTGCAAGACCACTGAAAAGGGTATTGTAGTAGTCAAGGCGAGAGAAGATAGCAGCATGGACCACCACCTTAGCTGCATCTGGCCTTAGATAGGAATGGATGTTAGCTATGTTTTTGAGATAGAAGCAGCAGGATTTGGTGACTAACTGGACATGAGGGGTAAAGGTGAGACTGGAGTCAAAGAGAACACTTAGGCAGCAAACCTGCGAGGTAGACCTGATGGTAGTGCCTTTGACTTGGAAGGAGACAGACATGAGAGTAGCAACACTGTTTAAAACAGGTTAAGTTTAAAGAAGTGAACAGATATCCAGTTAGAAGTAGCAGAAAGGCAGTCAGATACAAATCCAGAAGGATGGTGAAAGATCAGGAGAGGAGAGAGATCTGTGTGTCATCTGCAATTAAGTGATATTGGAAACCAAAGAAGCTGATGAGTTTACCAAGGGAGGGAGTAAAGATTGAGAACAGTAAGGGACCAAGGACAGAATCTTGGGGAAGAGAAAGAGCCAGAAAATAAACACTAAAAAAGTGAGTGGGTAGAGAAGGTAGGAGGAGAACCCAGAAAAAGGACATATTCTTGTAGATAGATTAGGGAGGATGAGAAGTTGTTAATGATCAACAGTGTCAAAGACAGTAGTGACCACTGGATTTAGCAGCAATTAAATCATTGAATACTTTAGTCAAGGCCATTTTGACAGAGTGATGAGCATGGAATCCAGACTGAAGCAGGTCAAAAAGAGAGTTGGATTCAAGAAGTTGGTCAATCTCACGTACACGACTCACTCAAGGATCTTTGAGGCAAATGGTAGTAATGAGATAGGCCGGTAGTTGGATGGCTAAGGTTGAACGTTTGTAGAATATGAGTTACAGTTGCAAGCTTGAATGGTGAAGGAAATATGCCAGTGGAGAGGCAGAGATTAAATATTTTAGTGAGGAGCAGAGCAAAAGAAGGAGACAGAGCATGAATTAGATGTGAGTAAATAGAAACAAGGGGGCAAGTTGTGGGGCAGGAAGACTGAAGCAGAGCAAAACCTCTTGAGTGCGAGTAAACATAAAATAGAGGAGGGAATTGGGTTGGGGGAAGTATTGGTATGGGTAGAAGAGAGGTTAGAGATATCTTCCCTGATATTAGATATCTTTTAAGTAAAGTGAGGTGCGAAGTTTGTAGCAGTTAAGTTAGTAGCAACCGGGGCGAAGAAGAGAGATAAAAGTGTGAAAAATGTTATTTGGTTCTTGAAAGAGCATGGTTATTGAAGTCGTTTTTTTTTTGCAGCAGTAGCATTCCACAGTTCTGGGTCAATGTTTGAAAGTATCGGGTCAGCTTGGAGTGTAGAGGTTGTAACTGTGGTCTTTTACAATGTTTAAATGTAGGATGTGCCATAATATCCAGTAGGTATGGTTTGAGGTAAAAGGAGAGTTTGGAGGTTGGTGGAGAATTTCTGTATGTCAAAACAGTGGAGGCTTCTGCGAGACTGATGTCCCAAGGGTGGTATAATTTGGGAATGAGCAGGGCTGGCCAGTCCAAAGGACATTGTCAGGGGTGGGCAGTTTGATGCCACTGTACACTGTAGCCTGCAGTAGTGGGCCCAGGCTGCCTGTATGCATATATAGCAAGTAAAGCTATGGCTATAGCAACGCTTCAGCATGCATTGTGTACCATGAAGAGTGTTGCCATCACTTCACACTGCTTAACATAATAGATGTGGGTATGTTTTGGCCAGCATTGTGTTGGTGTTGGTGGGGCAACATTTAATTCTTGGACCCAGGCAGCACACTATTTTGGGATGGCCCTAGGTATGAGGTATGTTGATGTCAAAGGACAGCAGATGGTTGTCAGAGAGGGAAATGGATCATTGGAAATAGAGGCATCAGAGCTGTTATTGTAGTTGATAGGGATATTAAAGTCTAGAAGGATAAGAGGAGTGCTAGAGGACAGTAAGTGGTGTAGTCATAAAGAAAGTTTGCAAGCTCTGTCTTCTCTCCTCCTTCAATTTTAAAATCACTCTTTACCTCCATTTACCTCAACCAAACAACAACCTCCACATCCCCTCATACTCCCAAACAATCTCATCCTAAACCCCATCTATTCAAAACCCACTTTCATCTTTCATCTAGTCTCTCCTCCTGCTTATAGCAGCTGGTAATGTTTATCCCAAGCCAGGGCCCTTCACCTCTTCGTCTCACACCAAGTGAACCAGAAATCATATGAACCTCATTCCATTACCCAAATCTCTTACCCTACTAGCACACACTGAGACCTGGTTGTCCCACTCTGTTAGTGCTTCTCCTGCTTCTTTATGCTTTGGTGGTCTACAACTATCCCATACTCCGCGACTCAACAACGGTAAAGGAGGCGGTGAAAGCATCTTTCTTCCCTAAATGTACTTTTGACTCAATCTTTCCTACCCCTACGTTATATTTTCCTTTGTTTTAAGTTAATTGTCTGCCTATTTAAATTCACACCATTAAGAATTGCCATCATTTATCACCCTACTGGTCATCCTTGCCTATTATTTGCTTTTATTTTTACATTATTTTGAAGATAGATAGATGTTTTTTAATAATGTAAAAATAAAAGCAAAAACAGCAAGGCTATGTTTGTGCATGATGCTGTGTCAGATGCATCCTTTAGCTTTTATAACCCGCAGTGGCTCTTAAAGAAAAAATTATTTCCACAACAATTTCCTTTAATTTTATATTGTATTTCATTACCAGTTTGTATAACTTTTTTCATTTTCTGTTTTAAAGTGTTTTGTGAGAATAGTTACATTTTTTGAAAATATTTTAAGGACATAATTAGGTCAAGTGATAAATACAATAAATTGGTATTTCTTTAGTAAGTATTATTTTTATGCTAATAATAAGAATTAATAAAATATATTTGAAAATAATAATTTAGTGAAATAATGCCTTCTACCCAGTTGTATTTTGGATACCTATTTGTATTTTATTATTTGTGTAATTCTAAACTTTAGGCAGCAATTATAAATACAATTTTAGAATTGTAAAACAAATAAAAATGAAAATGAGCCACTTGACACTTTTTGTTAGGGTCCAATGATTACTGACAATTTTGTTTCCAATTAGATAAATAGACCCAAAAATGTCATGTTATTTGTACTATAGAATCTGCCATCCCCAAGGGAAATAATTGATTATTTTTTTCATCACCGCATACGTCAAAAACTTGTTATAGAACTCTCAGGTCTGATTTCTCTCTGGGATTTGGAAAGGAGGGTTATGTTGACTTTACGGTTTTTTATTAATTATTTTTTTTATTTATATTTTTAATGAAGACTTTTCAAAACAATTAAAATTAGTTCCAACGACATTAAATAATTACATGTCTTACTTTATTATTTATTCTATCATATCTATCACATTTATAAAAAAGCATAAATATGTGAAACATTTTTTCATTTAGATGGAATACTAATTGTTAATTGTATATAAAAAAAATCTAATATAGATCAATAAAAAGTCTTTCATCCCACTTGTATTAATCCTATTTCAGAGTTAAAGTGACCATCAAATGATCATTTGATGGTGTAAGTCACTTTAACAGAATAAATGACCTATGTAAAAAAAAATGTATACCTATATAGATAATGTAGAATATCCAGATAGTTGTAGTGAGAGTGATTGCTATTGCAGAAGGTCTTTGTATTTAATAAATTGAAGCAAACAGCAGACAGAGTGAAATAAGCAAACTTTAAGAATCAGCAAACAAGGGGTTAGTCAGGTAACAGTCTGATTTTCAAAGGGTTGGAGAAGTCAGCAGTCAGTATAACAAGCAAGGGTCTGGTTCACAGTATATCAGTGAACAGAGAGCTCAAATGGCAACTTTGTATCACAAGCTGACAAAATAACTGAGCAATAAAAAATTGCTACGGCATCCCTTTAACACGGCTGAGCATGATGTCAGAGCAGAGGGGCTCTGCCCAATATGACATTTGGACCCGGAGGTTCTGACACCACTTCTCCAGAAAAATGAAAAGCATTTACTCACGTGGACAAATACAATTTTCTATTCTCTTAGTTACAGTATATAGTTAAATGCCTATTAAAATATACACTTCCACACATAGCTATTGAGATATGTTGGATTTGCACAGATGAAGATGTGTGGGTTTTTTCATGTATTTTGTTATATATTTTGTTGAATTTGAGAAAATAGTATTTACATATATTTTATTTTTTACCTTTTTTTTATTAAGCATTTATTTATGTACACCACAGCAGGGACAGAATGGAAAGATAAAAAAAAAATGTAAGGCAGGGACAATAAACAGCTTAAACAAAGAGAACATTACCTGCGCTCTGGCCTAAATCCCTATGTACATTTAAACAAAATGGAGGCTATTTAGTTTTATTCCAATGTCCATTTGAATATATAAGCTTACCTGCCACATCAAGGCAAGCCTCAAAAGGTGAGTTCCTACACTAGCCATTAGATATGCTGATATCAGCCAAGAATCTCTAGTTTTATAAACCCTTTCACATTTAACCCTTTATAGGGCTTCTACACATACAATAAACTTTGCCGGTATCAGACAAAGTGTAAACATATCTAATGAGACATGAAGGGGTGTTTTATAAACCCCTACATACTTATTAACCCTGATAGGGCTATAACACATACAAATCACCTTGCTGGTATCAGCTAAAAGGCACATTTCTCTGTTGAGACAGGAAGGGGTGCTGCCCCTACATACTTATAAACTCTTAATAAGACAAACGTGGGGAGGCTGGCAGCAATGTAACATAGCTGTGTGATACAAACATCATATAGAAACACAAAGATAAAGTACCGAGCTTATAGCAGCAGTAGCTTAGTATCCAACAGCTCAAAATACATAGTAAAAACAAGGAGAACGTTACCTGCGCTCTGGCCTAAATCCCTATGTACATTTAAACAAAATGGAGGCTCTTTTGTTTTATTCCAATTGCTATTTGAATATAAGCTCACCTGCCATGTCAAGGCAAGCCCTAAAAGGTGAGTCCTATACTAGCCATTAGATTTGCTGATATCAGCCAAGAATCTCCAATCAGACAGGAAGGGGTGCTTTATATGCAACGCAAAATGTGAGCTGTAGTCCTACAACATCTGGGGATATACCTATTAGGCACCACTGTTTCAGATACTTTGATTGCGGCTATTGAGGGAGACACAGTCCAACAGACATATGTTGCCTGCTTTTACCTTTGTTGTACTGTTATATTCAGGAGATTTAGCTGAATACAAATATATTAGTGTTTCAAAACAGTTAAACGTATCACAACCATTATATCGTCAGTGAAAGTACTGTTTTTGCATTTTTCACACAGTATAACAGTACCCCCATGTACAGATTTTATAGTGATTTTTTTTCGAAAGTTACAGAGTCAAATATAAGGCTTGCATTTCAGTTTATTTCACATTGAAATTTTCCAGGTTATTTATGTTACCTTTGGGACCATATGGTAGCCCAGGAATGAGAATTACCCCCATGATTGCATACCATTTGCAAAAGTTGAAAACCCAAGGTATTACAAATGGGGAATTTACAGTCTTTTTTAGTAGCCACTTAATCACACACACTGTCCAAAGTTAGTGTTCATATTTATTTATGTGCAAAAACCTAATTTGAACGCTAGTTTTGGCCAGTGTTTGTGACTAAGTGGCAACTAAAAAGACTCAACATACCCTATTTGCAATACCTTGGGTTGTCGACTTTTTCAAATGGTATGTCATGATGGGGGCAATTCTCATTCCTGGGCTACCATACAGTCTCAAAAGCAACATAGTAAAATTCACAAATTTCAATGTATAGGTTTTCTGGTGTCCTGGAAAGTTACAGAGTTAAATATAGGGCTTGCACACTAAATTATCTGGCCTCTCTGCCTGGTTGACAGACAGGTCCCTTAAATTGTAATGAATAAAATTACTTGAAAAAATTAAAAATATTACATAAATATATATGTAGAATTTAAATATATATATATATATATATATATATATATATATATATAGAGAGAGAGAGAGAGAGAGAGAGAGAGAGAGAGAGAGAGAGATATCTCTGTGAAGAGCACAAGACTCCAGTGGTGAATTTGCCAAACTTGGTGTTCTCTGGCAAATGCCAAACGTCCTGCACGGTGTTGGACTGTAAGCACAACCCCCAACTGTGGACGTCGGGCCCTCATACCACCCTCATGGAGTCTGTTTCTGACCGTTTGAGCAGACACATGCACATTTGTGGCCTGCTGGGGGTCATTTTGCAGGGCTCTGGCAGTGCTCCTCCTGTTCCTCCTTGCACAAAGGCAGAGGTAGCGGTCCTGTTTCTGGGTTGTTGCCCTCCTACGGCCTCCTCCACGACTCCTGATGTACTGGCCTGTCTTCTGGTAGAGCCTTCATGCTCTGGACACTACGCTGACAGACACAGCAAACCTTCTTGCCATAGCTCGCATTGATGTGCCATCCTGGATGAGCTGCACTACCTGAGCCACTTGTGTGGGTTGTAGATTCCATCTCATGCTACCGCTATAGTGAAAGCACCGCCATCATTCAAAAGTGACAAAAACATCAGCCAGGAAGCATAGGAACTGAGAAGTGGTCTGTGGTCACCACCTGCAGAACTACTCCTTTATTGGGGGTGTCTTGCTAATTGCCTATACTTTCCACCTGTTGTCTATCCCATTTGCACAACAGCATGTGAAATTGATTGTCACTCAGTGTTGCTTCCTAAGTGGACAGTTTGATTTCACAGAAGTGTGATTGACTTGGAATTACATTTTGTTGTTTAAGTGTTCCCTTTATTTTTTTGAGCAGTGTATATAATTTAAAAAAAATATATATTTATTTTTTTATTTTTCTTTCAAAAATGAAAGGAAAACATGAGTGGGCAATTGATGACCATATTACCAATTCCACTCATGAAATTTTTTGGGAAATGTGTTTTTCAAATTAAATTACTCCTATTGCATCTAGAACCAGGTTTTTGTTTCCCACAACGAAGGACATTCACTGATGCTAAAGCCTAAATGTGTGGGAATGATTTGTTCTTCTCAGGGATGAAGGAATGCAGGGTCCAAAAATAGGTCTCCATTTAAAATGGCAGATACATGGTGGGGAGATCAAATAATCTCCCCTGTCGACCAAAGAGGGAACTGTGATACTTCCCAGTTGGTAGGGTGATTAAAGATCTCTTTCACTGGACTACCCAGGTGTATGAACCAAAGAAAAAAAGTTACCTGCGCTCTTTCCACATCCCTATGTATTTTTAAAGAAATTGAGGTTTTTAGTTACCTCCAATGGCCCTGAGAGGGTATGCCCACCTGCCACGTCAAGGCAGACCTCTTAGGTGTGTCCTAATTCTAACCATTCGCCTTGCTTCCTTGAGCTTCTGGCAAAAATATCTCTAATGAGACATGTGTTTAAAAATACATAGGGATGTGGAAAGAGCTAAGGTAACTTTTTTCTTTGGTTTTTACTATATGTATTTTGGCTGATGTGTACTATAGTCATTGCTGCCGCCCAGGAGTAATGGGAGTTTGAGTGCAGGACTAGTTTCTTTGTATTTGTATTAATTTTTGTGTCACAACGCTAGGTTGCAATGCTGCTGCCCATCCCATGTGTTCCCTATTAAGGGTTAATAAGCATGTAGGCATGTATATAAAAAATACCCCTTTCTGTCTCATTAGAGATATTTTTGCCAGAAGCTCAAGGAAGCAAGGCGAATGGTTAGAGTTAGGACCCACCTAAGAGATTTGCCTTGACGTGGCAGGTGGGCATACCTTTTCATGGGCATTGGAGGTAACTAAAAAAAAACTCCATTTGTTTAAAAATACATAGGGATGTGGAAAGAGCGCAGGTAACTTTTTTTTCCCTTTGGTTTTTACTATATGTATTTTGGCTGATGTGTACTATAGTCAATGCTGCCACCCAGGAGTAATGGGAGTTTGAGCGCAGGACTAGTTTCTTTGTATTTGTACCCAGGTGTATGGTCTATCACAAGTGCTCCAATACTTTATGTGGCACTAGCTAGAGGGAGTAGCAAGGGTGGTCTGCACCTGCTGTGAGTGCAAATCAAATGATCAGTCCTATGGGCCAGCATGAAGAAAATTCCCCCTACCTGGCCAAGGTAAGGAAATGTGAGGGGGAATGAACTTTAATTTTGTGGAATTAGGTGGCTAACCTATTGTTTTTTTTAAGATGTTTTAATATTTGTATTATTATATCTATGCCGATTTTTTTTCCGAATGCCTGTAAAACTCAAACAGTAAATAACAAACTCTTGAAACTTGGCAGAATAATAGCGACCTATGGGATTCTCTATGCTTTGTGACAAAAAGTTTAATGGTCACATGGTCTGTCAGCCATCTTGATTTTGGTGACTAACTTCACATAAACAGCGTCTATACACACACATACTATAGCCCCTTTTACACACGTACACACACAGGCAAGGGGTGGGGAAGGGTTTGATGGGGGTAGGCAGGCATTTCCAAAGGAAAAGAAGTTGCCTGCGAAAAGCCCTGCATGAGCGAGTTAGCAGTATGGGTGCGAGCAGCGGAGTGGAGAAATATAACAGAAGAAAGAGTTTAGAGCTTTATAGGTAATGGTTAGTATTTTGAATTGACATCTATAGGATACAGGAAGCTAATGTATGGATTGACAGAGGAGTGAAGTCTGAGAAGAGTGACAGGAGAGAAAAATCAGGATGGCAGCAGAATTAATTACAGACGTCTGGGGAAACAAATTAGTAGAGAATTAAAGTAATCCATGTGAGAAATTACTAGAGAATGAACAAGCAGTGAGACCATGATCAGGGTTTTTTTCAGACCTTTGGTCTCCCCCTCATATTGGGGGCAGTGGTGTATCTTGGTTTTGTGCTGCCCTAGGCAGGATAAAACTCAGCCCCCAGCACCACCCCCACCCATTTCTTCCTCCTGCCCCCACCCATTCCTTCTAAATACACACACACATTCACTGACAGATAAGCATACACTAGCTAACAGAAACACACACTAACAGACACACACACACACACACACTAACAGACACACACAGTCAGACACACACTAATAGACACACACACAAACACACTGACACACTAACAGACACACTCACTAACAGATACACACACTCACTAACAGACACAAACTCACTAACAGACACACACACACACTAACAGACACACACTAACAGACACACTCACTAACAGACACACTCACTAACAGACACACACACACTAAAAGACACTCACTAACAGACACACTCACTAACAGACACACACACACACACACACTAACAGACACACAGTCAGACACACACACACATTAACAGACACACACACACACTAACAGACACTCACTAACAGACACACTCACTAACAGACACACACACACACACTAACAGACACACACACACACTAACAGACACTCACTAATAGACACACACACACTAACAGACACTCACTAACAGACACACTCACTAACAGACACACAGACACTAACAGACACACAGTCAGACACACACACACACACTAACATTAACACACTCACTTTTTTTTAAATTTAACTCCCACCCCCAGCCTCCTTACCTTTGGGAATGCTGGGGGGGGGGGGTTCTTCCTCTCCCTGGGGGTCCAGTGGCTGCTGGGCGGTCGGTCGGGCGGCACTGGCGAGGGAGCACTTTCCTCTGAGCTCTCTGCTCAGTTCCCTTGGGCGCCGCTCGCAGAGTGATGCTGGGATCCGGAATATGATGTCATATTCCGGCTCCCAGCCTCACTCTGCGGGCGGAGCGCGAGGGAGCTGAGCAGAGAGCTCAGGGGGAAGTGCTCCCTTGCCCTCGCCAAGTGCCGCCCGCCCGCCTGCCTGCCTGGACTGTTAGTCGCAAGGCTAACAAGGCATTTGCCCTGGGCATTTGGGGGCGGCTATTTGGGGGCCGCCACCCGGGAAAATGCCGCCCAAGGCAAATGCCTTGTTGGCCTCGTGGCTAAAATGTCCCTGATTGGGGGCAGACTCAGAATCACCATGGCTGACCAATCTTGCTCAGCCACAATGATTCAAAGGGCCACCAAGTGTGACCCCATACGACATATTGAAAGATCCGTGGGTATCACTGTTTTAAGCTGGGGCTGGTTGGGGACAGATTCAGAGTTACCACTACTGGGTGTGATCGCTCAGCCACGGTATTTAAATGGATTTAAATAATGTGTGCAGCTCTCACTTTGAGTGCAGCACATAGCTCAAATTTCAGTCTGAGGCCACTAATTGTGGCCCCATCTGATAAAGGGAACTTGGGTATCCAATGATACCTGGGGCTCTTTGGTACCAGCAGGGATTTGACTTGCTGGTGCTTTTAATGCATGATGGGCTATGCTATCAACAGGCGTTGAAGGGTTAAACTGCCTGATCTTGCATGTGGTCATTAATGGGTTACACTACCTAATCTTCCACAGAGAAATGAATGATGGCTATATAAATAAAATCAACAAGCAAAAAGCACTTTGCTTAGCAGAGGAAAAGACAAGTGATGGAACACTGCTTAATACTTGGCAGTCTAATTATGCTGGGAGATGAAACTGAGCATCCATAAGGCTTGGGAATTATATTAAGTATCTTTTGCATATGTGCATTTGAAGTCTGTTGAAAGCATAGAATGTGGTATTTCTCCTTCCTTTTTCTCCATTTTAACTGTAAGACTAGTGGCAGCTAATACAAAACAAGTCCCGGATGCACAATAACTTCCATTTATTGTGGGACACACGAAAAGAGGAAATTGTGCATGAAACAAGAAAATTGTACTAAAATAGAGAGAAATACTCACTGTATAATATTATGGGAGTAATTTAACTTGAGGCAATGCACATAAATCCTCCCATGGAAAGTAAAAGCTGCCATTGGAAATTATACTAATTCATTAAGACCCTTCGAATCTGTGATACCAGCATGAGACTTTCCATTTTGTTTGCTGCATTCATCGGCGTTATTCATACTGTTTGCCAATACATTAGCAGAGGTAGTAATAAGAAGGCTTCCAATAGGCTAAAACTGCCAAACATTTGTTTACAGGGACATGCTACAAAACTACTATTGCTCTGTGTAGTGGTTAGCATGCCTAAAATCTCTTGGCACTACTCCTTGGTTTTTTGTCAGACTGTTTAGAAGTAGTTTGACAAAAGAAGGGCTTTTCATGGCACCAAGAGGAGACTATCTACTGGGCCTCATATTATTACAAAATGTTAATTCTGTCTAACCTGGAAGACGTTGATAGACTAACCCACCCTAGTGTTCTCAGCCAATCACTGCTGTTCTGTTTGGACAAATTACAGTGAAATTATAATCTAATCATGTAAATGAGGGCAATCTTCAATTTCACAAGATTACTGTTGGATTCACTAACATACTTGTGATGTTAGGTAAAACCTTGACCAATGCAGACTCTCTGCATCTAGCAGTGATCCTACCATCAATCCAGCTTTCTATGCTTCAACTGGTATCAACTCTAATGCGGGGAGCAGTCCTTCTTGTTTAGTTCATTCATTCCCATATATGCGTGGTCCTGAGAGCAACCAGATGCTAATGGGTGTCCATTTTCAATGCACTCTGAGAATTTTTGAGACACAGAAGTAACAACCTTTTTTTCCCTTTGGTTTTTAACTAAATGGGGCTGATGTGTACTACGGTTATTGCTGCTGCCCAGGAGTGATGGGAGTGAGAGCAGGACTTATCTTTTTGTATTTGTATTCACAGAAGTAATGCTACTTGGACTTCCTTTATAATTCCTCTATGATGTATTTTTGTGATTCCAGTTTGCCCTAACAGAGCATTTATTTGTTTGGTGTTTTTATGGTTTTTATCTTGACTTCATTAGTTATTCTTCATTGCCCCTGACCTGACTTGGCTTATTGACTTTGTGTGTCTTTGGCTTCCCCTGACCTAGGCTTGTCTCTCTCATTCTGTATCTCTTTTGCCTCTATGGAGTTTCTTTGCATTAAGTACTCTAAGGACAGTTAACATACATCTAATCTTTTAGAT
>OW240915.1:216123512-216137537 GCA_933207985.1 Pelobates cultripes | reverse complement strand
GGATTCCTCTTACCTGTTTCCTCGTGGTCTCCTGGTCCGGTGCCCTCCTGAGTGGTTCCGGGCTCTCCAGGGCGCTTTTCCCGCCGTCACCGCCGACTGCACAGCTTCCCCGGTACTGCTGCCGCCAAAAAAACGTAAGTGGGCCCGCCGTAAAGCAAACCGCTTCACATTTACGGCTTACACGGCGGAGCCCCATTCGCATTCAAACGCATTCGGTTATTTTCGCCTAAATACACTTCGCCGCTAAGCTATGTAATTCATGTTTTAAATTTCATACGAACGCTACATTCGGCTAGATACTTAGGATTTCTACTTTACAAAATAGTCATTATATACTATCATCACATTCGACTCAAATTCGTGCATTTCTCACTAATTATACAAGATCCTGCATCCACTTCTTAGGTGGAATCTCGCCCCCTACAGGTCAATAATGATATAGCACCAAAATAAAAAAAAAAAAAAAAATACAAATTAAAATGTATTAAATTATGCTACACTTAATTCAATCCTGATTTCTGACATCTTCCAACAGGTTACCTTACCAGAATTCATATTAAAATTTGGGGACCCAGTGATCGGTATCAATTATACTTTATAGGTTGGTAACATTGTCATATGATTCATATAAATGACCATATAAACATATGATTTTAGGTAAAATGTTATAATTTACTCTCCTAGGTTTAATCATTGGAACGGTAGCTTTTACAAGCAAGGAGCCGGTTTCTTTTTGATTATATCTCCTCCGCAGTTATCGGGTAGGTTCTGGTCCACGATCTGGCCTAACTACCACCCCACTTTCCAGATATTTACTTATCATCTTATACCTACAGGTCAAACTACCCGACAAATATCACAGTTACGTCATTGAGAGATCAGCCTGACTCACTATCAGGTACTACGCCAGAACCCAATATACCCTAAAAAAATTGAGGGGTACTGGTCCTAGGTTAGGTGGCCCAATTAGTTAAAATATTTCTGGTCTTAATCCATAGGCTAGTGGTCCCGCGAGGCCAACATCCCTAACCTCACACTCGGAGGTAATACGTCCCTCGGGCCAAATCATAGCTAGCCGCCTCGCATCAATATACAGAGAGGGCCTCACCTGTCACTCCCAATCTTTTTATGCTTTAAATGACACCGAGAGGCCTACACCCCGCCACAACGTTCGGTGGCCTCAATCTTCCCCTCGGGCCCACGCATAGATAGTGCCTCTCAAGCCGCTTGGCAACTAGCAGGGTCTCATCTGTCACTCTCAAAAGAAGTTTAATTGTTTCACCGCTTGGTACTTAGCTAGCCCACCAGTACCCACCCACAATACATTTCATACGACTAACTGTTTATATTTATAATTTCAGTTATGTCACTAACACCTGATATCCCTGAAGAACTGTCACTACCTAGCACACCCGCTAGGCCTGCCACCCCTGTTCCGGGTACAGATGTGAATAGCCCTGCATCCCTTAGATCATGGACCATCCCACGTCTTACAGCTGAACTAAGAAGACGCTGCATCCCTTTCCCGGCTACAGCTAGGAAGGCGGAGTTGTATAGGCTATTATACACTACCACTGACAACTCCGATGCAGGGGAAGGCACTAGCGGATCGCAAATACCAGCATTTCATGCTATGATGACGTCCCTTATGACATCCATAGGGACAATCAGCGACAGGCTGGACAAATTGGAGGCCGGTAGTGTTACTCAGTCCACAAATGCAACGGTCACCACTCAGCCTCTTGCTAATACCTTACCCGGTAATACCCTGGCAGCTACAGCTGACATAGAATCCATTGATCCTTCACATATGGTCCCAGCTCACCTTAAAAAAGACATTCTGGAAGGCAAGGACGTTAACCTAGCTTCATTGCTCATTGCCTCCCAGGATGTCCTTGAGAACAGGACCTTTGCTTGTGGGGATGTTTCCGTAGTCCTTAGAGCTAGAGACCCTCGCCTAAACAAAAAATTGAACATCCCAGAATTTGTATTAGGGTTTGGCATCTATAGGGATGTATATTGCACTGTATACCCAGGGAAAAGAGCCGAGCTGGATACGTACATGCACAAGTTGGTGGATCTGGGACACAAATACGGTGGTACAGCGTTTTACGATTACCACCGTTCCTTCTCTGCAAAAGTGGCAGCAGCTCTGGCTCAGTTCAACTTAAACATCAATTGGAGCAAGTTGGACACTGAGCTATTCTGTAGGCACTTTGCAGGCCTCAGGCCCCCAACTTGTGCAGTATGCTCATCAGCAACCCACAGCACAAATTTCTGCCCTAATACAGCTGAGGTAGAACAATACCAAGCAGCAACTTACCCCCCAAGATCAAACAAAGGTTTGAAAGACAAACTAGGAAGAGATATTGTCTTCTTAGGGAAATCCCAAGTATGTAACAATTTTAATGCCGGCAATTGTGGTTTTAGTTCCTGTAGACTAATGCATGTTTGTTCACATTGTTTCAGGGCTCATTCCAAGACAATGTGCCCAAATAAAGCTTTCCCAAAACCCTATCTCACATGCGTGAACCTCAGCTTATTCACCGATTTGCTACGTCTACACCCATCACGACACTTCAGCGACTATCTCATAACAGGATTAGCAGAAGGATTTCACACAGGGTTGATACATTTACCCACAGGCACACTGGAATGTGACAACTTACTTTCCACACGGGATGACCCACAGCTGGTACTTAAACTTATCACAACCGAGGTGAAACAAGGTTTTTTGCTGGGTCCATTCCTTTCACCACCCTTCAATTCTTGGAGAACCAATCCCATTGGGATTGTCACGGGGAAAAACTCACTTAAACCCAGGCTGATCATTGATTTATCCGCACCACATTCCTCCACGGTCCCTAGCCTAAATTCACTGATACCATCTGAAGAGTTTTCACTACATTACGCCACTATCGACCATGCCATCGGGGCTATCATTAAAGCTGGCACAGGGGCATGGTTAAGCAAAACGGATGTAGTAAATGCCTTCAAACTACTGCCTATGCACCCTACACTTTGGCACCTTCACGGCATTAAATGGGAAGGGTTATACTATTTCTTCACTCGTCTCACTTTTGGCTCTAAGAGCAGCCCGCGTATTTTCGACACATTTGCAGAGGCTTTATGTTGGTTGTTGCTAAATGTTTACCAATGTCCCTCTGTGATTCACTATTTAGACGACTTCCTCACAATTGAGAACAACACAAGTCCACCCACAAGTTTAAAACACATGTTGGCATTATTTGAGTCACTTTCTGTTCCAGTCTCCCCACACAAGACCCTGGGGCCCGCCACCCAGATGCAATTTTAGGAATACAACTAGACACAGTACACATGCAGGCCAGCCTCCCTCAGGAGAAAATTGAGGGTATCCTGGCAAGTATTGACCACTACCTACAGCAAGGTCGTTGCACTAAGAAAGACCTACAATCATTGCTGGGATCGCTTAATTTTGCAATGAGAATCATTCCCCAGGGGAGATCATTTATTTCACATTTGCTATCACTATTTCCACAATTCACCTCAGACACATCTTACATTTCACTAGACAAACATGCGACATCCGATTTGAGCATGTGGAGGATTTTCCTCACTTCTTGGAATGGGCGTGCCATGTTTATACCATCTCACTCAGACACTTCACCCACAATATGGACAGACGCTGCAGCAAACACGGGGTTTGCAGCCATATGGGGTGACATATGGCTCGTGGGGCCATGGCCAACTGAGGTCAAATCACTCACAAAATTCACAGAGACCTCAGCTTTATTCGAATTGTACCCCATCGTGGCTGCGGCCGTTACCTGGGGCCGCCAGTGGTCCGGTCACACGGTGTGGTGCTATTCTGATAATATGGCTACTTGCCATATTGTCAATAAAGGCCGGTCATCATCCCTGGTAATTATGAGGCTATTGAGGCGACTCACATGGATAGCAGCCACTTGTCAATTCTTTCTAACATGTATTCACGTTCCAGGGTGCACAAACATCAGTGCTGATCACTTGTCTCGATTTCGTTTTCAGGAATTCTTCACGACACTACCTACCGCCTCCAGACGGGCAACTCCAGTCCCACTTTTCACAGACATGATAATGGATTAAAAGTTTTGTTAAATCACGCACGTCACATTTCTCACATGGCACTCTCTGTAAACACTAGAAACACTTACGACAGAGCTTTTCACATATTCAAAAAATTCATCACTGAATTTCACATTCACGATATGTTCACGATAGAAACAATATTGGGTTTCACTTCTTTTTGCCACATCAACCTTAAACTATCATTTAACACTATAAAACTATACCTTACGGGAATTCAACACCACATGCTAATTCAACAACCCAACACCACGAGTTTCCTGTCCTCATATCAAATCAAGACAGTTCTTAGAGGCATTAAGAAATTAGATACACATATCCCCGAGAAACGACTACCTATTGATAACCACATATTTCATGCACTAGTAAACTTGTTAGATTCCTCTCCTTTTGAGCCCAGGACAAACACGGTAATAAAATCAGCCATATATCTTGCTTTTTATGGATTCCTCCGTCCCAACGAATTCACAACTAGGACTATCACGTCCCCTGATTACCTAAGAATTATGGACTTAGCGAAACAAAACGACCATTACCTACTCACGCTAAAACACTCAAAAACCAGTGCCATAGGTCATACCGTTACGATCCCCTTATACCCTACTCATAACAAATGGTGCCCTGTACAAAATTTTGACAATTATCTTTTATCACTCCACAAACAACCATTACAACCTTTGCTAGAACTGCACGGTAACGTTCTAACTACAGTAAAGTTTATGCTCTATGTAAGACTGCTGTTGACTAGACTCGGCTTGAACCCTAGTCAATTTTCGGGTCATTCTTTCCGAATAGGAGCAGCATCTACAGCTTCTGCTAACCACATTCCTCCGCACATCATCAAAACAATGGGACGCTGGAAATCTTCCGCTTATACTCTTTACATACCCAATCCTGTTAAAGAATTAAGACTAGCTTTCTGTGATTTATCTAAATAAAGTTTTGGTCAACGTATTACGTCTTATGATAATTTATTTTTGCCCACTTTTACAGGCCTACTCCTCTGTCGGTTTCGGCACACCACAACCGACTAATTCCAATATTGATATGTTATCATATGCTATGTTTCCATATACGGCTATATTGCCACGACCACAAATTAAAAGGCTTGGCCTGTAGTTGTGGGAGGGGCTTGGTTTCCCTTTAAAAGGGCTGCCAATCCACTCCCACATTACCGTAATGGTCTGGCGAGTCAACCCACCCACCACTCCCTCTATTATAAACACCCTCTAAGGTGGGCCCACTTTTACAGGCCTACTCCTCTGTCGGTTTCGGCACACCACAACCGACTAATTCCAATATTGATATGTTATCATATGCTATGTTTCCATATACGGCTATATTGCCACGACCACAAATATATATATATATATATATATATATATATATATATATATATACACACATACACTATATTAAATGAAAGCCCTTTCTACCCTTTCAAAACTATATATAACATATATGAGGCACTTAAAGAGAAACCCTGAAATTACAGAGGAACAAACCTATAGGTCATATTCAAGGTTTTCTTTTGGTTCAGACTATAGACAATTGCCTCTGTCATTAAGGGGTTAAAGACACTTCACTGTGAGTATTATTACTGTGGAGTTCTGTCATACACTCAGACACACCAATAATATTGAGCACCTAGAAAAGAGGAACATTAGGATGGAAAAGAGGATCAGATGGATTTTGGGCAAAAATAGTCCTAAATAGGAACACTTGGAATGTATGACATTGTCACAGTTAGCTTTCCAATGAATCACAGTAGTTGTAAAGGACTCCACAAGACCTCTAATCATGTCCTGTGTTATTTGGCACCAACCAATTAGCAGCAGATCCTTTAAGTCCTGCAAGATGCAAGGTGGAGCCTCCATGGATCAGATTTGTTGTTCCAGCACATCCTACAGGTCCTCAATCGATTTGAGATCAGATCTGGGGAATTTTGAGGTTAATGCAACAACTTGAACTTTTTGTCATTTTCCTTAAACCATTCCTAAACATCTTTTGCACTGTGGTGGGATGCATTATCCTGCTGAAAAAGCCCACTACTATCAGGGAACACTATTGTCATCAAGGGGTGAATGTGGTCTGCAATAAGCTCTAGGTAGGTGGTTTAATGCAAAGTACCATCCACATGAATGACAGGAGCCAAGGTCTCCCAGCAGAACACTAGAAAAAACAATGCACATGGACCGGGTCATCCACCTGATCTAAAAGAAAATGTGATTCATCAGACCAGGCAAACTACTTCCATTGCTCAGTGGATCAGTTCTGACACTCACATTCCCATTAAAGGTGCTCTTGGTGGCAGATGGGGTCATCAGGAGCACTTTGACCAGTGTGTGACTATGCAACCCCATACACAGCAAGCTGTGAAGCACTGTGTGTTCTAACACCTTTTTATCATGGCCAGCATTACATTATTCAGCAATTTGAGCTACAGTTGCTCTTTGAAATGGAACAGATGGGCTAGCCTTCACTCCCTACATGCATCATGATCCTGTTGCCAGTTACCAGCTGCCCATTCTTGCACCACATTTGGTAAGTCCTAACCACTGCAAATTGGGAACACACCACAATACTTGATGTTTTTGAGATGCTCTGATCCAGTCATCTAGTCATCACTATTTTCACTCAAACCTTTTCACTTAACCATTGTCACTGCTTCCAACATATGAAATTCAAGAACTGAATGTTCACTTGCTGCTCAATACATCCCACCCCTTGACGGATGCGATTGTGATGATATAATCAATGTTATTAACTTTGTCTGTCAGTGGTTTTAATGTTATGGCTGACCAGTATATATAAAGCATCTGCTAAGCAACTTTATCCAGCAGGCTACAGTACATGGATTTTGTTTATTTACCTGAGCCTGCTGTATATTCTAGTTTTAGCATTTTACGATCATGGAGTATTTGAATAAAATGTTAATAGCACACATGATTGTGCTATATTTGTTTTTTTCTTTCTTTGTTTTAAATTACGGATGTCGATTAAAAAATACAAGACGGGGGCGGAGCTAACGTCAAGCAGACAAGTCGCAGGGTGCCTTAGCTCCCACTCATATTCACTGACTACACTCATTTCGGAGCAGTTTGATGGTACACTGACACACCAAAAACCTCCTAAAGATTAATGCTGCAATGGGGAAGCACTCCAAGAAAACCCGGGGGCTAAGTGAGGGACATACCCGAGATATCGGGCTGCTCCTCTCCCAATCAAGCAGGCCCAAGATGGCGGACGTCTATCATGCCTCAAATCCAGAATCACTCTCAACCTCAGAGGAAGAGGAACAGGAGCTGGAGGAAGCACTACTTCTATCATGGAGGAGTAAAGCATTACCCTCATGACGGCCAGGAATGGCCACGAAAACAGATGTGAGCTTCATGGTAGTGGAGCTCAAGATCTTCTTCGCGTCAGAAATGGAAGTCCTGAAAGAGGATTTGAACGCTCTGAATGGGCACATCAGGGCCACGAAGGAAGACGTTCATGACTTGAGGGTCAAGCAAGACTCTACCGCAACACAACTGCGTGAGGATAGCGAGTGCTGAAGTTTCTTTCTAATTCTTATGTTTATCTGATTATTTACATTGAAGTGTTAGATCTGTTTACAGTTTTTCTTATATAGACCCTAGTGGGTCTCATTGTATAACTCACCCACTGGGCCCTTCCTGTTAAAGAGAGCCACCTTGACTCACATCTAAGATTTATTAGATATCCCCCCCCCCCCACACGAGTTCCGGGGCTAAGGAATGTGTCATCATTGCACTCTACTGTGCATATAGCTACCTACCCAACATGCCTATATGTCCCACTGGATAATTTAATAATGCTGATTGCCTACTTCCTTGCACCTTATTTCTTTTTTAGCTTTTCTCTGACAGCACCTGACAATCAACAATATTTTCTTTATAAACTCTTAATTAATGTTTTTATTTTAGTTTTGCGATCTCAGGGCCCTGGCCACAGTTTACTTGGGCATGGTAATTCCTGACACGGGTATACCCTACTTCCTACACATACATATAAAAAAGGAGCTAAAACCCTCAATTAGTGGCAATTTCTTCTTAATGTTGCAATGTAGTACCACCACAATGTTATTTTATTTTGTTGTATTCTTACTTGATTTATTGTATTTTTGTCAAACCTTCGTTACTATGTCATGGCACTTTCCTATATTTTTTTTTTTTTTTTATTCTTTATTTTTGAAGTGCATGGATTAACAATAGGCTTGTTCAGCCACAACAGCAGTCACAAGCAGTAATATACAGAGGAAACATAACGTGGCATATGACTATACAGCACAATTTTAGTTTTATAAAAGAAAATATAAGCAATGAGTGAGCAACGCTTGAGATGTGCTGAACATTTGTCTTTGTCACAATGGTAAATTCAGGAAGCATAAACACAGCTTTGATACAGTAGTAACGTGGAGATATCAGCATATTAATTAACGTTAAGTTGTAGGTTGTAGGCGAAGTTATATTTATAAGTTTTAGTCTTGCGTGTCAGTTAAGGCTATAAGTACAGGTGTTAATACTGGTTGACTTACTGACTTGATAGAAAATAATAAAGTTTGGCTAGGTTAAGTGCAATTAAATGAAAATTAGGTTAAATGTTAAAGGTAAATATATAAGGAAAGTAATATACCACCAAACGGCACTTTCCTATATTGTCCACTTTTGTCACAGTTATATTTTACCCCATGTTCATGCTTCTGCCTAAAAAAAAAGTGAATGTAAAAAAAAAAAATACATGACAGCCCTTGGCATTAAAGAAATCATGCAAAATATGCTTTGGAAAACTTGTGTGCTCTATAAGAGGTAACCAACACTTGCTGCTGACGTGGGGGTTTTAACTTCTATGTGTTGGCAGAAAAAATTAGTAATGATAGAGTTAACAACTCTCTCCCTATTCATTCACAACTGCTAGAGGGTTTTAAAATATATTAAACACTTCTAAAGGCCATTAAATATTTCACCTATAAAACCCTATGGGAGAAGATGGAAAATGTCTTCTTATATATACACTGATAGCCTATCAGTCATTAAAAACACCAACTTAACACCAAAAAGAATCTGCCTCTCATCACTAGAAGTCAAGCCGCTCACATTAAATAACTTGTAAAACACATCAACTATTAACCTATTCCTGAATCCTAACACTGACAGGGTTATTTACTAAAGTGCGAAATCATAGTGAATTTAAAATGTAAGGCAAGAGTAGCCAAACTGAAAGCATTGCTGACTTACAGTGCTATTCAGTAAACGAGCCAAAATCTGATGAAAATTACAGAATATTTTTTTAAAGCCTAATGCGGTAGGAATTCAGTTTGTCTTAACAAATCTACAGTACACACCCTAATGCATTTTTTGCGGTGTCTGGTTATATTTGTCCTTTTTGGGGGGCGTGAAAACAAGAAGAATTAGAAGAAAGAAGACTTCTGATGGTAAGTATAATTATTTACAGGTGTTAGATGTATTACCACCCCCCCTCAATACTTTTAGAGTGGGGGGGTAGGATGGGTTATTTATTTTTAGTGGGGGGTTGGCTAGGGTATCGGGGACGCCTAGCTACCCAGAGAGGGGAAGTGTGTGGGCACCACAGGAGGACCCTAGATCCTGCTACTTGGTAAGCATGGCAGTTTGCCGAGTAGGTTGGGGTATAGGGAGAAAAAATACCTCCACTATAATAATAGTCTTATTAGCCCCCATAGGATTTTTATTAAGAGACACTATAGGCACCCATACCACAGCTTATTGAAGTGGTCTGGGTGCCCTGTTCACTGTCCCTTAACCCATAGCAGGTAATTATTGCAGTTTTTAACAAACTACAATAATTACTTGCTAGGGTTAACTCCACCTCTAGTGGCTGTCTCCTGGACAGTTCCAGGCTATGCATGGGGTCGTCCAGCTTCACCCAAAACCCCATAGGAAATGATGTCCAGCTTCACCCAAAACTCCATAACATCCGCATTAAGTCTCCCCGCTGGCTGAGGTTGGTGGGGGGAGGAGAGAAGGTGGACCCAAGCCAGCGCCGAGGGACATTGGTGCTAGACCCAGGTAAGTTACAGAACTTGTTATTAACCCTTTCTGCTCCACGTTTACATTGCAGGGTGCAAGATAACCTCTAGTGGATTACTTCACGAGAGTGACTAGAGGTGCTTCCTGCATGCTAACGGAGTTTAAGTCAGTGAAACGACATTCAATGTCCTCACGCTTTGCATGAGGACAATCAGCATCTACAAAATCTCCACTGCAAAACATGGATTCTAGGAAGCTCTAATGTGTGTGTGATGCTCCCTGTGCATGTACATTAGGTTTCCCCATCAGTGTGATGTTGCAGGAGGAGGAAACCGATCCAGTGCTGAAAATAAGTAAGTGTGAAAGGTGTTTATAGTTTTGTATTCCTAATGCTATAGTGTTCTTTTAACTTCTAAAATGGCAGAGACTTGAGACTGTATCCAACAAAACTTCATTAAGCTAAAGATGTTGTGGTGCTTATAATATCATATTAACCATACCAAGTCATAGCAGTGATGGGTGGCAATAATAGGCAAAGAGTGCTCAGGTGATGCTCTCTCAGTCTATCACTGCTTCCCATTGCTGCTCATCATAATGAGGAATCAATAGTTCTAACAACAGAGAGGGGCCAGGCTGCAGACACCCAGCGACTCACATCCAGTGGCTGCAGGGGACTCTATAGAATGAGGTGTTTATGTTGTCTAGTGAGTATGTTTAAGAAAATATGCATATTGAATTTATAATATTTTGAATATGTATAAGAAAAGATGTTTGACATGTATTTTAGCAAAATAATCAATATTTGAAAAAAATAAGCTTATTGAAATGTATACTATTAGTTATTATTGTAATTTTGGAATGCTGACTGGAGAGAAATTTCCTGAAATGCTGGTTGCAAATTAGCACAAAGTTACAGATGCCTCACAATCAAGTTTTCATAGTACAGTTTTGTTATAGAGTAAAAATCAATAAAACTCAGAAGAAGCTATAAGCAGTTTTGTAGTGTGCTGTAATCCAGATGAATAATGTTGCTGTCATAACAGCGGGGATAATTTAATGCTGACACTTAGCAGGATGATAAATAGCTTGCCAACCTTAGGGAGTAGGAAAGTCAACCAGAAGTAACCGTGGCAAGTTCTGAAGTGTTTAACAGAGAATATCATTTCAATTAAGAGACTGAATAAGCTGTGAAAGTTTGTTAACATACCATGAATATATAAATAGACATGTTTAATTTTATTATTGCTGTTATAACTATACATAAATGATGTCCATTTTACAGTGGTCATACCACCTCAACAGTAAAGGTCCCTGGGCAAGACACATAATAATAGATATCCACATACCTCAAAATCCTCAAAGATTGTAAGCTCATTTGATCAGGACCATCTTCATATTCCCTTTAAATTAGTAATCATAAATGGTGTTGGTTCATTGACAATGCTGTGCTCAGCGTGGGTTCTGGCAACTCCTTTCCTCAGGTGTATACCTGTGGATAAAAGCAAGTCTATACATGTACTTACTTATTAGAAATGAAAAAGCAAATATGCATAACTAAAATATTTGAATATGTACAACAAACACACACAACTTACTACTGGACCTGACACACATGATAAAAAAGACTATCTTAAGTCACTTAGTTTGATCATGGTGCAAGAAGCTACTTGTTCCATTCAAGATTTGATACTATTTAAACAGCTGTATACCTAGCCCCCATTGCCTGCAAAATTACAGGAGAGAGATAGTTTGTTTGTCTGATGTGAAGAAAATATACAACATGATGGTGTGTGTACATATGACATGCGAAATATGGATATATGACATGCACACTTTGGTTAACAAAAGTAGTAGACATTATATACAATACAATAGGTACTATAATTCATAAACAAAACAGAAATAAAGCTGTTCTCAAATGAAGAAAGTCTGACCCTTTGTTGCTATTCAGTTTCCAAATGTTTTAATCTTTTTTTTTATTTGAACAGAAGTAATTAACACAGGCGATCATATCTTTTAAACCACAAGTTAAGTAGTGTTTATGGAGCACGTATGGTATTTTCATTTAAAGCAACTGAAGGATTGGGATTGGAAAAGAAAAAACCTCACCCTAGCCTATCCTTGTCTCTACAAGCCTCTGAATTTCCAGAAAATATATGTCTTGCAGTTATATTTAAATTAAAATGAACAAAAAGCCAATGATAAACAAACAAACAAATAAAGAAAGCAAGAAAAGCAACACCGTTAGCTAACTTTTAGTTAACACTTGGAAATTACAATACCTCCTGTGGGTTCTGCAGTATGGATTACTCTATTATGTGTCCCCATTTCTTGCTGATAACTCTATCTTTCCCTCTATTTTGCCTACATGTAGTGGATCCACATTTGTCTCCCTTGATTAAATATTAAGATGCTTGCACCAACTTCATATGCAAATATGCAAATATTAAGAGCTTATTTTATGATTTGTCTTTGCTATTGTTACATTTCTAATTTGTATTTCTTTTTACTCTAATCTTTTTTAGTTCATAGAGAGTATGTCTGCTTTGTATATTGGTAATTGATTTAATATACTTGGCAATAAAGGAGTAACCCCATTCACTACTAAGCACTTTATGATGAGAAAAAAAAATATTAGCATAGCATGTATTTTAAGCAAGGGATGCATAGCTAGCAGATACACATTTGATATATTTATATAGAAATATGTATACAGGGAGTGCAGAATTATTAGGCAAATGAGTATTTTGACCACATCATCCTCTTTATGCATGTTGTCTTACTCCAAGCTGTATAGGCTCGAAAGCCTACTACCAATTAAGCATATTAGGTGATGTGCATCTCTGTAATGAGAAGGGGTGTGGTCTAATGACATCAACACCCTATATCAGGTGTGCATAATTATTAGGCAACTTCCTTTCCTTTGGCAAAATGGGTCAAAAGAAGGACTTGACAGGCTCAGAAAAGTCAAAATAGTGAGATATCTTGCAGAGGGATGCAGCACTCTTAAAATTGCAAAGCTTCTGAAGCGTGATCATCGAACAATCAAGCGTTTCATTCAAAATAGTCAACAGGGTCGCAAGAAGCGTGTGGAAAAACCAAGGCGCAAAATAACTGCCCATGAACTGAGAAAAGTCAAGCGTGCAGCTGCCACGATGCCACTTGCCACCAGTTTGGCCATATTTCAGAGCTGCAACATCACTGGACTGCCCAAAAGCACAAGGTGTGCAATACTCAGAGACATGGCCAAGGTAAGAAAGGCTGAAAGACGACCACCACTGAACAAGACACACAAGCTGAAACGTCAAGACTGGGCCAAGAAATATCTCAAGACTGATTTTTCTAAGGTTTTATGGACTGATGAAATGAGAGTGTGTCTTGATGGGCCAGATGGATGGGCCCGTGGCTGGATTGGTAAAGGGCAGAGAGCTCCAGTCCGACTCAGACGCCAGCAAGGTGGAGGTGGAGTACTGGTTTGGGCTGGTATCATCAAAGATGAGCTTGTGGGGCCTTTTCGGGTTGAGGATGGAGCCAAGCTCAACTCCCAGTCCTACTGCCAGTTCCTGGAAGACACCTTCTTCAAGCAGTGGTACAGGAAGAAGTCTGCATCCTTCAAGAAAAACATGATTTTCATGCAGGACAATGCTCCATCACATGCGTCCAAGTACTCCACAGCTTGGCTGGCAAGAAAGGGTATAAAAGAAGAAAATCTAATGACATGGCCTCCTTGTTCACCTGATCTGAACCCCATTGAGAACCTGTGGTCCATCATCAAATGTGAGATTTACAAGGAGGGGAAACAGTACACCTCTCTGAACAGTGTCTGGGAGGCTGTGGTTGCTGCTGCACGCAATGTTGATGGTGAACAGATCAAAACACTGACAGAATC
>OW240915.1:216084749-216115384 GCA_933207985.1 Pelobates cultripes | reverse complement strand
TTCACAAAAAACTTGGCAGTCTTCCCAAAATGGTTAAAAAGGCCACTTTCCTGGGTGCAGATCGCATTAAACATAAATTCAGAAAAGTAGGGTGCACCCACGGGCCTTTAATTACTTGGTTTTAATGTTGACAGTTTTGACTTCTACAGGTCTTTTTAAAGATCATGCTGTTACACACTGAAACGCACCTCTTCAAGTTACTTTTTAAATTGTTCACTCATTTCTGGGTTTCCTTGGAGGAAACCTCTCCTTCAACATGGTTACTAGTAAATGTTTATATTTTTACATTTCACATATAGTCACTCACTTTCCTCACATTTGCTTAATTTTGAAAAAGACTTGCAGAGGTCGAAATGTCGATCTAAATGTTAATGTTGTAGTTGTCAATTTTAAAACCACATAATTGAAGACCTGTGAGTGAACCTTTCATAATAAGCCCAGGAAGTCCTGCTATCTGTATCCAGAGGCAATGCTTGTTTCCTTGTACTGATTTTTCTTGTTTTGCATTTGTGTTATTCATGTATGTTTGGACAACTAATATACTCATTTTCCTTTTTAATTATTGTGTAACATAGTTTATTTGCTTGATTAGTTTCTACTTATGGTGGTTGCTGCTGTGGCAGCACTGTTTACCATATATGAGAAAATAAGGGTTTGGCTGCACTCACCTACACATGCTAAATTAGGGTGCTGCTGGGGGCCAATAAGTACAGTAAAAATGAGAATCCAGCACACTCGCTTATCTACTAAACAGTCATTTTAGTGCTGAACCATTTTCAGTTTTATTAAAAACACCTAATCTAGGCAAAAAAATATAATAGGGGTTTAGTTACAGTATATGATCATACATTGCATAAGCCTGCCACAACGCCAATGTACCCCATCTTTGGCAGGTCCTACTCTGTCTGCTAAATGAGCTTCTCACTTGGGGAAATCCTTCCATCTTGAGGTCTCTGCAGTACAATGCCTCATCTCAGGATCCTATTTAAGCATTGTACTGCAGAGACCTCGAGATGGAAGGATTTCCCAAAGTGAGAAGCTCATTTAGCAGACAGAGTAGGACCTTCCAAAGATGGGGTACATTGGCGTTCTGGCAGGCTTATGCAATGTATGATCATATACTGTAACTAAAGCCCCATTATATTTTTTTGCCTAGATTAGGTGTTTTTAATAAAACTGAAAATTGTTCAGCACTAAAATGACTGTTTAGTAGATAAGCAAGCACCATTTACCAACCACACTATATATATATATACATATATATATATATATATATATATATATATATTTTATTTTTTTTACTGCTCCTTCTTTTTAATTCTATTGGTCACTTCACGTTTCATCTATAAATAAAATCAGCATTGAGTCGCCTAGCCATTAACCATCTTTCTTTCCCATAAATCATCATTTTTTGGGGGAGGGGGGCATCATGGGTGGAATTCAGAATTATGAACTAAAATGAAACATGCTTGGCCATTGTGGTTCATGATTTGGGTATATAATGGCTCGAAGTTTGGGAATTCGACTGATCACCCAAGTGGCCAAAATTCAGAAACATTGCAGTACAGAATAAAACAAATCTCCCAGTCTAATAAACATACCCCTCAATAATAAGTAGTAAACCGATAGGTAAATAGATACATGATCTTCTCACTTTTGCTACTTTATTGTTAGAGTAAACTTCATTCTGTGTATTTGTGATTAGATCTATACAAATTGAGGCTATTTCTAATATATCTTTTACTCAAGTGTTGATTGATTAAGTAAAACCTACTTACAGCTGAGAAGCATAATCACAATTTAATGCATTACATAAACTGATAGGAAGTTTAAGTATTTAACCAGACAGATAACACAAATGTAGGCACTCTAGAGCAGCATCTGGCTGATGTAATAGGGTCCTATAATTCATTTTCAACTTTACCTAATTACCTCAGTCATTTTATTATTACAAATATTAGGTATGAGTAAAAAGGAACAGTAATTCTTTTCTTTAAACCAAGGATTTCTGCATGGGTGCAGGCAATGCTAATCTAATTATCAAGGTAGCAGAGCTGAACGCCTGCATTTTCTTGTACTTAGCATTCACAAGTCAAGTCCCAGCAGATGTGTTGTGAAATTAATTTCCTCTGGTGTAACCAGAAACTCTCTGTTATGCAATTTCCATTTCACAGATGATAACCTATTATCACTTTATTCAAGGAAAATGTGTTAATAGCCACAAGGAAAATTGAATTATTCATATTTGCTCATTTCAATTCTGAAACACACTCCTCTCTTTTCATGCATTAGGAGAAGGCTAATGTAAACATGACCAGATCCTTGTAAATTGGCTTGTAGAAGAGGCTGTTAGCATACTGCCTGGGGACTGATCTGGGATGGGGATAACGGCTGATATCTGTGAAGTACAGCATGTGGAAGACGGGCTGTTACCCTTACCAGGTGGTAATGCAAGCTAATGGGAGCCAGGTCAAAAACATCAAATGTTAATTTAGAACTTTTACAGTCAGTAATGTTAGATACATGGAAAGAAAAACAGTATGGAGCAAGTCGCTACTGTTTATATAGTGTCAAATTGTCTGTGATAAAGGTCAATTGGAGCAAGAATCCATGTTGTGTTAATGAAGAGCAAAACACATGGAGCTTATGATATGGAAAGTTAAACCTGATTTAAAATAAAGACAGTAGGAATAAATAAAATGCAGCTTGTAGCACATTAGAACATGATACTTTAACCTCTTTAGTATCAAATGTACTTTGTCCCTATCACAATCGGGCCATTAGAGCACCTATAACAACATGGAATATCTTGATCATATGGCATGATAACTCTATATAGGTTTATATCAGTAGCTCATTCCATTTTCACATAGACACTGTTTTAGGACCTACTTGAAAACGAGAGAAATCTCAATGTATCTTTCCTGGTAAAATATTTTATAAATAATAAAAAGTCTTTAATTACCCTGGGGCCGCTTTGTGCTGTGGTACGACCAGCTGCAAGAAAAGAAAGATCTTTCCTGTCTGTTTCTTGTCTTCCCACCCATGGCCTCAAGAGGGCAGAGTGTCTGTCTGTCTGCAAAGCAGGCCGGTCACTCCCCCTTCCCTCTTGCTCACAGTACCAGAGGAGCCTCTGGTTCCTGTGTAGTGTGTTAAATTTGGGAGAATGGGGACCTGTATTAATTTGAGGAAGGGAGGGATGCCAATGTATGCAATTGGGGAGGGGGGCCAGTGTGTTAATTTGAGGGAGGGAGAGTGCAGTGTATTAATGTAGGGAGGGGGAACAGTATATTAATTTGATGGAGTGAGGGGGCAGTGTATTAATTTGGGGGAGGGAGGGACCAGTGTATTAAATTGAGGGAGGCAGACGGCCAGTGTATTAGATTGGTGGGGGGGTGTATTAATTTGAGGGAGGGGGCCAGCGTATTAAATTGGGGGAGGCTGGGGGCCAGTGTATTAGAGAGGTGGGGGTGTATTAATTTGAGGGAGGTAGGGGGCCAGTGAATTAAATTGGGGGAGGCAGGTGGCCAGTGTATTAAAGTGGTGAGGAGGCGGTGTATTAAATTGGGGGAGGCAGGTGGCCAGTGTATTAAAGTGGTGAGGAGGCAGTGCATTAAATTGGTGGAGGGAGTGGGGCAGTGTAATAAATTAGGGATAGGGCAGTGTATTAATTTGGGGAGGGAAGGGGCAGTGTATTAAATTGAGGAAGGAAGAGGGAAGTGTTTTAATTTGAGGGAGGGAGGGAAGGGTGCAGTGTATTAAATTAGCAGAGGGATTGGGGCTGTATATTAGAGTAGTGGAGGGGAGGTCAGTGTATTAATCTGGGCAGTGAGGGGAGTTGTGCAGGGAAGGAGGATGACTGTCAGGGAGGCAAGTGAGAGAGGACCTGTGCAGGGAAGGGAAGGGAAGAGGGGATCTGTGCAGGGAAGAGAGGGGGAGAGGGGATCTGTGCAGGGGAGGGGGCTGTGCAGGGAGGGGATCTGTGCAGGGAAGGGAAGTGTAGGGGGGCAGGGAGAGAGGGGATCTGTGAGCATGCAATGAGGAAGGGGGCTGTGCAGGGAAGAGGCCCCTTCCTCTTCACTCCACAGGACAGGAGGCACAGGAAGTGATTTCACCCTCCATCCTTCTGGATACTAGGACTTATACCCTGATTAAGTGCCTTCATTCATGATCTTTCTGATTTTACTTTCTTTTATTTGTGTGTGGTTGATCTGTGTTTTTTCAGGGTAATACGTTCCTTTGGTTGAGTACTTTGTTGCTGTTTTAAGCATGTAGCATTTTTAAATTGTTACTTTTATATACACTAAATGTTTGTATTAATGTTGTATCTAGTTTTCCTTAATTAGATTTCAATGAACACTCCAAGCATCAAAACAGCTGCAGCCCACTGTAGTGTGGCTATGGTGTGAGGTATGCCCTGGTGAACTCCCAGAATAAGTAGTCCATTAAGAATTGTTGACAAAATATCTGGGTCCCACTGGGTGCCCTCTGCCACCTTCCCTTCTGCTAGAATTACCTGCAAGGAGGTATCAGTTAGCTTCACAGAGGCAAGTCCGGCCATGCTGGGCTGTGTTCTTTGACTGAGAGTCTCAGCAGAACACTATCAGCCAATGAGTGTGTCCCTGCAAGCCAGGTATTGATTAGTGCCGGGAACTTCTGGCACCAGGGGAGGCATCAGCAGTGCCTGGAGGAATGCAGTTAAGTTGTCAAACCATCCTTAACTAGATTTACTACTTACCCTGGGAGACCACCAGGGCACACATTGCACCAGAACCATTACAACCGTCTGTAATGGTTATGGTGCTTGGAGTGTTCCTTTAAGAAGATAATATGCATTGAATTAGCTTTTTGCCCAGAGAGTATCCTATGGTAAATTTTTCATCTGGAATGCAAATACACGTTTTACATTTTACTTTTTGCCTCTAATTTTCTTGCAAGATAGATATATGCACAGTACAGTGTTTATATTTACATATAATATTTAAATCAGTTTAAAGTTTTTCTTTCAAATGCATAATTAGTGTATGCGAACAGTGAATTATGGGTGTGTAATGAATACCACTTATTATTGCTAGGTTTGTCTAATGCATTAACAGTGTATTATTATCTTCGTTTGAGAACACATTTAAAAAATATTAATTTGAGCATGAATGTTCTGAATCTTTCAAACAAAGAGAAGTGTAAATTGCAAAATGGTAACGAATAAAAACATAAATGCGGCTTTCATTTGTTCATACCATATTAGTGTAAAATAATTATCTTGAAGGCAGACTAAATCTTATAAATATTCAACAATAAGCTTCAGAATGGATAAACTAATAACACTTAAAATTAAAAACTTAGATTGGTTTTCTATTTTAATTGATGAATTAATTTATATTGTGTGATAAATGTACAAAACCGCTTGGAGGATAACGTGAAACAAATATATTACAAAACCAAATGATTTTCTAATGGTTGGGGTAAGGTTACATTTTAGTTATATTGTTTATTATATTGCTTATTTTGTGCAGTATATTATATCGAAAGTCTTTTTTTTTTGTTTTTGTTTACATAAACTACATTTCACACCTGCAAACTATCCAACAAAATGCTTCGAAAAAATACTATTATATTTTTCTAATAGTAAATTTCAAAACGCACTGGTCCATGTGAAATATATTTTATTGATTTTATAATTTTATGCACAAACAAGAGATAAAATTTCAAAAACAAAGATTGCAGTTCTTTTCACCAATTTGCGTACTCATCTATAAATTATCTCTGGCAAAGTTAATGGGAAGAGAAAAAAAAATACTCCAGCCTTCATCAATTATTTCAACCTTCTCTCTTTTCCCTTATGATACATTATAAATTGAATGTTATAAATGACTATATATTGACTAATTATAAAACCTTTGTGGTTGTGGAAGTATTGATTATTCCAATATTCCATGTACCTGAATTTGAAGCCAAGATTACCAATGGGTATGCTTTTTGAAAGTGTTAATTCATTTGTATCGATACTTTATGAAATCTCATTTTAGATATTTAATTAGGCTAGTTAGATGACCTGTGATATGGTTCTAGTCTCCTGAGTATTTGCTTTTGTAATACCTGAAAGTGAAGTTTGATATTTTAATGTTACTGCATTCAGACTGTGTGAACTATGGAATATGGAATACAAATTAAGGAATACAAACAAATAAATAATGATAACATAACCGACAGGAGTGCACTTATCTGATGACTTTTGGAACCAAACATATCCATTCCTTGTATTGCTATTTCAGTCTTGTTTTTTATTAAGTTATGTACCTGCAGAATTTACCATAATAATCAACTATGAATTCTGATTTACACCCTTTCATCCTATGAACCTTTAAGTTAAACACATTCAAAACATCTCTGGCCAATGTTATGAGGCTGGCATTGTATAGCCATTACAATCCTCTACCCTAACTGTGATAATGATCAGTTTACAAGCAATTCAAGTGCATTGCCCTTCCAAAAATCTCAGTTCAGCAAATTGCAGCCAGAGTAAGATTAAAATTGTCCAGAGCCTAAGAAGGATGGCAGCGTAGGGCCTGGTGGCTGTGTATGTGGTGGCTAAGAGTTGTGTGTGCATGGTAGTTAAGCGTATGTATTTGTGAGAGACTGAGTATTGTGTGCGAGAGAGTTTATCATGGCTGAGTGTTGTGTGTGGAGAAGATTGAGCTCTGTATGTGGGAGGAGGCTGAGTGTGCCTGTGTGTGCTTATTGAATATTTTGGTGGCTGAATTTTGTTTGTGAAGTAGCAATGTGTAGAGGGATGTGATTGATCAAGTTTGAATTTAATTAATACAATAATGAAAGATAATCTGGCGTGGTCTCTCTGTGTACACAAAACACAAAATTGGGGATACAGCTTTGAATTGTGAAGAGAAAAAAAATACATTCAATAGTATATTACGGTTATAATTAATGTACCCATAACAAACTTGAATATATGAAGAGTAATATCATCTTCAGGGTGCCTCCCCCAACATCCTGGGTGGGTTAAATGAAACCAAACACATGTAAATTTAAGGAATGTCTCCTATAATTTAAAACAAAACTGCAGCAAAATGATGCAATATAGTTTAAAAATAGTAATTACTTATTTCTTGGAAATAATAAAAACAATATATGAAGTTAACCTCTTAAGGGCCAATGCTTTTTTGAGATGCAATAGGTTTGTGACAAAGGCCTTTTTGACATTTTTGTCATGCATTCATTCTACCACAATGCCCCCCTTTCTGTATACGTTCACCCAAAAATATTGTATATAATTTTTAAAGGTAAAATCTGACTTTCTTTTTATACCCTTTATGTATACATAATGCATACTAAATAGGAAGAAAATATAAAAAACTGGCAAAAAAAATAAAAAACCTAATTTACACCAAGTGTAAGAAAACTAACTCAAAATAGTCAATAATAGTAACTAATTAGTTCTGATAGTTATTATTTTATTATTTATATAGTGCCATCAAATTCTGTAGCGTTGTACAATGGGTGGACTAACAGACACGTAATTGTAACCAGACAAATGGACACACAGGAACAGAGGGGTTGAGGCCCCTGCTCAATGAGCTTACATGCTAGAGGGAGTGGGGTATAGTGACACAAATGTCTAAGTTGGGGTAACGAAATAGGTTGCTAGAAAAGTATTAGGGTTTTTTTGACAGTTGCAGTCGAGGAGTCATGGGGGGTGGGGTGAATGAATGAAAACCCGCTAACAGTTTAAATGATATGCTTTCCTGAAGAAGTGTGCTTTCAAAGATTTTTTGAAGGAGTGGAGACTGGGTGAAAGTCTAACGGAGAAGGTAAGGGAGTTCCACAGAAAAGGTGCAGCCCTGGAGAAGTCTTGGAGGTGAGCATCAGAGGGGGGAGAACGGACAGGGGATATATGTGGGTCTTCGGCAGAGCTCAGGGGCCTCAACGGGACATACTTGTGCACTAGGGGGTATAGGTAGGTTGGAGCAGCATTATGTAGGGACTTGTAAGCAAGCACCAGAATGTTATATCGAGGCCAATATCTAACTGGAAGCCAATGTAGAGGATTGCAATAGTCAAGGCGAGAAAGAACAACGGCATGGACCAGCACCTTAGCCGCATCTGGTGTTAAATAGGGGCAGATGCAAGCTATGTTTTTGAGATGGAAGCGTCAGGATTTAGTGATCAACTTGACATGAGGGGTGAAGAAGAGGTCGGAGTCGAAGAGAATACCTAGGCAGCGAGCTTGTGAGGTAGAGGTGATGGTTGCGCCATTGACTTGGAGGGAGACAGACACAGAAGTAGCAACAATTGAGGGAGGAAAGAATAGAAGTTCTGTTTTAGACAGGTTGAGTTTAAGGAAGTGAGCAGCCATCCAGTTGGAAATTGCGGCGAGGCAGTCAGAGACACGAGTCAAGATGGGCAGAGAGATATCAGGAGAGGACAGGTAGATTTGTCTGTCATCTGCATATAAATGATAATGGAATCCAAAGGAGCAAATGAGTTTACCAAGGAAGGCAGTATAGATGGAGAACAGTAGGGGACCAAGAACAGAACCTTGGAGAACTCCAACAGAGATGAGTTGGGGAGAAGAGGTAGAGCCAGAGAAAGAAACACTGAAAAAGCGCTGGGAAAGGTATGAGGAGAACCAGGAGAGAGCAGTATCTCATAGACCGAGATTACGGAGAATGAGAAGAAGCTGCTGATGATCAACAGTGTCAAAGGCAGCAGAAAGATCAAGGAGAATTAGGATAGAGTAATAGCCGTGAGATTTAGCAGTGATTAAATCGTTGGATACTTTGGTCACAGCTGTTTCAACAAAGTGACGAGCAAAGAATCCAGACTGAAGCAGGTCAAGCAGAGAGTTGGATTCGAGGAAGTCTGTCAATCTCCATACACAACTTTCTCAAGTATCTTGGAGACAAATGGCAGTAGCGATATAGGGCAGTAGTTGAATGGGGAGTTGGGGTCAAGGATGGGTTTTTTCAGAATTGGTGTTACGGTTGCATGCTTAAAGGGTGAAGGAAATGTGCCAGAGGAAAGGAAGAGATTGAAAATTTTAGTGAGAGTAAGAGCAAGAGAGGGAGACAGAGTATGGATGAGATATGAGAGAATAGGATCGAGGGAACAGGTAGTGGAGTGGGAGGACTGGAGCAGAGCAGAAACCTTTTCCGTTGTAGAAGTTGCGAATGAGCAAAGAACAGTGGAGTGAGTGGGGTTGGGTGATGTATTGGAAGATGTATTAGAAGGGGAGGGAGAGAGGTTAGAGATTTCTTACCTGATTGTAGAAATCTTCTCAGTGAAGTGAGTTGCAAAGTTTAAGGCCAACAGGGTGGTAGGAGGAGAGAGAGCAACAGAGCATTAAAAGTGTGAAATAGGCATTTGGGTTGGCAGGACAGTGTGCTCATAAGGGTGTTGAAGTAATGTACTTTTGCGGAGGAAAGAGCCAGAGTGTAGGAGAACAGCATAAATTTATAGTGGAGGAACTCAGGTGCAGAGTGGTACTTTCTCCAACAGCGTTCAGCAGTTGGAGAAAGTTAAAATGCCAAATATGTCTAGGATTTCAATTAATTTTTGGAAGTTAGAAAAATAATACCCCAAAGAGTGATTTATGATTTTAAAGCTAAAACATTGCAAAATGTGGTATGTTGATATTACAATTTTAATAGTAGTGGCAGAATCCCAAACTGCTACACAAAAATATATATTTTTCGAAAGTACATCTCGCGTGCTATGTAATTAAAGGGACACTATAGTCACCAAAAGAATTTTAGCTTATTGAAGCAGTTTTGGTGTATAGTTCATGCCCGTGCAGAATTGAGCAGTGAAACTGTAGAAGCATGATCTATACACTAACACTGCTTCATTAAGCTAAAGTTTTTTAGGTGACTATAGTGTTCCTTTAAGAGCATTTTGACTCTTTTCATTTAACCATTTGATTACAAATCTAGGTCAAAATAGTTGGGTTTTTTTAGTTTATTTTGTGGAAATTTACAAACCATACGTGTACCACATATTTGTATTCTGCTACTGTTCTTGAGTACAAAGATACATATATATATATATATATATATATCTTTTCCCCTAATCCTACCCCTAATCCAACCCTTAATGCAGCACTTTACAATATTATGAAAGAGGGGTGGGGGGAATTTACAGTAAATTAGACAATTACACAGTGACACATGAACAATAGGTAGATGAGGACCCTAGTCAAACGAGCCTACAGTCCTATTCCTATTCCAACCCATAATCCAACCTCCAATCCTATCCATAATCTGACCCTAATCCTACCTATAATTCAACGCTAATCCAATCTTAATCCAACCCATAATCTAACCATAATCCTACCTAAAATCCCAGTAATTATTGAAATCCTAATCACACCCTCTAATCCCATTTTTTAAGGACTCCTTCTGCTTATGTCAGTACTGACATAAACAGAGGGAATTCTTATTTTACACAAAGGCCTTACATAAGCAGTGGGCTTATTCTTAGCTCTGTGAGCCCTCTGTACAGTGTGAGGAAGAGCTCACTTTCATGCTGCAGCCCACAAAGAGCACTGGCTCTGCCAGTTGCCCAGTACCAATCCTGCTGCAGGGGGCAAGCAGTGAGATTTCCCCTACCCAGGGTCTTTTGAGACCCTTGAACTCTTCCTGAAACCTCTGGATAATTTGTGCCAGACGGGGGGGGAGCATTCTTGAATTTGCCTTGTTAGAGCTACCATGGCATTTAAAGGGCTATGAGGTGCACAGACACACACATATACCATGACAGACACAGACAAACACATATACCACGACAGATGACAGACACACACACTCCATGAAAGATACACACTCCATGAAAGACAAACACACTCCATGACAGACACACAAATACCATGACGGACACACACACACACCTTGACAGACACAGACGTCTTGACAGACACACACGCTTCATGACAGACACACACGTCTTGACAGACACACACCATGACAGACACAGAAACACCTTGACAGACACACACACCATTACAGACACACACTTCGACACACACACACACACACAGATACCATGACAGACACACAGACCATGACAGACACACACGTCTTGACAGACACACACACACCATGACAGACACACAAACACCTTGACAGACACACACACCTTGACACACACACACCTTGACACACACACACACATACCATGACAGACACACATGTCTTGACAGACACACACACACCACGATAGACACACACACACCTTGACACACACGCACATACCATGACAGACACACATGTCTTGACAGACACACACACACCATGATAGACACATACACACCTTGACAGACAAACACACACCTTGACAGACACACACATACCATGAAAGAAACACACACATACCATGACAGACGCACACACATACCTTGACAGACACACACACACCTTGACAGGCACACACATACCATGACAGGCACACACATATCTTGACAGACACACACATATCTTGACATACACCATGACACAGACACATACACCATGACACAGACACACACCATGACACAGACAGACACACACCATGACACAGACACACACCATGACACAGACAGACCATGACACAAACAGACCATGACACAGACAGACCATGACACAGACACATACACCTTGGCACAGACACACACACACACACCATGACACAGACAGACACACACACACATCATGACACAGACACACAACATGACACAGACAGACACACACACACACACACATCATGACACAGACACACACCATGACAGACAGACACACACCATGACACAGACACACACACACACACACTGACAGACTGACACATAATATAGCTACCTGTGGGCGACCGGACAGGAGTCTTGCAGGGCAGACAGCTGGGTCAGGTGTGCTGGCGGCCACAGAGGGAGCTGGCTGTTCCGGTGGTCGCAGGGGGGAGCTGGGTGTGCTGGCTCTGCTCCCCAGCACGCAGCTTAATGAGACCGGATATTCCTGCCCCGGTCTCATTAAGTAGCGCGCACGGCCGGGGGAGCAGAGCCAGCCGTGCGGCTGCAGGTCAGCCAGCTCTCTGTCCAGCCCCAGGTGCAAACAGCCCACCGGGAATTTCTTGGTATCCCAGTCGGCCAGTCCGGCCCTGGTCACAATATCCATCAAGAACAAAAGAAGTAATAGCATCAATTATGTAGCAGTTTATGGACCCAATCTTATGCAGTGATACCTTTCAGTTATCTGCTTGGGTAACATATTTTAATATTCATGTATCTGGTGTCATGGATTGTTGAAATTTGAAGGTCAGCTTTAATAGGTTTATTGTAACTGAATTTTAATTAGTAGTAAATTCTAATGCATATTGTGATTCAGTAACAAAATACATAGTTATATAGATAGACAGAGTGCAAAAAGAAATATGTAAACATATGTAAACGTAAATTCCAGAGTTCATCCCAAATCGTAAACTCTTATTCATGTTTAATGAGGGCAAATGATTTTTAAAGGGATACTATAAGCACCAAAATAACTTTAGCCTATTGAATCAGTGTTGGTGTGTAGATCATGCCACTACATTCTTACTGCTCAATTAATTGCTGTTTAGGAGTTAAATCCCTTTGTTTATGCATTCCTAGCCACACCTCCCCTGGCTGTGACTTACACAGCCTTCATAAAATAAGTTTCATTTTTACTGTACAGTATTTACCTAGAATTTCTTATCACTTGCTCTTGCTCTAATAGAACTTTAAACACATACGTACAATGCTACTGTGGGTGCGAGGGGGTAATTAACAGAGCAAGAGACAAGAAATTATAAATTAAACATATTGTGTAACAAGGGAAGTTAATTGGACTTTGTTTTCAGGTATTTGTGTAGAGAGGCTGTGTAAGTCACAGTCCGAGGAGGTGTGGCTAGGGATGCATAAACAAAATTATTTAACTCCTACAACGGAGAAGCAGAAGATAATAAGAAGTGAGATTTTAAGTTATCTATTCACAAAAAACACTTCATAAGGTTACCATTGTTTTATATCCTTTGAAAGCATTGTTGAAGGAATACTCCAAGCAAGCTGAATTGGTTATGGTGCTAGTAGTGTTCTTTAATGGTTTCTGTAAGCTCTCCTTAGCTGCGCCCTGCACTGCAAAGAGAGTTCACTGTCTGAGAGGGTTAGCTGAGTCAGAGCACACCGGTTACCCAGAGTAAACCGAGTAGTAGTATATATGGAGGCCATTATCACAAATCAAGCAGCAGTATTCAACAGCCTTTTACACAAATTCTTTTCAGCAGATACAAAGAGATCAAATTCCCTTTAATCTGCACCAAAATGAATTGATCCATCTGGGATTTACCTGTGGAGTATTATTCATAAGACTCCACAGGAAAATCCAGGACTGATTGATTCATTTAGGTGTATATTTAAAAAATTTTGATTTGTTCATACCAGCTTAAAAGACTTTGTGCACAAGTCTAGTATTTAATCAATAACATTTTCTGAACTTCAGTAATACGCATTTTCAAAATCATCATAATTAAAATATTTTTAAAAAGTATCATACAGGTAACAATAGGTAAAATGGCGACAGTGTAAAAAGGGATGTTTCAGCAATGTTTCAGCTCACTAGTCATTGAAATGTTGCTTGTGTTTTTTGAAATAATACCTGTGTGATTAGTCCAGTCTGTACACTGCAGTGGTGGAATTTGGAAAGTATTGATTCAGTTTGGGTGTATGCCTTCTCCATATATTGGTAGCTCCATCAAAATCAGAAAAACAATATAATCTTAAAACTGAGATTTAAATCTTGCCATCATCATAAAAGGGAACTCTAAGCATTAAAACAATCCCCCTGCCCCTCATTTTTAGCGGTTTGGGGGAGCTTAATTTAGAGCATTTAGGCATGTAAAAAAAAGGGGGATGGTTGGAAATTTGCCCCAATTCAGCAGGTTTTGCTATAGCACCAGGGTTGGGGTTGCAGTGCCCAGGAGAGAGAAGCAAGAAGCCATCTTGGAAGTAACACAGTGAGAGCGCAGCAGCAGCAACTCCTTGATTTTGCCAAATGTAAGTGTATAATATTATCATTTTCTCTCCGACAATAGTTCTGAGGGCTAATTAAGCAAGGGAATTTACTCAAATATATAATTAATATGTAAAGCCAGGGGTGACAAGAAGAGGGGTCACTTCTGACACAAAGCACTGTGCTGCATTTCACTAATAGTTTTTATAACTCATACTGCACATACCGACCATCTTACTTAACCCCTTAAGGACACATGACATGTGTGACATGTCATAATTCCCTTTTATTCCAGAAGTTTGGTCCTTAAGGGGTTAAAGTGCTCAGTCACTCTACGGTTGAGACATGAGACACTCATGCTTTAGTTGGTGGAGAAGCTACAAATTACAGGACTAGGATTGTGACTCTGAGGACTGATCTGATTCCGATTTCAATCTACGTTAATGCATAATGATTGTTGATTGTGTAAACAATGTCAGCTACTTCTTGGCTCCATATTACCACTGCAGATTAATTATTTTGCCAGCTGCACAGATAATAAGGAGTCTATATGTTTCCTGCTGCTTTAACCATGTGCTCACTTTGTGCTGAGAGCTAATGGAGTAGCTTCCTTTATATAATAGCAAACTAAAGTTATCATAGCAGGAGCACTACTGTACATGTGACCATATAAGGGAAAGGAGGGAGCTAAGAGAGGGCTAGGAAGATAGAACGAGCTTAAGCATTTTACAGAGACGTGTACAGTGTGAGGATCTCTGTATTGCAGTTCTATGTACATAGCACAGCTATCCTGGCTATGTGGGATAGTTATAAGTGTCTCCTTATTGTGTCCAACTTTGTGTGTTATTTTTCAGAATTTTATTCGGTTCTACCCATTGAATGAATTCTTCGAGTCAAAGGCTTTAGACCAGGGGCAGGAAACCTTCGGCCCTCCAGATGTTTTGGACTACATCTCCCATAATGCTCTTACAGCCATAATGCTGGCAAAGCATCAAGGGAGATGTAGTCCACAACATCTGGAGGGCCGAAGTTTCCCCACACCTGCTTTAGACGTATGCTTTGGTATAAAAGCACAATGGCTATGTGGTTAAACCTAAACTTCCACATATATGTAAACCGGAAATAACAAACTCATATATTAAAAGAACCTATGACCACACATTTTTTAACATAAGATCAGATAAAGTGCAAGTTAGGTTTTTTATTTTTATTTTAGGAAATTGCAGGCAACTATCTATTAGCATATCACTAAATGGGTGAAAGTTTTAAATTCTTTAACATTTAGTTTTTTTTGCACTTTACTAATAAATGCTTACCAAGGAGTTAACATGACACAAGGAGAGTAAGATTGAGGCAGGAAGGAGAGAGTAGTAAAACAAAACAAGTAGCAATAAACCAATGGGAAGAATGAGCAGTTTTACTATCTAAATACCAAATTGCAGTGAACGGAAGACTGAATTGCAAAATATAGACAAATAATGTTTGTTTGGAAATATTCTTAAATTCAAAGCTACAGTTTGGCTATTTTACCCTATATATTTGCAACCATATTTTAAATTCACTACACGCTTGTGCTGGCTAATTCCAATAGCTGTATTACTTTTACTGTGCATCACCAACTAGTTCCAACGACATTTTCATATGTTCAAATAAATCTACTTTGTCACATTAAAGAAATATATACATGACGCACAATTAGTAATTAACCAAAATATAATAAAGATTATGTCTTGCATATGCACCAGGTTTCATGATGTAACACTCCTTATGATTAAAGGACCACTCCACACCAAAAAAACACTTCAGCTTGCTGAAGTGCTTCTATGGGTGAGGAATATCCAATAATAATGACAGTTTGTAAAAGTGCAGGATTCTATTAGTAATTAGCACTATTATTTATAATAATGAAAACCCACCTTGGCTGTCAATCAAACAGCTGGGGAGGGAAGTAGGGGGGGATTTCTTTTAATATGGGCAGCGGAGTGTTCCTTTAAGTAAAGGGTTACGTTTTACATTTCTGCAGGAATGATTATCATATGACTACAGGAATGTTGTATGAGAGAGATTAGAAGTCATTTCCCATACTATTCTTATTTTTTATTTATTTATTTAAAATTACATTTTATTGACGATTTAACCAGATTTAACCAGAATGACAGCAAGAGATACTGTAGCACATACATAAAAATGTTTCATACCATCTGACACAAAATAAAATGAATACAGTACATTAACCCCTTAAGGACCGAGGACGGTTCAGGACCGTCATCGGCATTTTTGCGTTGCCGACCGATGACGGTCCTGAACCGTCCTAACGGTCAGAGCTACTTACCTGATCGCCGTCGTTCCCCCTGCGGCGATCAGTGTTGCTCCGGTTGTGGGGAGACTGCCTGCAGCCCAGGCAGTCTCCCCACGGCAGATTAGGACCCCTGTGGCCATGTGATCGCTTAACACAGCGATCACATGGTCACAATAGGTGTCCTAGTGTCTGCCTACAGGCAGTCTCCCTGCATGTGTAAAATCAAAAAAAATAAATAAAGTTAATGTTAATAAAAAATAAATAAATAATTATATATGTGTATATATGATATATAGACATATATTATATCTATATAATATATGTCTATATATCATATATATAATGTCATACTAAGTGTATTTTTATATTAATATGTACTTATATTAATATAAAAATACACTTATAATTAAATTACACACGTATATATATATATATATAATATATATAATAACTATATATATTGTATATATATATATATATATATATATATTATTATAAAATATAAATAATAAGTAATTTAAATTAAATAATTTTTTTTAAATAATAATAAAAATTTAAAAAAAATTATATAGCTATATGAAATTTTATTCTAACTGTATTTTAAAATTAATATATATATATTTATATCAAAATACACTTAGAATGAATTTGTATCTATATCTATGTATATAAAAATAAATAAAAATAATAAGAAATATACATACGTCCATATACAAAATTACATACATAATTATATAAATATACACGTAGATTTCAAATATATAAATATGCATATATATTTAAATTCTACGTGCGTATTTATGTAATATTTTTACATAATTCAGTAATTTTATTGATTGGAATTTGAGGGACCTGCCTGCCAACCCAGGCTGAAATTCCAGAGAATTTAATTTGCTAGCACTGTATTTTACCCTGTAACGTTCTACGACACCCTAAAACCTGGACATGGGGGGTACTGTTTTACTCGGGAGACTTCGCTGAACACAAATATTAGTGATTCAAAACAGTAAAACATATCACAGCGATGATATTGTCAGTGAAAGTTACTTTTTTTGCATTTTTTACACACAAACAGCACTTTTACTGATGATATAATTGTTGTGATACGTTTTCCAGTTTTTAAACACTAATATTTGTGTTCTGCGATGTCTCCCGAGTAAAACAGTACCCCCCATGTACAGGTTTTATAGCATTTTTGAAAGTTACAAGGTCAAATATATGGGTCAAATATTTTACATTGAAAATGGCCAGGTTGGTTACGTTGCCTTTGAGAGCGTATGGTAGCCCAGGAATGAGAATTACCCCCATGATGGCATACCATTTGCAAAAGAAGACAACCCAGTATTGAAAGTTCAGTCTTTTAGTAACCACTTGGTCACAAACACTGGCCAAAATTCAGCGTTCAATTTAGTTTTTTTACTTTTTCACACACAAACAAATATGAATGCTTACTTTGGCCAGTGTTTTCGACTAAGTGGCTACTAAAAAAGACTGGACATACCCCATATTGAATACCCTGGGTTGTCTACTTTAAAAAAAATATGTACATGTGGGGTGTTATTCAGAGATTTATGACAGATAATAGTGTTACAATGTCACTATTGATAAATTTTAAAAATGTATGTTTTGAAACCGCAATATCCTACTTGTACCTATAGCCCTATAACATACAAAAAAAGCAAAAAAGCACGTAAACACTGGGTATTTTTAAACTCAGGACAAAATTTTGAATCTATTTAGCAGTTTTTTTCATTCGCTTTTGTAGATGAGTAAAAGATTTTTCAAGTAAAAGTCAAAAAACATGTATTTTTTAAAAATTTTCATCATATTTTTTATTTTTTTTTAAATTAAAAGCCCCTTTTGTCCTGAAAAAAACAATATATAATTTGTATGGGAACAGTAAATGAGAAAGCGGAAAATTACAGCCAAACACAAACACCACAAAAGTGTAAAAATATGCCTGGTCGCAAATGTACAACATCACAAAAAGAGTCCAGTCCTTAAGGGGTTAAGAGTGATCACATACAGGAACTGATTCTACCACCATAATAATATATGGCAAACTTGAGGACATGCAGTCAGTGTCACAGATTCATATAGTTATTTATGAAGTGTCAACTTGTAAACCCCCATTGGTAAAATTATAAGAATGTAGGTCTTATTGAGGCAGATAATCGCCCACACATTTTTTTTAATTTAATAAGAAAGGTAGGTTAAGCAAAAAAACAAGAAATAGTTAAAAGGAAGGATGGATCAAATATAAGATTGTGTACCTATCCAGAGTCAGTATGGGAATGGGATGCAGCACGGGCCAATTGATTGTGTCCCAGTATCGCTTTTTACACATTATTTCAGGTGCAATAATGTATCTTAGTGGGTCAGGCTGTTTTCATGGTCTAATTTTAGTAGCTATACATATGGGACTTCCTTTGTGAAAAAGCCAGCAAAACACACAAACATTAAAGGGACATTCCAGACCTCAAAAGCACTTTAGCTTGCTTAAGTGCTTTATGCGTGAAGTGTGTGTCATCTATGGGTTTACAAAAATGTAGATTTCAATAGAAATTGGCACTTTTCTAACTTACCCTGGTTAACCCTACTCCCTTTATGTTTGTGATCTTTCCAATAGAATAAGTTAAAAGCTGTGGTTCTGATTTATAAGATAATAGCGGGGGGCAGGGGGATATGTGCAGTGTTCATAAGAGGTTGTGAAATAGATATGTTTTAATGTGTTGGTTACATGCAACATTTAGGGTTGTCTTTATAACAATAGAGTTGAATATATGTATTAAAGGTAGAAAATTCAGTTGAAGGATAATATTACTTATATTGTACATAGAAAGGAAGATAATACTCTATTTGTATAAAAATATAAATAAATGAACAATAAAGGCAAGACTTAGAGAGATAAATTAGCTTTTTATAGTTGTAAAACTTTTATTGGGAGAAAGAAAACCACATTTATCTTAACATTCATTCCATGGTAAGGAAGATAATTGATTGGGAGGGTGTGGATATAATATAGATGCAGGATAAATGGTGCAAGGATCTGTAACAGTTGGGATAACATACAATGTACCACAAAGGAAGTCTCTTATTAAACCTATTAATCTTTAGATGGTGGAGCATGTAAGACAATGTTCTAAGAAATGGTGATTTATAGGAAAGTCCAATATGATGAAATTTAAGTCCTCCTGGGTGTACAGGATAACATAGATCTTTTAACAGAAACATTGGTCTTAATTTTTGTCCACATATACTTAGTAACAAAGAATCCTATTGTGACAAAACTGGTGAAAGTAAGGTTCTAAAATAAAATATAGTTTGGCAACAGCTTAAGATTATAAGTAGCATACCTCAGACATGAAATAGTTGTAAACATTTTAGTGGTAAGATTTAATATTTCATAAAGTAAAATATTTTTTGAGAAATCAGTGTCAGTGATTTATCGTCCAGATTGGAAATACAATCTCTCCCCCAATCAAAAATGTTAGTTATTCGATATTGAATTGGTTCAGATTTCCAAAAATCTTTAGTTCTTAAGAATTTGGGTAGAAAATTAGTCAATACTTCAGCTAATTTTTACAAATTTTGGTTGGAACTGGAAATTGTCAGGGAGGCCCTACAACGAAACAAAAACATTTTTATGTACTGATTTAGTTTTGGTGCTAAGTGGCAGTGACTACTAGCAGTAGCAACCACTAAACTAACTCTGAATTTTGAATGAACCAAATAAGCCTGACTGTCACGCTATTTAGTTTAATCGGATAAGTTCCATTTTTAAATTCCCAAAATTCCAAAAAGCACTGAATTGGTTAAAATTAGGCTGAATATCCAAGTCCAGAAAAAAAAAAAAAGAATTAATGTGCTTCATTAAAGGGACTCTCCAGACCTCTAAAGAAAGCTGAAATGCTTTATGTGTATAGTAGATGCCCTATTTTATTCATTTTACAAAAAACGCTGATTTCAACAGAAACTGTCACTTTTATAAATTAACCTTTTTACACCCCATTGGCTGTCAATCAAACAATCAGTCTTCTTATTTCCTTGTTGCTTAGCTCAGTGGAGCTAATCTCAATTGCCCTGAGCACATGACTTGCAAAGATTTCTCATTGAGCTGCATTAGGACATCTGTAATTGGACAGCCACAGAATGTTTGTGCTGAATTAAAAGTAGAGTGTTTGTAAAGGCTTCAAACAAGAGATCTGCATTTTTTGCAAACAGTTTTTAGACCCCAATGAAGGAATGCATAAATAAATCCATGCATGTTTTTAATTGGGGTACATCTACTAATTAATTATTTTTATTTTTTTGTATTTTGGAAGTGGAGTGTCCCTTTAATGTATTTGTTCAGTGGAAACAAAATTTACAGTAAGTTGAGTCAAAGCTATTGATAATTCATCCACATATAATCATATTATTTCCAATGAGAACACAACTCTCCCATGATAATACTCCAGTTTCATTGTCAAAGCATTGGCGTTGGATCAGAGGTGGCGGATTAGAGGGTATTTATAGAGATTCAGTGGTTAACCCCATTCACTACAGAAGTTCTGTATGCACTTTAACTGGGATACATTCCCATAATCGTAACTCTCATATATACACAACTTTTATTATAAACAAATTTAATTTGCAATTGCTGTGTTAACAGCAGAGCTGGTGCTTCCATTATAGCACCGGCTCTGCAGAATCCCCTGCTGTTGCACAGGCTAGTGGGGAAAACTATAGCTGTCCCTGCTTTTCCCTGCACTGCTTAGAGAGCAGATATCCACATCTGACTGGGTACAAATCTCTGCCTATGCTCCTTCCTGGTCAGAAGCTGGAAGGGAGCATTAAGAGTGGTAAAGCTGGTAGTACAAACCTGCCTCAGAGCACACTGGACAACCATGAAAGCCACTGGACCACCAGGGAATGGATTGTGGCCCCCCTCCTTTCCCAATAGGTAAGCAGAAGGAGGGCAAATGTGAAATAAATAAGAGAAAATTCAGTGTCTTTGGAGGATGGATACACACACTGTCATTCCCCTAAACTCAGCCCCAATACATAGTAACTTTCCTACACTCACTCTGTCTCACTACTGCTTGGTAGTAAAGAGGTTAATGGAAGTCTCTGGGACTAACATTGCCTATTGTTTATGAATACTATTCCTGGTATCTGCCATGTCCAAGGTATATTTCTGGGGACCCGTTTTTTTTTCTTTTTTTTTCATTTTGGTTCCTCATTTTCTTTCATATGCCATACATTATTTATGGGAGATAGAGTTATCACAAGTAGGTGTCTTGCATGAGCGCCAAGATACTTTAGATGACACAGTATGTCAGTGCATTTCCATTGTAACTTTTTTGGGATGTAACAGGGCTCAAATTCTGCACCATCCACACTTTGAACCAAATTTATTAAAGGAAATATTCTTTAATACTTAAATGGTTTTTTAGGTAATGTTTAATTAAGATGCAATATAAAAACACATACCTTAACAACACTCTAAATTACTAAATAAATATTAATTTTGAAAATATTTTTCCAACTTTTAATGTAAGGTTATTGAAAGTATTTAGTTTTTTAGATATGGACTCCAACATAACATTATGTTCCAACATAACATTATTTAAAGCCATTTAGATGATACAAATGTAACAGATGTGTCTGTGTCTTATTGCAATAAACTTACAGTCTCACTAGATGGCAGTGCACTCTGTTTTATTTAAACTAATAAAACATTTCTGACAAAGTTCTTACATTTTAGCACATAATTATGAAATGTAAATTGGAATATATATTAACATGTAGACTTCAATCCTGCTTTTGTGTAAGCTATAAACATAATTGCAATTGATCATCTATAGCAATCTGGGTCACTGTTAATTACATCAGGCTTGAGTATATATACATATTTAATGCAATTTTTATATTTATACTATTTGGGTTGACCCACACAACACAAAACCTTTGATTACATACTACACTGATTACAAAAATATGTTTTTAAAATCCCCCCAAATAAACATGTTCACCCTCACAACTTGTAAGAGTTCATTTGCTAGGTGTTTTATACTTTTTTTTTTATACTTTTAAATATTGTGAATTGATAATGGCATTTTTCGGGGATTTTATAAATGGGGCCAAGATAATCATACTGGAGAAACACTAGAGAATGAAGAGTACTGCAAAGGCAAAAGGCAACGGAGATTCTCCATCTTGTTGTTCAAGTTACATCTCTGCAGTGACCATAGCGATAGCAAGAGTTACCCATCTATAACCCTTTCATTTCCTCAGTGTCATGAAATAGTTTGCCTGGTCCTCATTACTTGGTTATTTTAAAATTTCCCATGTATTTTGTTTTTTTTACTATAGGCCAGGGTTGTCCATTGCCTTTAGAATGGCAAAATGACAATGACAAATCTCTTAAAACAGAAAGGTGAAAAGTTTATTCTCGAAAAGATTCAATCCTCTAACCATAGGGAGAAAAGCCCTCCAAAAGGAAATCCAAGATAGCCTATGCATTATTTCCTTTTCCACTTCTTCCACCAAATAAAAGATTCCTATTACTAGTCCCATTCTGGCCACAAAGACAATGGTTTCTGCTTCTCTACTGCCTTTGTGTGGTACAACCATGGGAGCTGCCAGTAGTCAAATTTTTATTGTTCTAAGATCCAGTACTTCTCAGGAGTCTTCAGAAGTTTAAATTATATGAATGTTGGAAGGAGGGGTTTAACTGAAAACTTTTTCTCTACTGCTGCAATTTTAACACTTTTGCAACATAGAAAATGTTCTACCTTCTTTCTATAGGATTTGTGAAGTTTTATCCTTCAAAGTTGTAGCGGTACTTACCTTACCCGGGGGCCGGTCGAGGTCCTCTCTTCCCGCCGCGCCCGGCTCTCGGATGACGGCAGGCACGGACCACGAGATGCGGTCACGTGTCCCGCCTAGCTCTAAGAGCGTGCCGCGCGTCTCGGGCACGCTCTTAAAGGGGCAGTGGGAGCCAAAAAATACAAAGGTCTCCCATTGGCCCCTGTCATCCCACATTCCCCATACACTCACATTTTGGGGACGTGGATATGACAGGGGCCAATCAAAGTAAAGGTTAGGGTATTTATACTTACCTCTCCCTTAACTCCCTGCCCTATCGTGGTTTCTGTTTCAGTTCCCTTTAGCGCTTGTTGTGTTCAGTTGTGATTTTCGTGCTTGACCTTGGCTTTGTATCCGACTCTGTTTATCTCTCTTTCCCTGTTTTGTCTTGTTTGCCGGCTTCCTGACTACTGTGTACCAGACCTTGGCTAGTTTTTGTTCTCGCAGTCTCTTTGTTCCCTTGACCTCGGCTCGTTCTTGACTCTTTCTATTCTCTACTATACGGCGAGTCGGGTCATTCTAAGGTCCAGTAATACGTATCTGCTCTATCTGTCGATTGTTGGACTAAATCTTGCGTGTTGGGGTAAATTACCGTGACAAAAGTGTTGTCCATCATAGTCTTCATTTAGACAACTTGAGTTCCTCCAATCATTTTACACACCATGATATTTGTTTCTTGTTTTAAAAGCTTTACAAGACTCTCAGTTTGAACTTTTGTAAACTATATCTTCTCTTCTTCTGACTTTATATTGGTGTTGGTTTTAGCAGGCAGGTCCCACAAATTGTAATTAAAAAAAATTACTTAATTCTGTAAAAATATTAAAATAAAAAAAAATCAAACTGTCCACTTAGGAAGCAACACTGAGTGACAATCAATTTCACATGCTGTTGTGCAAATGGGATAGACAACAGGTGGAAATTATAGGCAATTAGCAAGACACCCCCAATAAAGGAGTGGCTCTGCAGGTGGTGACCACAGACCACCTCTCAGTTTCTATGCTTCCTGGCTGATGTTTTGGTCACTTTTGAATGCTGGCGGTGCTTTCACTCTAGTGGTAGCATGAGACGGAGTCTACAACCAACACAAGTGGCCCAGGTAGTGCAGCTCATCCAGGATAGCACATCAATGCGAGCTGTGGCAAGAAGGTTTGCTGTGTCTAACAGCGTAGTGTCCAGAGCATGGAGGCGCTACCAGGAGACAGGCCAGTACATCAGAAGATGTGGAGGAGGCCATAGGAGGGCAACAAACCAGCAGCAGGACCACTACCTCCGCCTTTGTGCAAGGAGGAACAGGAGGAGCACTGCCAGAGCCCTGCAAAATGACCTCAAGTAGGCCACAAATGTGCATGTGTCTGCTCAAACGGTCAGAAACAGACTCCATGAGGGTGGTATGAGGGCCTGAAGTCCAGAGGTGGGGGTTGTGCTTACAGCCCAACACCGTGCAGGATGTTTGGCATTTGCCAGAGAACACCAAGATTGGCAAATTCGCCACTGGCACCCTGTGCTCTTCACAGATGAAAGCAGGTTCACACTGAGCACATGTGGCAGACGTGACAGAGTCTGTAATGGTGTGGGGTGGCATTTCTTTGGGGGTCCGCACAGCCCTCCATGTGCTCGCCAGAGGTAGCCTGACTGCCATTAGGTACCGAGATGAGATCCTCAGACCCCTTGGGAGACCATATGCTGGTGCGGTTGGCCCTGGGTTCCACCTAATGCAAGACAATGTTAGACCTCATGTGGCTGGAGTGTGTCAGCAGTTCCTGCAAGACGAAGGCATTGATGCTATGGACTGGCCCACTCGTTCCACAGACCTGAATCCAATTGAGCACATCTGGGACATCTTGTCTCGCTCCATCCACCAACGTCACGTTGCACCACAGACTGTCCAGGAGTTGGCAGATGCTTTAGTCCAGGTCTGGGAGGAGATCCCTCAGGAGACCCTCCGCCACCTCATCAGGTGCATGCACAGGCATTGTAGGTAGGTCATACAGGGAGGTGGAGGCCACACACACTACTGAGCCTCATTTTGACTTGTTTTAAGGACATTACATCAAAGTTGGATCAGTCTGTAGTGTGTTTTTCCACTTTAATTTTGAGTGTGACTCCAAATTTTGACCTCCATGGGTTGAAAAATTTGCTTTACATTTATTTATTTTTTTTGTGTGATTTTGTTGTCAGCACATTCAACTATGTAAAGAACAAAGTATTTCAGAAGAATATTTAATTAATTCAGATCTAGGATGTGTTATTTTTGTGTTCCCTTTAATTTTTTGAGCAGACGTCGACTATTGTGTTTATCACTGTGTTTGCTTAATAAAGCAGCAGTTTGAATTTACTTTATCAAGACTCCAGAGTGTTCTCTACTAGGTATATTTATTTTGGTTGGAGATTGTGCACCGGATATATTATTTATATATATATATATATATATATATATATATATATATATATATATATATATATATATATATATATATATATATATATATATATATATATATTATAATGTAAATAAATATATAAATATATAAAAAAAATATTTAAAAAATAAAAAAATTAATAAAAAAATATTATAATGTAAATAAATATATAAATGCATTCAAAATAATAAAAAAATTATTAAAAATATATATATTTAAGTTATAATATATATATATATGTATATATATATATAATAACGCAAATAAATATATAAATGTATTAAAAATGAAAAAGAAACAAATAAAACAATTAATTTAAAAAAAATATATGTAATTTCAGTCTAACTGTATTTTGATATTGACATATATATATATATATATATATATATATATATATATATATATAAAACAATACACAAGATCCAGCGCACTCTCCTATCTACTAAACAGCAACTTCAATGCTGACAGATTTTATTAGTTTTTTTAATAGTTTTTTCTAAAGGTTTTTTTAAAAAAACACCTAATCTAGGCAATAAATTATAGGTATTTAGTTACATTATATGATCAGACACTGCATAAGCCTGCCACAACGTCAATGTACCCCATCTTTATATATATATATATATATATATATATATATTAATATCAAAATACATTTAGAACAAAATAATATATATATATATATATATATATAATAAACGAAATTGCTCCTGCACTCACGCTTCAATGTCCCTTAGTAGCCGGGTGCCAACCAAAAAGTAGCTTCAATATCCAAGGAATACAAGTAAATGGCTGCACTCACGAAGTAAAAGTCCAAAGTTTAATGATAAATAAAGTTATGATCCTGATGAAAGTCTGTAATGACTGAAACGTTGATCTTGGATGTTTTAACCATTTATCATTAAACTTTGGACTTTTACTTCATGAGTGCAGCCATTTACTTGTATTCCTTATATATATATATATATATATATGCCAAATTGATGTTGGAAATCCAGGCGTGCTGGCAATCGTTTATTTTTATATATATATATTTTTTTCATTTTTAATATATTTATATATTTATTTATGTTACAATATTTGGTTTTATTGTCTTGGTCGATGTTTCAGTCCCTAACCTGGGACTTTCACCAGGTTTCATTCATCCATAAGAAGTTACAATCCATTGTGTATTGATATCCTATTTGGTTTAACATTTCTTGCCATAGTGGAGGGTGAGTAGATTTCCAGTGTTGAGCTATAGAGATCTTCAGAGCATAAAGAGTATGTGTAATTAAGTATGAACATTTCTTCCCATTAATGGAAATGGAAAGTTAAATAGAAATAGCAAGGGTGTGAGTATTATTAACTCTTGAGTTAAGTCAAATATCAGGGAAGATATATGCCTCTTAATATTTAATACATCACAAGTAAACCAAATGTAAAATATTGTACCAGTCTCTTTGTGACATCTCCAGCATATAGGTGAATATGTTTCATACATGTTCTGTAGTTTAGAAGGAACCAAGTACCATCTATTCAAGATCTTTAAGTGAACTTCTAGCAAGAATATACAGGGGATGTATTTTTTTAATTGAACAGTGGTATGGTACCATTCATATGGGGTATGGTTTATAATAAGATCTTTATCCCATTTCACTATTGCTATTATGTTTTCTGCATCATCAGCATCACATTGTATAAGTTTGGAGGATCGGGTTATTAAACCCTTTCTTCCTACTCTATCTAAATAATCAAAAAAAGGGTGTTTAAATATATGTTTTGAGTTTAGAAAATGTTTAATCCTAAAGTACTATAGGGTATATTGTATTTATCTTGTTTTTATTATCGAAAACATCAGCCAATTTGTTTATCCCTCGTAATCTCCAATTGTACAGGTCCATGTCGATCATGTCATAATGCAGAGTTCCTATAGGGGCTTGTATTAGAATGGACATCTGAGAGGTTAAGTTTAGTTTTCAAAAAATTTTAAACTTCTTGCATATCCATAATCAGTGGATTTAAAACATTTGTTTCATTACATCTAAGTTAATTGACCAAAAAATAGTATTTAAATTGACATGTGGATAATTTTCTTGTTCTAACTGGAACCAGGCATTTTTTTGAATATTATTTGAATATTATGTTTATTCCATACCAGTACATTCGCAATTAGACATGTTTGGTGTAGCTTTGCAATATCCAGAAATAAAATACCACCTTTATCACATTTATTTTGTAGGATCTTCTGATAAATTCTTGGGTGTTTATTTGCCCAACTGAAGTTGGAAAAAAGTTTTTGACATTTTAAAATCCAATCATTACCCAATCTAAAAGGTAGAGATCTAAATAAAAATATCAATTTTGGAATTGAATATGCGTTAACTATATTCAAACGTCCAAGCCACAATATCTCAATTTTGTTCCACTTATTCAATTGCTTGTCAATTCATGTATAAATATCCCCATAGTTTTGGTACATTATATTCTGAATATTGAAATTTAGATTTGAGTGTAGATAGTTCTACATCAGACAGATTACCGGTAAGAACCAAAATTTTAGTTTTATTAATGTTTATTTTATAGTTTAAAATTCTTCCAAATATTTCAATTATTTTAAGCACCTCTGGAATAGAAGTTAATGGCTTCATCAGGGACAGAAGCACATCATCGGCAAAAAGGGAGATTTTATGGTCCCACTTGATTGTTTTTATCCCATGTATATATATTTTTTCCCTAATAAGAATAGCCAGTGTCTCGATAGATAAGATATATAATAATGGAGCCAATCGGCAGCCCTGCCTCATACAATTGTTTATTGGGAATGAGGATGATAAAAAAAATGGATTTATAATTTTCACAGATGGGTCAGTATATAATGACATAATGTTATATTTAAAGGGGATTTCAAAACCAAATTTGTTTAAAATTCTTTCTAAAAATCTCCAATTAACTCAAATGCGTTTTAAGCATCAATGGCTAAAATACCATTTATGAGTTCATAAGATTATTCTTAATTATCAGATTAAGTATTCTGCACATTTTATCCATTGTACCTCTGTCCCTGATGAAGCCAGACCGATCGACCGATATTAAATCAGGAATAGCCAAATTCATTCTATTAGCTAAAATAAGGGAATACATTTTAATATCTAGGTTTATTAAAGAAATCGGTCTATCATTTAATTTATTGGTTGGATCTTTTCCTGGTTTGAGAATCAAAATAATAGAGGCTAGCAACATCTCCTTAGGGAAAGGGTTTATAGTAGATACTTCATAGAATACTTTCAATAGTACAGGGGCCAAGATGTCAGCAAATGTTTTATAGAATAACACTGAAAAGCCATTCGGTCCTGGAGCTTTACAAGATTTAAGGTTTTTAACCGAATTAAATATTTCCGAAGTGGTTATAGGTGCATTCAATTCACTAAGTTTTACTGGAGGTAGTACCAGGATAGACATTTTATTCAAAAATTCGTCCATTTTCAAATTTGTAGCTCTGGAACCTGGTAAATTATATAAAGCAGTATATGTATCTACAAAGGCCTGAGATATATCTTTAGGGCTTACAAAACACTCATCACCTACTATTATTTTTTTAATAGCTTTAACCGTGGAAATATTTTTCAGTCTATTCGTGAGCACTTTTCTAACTTTATTGTTATTGTGATACCATTTTTGTTTAAAGAATACAATAGATTTATTTACCTCTTCCGAGATTTTTTTTCTTAATAGCCTGTTTCAGTCAGATGAAATTTCATTTGTAGTAATTTGGGTTATTTGGGCCTTATTTACTCTTTCTAATATAGCTAACTTAATATATAAGTTGGAAGTAGTTTCATCTTTATTTTTATTTTGTCTTGAACCTGCTTTTATTAGGATCCCTAGCTTTTTAAAGTGCACCAAACTGTAAATGTAGAGAATACCCCATAATTGTTGATTTTAATAAAATGGTCAAGTTCTGTGGCTAATTCAGAGATTACATTATCTATTCGTAATAGGCTTTCATTTAGTCTCCATCTATTTCTAATTTTGAAGCAATTTAAGAATTTAAGTGTTAAAAATACATTTTCTAAAGCTTTTCAATGCCTCAGAATTTCTATAAAGGATGAACAAATAAATAAAAATGAAAAAATGCAGAATTATACATAATTTTAAATTTGTCTGAAACACATACAGAAAACTGTTGTTTTATCATATGTGATAGCTGTGCATCCCATGTTTCAAATAAATATTAACGTATATTTATTCAAAAAATTTAATTGGTAGTGAAGGTGTTAATAAAGGAATATTGTTTGATGTGGATAATTTATTAAACATGATGTTGTAATACTAGATAAATGTAAAGTACAAAAACAAAATAGAATGAAGAAGTATACCACTTAATGAGACAACCATATATTGCTCTTGACACCAGTTTTGTCTAGTAGCAGGGACAGATATTGATGCACAATACTCATCAGACTCATATCAATACCAGTAAACTGCTATCAATAATCGTTTCAAAGTTTCTCCCTGGATCAGCTTTCCTTCAAGAATCTGGATTTTTGTAAGTCCCAGAGCATCTCAATATAAGTTCCAATATGACAAACCACTTATCAGTGGCTTACGATAGCTATTAAAGTCATCTAATGTTGGAATCCTATGTGTTTAAATGTTACAAATATGAAAACAACATATAAATACCAAGACGCAGTGTTAAAACAGTTTTTTTTTCTGGATTTGTTGCTTACTGTAAGCACTAAATCTTTATTTTTAATTATAAGATACTTATTGAATAAAACATTTGTTGAAGGATGTTGTTCTCAAGGGTATTTTTTCAGAGAGCTTTGGCAATGTGCTATTGTACAAGTTAATATGACATAAATATATCACACACATTACTTTAACATTCATAGAGCAGGGAATAATCAATAAGTCCCTTTAGACAAACACTATTCCTCAAGATACAAAAAGGAAAATATGTAGTAATTTAATTTATTATGTCCTACTGAAAATTATTTCAAAACTGCTATTACTCCCTAGTAGTAAATGGTGATGACATTGAGACAATAACATAATAAAATTTAGTAAGCAAAG
>OW240915.1:216072249-216079749 GCA_933207985.1 Pelobates cultripes | reverse complement strand
TTGAAAAGCTGATTAGTATGCTTTGCTAATTCAGGCTGATCTCTGTGGACTGTACAATACCCACATGGTGCACAAGATTATAAAATGCTTTACAACTGATATTAGATTTAATTCAATCCTTTTGCTAATATTCTTCAGAATAAATTAAATCCATCATTGTTGACTACTATAAGCCCTATTTAGCTGGTAACAAGTATTGTTTGTGACATTGCCTCGTAAAATGATCAGCATATTACAGTATCATCTTAACATCAGTGGACATTGATATTATTTATATGCAATCATTAATTTGATAAAATACAAATATATTGATATATTCAATTTTCAAAATAGAGAAAAGCACTGAAAGAGAGATAGATGGATAGATAGGTAGATAAAAACAAAAAAATGTGTTTATTATACATATACAGAAAATCTGAACAAATGTGCATCTATTGGACTTACATAAAGTATACCAATTTTACTATTTTACTATTATAAAGTATAATTAAGAGCAGACACATAAGTGATTTGGTGCACAGTTACAGGATCTTAATTTTGTTCTATAGTGATGAGACCTTTATCAAGAAAAGCTTTAGCGACACTGTTTGGCAATAAATATTATTAGCCTGCAAACGCCATCAAAGTATCTCAATTCTGAAGGACTAAATGTATATCTGCTGTTATGAAATTAATCCACAAAATTGTGTTGTTTGCACTGCAACTAAACCTAGGACTACATTTCACCTGCTGAGTCAGAGTGCTGTCCTGAGCCCTAGCTTACTGTTGAGCAGAGAAAAATAGGATATGAACATTGCTCTTTGAATACAATGCAAGGACCAGAACTGGCCGTGAAATCTAACTCACTTCTTGGCCCCTGTAAATATGCAGATTTGTGGAAAACAATGAAAATATTTGAAATTATGTATTAACCTTCGTATTTATTTTATTTTTTAATATTTTCCATTAAATGTGAGCAATCTACACTCTAGAGGAGTGATTGGCAACCTTCGGCACTCCAGATGTGGACTACATCTCCTCTTATGCTTTGTTAGCATTATCACTGTGAGAGCATTATGGGAGATGTAGTCCACAAAACCTGGAGTGCCAAATGTTGCCTATGCCTGATCTAGAGTGTCCTTATAAGTGTCCTTATAAATACTGATCACAAAAGGGCAAAGGGTTTAAAAACTGACTTTGAGCAAGGTTCTAAAATGCTCACAAGTCAGCCATGGACATTTTATTTTTCCATTTCTGCTATTTCTCTACATGTAAAAGTTGGTTGCCAATATACCACAACTCGCTGTTTAGTGAATAACAAGAATAAGTAATTGGATAGCTGATATGCTATATGATGGTCAAATTTTGTAGATCCCTACAAAATCAAAACAAAATATCACACAGGTTGGAAATACACCATGTAGTAGTCATTTCATATATGGACATCAATATTTTAATCTATTCTTACTTTTGAAAAAAATGTATGTAACTTTAGAATACATCATTTTAATAAATAGAAATAGGCCAACATGAACAAAAATCCTGTTAACATAGCCAATAATCTGGAGGATATAGTCTAAGTTCAATAGGCTTTGAATGGAAAGGAATTAAAGTATTAAAGTATTTCTTATGATTAATATTGTCTTTCTTGCATAGGATTGAGAACTTTGATAAGATCTTGAAAACATGTTAAGATGATCTCAGTTATATTTTAGACTGTCTTTATGCCTCATTTAGCCTTCAAGATTTGCCTTGCATAAACATGTTCTTATGAAAAAATAGGTCATCTCATAAGCTTTTTGTTATGATTAAGCTGCCATATAAAAGAAAGAGTATGAAGATTATATAAGGTGCTGTCATTGAGCATCCTATGTTATATGCAAGGAAAACTTTTAAGCATTATTGATAGTGCTGTTCAGTAGTGAATGTTACAAATTCTAAACTTCTTTGCAGGACGTGTTTAATTCGAGAATGTGTAGCAAATATGTTAAAGACAAAGAAAATACATAACTTCACCCAGCCACCAAGGGAAATTGTAAACATATACAAAAAAAAAAGACAAAAAAAGAACAATATAGAATAACACTCTTAAAAAAGCATTTTGAATATATCTGCAAATAAACTCATGGTAGATCCTTATTTGAGCACCTTTCACAAAATCCCACACTGGTAGGTTGGCAAATCTGCATTTCAAGTGTGACACCAGAGGACAGAGGGAATAAATATAGTACAGACTACAATATAAAACACACTTTATTCATCTCCGGTGAGATTTGAACCGCTCGCTAACACTTTTGAAAGTCACACACTTTTTGCTGTGTTGAACCACTAATTTGGGTTTGATTCCAGATGTAGATCTGTTTTTTTCTGACCAAAGTTCTGATTACATGTTTTTGTTGGGGACCTGTGATTATAACAGGTGCTAGCTTTCTGACTTGATTGGTCTTAGGAAACAAGAGTCAATCAGGTACACAACCTCCCTTCTTAATGAGCGCTGTCTGGCTGCTCTAGGCTTATCCTTTGATGGCCATCACCATGACTTGAACTCCATAGAAAATCTCTGGTGGGATTCAAAGAAAGCGGTTGCAGCATGCAAACACAAGAATATTACTGAACTGGAGACCATCGCTCATGAACAATGGACTATGATTCCTAAGGAACGCCGCCAGAAGCAGATGTAAAATAAATAAATTCTATGGTCAGCTGTCAGTTGGTGATGAGTAGGGGTGGACAATGGTCTGTAATAAAGAACTTATATTTAAATGGCCCTTTCTTACGCAACTCATTTTTCAAAGCCATATTTGTGTGCCCCGTTAGGAAAAAAATAATAAAAAATGATTTTATTGTTCCTGCATAGAACTTAAAGTGTAGTAGAAAATATAAAGGAATCATACAAATATTTTATGACTGATATTTGTACAAAATGTTAAGAAGGGTGCTGTCTCTGGCAGTGAAATTGGAATCTATAATATTGTATTACTGGAATATTCATATATTTCTTATTAGGTGAGCTAAAAAAACCTCTGCACTGTGTATTGCATAGAAAATGTTTTCGATGAAAAGTTGCCCAGGTGAAAATGCACAGAAGTAGAATATTTGTTTTCTTGTTTCTTTTTATTACAAAACCTTAATCAATAAAAACAAAAGACACATCCATACTTTATGATACAAACTATCCGAGAAACAATTTTACAACTCAAAATAAAACGAAGAAGAAAATTCTTCATATCACATTTCCAATATGAAACAATAACTTTTTATATTTTATGGTATAAAATAAAACAAATGGAAACCAATCTATGCACACGCTCTCATTTTCCGTCTACAAATGTCAAAGATAAGAACAAAATTGTAAGCTTTCTTTTTACTTTTAGATGCATTATAACACCATTTATGCAATAAAACACTGAGGACTAACCCTGGTCTCCTATTGTATGTAAACTACATTACCCATGATGCACAACCAGCCTGAAAACCCCAGACCTTTGTCACTTATTGATGCAAGTATAACACCCTGCATATCGCACGAATTTGGGCCAATTGGGTTTTTGGCTGATATTCTGATGTCTGAGTCACCTTGAGACAGAATATTAGGGGGTGGGGGGGTGGGAAGGGGGAATTTCCTCATGTCCAAACATGCTTGTTTTTCTTCTTAGTTTGGAGTGCCATTCTTTGCACTAGAAAAAAGGGGTATGGAATGAAAACTGCCATTAAATGTTGATTTTATTCTAATTGACGTGATCAATAGAGGGGAAAAAAAGTAGGAGCAATAAAACAACTACATGTCCAAGTAGGTCTTTTCTAGACAATATCCCCTGTAAAAAATCTTAGTGCTGCAGCCCCAGTCTAAAAGGGTATGACACACCTGCAAAAAAAAAAAGTCGAAATCCTGCGGTCACTTACATGATTACACTGTTTCCATTGGCAGTATACATGTCCTGGACTGATCCAATATAAAAATATCACCACATCGCTCCAGATGTCCGCACTCACTGTCATCCATGTGATATCTACAAGGTAAACTGTAAATAGTGCATCTTTATTTCAAACAAACGCATGACATGACATCAAATTAACAGGCAAACTTCATAAATAACAGGGTATCCAAAATACCAAAACACAGAATAAGTAGTAGACATGCCAGAAAAAGTAATCACCAGTCCAAAAACAGATCCCTGTGCCTGCTGGAAGAGGGTAAATGAAGTTGTAAAAATAGGCAAAACACCTAAGGGCTCTGTACGCATTTTGCGTCTACCATGATGCTTTATCAACATATCACATTTACATTGTGAATATTACATGAATGACTGTGAGTGCAGACTTTCTGGAGCGATGTGGTGATATTTTCTTCTAGGCAATTCGACTTCAGGTACTGAGGGAGAGTGATCAGCAGTGATCATGTGTATTTACCTTTGCTGTGCCTGTGTTGGAGTTGGGGGTAGCCTGGTCATTGATTGTAGTGTGAGATAAAGTTTAGCTTCTTTTGCTGACTGTGGAGTTTAGTGACGAAGTTTGATGCTGTATCTTACTAGTAGTGATGTCGCGAACACAAAATTTTCGATTCGCGAACGGTGAACGCGAACTTCCGCAAATGTTCGCGAACCGGCGAACCGGGCGAACCGCGATAGACTTCAATGGGCAGGAGAATTTTAAAACACACAGGGACTCTTTCTGGCCACAACAGTGATGGAAAAGTTGTTTCAAGGGGACTAACACCTGGACTGTGGCATGCCGGAGGGGGATCCATGGCAAAACTCCCATGGAAAATTACACAGTAGATGCAGAGTCTGGTCATATTCCATAAAGGGCAGAAATCACCTAACATTCCTAAATCAAAATGGATATGGATTGATACCTGACATATGACATATTGACACAGAGCAGAATAGGGACTGTTCCCACTACATAGGGTCACTTGGCAGGTATGGATTGACACCTGTCCTCAGAGACCATGATACACACTGACACAGAGCAGAATAGAGACTGTTCTCCTACATAGGGTCACTTGGCAGATATGGATTGACACCTGTCCTCAGAGATCATGATACACACTGACACAGAGCAGAATAGAGGCTGTTTCCCCTACATAGGGTCACCTGGCAGATATGGATTGACACCTGTCCTCAGAGACCATGATACACACTGACACAGAGCAGAATAGAGACTGTTGCCCCTACATAGGGTCACTTGGCAGATATGGATTGACACCTGTCCTCAGAGCCCCTGATACACACTGACACAGAGCAGGATAGAGACTGTTCCTCCTACATAGGGTCACTTGGCAGATATGGATTGACACCTGTCCTCAGAGACCATGATACACACTGACACAGAGCAGTATAGAGACTGTTCCCCCTATATAGGGTCACTTGGCAGATATGGATTGACACCTGTCCTCAGAGCCCCTGATACACACTGACACAGAGCAGAATAGAGAATGTTCCTCCTACATAGGGTCACTTGGCAGATATGGATTGACACCTGTCCTCAGAGATCATGATACACACTGACACAGAGCAGAATAGAGACTGTTCCCCCTACATAGGGTCACTTGGCAGATATAGAATGACACCTGTCCTCAGAGCCCCTGATACACACTGACACAGAGCAGAATAGAGACTGTTCCTCCTACATAGGGTCACTTGGCAGATATGGATTGACACCTGTCCTCAGAGACCATGATACACACTGACACAGAGCAGAATAGAGACTGTTCCTCCTACATAGGGTCACTTGGCAGATATGGATTGACACCTGTCCTCAGAGACCATGATACACACTGACACAGAGCAGAATAGAGACTGTTCCCCCTACATAGGGTCACTTGGCAGATATGGATTGACACCTGTCCTCAGAGCCCCTGATACACACTGACACAGAGCAGAATAGAGACTGTTCTCCTATATAGGGTCACTTGGCAGATATGGATTGACACCTGTCCTCAGAGATCGTGATACACACGGACACAGAGCAGAATAGAGACTGTTTCCCCTACATAGGGTCACTTGGCAGATAGGGATTGACACCTGTCCTCAGAGACCATGATACACACCGACACAGAACAGAATAGAGACTGTTCCCCCTACATAGGGTCACTTGGCAGATATGGATTGACACCTGTCCTCAGAGCCCCTGATACACACTGACTCAGAGCAGAATAGAGACTGTTCCTCCTACATAGGGTCACTTGGCAGATATGGATTGACACCTGTCCTCAGAGATCATGATACACACTGACACAGAACAGAATAGAGACTGTTCCCCCTACATAGGGTCACTTGGCAGATATGGATTGACACCTGTCCTCAGAGCCCCTGATACACACTGACACAGAGCAGAATAGAGAATGTTCCTCCTACATAGGGTCACTTGGCAGATATGTATTGACACCTGTCCTCAGAGACCATGATACACACTGACACAGAGCAGAATAGAGACTGTTCCACCTACATCGGGTCACTTGGCAGATATGGATTGACACCTGTCCTCAGAGACCATGATACACACTGACACAGAGCAGAATATAGACTGTTCCTCCTAGATAGGGTCACTTGGCAGATATTGATTGACACCTGTCCTCAGAGACCATGATACACACTCACACAGAGCAAAATAGAGACTGTTCTCCTACATAGGGTCACTTGTCAGATATGGATTGACACCTGTCCTCAGAGATCATGAGACACACTGACACAGAGCAGAATAGAGACTGTTTCCCCTACATAGGGTCACTTGGCAGATATGGATTGACACCTGTCCTCAGAACCCCTGATACACACTGACACAGAGCAGAATAGAGACTGTTCCCCCTACATAGGGTCACTTGGCAGATATGGATTCACACCTGTCCTCAGAGACCATGATACACACTGACACAGAGCAGAATAGAGACTGTTCTCCTACATAGGGTCACTTAGCAGATATGGATTGACACCTGTCCTCAGAGCCCCTGATACACACTGACACAGAGCAGAATAGAGACTGTTCCTCCTACATAGGGTCACTTGGTAGATATGGATTGACACCTGTCCTCAGAGACCATGATACACACTGACACAGAGCAGAATAGAGACTGTTCCCCCTACATAGGGTCACTTGGCAGATATGGATTGACACCTGTCCTCAGAGACCATGATACACACTGGCACAGAGCAGAATAGAGACTGTTCCCCCTACATAGGGTCACTTGGCAGATATGGATTGACACCTGTCCTCAGAGACCATGATACACACTGACACAGAGCAGAATAGAGACTGTTCCCCCTACATAGGGTCACTTGGCAGATATGGATTGACACCTGTCCTAAGGATCCCAGATACACACTGACACAGAGCACAATAGGGAATATTCACTAAATGCCAAACATTGTTATACAGGGGAATATTCAGTAAATAAGAGTAAGGGAGGACCTACTGTCCTCCCCCCTGGCCCCCACCCCTGCACGGTGGGTGGGGGCCATAAATCTCAATGGGGGGACCTACTGTCCTCCTGCCCACCCCCACCCATGAGCGGTGGGTGGG
>OW240915.1:216055595-216072149 GCA_933207985.1 Pelobates cultripes | reverse complement strand
TCCATCTGACCACTGATACCTGGTCTGCAAAGCATGGTCAGGGCAGGTTAATCACCTACACTGCGCATTGGGCAAACCTGCTGACGGCTGCCAAGCATGGAATGCGTGGCTCTGCAGAGGAGTTGGTGACACCGCCATGACTTGCAGGCAGGCCTGCTGCCACCTCCTCTACTCCTCATACTCCATCCTCTTTCATAACCTCCTCGGCTGAGTCCTCTTCTGCTGCTTCGTCTTGCTCCACATCAACGGATAGGGGACGTAACAGGGATTAAACTGATAAGAATAGTACTACTTAACACACCACTCCTATCTGGTGGCACATTAGATTGCACGCGCAGTGCCCCAAATTTTTTGTGATCTGTGAGTAAGGTAAACGGTTGTCCATACAAGTAAGGTTGCAGCTTTTTGAGGGCCCACACCACCGCCAGGCACTCCTTTTCAATGTCAGTGTATCTACTTCCCTGGGCAAAAGTTTCCGGCTTAGATAAGCCCCGGGTTGCTCTCCGCCATCTGCTCCGACTTGGCTCAGTACTGCTCCCAATCCAAACATAGAAGCGTCTGTATGGACGAGAAAGCATTTAGTTGGATCAGGAGCAGAAAGTACAGGTGATTTAATGAGCGCCGTCTTGAGCTGTTGGAAGGCCTGTTCACACTCTGGGGCCCATACTACTATCTTGGGGAGGTTTTTGCGCGTTCCTATATGGCACTTACTGGGCTTTAGGGTCAGTCCGGCCTCCCTAATCCGGTCTAGTACGGCTCCTATGTGGGTCAGGTGTTGGGGCCAGGAGCAGCTAAAAATAGCTATATCATCCAAGTAGGCGCAGGCATACTCCTGAAACCCATCCAGTAGCCGATCTACCATCCTCTGAAAGTTAGCCGGGGCATTCTTCATCCCGAATGGCATGGCCTTAAACTGATACAGGCCAAACGAGGTGACAAATGCCGACTTGTGGATGGCGTCCTCGGCTAATGGAATTTGCCAGTACCCCTTGCACAGATCTATTGTGGTGAGGTACTGGCCTCTGGCCATTTTGTCTAGGAGCTCGTCTATCCGGGGCATAGGGTAGGCGTCTGAGGTTGTTTTATCGTTTAGCCTCCGGTAGTCTACACAGAAACGGGTCGTGCCGTCCCGTTTCGGTACTAGTACTACCGGGGAGGCCCAGGGGCTGTCAGAGTGTTCTATCACCCCTAACTGCATAATTTCCTCAATTTCTTTCTGAATACTTTCTTTAACTGCTTTGGGTATGCGATAGGCGGTTTGGCGAAGGGGGGTCTGGTCTAGGGTTTCAACTTTGTGAGTGGTTAACGGACTGTACCCAGGTAGGTTGGAAAACGTGGCCCCCTTGTCCTGGATTAGTCTTTGGACCTGGGTTCGCTCCTGGGGGTCTAACCGTTCTCCTAACTGTACTTCTCCCAGGTCTCAGCTCTGGCCCTCTTGGTCTAGGAGATCTGGGAGTGGCAAATTATCATAATCTTCAGTGGCAGGTGCACAGATCGCGGTTACCTCTTCCGTGCGCTCGTGGTATGGCTTGAGCATGTTCACATGGAGCATGCGCTTGCCTCCCGTGCCTGTGACCACACCAATCACAAAGGTGGTATCACAAACCTGCTCTACCACCTTGTATGGGCCCTGCAAGGAAGCCTGCAGCTTGTCCTTGTGGACAGTGTCAATCCATATCTGCCAAGTGACCCTATGTAGGAGGAACAGTCTCTATTCTGCTCTGTGTCAGTGTGTATCAAGGGCTCTGAGGACAGGTGTCAATCCATATCTGCCAAGTGACCCTATGTAGGGGGAACAGTCTCTATTCTGCTCTGTGTCAGTGTGTATCATGGTCTCTGAGGACAGGTGTCAATCCATATCTGCCAAGTAACCCTATGTAGGGGGAACAGTCTCTATTCTGCTCTGTGTCAGTGTGTATCATGGTCTCTGAGGACAGGTGTCAATCCATATCTGCCAAGTGACCCTATGTAGGAGGAACAGTCTCTATTCTGCTCTGTGTCGGTGTGTATCATGGTCTCTGAGGACAGGTGTCAATCCATATCTGCCAAGTGACCCTATGTAGGGGGAACAGACTCTATTCTGCTCTGTGTCAGTGTGTATCAGGGGCTTTGAGGACAGGTGTCAATCCATATCTGCAAAGTGACCCTATGTAGGGGGAACTGTCTCCATTCTGCTCTGTGTCAGTGTGTATCATGGTCTCTGAGGACAGGTGTCAATCCATATCTGCCAAGTGACCCTTTGTAGGGGGAACAGTCTCTATTCTGCTCTGTGTCAGTGTGTATCATGGTCTCTGAGGACAGGTGTCAATCCATATCTGCCAAGTGACCCTTTGTAGGGGAACAGTCTCTATTCTGCTCTGTGTCAGTGTGTATCATGGTCTCTGAGGACAGGTGTCAATCCATATCTGCCAAGTGACCCTATGTAGGGGGAACAGTCCCTATTCTACTCTGTGTCAGTGTGTATCATGGTCTCTGAGGACAGGTGTCAATCCATATCTGCCAAGTGACCCTATGTAGGGGGAACAGTCTCTATTCTGCTCTGTGTCAGTATGTATCATGGTCTCTGAGGACAGGTGTCAATCCATATCTGCCAAGTGTAGGGGGAACAGTCCCTATTCTGCTCTGTGTGAGGAGGAGGAATGGGAAATGAGTAGCTCGGCATCCAACCTTGTGCAAATGGGGTCTTTCATGCTGTCGTGCCTGTTGAGGGACCCTCGTATAAAAAGGCTGAAGGAGAACGACCTGTACTGGGTGTCCACGCTACTAGACCCCCAGTATAAGCAGACAGTGGTGGAAATGTGACCGAATTACAAGTCGGAAAGGATGCAGCATTTGCTAAATAAATTAAAAAGTATGCTTTACACAGCGTATAAGGGTGATGTCACAGCACAACCGGAATCTAACAGGGGAAGAGGTGAAAGTCATCCTCCTCCTCCCACAACAACGCCATATCTGCCAAGTGACCCTATGTAGGGGTAACAGTCCCTATTCTGCTCTGTGTCAGTGTGTATCAGGGACTCTGAGGACAGGTGTCAATCCATATCTGCCAAGTGACCCTATGTAGGGGTAACAGTCCCTATTCTGCTCTGTGTCAGTGTGTATCAGGGGCTCTGAGGACAGGTGTCAATCCATATCTGCCAAGTGACCCTATGTAGGAGGAACAGTCTCTATTCTGCTCTGTGTCAATGTGTATCAGGGATCTCTGAGGACAGGTGTCAATCCATATCTGCCAAGTGACCCTATGTAGGGGGAACAGTCTCTATTCTGTTCTGTGTCAGTGTGTATCATGGTCTCTGAGGACAGGTGTCAATCCATATCTGCCAAGTGACCCTATGTAGGGGAACAGTCTCTATTCTGCTCTGTGTCAGTGTGTATCAGGGGCTTTGAGGACAGGTGTCAATCCATATCTGCAAAGTGACCCTATGTAGGGGGAACAGTCTCCATTCTGCTCTGTGTCAGTGTGTATCATGGTCTCTGAGGACAGGTGTCAATCCATATCTGCCAAGGGACCCTATGTAGGAGGAACAGTCTCTATTCTGCTCTGTGTCAGTGTGTATCATGGTCTCTGAGGACAGGTGTCAATCCATATCTGCCAAATGACCCTATGTAGGGGGAACAGTCTCTATTCTGCTCTGTGTCAGTGTGTATCATGGTCTCTGAGGACAGGTGTCAATCCATACCTGCCAAGTGACCCTATGTAGGGGGAACAGTCTCTATTCTGCTCTTTGTCAGTGTGTATCAGGGATCCTTAGGATAGGTGTCAATCCATATCTGCCAAGTGACCCTATGTAGGGGGAACAGTCCCTATTCTGCTCTGTGTCCATGTGCATCAGGGGCTCTGAGGACAGGTGTCAATCCATATGTCAAGGTGTCAATATGTCATATGTCAGGTGTCAATCCATATTCATTATGATTTAGGAATGTTAGGTGATTTCTGCCCTTTATGGATTAAAACCAGACTCTGCATCAACTGTGTAATTTCCCATGGGAGTTTTGCCATGGATCCCCCTCCGGCATGCCACAGTCCAGGTGTTAGTCCCCTTGAAACAACTTTTCCATCCCTATTGTGGCCAGAAAGAGTCCCTGTGTGTTTTAAAATTCGCCTGCCCATTGAAGTCTATGGCGGTTCGCCCGGTTCGCGAACATTTGCGGAAGTTCGCGTTCGCCATTCGCGAACCGAAAATTTCGTGTTCGCGACATCTCTATCTGCTAGGGGACAATTACTAAATGTTAATTTTATTTCAATATCAAGTTGAAAGTGAACAATAGAAGGAAAAAAGAAGGAGCAGTACAATATATATATATATATATATATATATATATATATATATATCTTTATGCATTATATATGTAATAAATATATTTATATGTCAGTATATATATATTTTATTGTTTCTCCTTTTTCCCTTTGTTGGTTATTTTTTCTCAGTTTGCACTACACTCTTTTTCACTGGATTCATTTTCTGAATATTTTTTTTCATTCCCAAAATACTGCTGAGTCAGACTGACGTATGGCCTAAACGCAGATGTCCCGAATTTTTTTTTATATAATTTTTATATTTATTTAAAAATTGTTTGGCCAGAATTAATTTTCTCACTGTGCACAAGTTTACTGGCCATCATCTCCATTTTTTCTCTGCTCCCTCTTGACACAACTCCTCATTTTAACCTTAAGATTGTAAACTAATATGCTATCTAGTTAATATTTAATAATATTTTCAAATGATTCAATACAGCTAGAATTTTTTTTAAATCATTTATTAACAAAATTCCCATAGACTTCTAAAGATAAATCAGTGTTAAATATTTCTAATAGTATTGGATCGGGGGCATGTCCAGACGGCCGTGCAAGGAGATGTGTATGAAACACATATGGCACCATAACCTCAATGTCAGAGTGAACTGATTAGGCCCAGGAAACACAGAATGAAATCTCGCTCGATGCAGGAACAACGGCAAGGACAATCTGACTGGACTTAATGCCAACCTCATATCTGACCATTTCTTACAATTTTATTGGTATAATATATATATATATATATATATATATATATACACACATATATATGTATATATATATATATATATATATATATATATATAAAAATCCTGATAACCCCTGCACTCCAACTGTAATAAATCTTAAATACCTGGTGCTCTGGTAGCTGAATAGAATATAGTAAAGTAATACCGGCACTCAAGGGTTTTTACCACAAATAAATCTTCATTTATTTCGAAGAATGGATCGACGTTTCAGCTCCTCACAGGAGCTTTCATCAGGACACAACATTTCAAAAACATTGAAACACACTTATATAGGACATATAATGATGTGTACTCACATTCAGGTGTGCAGCATTCTCGCTCCCGCCACAGTGTTGACAACTTCATATCACTTTAAATCTTCTAGTACGTTTGACCCTCCTACTAATCAGGTAGCCATCAAATCCTTTCTTTCAACATCTAAGTGGGAATCAGACTCCTTGTTACGTCAACATCATCCCAAACATTCTAATCTATCGAATATTGAACATTCCTTGATCAAGAATTTAGCTATGGACCCCACAATTGTGATTCGTCCGGCTGATAAGGGCGGAGGGATTGTGATCTTAGATTATGAGACCTATGCTGCTGAAATCAGGCAACAATTGAGTGATACCAAGACCTACCAGTTACTAGATGGTGATCCCACTAGTGTTATAGCTAAAAAAATTGAGGAAGTACTGATGTTCGGCTTAAATGCAGGTCATTTAACATTGGAATTATTCCAATATTTACAAATCAAATACCCTTGTACCCTTGTTCTGTACACACTTCCGAAGATACACAAGAATTTGGAACAACCACCGGGACGTCCCATAGTATCCGCCACTCGAGGTATACTTGAACCAATAGCCAAATATCTTGATTTTTTGTTCAAGGACCCAGTCACTTCTCTACCAACATGCATCAAAGATACTCCTGATCTTCTACAACGTCTTCAACAAGTGGGTGCCTTTGACGGTATCCTTATGACTTTAGACGTGGGAAGTCTGTACACTATAATCCCCCACGATCTGGGTATACAAGCTATGCGGAATCTTCTCATTCATTCGCCACAATATCATGGCCCTTCGATTGAATTTGTTTTGGAACTGTTGGGCATCACATTGCAAAACAACTATTTCCGCTTTGAAGATAGCTGGTACTTACAGATAGCGGGAACCTCGATGGGGGCAGCTATGGCCCCCATGTATGCAAATGCCTTTATGTTTGAGTATGAGACCCAGCATATTCTCCAATGCTATACACACAAGATCTGTCGTTATTTTAGATTCATAGATGACATCTTAATCTTGTGGAAAGGTACAAAAGAGGAGGCGATACAATTTGTAGATGATCTTAACAGGTTACCAACACAGGTTAGGTTAACCTCAACGATAAATGAGCATCGTGTCCAATTTTTGGACATTGAATTGATGATCATCAATCGAAAGTTGGAGTATACACTTTTCACTAAATCCACAGACCGGAATACCCTGTTACATTACGGAAGTTTCCATCAGAAACATCTTAAACAGTCGCTTCCTTATTCACAATTCCTACGAGTTTTACGAAATAACTCTCTTGAACATTTACGTGGGCAACAAATACAATTGATGTATGAAAAATTTATCTTGAGAGGATACCCACGTCAGGTTCTGGATAAGGCATTGGATCGAGCGAAATCCAATTTTGAGAACTTATCCTCTATAACCCAGAAGCGGACGGATAATAGGTGCTTATTTCCTATGCAATTCAACACTGCTAGTCTTGAACTAGCTACTACAATACGTAAGAATTGGCATATATTAGAGATGGATCCTTCTCTCCCTACAATATTTCGTCAGCAACCTATGATGTGCTACCGTCGGAATAAAAATCTAAGGGACCTCCTGGTTAAGACGGACCCAGTTCATTGCTACAGACCAATGAAGAAAGAAAGAAAACACCAATGTGGGGTGTGTGAGGTGTTTGGGATGTGTAACATGCGGTCACCTCATACCTTCTAAAACCTTTACACATCCGTTTACGGGAAAGATTTACAAGATCAGACAGCGCATTCATTGCAGAACAGATTTTGTTATATATAAATTGACATGCCCGTGTGGACTCAATTATATAGGGAAAACAGAAACAGCACTCTGTGAGAGAATAAGGGGCCACAGGTCTAGTATCCGCTTAGCCTATCGTGATGGCAAATCGGACAAGCCAGTGGCCAGACATTTTTTAGAATTTAAGCACCAACTCTCTTCACTTAGATGTGTGGCTATTGAACATGTCCCTATTGCGGCCCGAGGTGGTGACAGAGCTAGGCTCTTGTTGCAGAGAAAGACCTACTGGATTTGCCAGTTGGGAACTCTAGCACCTAAAGGCTTAAATGAAAAATGCTCGTTTATATCATTTTTATGAAGATTAGAGCATCAATCCTCTGTTTCTGAGAGGTGTATGCCTTATGTATTAATAGAATTCTGTATTTGTTTGCTCTTGTTTTATCTATCCTAGATTTTATTCTCCCAATTGGAAATTTATTTGAGATGTTGGCTTTAAGTGTAAACTTGTATCATCAAGTATATTGGTAGTTATGTTTAAAACGTAAGTTCTTCATTTCAGGTGTAGTATTTGCTGTCATATATAAAGATGTTTCACTTAATTTGTTTAACTCTAATATAGGAGTTACACTTATATTCTACAGGTTGTCTATTAACCCAGTAGTAAAGTATCACTGTCTTCTTTACAATATTCACATAGCATGCACCTTTAACTATTTATTTATTTGATTATCTTGTCTCTTACACCTTGTGATTGCCGTGTGTGTGTAGGTATAATAATATCCTTTAATTATATCGGCATCTTCGATTTTTTATGTAAATTAATTATCACTGTGTTTAATCACTCGTTACACATACAACACACGCAGTAGTGTTAGACTATATTTATTTATTTTCTATATGTTTCAGCGCATTCCCGTCCGCGCACAGATGACGCTTTTCGGTCGCCATGCCAACGTTCAACAACCGGAGACTTGTTTGTCCCTCGTCGGCTCAGGTACTGGTGGGCGCAACCAATGAGATGCAGGCTGTTCTGGTTGCCCCAGTAGCATACAGAGCCGACCAATAAGATTCAAGTAGGGGCGGTCACATGATTGGAATCCGGAAGAGTTTCGGTTTGACATGGCGCCCGCGGCGGTTCTGGCGGGAGCGAGAATGCTGCACACCTGAATGTGAGTACACATCATTATATGTCCTATATAAGTGTGTTTCAATGTTTTTGAAATGTTGTGTCCTGATGAAAGCTCCTGTGAGGAGCTGAAACGTCGATCCATTCTTCGAAATAAATGAAGATTTATTTGTGGTGAAACCCTTGAGTGCCGGTATTACTTTACTATATATATATATATATATATATATATTATACCAATAAAATTGTATTATTTACTCAGTTTTACACATTTTTTCTTTCTGTTTGTTTTAAGTTCTCTTTCGGAGTGGGCCTCTGAGTGGCAGCTTTTAACCTAGATGATCACTTGTGTTGTATACACCTTTTCATTTTATATGAGTAAGTAATGGTCAGATATGAGGTTGGCATTAAGTCCAGTCAGATTGTCCTTGCCGTTGTTCCTGCATCGAGCGAGATTTCATTTTGATTGGAATCCTGTGTTTCCTGGGCCTAATCAGTTCACTCTGACATTGAGGTTATATATATATAAATATAAAAAATTTCAAAGTGAAGCAGTACTATTAAAAGACCTAAGGTTCCAAAACCAGCCAATACTATCAATCTATAGATGCAATCTATAGCACCACTGGTCACGACTACTGGGGGCTATTGGATACCTTAAGGTTCAGATAAAGTAGTGGTAACAAGGTCTTGGTAATGGATGATGGTGCTCTACGCGTTTGGTTTCGTCATGGTCGGGATTTCCTCAGGAGCCAATCCATATCTGGGACTTCCTTCCTTCGATTCTTCTTAAGTATGGTGATCTTCACATCCAATTAGGCTAGAGTGCATGCGCGCATGGGCACTTTCTTCTGTTTCATTGCGCACACTGGCGAACAGAATAGCGTGATGCAGTGCAACTTCCGCGAAGAGCCAGTGCGTAAATGCAACCCATATGGAACACAAAATAACTTTATTGACATCCAAACAGCAGCTACAAAACGGCATAATACTCTATTGCTAATAGAAGTCGCCTATAGTGACGTTTCATTACATATAGATGTCACACATTATATAAATACCTTGGCTAATACCAGAAATAGATATTTATAAGGCATTGTATTTCTTATTCACTAATTTTTTTAAAGTTAAAAATGTGTATGCATGGAGAGATGTATTTGTATACCACAATCTAAAAATAAAAAAAAATCTATATATACAAATCTATGTATACACTGTCTGTATACATCAATACAGTCTCTGTATATATAAAAGAGATCTATGTACATATAAAAAGGACTGCATATAGAAGTGCATGTATTTATGGAAATAGAGAAAAGGAAACCCTGGCGGGTCAAAAGAGTAAAGGGCAAAGATGCCGTTCGTATATTGTTCCACACAGGGAATACCCACAACGGTAAGGGCGACTCAGGGGGCATACAAAAAAAGAAAAAAGTATATTAAAACAAAATCTTTATTGAGTAAATATTGATAATAAAAATGAAAAGAAAAATAATAATAATAAATAACTGGTGGTGAAACACACAAACTTGCTAGTGAAATTAAAAAGGAAAAGCTTGATGCAGCATCAGTTTGCCCTCGCTAGTATAAACATAAATTGCTATAGGTTAATAAAAATAAATTGAGATTAAACCTAAGCAATTAACGTGATAACAGTAAATCGCTAAATGGGGGTATACTTTTAAACATTAGTAACCAGACACTTAAACTATAGTGTTCCGGATAGTAGGTATAGAAGTCTAACAATATATTGAACTTGAGGGAAATAATCTATCTCTCTATCATATTTGAGAGATTAAGTTAGAAATTGGATTATAAGGGTGATCGCAGCTCAAGTACAAAGAAGGGGTTGAAATAAATTTAATTGCCATATACTAAGTAAATCCCCCCCTGTTACTGCATGCGATAACCCAATATTTAATCCTAACAATCCCCAAGATCAATAGACATATATGTATAGCTTCAATAAATCTCTTATTGTTATCAGAGAGGGCTAGGTAGCCTGAGACAGCCTTCTATAAAATGTTATAAAGCTCTTCAGATGGATAGGCTAATAGAGGAAGCCATAGCTAGACATAGGAATAAAAGTTACTTTAAGCAATAACCCAGTCTTAATTGCATATGGTAAATCCAATATTATGAACCTGAAGGATGCTCCAAAGAGAAAACATTAATTACGTATTTAATCTAATAGTCAGACTTCATAGTCTCTAAAATAGTCTATAAGTCTACTAATATAACCAGACTACAGGATCCCCCCTAGAAAAAAGTAGAAAATGCCTCTAAAGAAACTCGATACATAAAGATCGTAAATAGAAACAAAGTAGACTGCTGACACTATCTAAATGTGTCCAAAAGGAGTAGCTATCAAAGGAACGAAAGTAATGCCATCTCCCTAGACTGCTGCTAAACGGATTGCTGCATAAACTGTCTAGAGCTACAGATTGCTAGTGTATATAATCATCCCCCAAACCAGCTAAGGAAAGCATTGCTGCAAACAAGACTCAACCTAATTTTAAAACCCCCTGTCTAACTCGACGCGCGTTTCAGTGCACTATGGCGCCTTTTTCAAGTGTCTCCGTGCCGAGGTATCACTCCGGTCTTTTAAATGAGTAAGACCCGCCTCCAAATGACTAGGTCAGCTAGCCATGCACTGTCTTAAAGCCTTCAAAAAACGGAGGCTGTACAGGGACAAAAATGGAAAGTCAAAACATAAATGACGATCGGATCGATCTAGAGTAGTAAAAGTAAGCTAGCTAACTCTGCCAGAAGGTAGAGTTGACCCTTAGACGGCAAGGAGACTGAAAGTTTAACAATAATAGAAATGTTGAAGAATTAAAAATTGCGTAGTTCCCAGTTAAAATAATCAGAAAAGGCTGTAAATTAAACTACTGGAAATTGAAAAATGGTTAGAGAGTTATAGATGTCTTCTATTAGAGTAATTTAGAATACCTACTACTTGCTAGTTATTTAATAAACAGAGCCCCCCCCCCCAAAAAGGGGAACTGTTATAGCTATAACTATTATGATAAATTAGTAGCCAAGCTAGGAAATATATTTTATTATAATTTCTCATTTTACAAACCTTGAGGTTTGAGGTTACAACATTGAATTTATGGAAATACACATATTTAATTTTTTGAATGTGTCATGAAATATATAAAAAAGAGGACTAATTATTTAGACTATGTAATAAAATATATATTGAGGTGCAATTTAATAAAGCAGATTTGTATTAATAAATTGCAATATAAAAGACCTGGATATACATAAATAATGAGCATGAATATACATATATATTAAACGACTCTTAATTAACAATAATACATCTCAAGGAAAGGTTAAAGGAACTTAAAATGTATAGCTTGGAGGAAAGACGAGTCGGGGGGATATGATAGAAACATTTAAATAAATAAAGGGAATCAACACAGTAAAGGAGGAGACTATATTTAAAAGAAGAAAAACTACCACAACAAGAGGACATAGTCTTAAATTAGAGGGGCTAAGGTTTAAAAATAATATCCGGAAGTATTACTTTACTGAGAGGGTAGTGGATGCATGGAATAGGCTGAAGTGGTAGAGGTTAACACAGTAAAGGAGTTTAAGCATGCGTGGGATATGCATAAGGCTATCCTAACTATAAGATAAGGCCAGGGTCTAATGAAAGTATTTAAAGAAATTGGGCAGACAAGATGGGCCGAATGGTTCTTATCTCTGTTTCTATGTTTCTATGATTAATAGTAGTAGGTTAAAAAATATTTTAAAAAATATATACATATGAAAAAAATGTTATACACAAAAATCTTTTTATTTTTTAATTATATTTTATAATTGTTAATCCCTACAAAGGTAAATAAATAAATAAATAAAAATTATAATAAAAATATATATACATTTAAAAATAAAAAGAGGAAAAAGAGAGAAAAATACAGAAAGTTAAAATACATGATAATATAAATATATGCATTCCTAATCATTAAATGAATGAAAATATTTAAATCTGTATTTAAGCCAAATGCAGAGGCAGGCTGACAGTGTCCTGGGCCCCCAGGAAAAATTAGGACCTGGCTCCCTGCAGATTTATATATATGCTGGTGTAGATGTACAGTGTATTTGATTGTATGTAAAGCGAATGTGTGTTTCTGTGCGTATATTTACTGTAAGTGAATATATGTATGTCTTTGTGTTTCGTGTTATAATATGTGGATTTAGAGTATATTTAAATAGATAAAAAGATATTACAGTCAAGACTAGGTGGGAGGTGGGACACTAGTAATTTCCACCACTAAATCATATTCGTAGTTATTGCAAGGAGGGTAGTGGGTACAAGGGAGGGTTATTGCCTATAGTGGATACAGGGTAATAGTGGCTTTAATGGATGTATGGGGTAATGGGGGCTGTAGTGGGTGCAGAGGGATACAAGCTGTAGTGGTTATAGGGGCTGTAGTAGGGGCAGCAGGTATAGTGGGTGTAAGGGGAAATATGGACTATAGTGGGGCAGGGGTTAATATAAGCTATAGTGGATGCAGAGGAGGGATATGGCTGTGATAGGTGCAGGAGTGGGATAAGGACTATAGTGGTTGCAAGGAGATAGTGGGTGCAGAGACCAATAGAGGCAGTAGTGGGTGCAGGAAAAAAATGCAGTAGTGGGCATAGGGCTGTAATTTGTATGGGTCTGTAGTGGGTGCAGGGGTAATAGGGCTTTAGTAGATGCAGGGGGTATAGGGGCTGTAAGGCATATAGGGAGCTATAGTGGATGCAGGAGGTATAGTGGCTGCAGTTAGTATAGGGGCTGTAGTGAGTGCAGGGGATAAAGGGACTGTAGTTTTTTGTAGTGGGCCTGGGGGCTGTAGGCAGAAGAGGGGCTGCAGGAGGCAGAGGGGGCTGTAGCTGGTACAGGATCTGTAGTGAATGTAGTGCATGGTGTATAGAGGATTGTTATAGGGCTATAGAAGGTGTGAACACTCAGGCAGTCCCCCTGCAGGCAGTCTCATAGATCACATGGCCCTGCAGGGCCAGGAAGGATGCAGATGCCTGTCTCCTGAGCAGTTCCCCCTGCCACGGAGCGCCGGTCCAGGTAAGTAAATTGCGGCTGGGGAATGCAAAATCGTTAGGGCATACTATGGCGCCCTAACGGCGTTTCGTCTCGCTAAATTCAGGGTAGCAAGGTACTCAATAATGGCGTTAACGGGTTAAAAGATTCTGCCATACGTTCATGTAATTTCTGAATTGTGTGACCCACGTACTGAAGCCCACATTTATATTGTAAAAGTTATACTACATTTTTGCTTTGACAATTAATAAAATGTTTTATCTCAAAACTTTCCCCTGGAATAAACTTTGAAATCTTGTGGCTTTTCTATTTTGATATTTACACGTGCTGCAATTGCCGCATTTGAAAAAATAAATATTTGGTTGTTTTGTTAGAAAATCATTATCAGATTTATTTTTTTCCCTAGGGAGTACACTAGGAGCTAAAATTGTTATTCTTTATTGGGTAAAATGTTAAAATTATTATTTATTCTAATTTTCCTTTTTTTATTACAGTATTACAGTATTACGTTATGTATTTTTTATGATTTTTCTACATTCCTTACTATATCAGCTGATTCCTATATCTCCTTTTGCAGGTTGTTATATTTTAATTTACGTGTTTTGTGTTTTTTCCTTATTCTTTACTATTTTGCTTTTCTGGGTGTCATTGTGAGGTACACCAAGGATTTCACATATTCATGTAATTTGTATTCTGTATTTTCCTCACAGTATAGTGTTAATATATTTTCTGTATACTTAATTTCCCTATGTTTTTCTTTTAATATTTGTGTTCTATTAGAATTCTCCCTTAGTTTTGAGTAGCAGGTCCTTTAGATTGTGTCTATCAAATAACTTTTTGTTTAAAATGTGAACATGTGTTTCAAAATCCTCCTCCTATAACCCCTTAAGGACCAAACTTCTGGAATAAAAGGGAATCATGACATGGCAGACATGTCATGTGTCCTTAAGGGGTTAAACAATTTTGATATAGACTCATTTGTTGGCTTTTCAGAATATTGTGGAGCCATTTTGGGTTATGACAACTTGAAAACCCAATAAAAATGTTACAGTCTGTAGGTTTAAAACAAGTTTTATTACATATCAAATCCTCTTTAATAAAAAATGAAAAATCTAAAAAAGTAATATGTAAATCTCCTAATTTCTGAGTAAAACGTAGCCCATATTCATTCAAATTCACATACACAATAAAATAATCAAAAAGGGCATTTTCCCCTTCCCAGATAATGAGGACATCGCCTATGTATCTTTTTAACACCACCAGGATTGCCATAAAAGGATTATTTTGCTAAATACATTTTGACTCCCAGTCCGCCACAAAATTGTTGGTGTAACTGGGGGAAATCCTGGTGCCCATAGCTGTTCTACATATCTGGAGATAATAGGAGAGTTTAAACCAGAAAGTATTTTTATGTAAAATTAACTCAATGCACTTTAAAATAAAATCCCTCTGCTTTTTGGTCATCTTATAATTATTCAAAACTTCTCTTATTGCACTTATTCTTTTTTGATGGTCAATTATTATATATCATGATGTTACATCAATAGTAGCCCAAAGATAGTTTGTTTCTGAATGCTGTCCTTCTAATTCACTGATAATTTGTGTAGAGTCAAATATATATATATATATATATATATATATATATTTACACTGCTCAAAAAAATAACACTTAAACAACACAATGTAACTCCAAGTCAATTACACTTCTGTGAAATCAAGCTGTCCACTTAGGAAGCAACACTGAGTGACAATCAATTTCACATGCTGTTGTGCAAATGGGATAGACAACAGGTGGAAATTATAGGCAATTAGCAAGACACCCCCAATAAAGGAGTGGTTCTGCAGGTGGTGACCACAGACCACTTCTCAGTTCCTATGCTTCCTGGCTGATGTTTAGGTCACTTGTGAATGCTGGAGGTGCTTTCACTCTAGTGGTAGCATGAGACGGAGTCTGCAACCCACACAAGTGGCTCAGGTAGTGCAGCTCATCCAGGATGGCACATCAATGCGAGCTGTGGCAAGAAGGTTTTCTGTGTCTGTCAGCGTAGTATCCAGAGCATGGAGGCGCTACCATGAGACAGGCCAGTACATCAGGAGACATGGAGGAGGCCGTAGGAGGGCAACAACCCAGCAGCAGGACCACTACCTCTGCCTTTGTGCAAGGAGGAACAGGAGGAGCACTGCCAGAGCCCTGCAAAATGACCTCCAGCAGGCCACAAATGTGCATGTGTCTGCTCAAACGGTCAGAAACAGACTCCATGAGGGTGGTATGAGGGCCCAACGTCCACAGGTGGGGGATATGCTTACAGCCCAACACCGTGCAGGACATTTGGCATTTGCCAGAGAACACCAAGATTGGCAAATTCATCAGTGGCACCCTTTGCTCTTCACAGATGAAAGCAGGTTCACACTGAGCACATGTGACAGACGTGACAAAGTCTGGAGACGCCGTGGAGAATGTTCTGCTGCCTGTAACATCCTCCAGCATGACCAGTTTGGCAGTGGGTCAGTAATGATGTGGGGTGGCATTTCTTTGGGGGGCCGCACAGCCCTCCATGTGCTCGCCAGAGGTAGCCTGACTGCCATTAGGTACCGAGATGAGATCCTCAGACCCCTTGTGAGACCATATACTGGTGCAGTTGGCCCTGGGTCCCTCTAATGCAAGACAATGCTAGACCTCATGTGGCTGGAGTGTGTCAGCAGTTCCTGCAAAACAAAGGCATTGATGCTATGGACTGGCCCGCCCGTTCCCCAGACCTGAATCCAATTGAGCACATCTGGGACATCATGTCTCACTCCATCCACCAACGTCACGTTGCACCACAGACTATCCAGGAGTTGGCAGATGCTTTAGTCCAGGTCTGGGAGGAGATCCCTCAGGACACCATCCGCAACCTCATCAGGAGCATGCACAGGCGTTGTAAGGAGGTCATACAGGCACGTGGAGGCCACACACACTACTGAGCCTCATTTTGACTTGTTTTAAGGACATTACATCAAAGTTGGATCAGCCTGTAGTGTGTTTTTCCACTTTCATTTTGAGTGTGACTCCAAATACAGACCTCATAGGTTTGAAAAATGTGATTTCCATTTTTTTATTTTTGTGTGATTTTGTTTTCAGCACATTCAACTATGTAAAGAACAAAGTATTTCAGAAGAATATTTAATTCATTCAGATCTAGGATGTGTTATTTTTGTGTTCCCTTTATTTTTTTGAGCAGTGTATATATATAGGTGCTTGAGTTACATATTTTTGAAGGAATACATCTACACATTCTGATACGTTACTCATTAGGGATTCA
>OW240915.1:216044425-216055495 GCA_933207985.1 Pelobates cultripes | reverse complement strand
CAGATCTTAATTAGTGGCACTTGTCAGCGTATCCACTGTTAGCGTAACACACCCGCTTTAAGGACACTGACTGCTATTCAATCTATAACAGTGGAAAAGGTGTTTGTTTTTTTTAAATACAAGCTTTGTGTCACCAGATCTAAGTGGTGGCAATGGTCACCGTATCCACTGTTAGCGTAACACACCCGCTTTAAGGACACTGACTGCTATTCAATATATAACAGTGAAAAAGTGTTTTGTTTTTTTAAATCCAAGCTTTGTGTCACCAGATCTAAGTGGTGGCAATGGTCACCGTATCCACTGTTAGCGTAACACACCCGCTTTAAGGACACTGACTGCTATTCAATCTATAACAGTGAAAAAAGTGTTTGCTTTTTTTAAATCCAAGCCATTGTGACAATTCGTGATCTAATTAGTGGCACTGGTCAGCTGCATCTAATTGTTAGCCGTAACACACTTAAGGACACTGACTGCTATTCAATTCTTATAACAGTGAAAAAGTTTTTGTTTTTTAAATCCAAGCTATTGTGACACCAGATCTAATTAGTGGCACTTGTCAGCCATTCCACTGTTAGATGCAACACAATCTACTCTTTAAGACACTGACTGCTATTCAATTCCATAACAGCAAAAAAAGTTTTTTGTTTTAAACGCCATTGTGACACCAGATCTAATTAGTGGCACTTTGTCACAATGATCCACTGTTAGCGTAACACACCCGCTTTAAGGACACTGACTGCTATTCAATCTATAACAGTGAAAAAAGTGTTTTTGGTTTTTAAATACAAGCTATTGTGACACCAGATGTAATTGGTGGCACTGACTGGGGAAATGGGCACAGTATGCACTGTGAGCCTGACACAGAAGCTGGCAGCAGTGGCAGACAACTGACCGCTATTCAATCTATAACAGTGAAAAAAGTTTTTTGTTTTTAAATCCAAGCTATTGTGACACCAGATGTAATTGGTGGCACTGACTGGGGAAATGGGCACAGTATGCACTGTGAGCCTGACACAGAAGCTGCAGCAGTGGCAGACAACTGACTGCTATTCAATCTATAACAGTGAAAAAAGTTTTTTGTTTTTAAATCCAAGCTATTGTGACACCAGATCTAATTGGTGGCACTGACTGGGGAAATGGGCACCGTGAGCCTGACACAGAAGCTGGCAGCAGTGGCAGACAACTAAGTGCATTTACATTAGATAGAAAAAAAAAATCCAAAAAAAGCATACCCTTATCCCTAACCTAGCTATGCTTTTCCCTATCTTATGAACAGCAGCTACACTTTCCCTCCTCTTACTAAGCATGCAGCTGAGAATGAATCTAAAATGGATGCTGTCCAGTAGGTGGGAGGGTCTGCTAGGGAGGCTGTGCTGCTAATTGGCTGGAATGTGTCTGCTGACTGTGAGGTACAGGGTCAAAGTTTACTCAATGATGACGAATAGGGGGCGTGTCGAACCGCGCATATGTTTGCCCGCCGTGGCGAACGCGAACATGCTATGTTCGCCAGGAACCGTTCGCCAGCGAACCGTTCGGTACATCACTACTGACGGGTTCCTACACCTGAATTAGACAGACAGACTGATATCAAGCAAACATGTTCTGGGTTAATTATCCTTAATTAATTCAATACTACTAATGTTAGCACCTTAGAATGTTAAAAGGGTCAATTGACTCTAAAGGAAAGAAATCTTTGCATAGGTGATGTAGTTCTTAAAGGGACTCTCCACTGCCAGGAAGACAAATAGTTTTCCTGGCACTGCAGGTCCTCTCTCCCTCCCACCACCCATCCCCGGTTGCTGAAGGGATCAAAACCCCTTCAGTGACTTACCTGAGACAGCGCCGCTGCTTCTGGTTCCACCCACGCTCCTCCACGTCATCTGGCGGGGGAGCACGCGCATTAGACCTCTCCACAGTAAAGGATTGAAAATGCTTTCAATGCTTTCCTATGGGGATTTTAGCGACACTGGAGGTCCTCACACAGCGTCTATTAGACAGCCACTAGAGGAGGAGTTAACCCTGCAATGTAATTATTGAAGTTTATGAAAACTGCAATAATTACACTTGCAGGGTTAAGGGTAGTGGGAGTTGGCCCCCAGACCACTCCAATGGGCAGAAGTTGTCTGGGTGCTTGGAGTGTCCCTTTAAGTAAGCTAATCAAGCTATTTCACTCTCAGATGGCAGAATATTTCACATCTATTTCTTCATACAGTAAATTATGCTGTTATTCTTACATACTTTTATACAGCACCAACGTATTCCACAATGCGTTATAATTTTTGCAAAGGAATATTGTTAGATAACTTGTGAGATGTCATTTAATTTTTGTTTGCTTCTTCATTTATGTATTGGAGTGTTTGACCATGGAAAATAAATTTAAATTTTTTTTTAATTATAACTACAGTAATTTCAATATAGTTGTAAGACTAGATATGTAAAACAAATATTTAAGTATTTGCAATAGAGTGTCAGGACCTTCTTGCAGAATCAGAAAAGTGCATCTCTACAGGAATTGCAAACTTCTGAAACAATAAATATTTTCTGTAGCGTTCGTGTGGTGCTCATTATAAAAATATTGCTTAAATTGCTTCTTTATTTTATTTGTTAATATGGAGTACTGACTAGAGGTAGACCGTATGTTATGACCAGACTTAAGAATTGGTTAAAGGCAGTTTGGAGTTTAATGAGTATTGTTGTCACAATTATACTTGGAGATTAATTAAGGAGATTAATTTTGTCTGAATTTGGACCAAGTGATCTGTCAAATTTTAAAATCTATCCTACAAATGTATCCAAATCACAAATGAACAAGTTTGTTTCAATTTATGATTCTAGATTCCATCTGCAGTGCCAAATAAATGTTTGATGTCTATGGGACACTAAATGTTGATTTTATTGTGAGAAGTGGGCAAAAGAGGGGGAAAAAAGGGCTAGTGGTGTCCTGGAACCGACGAGTGGTTAGGCCTGTAATCAAGAGGGCACACCTGTTTAAAAGTGATAAAATTAAAAAAAAAAAAGTAGTACGGAGAGAGGGCAAAGCTGGAACTCAACTGCAGGTAAGGGGTCTGGAGTTAAATAGGCCAGACAACTCCTCCCACAACTACACGCTGTCGGCCTTTACATTTGTGGTTAGATTCCACAGCTGATCGTAATATGGATTAATACTACTATATAATAAAGTCCTAGTGGTCTGCCGGAACCAACGAGGGGTTAGGCTTAAAATAAAGAAGGCAAAAAGTTATGTTGCAAAACTTTATTAAACCAGTAAAACAATGCTTACAAAGCCATGCTATTAAATGCATTCCTAATTTCTTATTCTGGACGTTGTATCTACCTGCAATAAGCGAAAGATTTCCAATGGCCCATTCTCTTTATTATGTGAGTGGGAACGTTGTGGCAGGATGCAGATGAAGCTGCTCCTATGCGAAATGAAGGTTTGACTAAGGCCTAGTCTAACTAAGGTAATAGGCTTCGAAGATACACAACGAACAAGGGTTTCTATGTAATATATATATATATATATATATATATATATATCCAAATATTCATAAAGTGTGCACTCACAGGACTTGAAAACATTTTAAATGGTGATTTTAATCCAAAAAGGTAAAGAAGAATTACATCTGTAAATCGACTGACATTTCGACCCCTCAGGTTACAACATTTGACTGAAATTCAGTTGTCTTAAAAAAAAATTTCTGAAAAAATGGTTCAACCGAGCTTCATGTTTTCACAGTGCACAAGTCCAGTCACAATGAATAATAATAAAACAGTGTATAGATGTCAATATAGTTTACTTAATTTAAATGCAATTTTATTTAAATTAATGAATTCTTACATACTACATAGAAAATATATACAGGTTATAAATTAGATTTCACAGTGAAATTAATGATCTGTATCAAAATATTTTTAGATTGATTGAAACATAATCATCTTACTGGTATTTGTTTACAGACAAATAATACAAATATTTTAGTAATACCTGCGAAAAGAATCGAAGAATGAAGGGTGATGTTTGTGTAAACTATATTTAAATTTTTTTTTATCACACAACTTAAGTTGAATTACTGAAATGTATAATAACAAGGTAGCTCAGGAACTAAATACATGACTAAAATGTCAAAAAGAGGACATGCTTCTAGTGTCTTAAAAAATGGAAGGTGATAAGTTGGAAATGACAGGTAATTGGCAGGCAGATAGAAAGTTACACTATGTCCTCAGTGAAGAAAATTAACCAGAAGCTGCTAGCAAAGGCTCTAAGGTCATCTGAATGTCAGAATCAACTAAGGGCCAATCATTCAGAAGGATTCTCTGCTGATATTTGCCCTCACTGGTCATTTTCAGATCTCGTAGGAACTGCCCTGAACTACTGCCAACATGTGTTCATTTCTAAAAATTACACAGATTGTGATTTATTACCCATCACACAGCAAAAATCCATTGTGAATTAAATCACCCCTTTGTTTAAATTGCTACTCTGTAATACGTATCATATCATCATAAATGACATTGAAGTTATAATCTACAGTACTCTGGTTTAGACACTGATAAGACTCCACCAAGGGACGATCAATACTTACTATTCATTTTTGAAATTATCTTCACATTGATCCCTGAACAAGCGCCAGAAACACAGAGGCACAGTGGCTTTAATACTATAATTATATAAAGGTTTACAGGCTCATCCTCCCAGCCAATAAAAGCTGTCAGCTGGCAGGGACAGTTACAATCCCATAATCCATCAAAATGCTGTTCTCTGACCTATGTGCTTCTGGGCTTTTGGTAGCCCTCAATAAACGTGCTTATATGAGAGAGAATAATAACTACTACTAAGCAAAACAAAGCATGAGATTCATATTACTGATTAGGGGACCATGCCTCCTGTACTTCATCAGCTTTATCAAAGCACTGAAAAGGACATTTTCATGTTAGCAACTCAAGGGATCAGTCGGAGAAGAAAAAAAAAATAGTAACTTTGTTTTGCAGCAGTGTGACTTTGAGCCAAATAATTAACTGCTTTAATTTTGCCAGAGCAGTCAGAGAAGAAGTTTGACAGTGTTTGGGACAATTTCGCAAAAAAACCAAATAACCACATTAAACAACTATAATAAAAGAGTGAGTGTATGTATATTAAACATAAGATATGAGTTTATAATATAAAAATAAACTAAATCATGCTGCTAATCTGCTGGTTAAATAAATACATCTTAAACTCAAAAAGAAAATATATGTTGCTTGTATTTGGATAATAAAATCACCTACCACACTAATGTTTAACTCTATCAGGATAGCGACTGTTTTGTACTTTGAGGATAAGAACATTTTTATATTTTGTCTCTGTCTTTTAATACTGGTAATATCCCCTCTTTGTACACACTGTTTTTTTAAAGGACACACATGGAATTCTTGTTATTCCCTACATAAACTTATAACTCATACATACTCACAAGCATGGAAGAGTGGGTCAATTTGGGGCAAAAAATATATCCACAGTTTTGCCTTCTATTATTTATATACAAGAACATAAAGAGGAATCCACACTCTTATTTCTTATTGGTCCTAATGTATGGAGACCTGGGTCTGGCTAACCACACTCCAATTGTAAAAAGAACAATGGTATAAAGAATAACGTAGTTCAGGCACCCAGTATCACTTATGCAGCAGTTATATTGGAATAACAGGGAAAAACATGCAATGTTTCTATCGCTACTGAGATCTTTTTCAAACTTGTAAAACTACAACTCCCATAATGATTTGCATGTCTTTAGAATGACAAGGCATCATGTAAGTTGTAGTTTTAAAACATCTGAAGATCTACCTTTTGGGCACCTCTGAGGTAGAGAATTGTAACCCTTAAAAAAATAAGGGGTTAATTATTTTTATAAGTTGAAACTGGGATATTAGAGATATTGTGGCAAAATTTGGGGTATTTTCTAAGGACCAAAATAATTGGCAACATACCGTATTTTTCACTCTATAAGACTGAAACTGAAGTGTCTCCGTGGAGGACCAGAAGATCCAGGCCACCGTTGCGGCTTTTGCAGAGTCCAGTACGAAGATCCAGTGGGGGACCATGGCGGGACAGTTCAGGATCAAATGCTGCTGGACCTAGGACATCAATGACACCGGTTAGGACCAAGCCTGTAAGACGGAGGAGCCGGTGCATATCTTGGTGAGGTGTTGGAGCCCTCCTTCTCTGTTCAGGCAGGAAGTGACAAGGCCACATCGGCGTGGTCTGGTGTTGTTGTTTCTCCACCCACACATCTTCATCACGGGGTGCGCACATGATGTCAATGTGCCCACACATGCTGACATCACAGGTCCAAATCCGGACATTCACATCCCAGCCTCTGAATTTGGAGCAAATGCAGGAATTTGCAGGTCAAATTTAGTTGGATCGAGAGAGGAAGGGAAAATTAGTGCATCACCCATATTTAACGGCTGAACAAGTGGCAAACCTGGTTTTGGGGAAGAGAGACAGCAGGCTTCAGGGTCTTCCTACGGGACCTTCCTACAGGATAGTAGGCATTCCTGCGCTAGTGCTTAGCAAGTGGTTAGTGTGCTCCCTGTGCAGGCTGGGAAGTATCAATGATGTTAGGCAGTTGCTGCACACTGTGTTAGAGTACTTGCCCACTGCATTGGGTGTGGGGTTCCCGTCAGTATCTGGGATCGAGCGCTGGTGCAGCACTGTCTCCCTCCCTGGCTAATTTTCCAGTGGGCCCTGCATGTGATTTCTCTCCACTGGGGCTCCATATGCCTATAGAAACAAAAGACAATATTTTTAGGGGGAAGTATGTAGACCTATCTCTAGGACAGGGAATCTGTAGATGTCCCGCCGCTGCTCCGGTCAGAAGGCAGCATGAGTCCCGGCGGACGCGTATCGCTACGGCGGTATTCCCACAAACTAAGGGGAATACTGCCAAACACTCACCGGAGGGGACTTTTCTATCAGGAGCTGGGTTGGTATCATTAAAGACGCTGCCCGCTGCAGCTGGGAATAATTTAAGGGTTTCCTGTTAAACCCTTAAAGGGCCAGATCAATTCATTTAATATGGGTGTTTTACACACATAAGCTTTATCACATGTTTCCCTACAGCCTATCAGGAAGCGCCTTTAGCTATTTAAACCTAGTTTGTCCATTTCTCAGTGCCCTGTCGTGGTTTCCAGTTGTTTATCGAGAGCGCGTTTCTTGTATTTATTTCATGTGCATCTGACCTTGGCTTCCCTTATTGACTATCCGATCTCTGTATTCCTTGTCTTTTGGCTTGGCCCCTGACTATTCTGATTTCTCTATTCCTTGACCTTTGGCTTGTTTATTGTTTGCGTTAGACCTTTGTCTTGGCTTTTCCTTATCTTGTGTCTTTTTGCCTTTTTAAAGCTAAATACGGCCATTCTAAGGCCTGGTAATACGTCTTAGGTATTTACTTTATATCTTTATAGTTATGCGTGTTGGGCATCTACAGTAATCCTGACAGTAGACTTACTTCGGCGAGAAGGAGGTCACGGAACAGAAGGTTAAACAACTTTTGGGAATTGGCTACAGGGTTTTCTGACATTTACGAGTACTCTAGTATCATATTTTCTAGAGCAAGAAACACTCCTTCCCATGTACCAGCACCTCGCCTCTTTGCGGAAGACGTGGGATCAGGCCTTCTTATGTTCCGGGTGATAGGGTATGGTTGTCCTCCAGGAACCTCTGTCTCAAGGTTCCCTCGATGAAATTTGCCCCCAGGTTTCTTGGTCCCTACAGGGTCTTACGTAGGGTTAACCCCGTTTCATACTCCCTTGACCTGCCTCCTTCCATGCGTATCCCGAACACGTTTCACCTCTCGCTTTTAAAGCCCTTGCTGTGTAGCCGGTTCTCTCGTCCCCTCGGGCGGCCCGTTTCCCCTCGCGCTGTCTCTGGCGACGTGTACGAGGTAGCTGCCCTTCTCGACTCTCGTGTTTCTAGGGGTCGGCTGCAATATTTGGTGGATTGGAAGGGGTACGGCCCTGAGGAGCGGTCTTGGGTTTCGAGCTCTGATGTGCACGCTCCCTCTTTGGTCCGCTCCTTTCATGCCCGGTTTCCTTTGAAGCCTTCTGCTTCCCGCCCTCTGGGCGGTCTTCGGGGGGGGTAATGTCGGGATCCCGCAGGCGGCTGCGAAGGGAGGCTGCACTCCGCTCGCAGTACTCACCCTCCAGCCGTCCGCGGTCCCCTCCAGTCTCGGATGCCGCCCGCCGTTTCCTCCACGTCCCCCAGCGGCAGCATACATGACGCTGCACGCTGGGAGACCGCTCAAGTTATTACACGCCGGGGTCAGTCACCTGACCCCGCGTTAAAGGCACAGTGTCTCAATCACAGTGGGAGGTTTAGATATCTCCCACGTGTGATTGTTAATTCTGATCAGAATTAACCTTTTGGTTTAAATACTTACCTTTCCTGTTCCTCCCTGCCCTGTTGTGGTCGTTGCTTACTTGTATTTCTACTTACCTTGTGCTTCTGGTTACGTACTCTCTGGCTTGTTTATCTGACTTTGTGACTTTCTCCTACCCTTTGACCTCGGCTCGTTTTAACGTTATTCTGTCTTCTGGTTCCCCTTACTCGGCTTGTCTCCTGACTATTCTGTGTGTGCTTAGCCCGGCCACTCTAAGGTCCGGTACGGCACCTTTTCTGTGTGTGTGTGTGTGTGTGTTGGCGTGTTAGGTTCACCGAATCGTGACACCCTGGAAGTGAATAGAACTAGTCCTTATCCTGTTCCAGGATGGAGATGCTCCACGAGTACCCCATTTAAGCCAAGGCAAATGCGGCAGAAGCGCTGAGGTGTTCCCCTGTTCCAGCTAGGAAGTGGTCCTTGGCAGAAGTACCCAGCAAAGGTATAGGGAGCTCCACTACAAGGTCCTTCCTTTATGTCTACTCAGATTTTATCTGGGTTTAAGTATGACCAGCAGTTTAGACAAAAGATGGTGGTCTATCCACACTTCCTTTTTGGGGTTTAGGATTGTAGCCTTTGGCTGCTGCTTATGGCCCGTAATTGCCCCTCAATCGACAACCAGAGTGCCAAGTAGCTCTCCAGCATGACATAGAAAAGGCATTTACTGCTCTTCAATGAGAGCCATTGTCATTGGCATGACTCATGACATTTTAAGCATGAGTTCAAACACTGCAAAGGAGCTCACCCTGCTTTAAGAAGGGAAAGCCATTGCCAAAGTCCACCAGGGATGGGTGTTCTTATTAGAGGACACCAGTGATCGTGGTAAAATTGCTTCTGTGGCTTGAGTGATACCCCAGGCAAAGGGTGGTGAGGGTATTGTGAGAATACTTCATGGAGGGATTTAGAATCAATTTTGTCCTGCTTAATGAGGCATTGTTTGCACCCAATTTGACCTCCATAATGGGTAAGGAGCACATTTTGGCAGCTAAGTTAAATAAAGATGTTTGCTTGGGCTGCATGGTGGGCCCATTTCTTGTTAACGTTTTTTGGATGTCCCTGCTAGATTTGGTCCCAAAAAAGGAGCCCAGCATTTCCCAGCTTATCCATCACTATATCCTATCATTTGGGTCATTCCACGACGGTATAGCTTAGGAAATTTTTAGGGTTCATTACACCTTGTTTGATTGGGCATTGGAGTTGGTTTAGTTGACTGGGCTGGGAACACTGTTGGCCAAGTTTGACATTCAGTCTGTATTTCAGCTTTTCACCATTCACCCAGACTCTTTCCATTTCATGGGGTGTCATTTTAAGCGGAAATTTGTGTTCGACGTGTGCCTCCCCATGGGATATTCCATGTTCTGTTATTTTTTTGAGCTGCTTAGTTCTTTTCTCAGGTCTCGAGTCTTTTTTTCTATGTTGCACTATTTGGATGATTTCCTTTTTTTGGTTCCGGCGGATTTGTCGGATTGTATTGAACTATTGTGTTTTCGGTCAGTCAGATTTGGGGGTTACGATCGTGGAAGACAAGGTGCAGCTGCTTCAACTGCAATCTCTATTTGGGCACCTTCATTTGCCTATCATGTCATGCCCTTGGGGTGTGCATTCTGCTGGCGTATGTCAATGGTGATGGTCAGTATTAGGCAACACTTTCATTTCATTCGCCTTACTAAATAGATAAAAGCGGATTTGCTTATTTCGAGTTCATTTTTAGCAATCTATAATAGGCTCACTTGTTGGCAGCTAGGGGAGGTACCATATTATGAGCTTTAATTACTTATGGATACCTCAGGATCAGTGGGGTTGGGCCTACATCAGGGGTCTCTGTTGTGCCGAGCAATGGCCAGAGGATGAAAGGAGTCAGTTCTCGTTTGGAATCTCACGTTTCTGGAGCTTTTCCCCATCATGGTAGCTATGGAATTATGCGGTCCTCTTTTGCAGAACATTCGGGTGATCTTAAACACTGATAATATGAGTGTGGTGATGGTAGTTCATCGGACTTCACCTGGTTTCACTCCAGTGTTGGTGTTGTTGAGGCAATTGGAGTTGCGCTGTGTGGAATTTAACATTTTGTTTATAGACGCGCATGTTCCAGGGATTACTAACATGATTGCCGATCATCTGTCACACTCTCAGTGAGAGCGCTTCAGGAAAGTTACTCCAGAAGCAGTTCCACTATGACTACAATGCCTTGGCAGAGCAGACTTTGGCAGCTATGCCTTTTTTGTGTCACTTGTTGGATTTAGAGGTTGTTTCAAAAGGTTTCATGGTTCAAAGAGTTCTGAAAGGTTGGGGGTGCCTTCGGACGGCATCCCTAGTCAGTTAAATTGCTTTGTGGGCTCTGTGGGGTGTTGGCTTCGGTCTGTCAATCTCCTTATGAGTCTCTTCTTTTCCAGGTTGTCTTTATACTGTATTTTAGTGCTGCTTTGCACAGTGGTGAACTAGTGGCTCCTTCAGCTAAGGCTTCCATTGACCTTATCAGACGTGGATCTTGGTGAGGGCTGCATTACCACGGCGATGCTCTAATGGTCTCGCGATATTACAGGAGCTGCAGACCGGAAGAAGTGGCCACTGGACCACCAGGGAAGAGAAGGGAGGCTCCCTCACCACCCACAGCCTCCCCCACAGGCCTCCCAACCCCCCCCACCAGCCTCACCAC
>OW240915.1:215842091-216044325 GCA_933207985.1 Pelobates cultripes | reverse complement strand
ACTCTTGGATATCATGGGGACAGTCTGTTTTAAGTTGCTGGCAATTATAAAGCTAAATAAAGCTGTGGCTGTAGCCCTACCCAAAAATAATATTCAGTGTGGTATGGTTTATATGAAGGTTTCGGGTAGTGGGTGGTAAGCAGTCAAGACTTCCCCTACGCTGATTTATGTTGCTTGTTTTGTTGACTTTTTTCTTTACTTCTCATTTCTGTCACAGCGGTTTTCCCTCGCCCACATATGGATTGGAAATGTCCACCCTGATGGACTTAGATGGAGAGTTACAGCTTGCCTTTTGGTTGAAAATGGAATGCGGGTTGTGCAAAACTCTTGGATATCATGGGGAGAAGCTTTCTACTGGTTTACTAGCCAGTAGCTGACAGTCTGTTTTAAGTTGCTGGCAGTTATAATGTTAAATAAAGCTGTGGCCTTTGCTCTACCCAAAAAGAATATCTAATGTGGTATTGTTTATTTGAAGGTTTGGGGCAGTGGGTGGTAAGCAGTTAAGACCTCCCCTACCCTGATCCCTCTAAAGGAGGGGGAAAATGAACGATGCCACATTGGTAAACATGTTAACCAAAAGGTTGCCATGTATGAAATCTTGTGTTTTGGGGTAGAGAGGTCAGCAATCAAGTGCTTTAAAGGACTAAGCCCTATACCCTAAACTGATGCTACATTCCTTGCTTCCACTACTATGAAAACAAAATACACAATATAAAATTAAATTAAAATGGTAAAGATTGGATAGAATACATCTGAAGTGGTTACAACTACAGAAAAGATGAATTCTCTCTTATTCACCACATGTTTGGGTCACTAACCCAGCTCAATTTCTATCAGTAGCACTGCAAAAAACAGCACACAATCAAGCACAAGGCTGGTTCACTGTCTCAGTGTTCAAGCATCAGTAATGAAAACCTGATAAACAGACCTCTTTTTTCAAAGTTGTCAATTTAAAGTTTAAGATTTGTCTCATTTTGCGAAAACGTGACAATTCAACTAATATCAAATAGCACTTGCATGATGACTGTTTCATGGTCAGAATATGCTCACATGAAATAGTTGTTGCACTGTCATTTTGGACAGTGTCTTGAGCACTATGAATGAGAGAACAAATGGTATTATACAAAATCTGCTCAGTAACCTAGGCATCTGTCTGAAAATTTAAAAAAAAATAAAAAAAAATGGGAAGGTAGAATTTCGACCATATGGTGTTTTAGCTCATCTGAATTTTGTTAACGAAAAATATATGGGAAAAGTAATCCGATGTGCCAAAAGGGCAAAAAAATGGACCAATCCGTGTATAGCAAAATGTGTATATATATATATATTATAAGTATTTAAGAATATGTTCCCACGCTTTAGTTTGACAGATCAAGTGAACAAAAGTAACCAATAGAATGAAAAAGAGGAGGAGCAGTGAGATTATATATAAATAAATATATATATATTTATTATGTGCACTAGCCATCAGTCCTATTTTCCCCCCATCAATCATCTCTCTTTTTGATGCCAAATGTGGAATTCTAAATCACTAATCCAATGAACATGCTTATCCATTGTGCAATTTGTTAGGTTTGTGATTCGAATAGATTTTGTTCAAGGTTCAGGAATTAGTATGATCACTAAATTGGCACTCACTTGTTTGAATTGCATTTTGTAAAGAAATTAATGTCCAAGTCTAGTATTTATCGTTTCATTGTCTTTGTAAAATTATAAGGCACTAAAGAATATGAAGGTGCTTTACATTTTCTGTTAATGATATTATTGGATGGCAACACTGAATTAAATGTTTTGCTCTGTCACATTCTCTTTCTTTTCTACATTTTTATGGTTGGTTTATAATGTCTGTAAAGTTGTTAATTGACCTTCATAAAAACCTCTAAAATCACCTATAAATACAAACATATAGAGTGACTGATAATCCTTTGCAATGTTATTCTTTGGTCATAGTAGTGGTGCTGTTGATATATAAATTTCACATTTTTTTCTCTGATTTTATTTAAAATTGTTATTTATTAAATATTTAAAGGTTGCCTTGGTAAAGATAGTTAATGGGATACTGATATTAAGTAATGGTACCTAGATTCAATAAACTGCAATCTTTAATTTTGGATTCAAATATTGTTGAATGGGTAAGGCAGTGGCTGAGTGACAGGCAACAGAGGGTTGTAGTTAATGGAATATATTTGAAGCTTGGACTTGTCACCAGTGGGGTACCTCAGGGATCTGTACTTGGACCCATTCTCTTTAATATTTTTATTAGTGATATTGCAGAAGGTCTTGATGGTAAGGTATGTCTTTTTGCTGATGATACTAAGATATGTAACAGGGTTGATGTTCCAGGAGGGATAAGCCAAATGACAAATGATTTAGGTAAACTAGAAAAATGGTCAGAATTGTGGCAACTGACATTTAATGTGGATAAGTGCAAGATAATGCATCTTGGACGTAAAAACCCAAGGGCAGAGTACAGAATATTTGATAGAGTCCTAACCTCAACATATGAGGAAAGGGATTTAGGGGTGATTATTTCTGATGACTTAAAGGTAGGCAGACAATGTAATAGAGCAGCAGGAAATGCTAGCAGAATGCTTGGTTGTATAGGGAGAGGTATTAGCAGTAGAAAGAGGAAAGTGCTCAAGCCATTGTACAGAACACTGATGAGACCTCACTTGGTGTATTGTACACAGTACTGGAGACCATATCTTCAGAAGGATATTGATACCTTAGAGAGGGTTCAGAGAAAGGCTACTAAACTGGTTCATGGATTGCGGGATAAAACTTACCAGGAAAGGCTAAAGGATCTTAACATGTACAGCTTGGAGGAAAGACGAGACAGGGGGGATATGATAGAAACATTTAAATATATAAAGGGAATCAACACAGTAAAGGAGGAGACTATATTTAAAAGAAGAAAAACTACCACAACAAGAGGACATAGTCTTAAATTAGAGGGACAAAGGTTTAAAAATAATATCAGGAAGTATTACTTTACTGAGAGGGTAGTGGATGCATGGAATAGCCTTCCAGCTGAAGTGGTAGAGGTTAACACAGTAAAGGAGTTTAAGTATGTGTGGGATGGGCATAAGATAAGACTAGGGACTAATGAAAGTATTTAGAAAATTGGGCAGACTAGATGGGCCGAATGGTTCTTATCTGCCGTCACATTCTATGTTTCTATGCTTCTATTCCTGTTAACACCTGCATTTAATATATTTGAGAAATTAGGGACACTGTTAATACCGTTTCCCACTTATGTGACATATCCCCCATGATAAACTGTCCACATTATTTTAATATGTTTTCTGCTTGTGATAGCATATGGGTAGCTCGGATTAAGCATGACAATTATAGAGCTTGTTTTTATAGCAAAGAGTGTTCTTCTTTAAATCACATATGCACAGAGATCAAAATATCTAACAAGAGACCACTTCATCAAGAGCCCTATTCATCCTTCATTAAATGACAGAAAATTGCTCGTTGGTGAGTTTGTCAATGCAGCTTTCTGTTCCAAAAGGCAATTTGTTTCTTAGAATATTGCAGACATTTGCAGATTTCCAGTAACAAATATATTTAATTTACTTTGCTTGTGCATTCCTAGTGGATTTTTTAAAGTTAGATAAAGGTTTTATTATGTTTCAGCAACAAGCACACTACTGCAAATCAAAACATAACCTGAATGTAACTGAACATAATGAATTGTAAAGCAAAAGCCACAGAACAAACGTAAAACAATATTTTTTTTTATTTTTTTAGTTCTTTATTTTTGTTGTGCAAATAGGTACAGCAGTACTTGAATAGCCACAACAGCATTCTCAAGCACATTTTTTTTAAACATAGTATAACATGAATATGGCATAAGTAGGTATTGCACATTTTTAGTAATTATTGGTTCACAACTCATAACGGTGTAACATAAGCGAGTGTTAACTATGTCTGTAGAATGACACTAGTCTATTTGAAAATAAACTGCTGATTCAGACTGGCGGTAAAACGTTATCAGAAGAAACAATTGCGAGCAAGTTATGGATAGATGGTTGTGTAGGGAACTCGGGGGAAGTATCATCCTGATTTTGGTGCTTATCTGGCAGGTTATTTATTAGCCTGGTGGGCATTTTGTTATCTGGCCCTGCTAAGGGTATGAGACAGGCTAGTTCTGTCGTGTTTTTCCCTTATCTGGTGTGGCCATCTCTGGGTTGCTGACCTGGCGTTAGTATATTGGGAAGAGCATGCATTATATTGTCGACAGCGCTTTAACTCTATGGTTTGAGTTTGCATTTGGCCTAAGTTTAAAATTATATGGCCTATTGATATGCGTGCGCTATTGGGGGCTATGTGTTAGACATGCTATGTTGCCTCCGTTTTCCGAGGTGCTTAGAGTGAGAAGTGTGGAAGTGTGGGGGGTGGGGGAGTGGCAGTGATCTAGGTACCTACGCTATCCCTATAAATGTGTGTTTGTGTGATTGTACATCATATATGACATCTGACATCATATCTCCAAGAAGATAATAAACTAAAAGTAATTTAGAAAAATAACTAAACAATAACTAAAGAAACAGCTGAAGAAAAGAAAAAAGACAGGATTCGGCTGAGCCCCAAGCCTTGGGCAGTGGAAGCATGGGTAACGTCCCTTTGGGCCCTCTGAGGAATGAACGGGGTAACTCTTGCAAGATCCCATGTGTGCTTGGGAGCGGCATTGATGGTGAGGGCATCTCGTGGAAGGTTGATAGTTTCCAAGATGGCCGCCGCTTCCGTCAGATCCCTGACAGAGTGAGCAGAGTCCCCTTTTATGATGTGGAGTAGCCGTGATGATCTCCAACGATATGGGATGTCATGGGTGCTTAGCAGTGTGGTAAATGGTTGTAGGGTGTCTCTGGATAGGTCGGCATAGAATGTGAGCACCATATTCTTAAAGGAGAGTGGAGATTTTCCTTTGATTGCTGCTTGCACTGCTGCCCTTCCCCGGCCACTGCTGAATCTGACTACCAGGTCCCTGAATGCGGATTCGGGAGCTTTTTGAGGCTTGGGGATGTGGAATATTTCATCGATCATAAGCAGGGACCCTAGCAGCCTCCTCAGCAAGTGCGGAAGTTCCGCGTCTGGGATCACCTCTAGGATTCCCCTAATCTTGAGATTATTTCGGCGTCTGCTGTCCTCCATCGTTGCAAAGCATTGTTTGAGGGCTGCTTGCTGTGCCTTGAGGGTCCGCACCTTGTTGTAGAGGGTGGTAAGTGTCTTGGCCTGTTCAGCCACTGTTGTCTCTACTGTGCCCAGTCGGCCCACTAGGCCCATTAGGTCTGCCCTGATTGAGGCCATGTCGGCTTGTAGGGTGAGCTGGAGGCTGTGAAGTAACTCTTTTAGTGTGGCATTAGTTACTGGGTTCGAGTCTGCACTGTGGGGCCATCTGGGGCCGTGGGGGAGGAGGAAGGTTAGCGGTTCCCAACCCCTGTATTGACTCCTCTGAGGAGTCAGAGAACCCGTCTATGTCATCTATGCCGGCGGCCATCTTGGACCTGCATGCTCCGTTGGTCTGCCTGAGAAGGTCTTCTTTGTTCATGTCTGGTTTTGGTTTATCGGGCTTTTGTTTCTTCAGCTTGTGTCCCATGCTCACCAGTAGCGCCTGTGGTCCAGTTTGCAAGCGGTGATAAGGGGCTGTAAATCACCTAAATAAAGCGGTGAGTATCGGAGCTCGTCCGACATGCATCCGTCTTGTTCAACAGCTTGGCCCCGCCTCCGTAAAAACAATAGTTTTAACACATGAAAAGTTGAATAAGTAACCAACAGCATAGAAAGACAAAATAATTTGAGGGGCAATCCATTACAAGAAATTTAAGAAAAGAAATTGACAAAAAGAGTACATTTTAACATCTATGCCCCCTAAAAAACCTGAACAGTACTAATATACCGAGCAAACTGATCACAACAGTAACATTGCGATCATTAATTAAAGGGTTAAAACAAGCCTTTTTTTTCTCATATTAAAACTGTTGGTACACTGACACTAAATACATTTTCAGAACACAAAATAGCAATGATCTGTCTTTCTCTCTTCAACATGAGGAAACAGAGGCATAGTAAATGGCTTTGATATTATACCAGTCATCACAGTGACAGGCTGTCATCACAATAACATGACTGGGGCTGCAGTGATTGGCTACTGGGGTACTGCCCCAGTATAGAAAAATACAGAATCCAGCGCACTCGCTTATTCACTAAACAATGCTTTCAAAATCTTAGAGATTGTAATAGTTTTATTTAAAAACACCTCACCTAGGCAAAAAATAATGGGGGTTTAGTTACATTATATGATCATATATTGCCAAGACCTGCCAAGAATGGGGTACATTGACGTTGTGGCAGGCTTATGCAATATATGATCATATAATGTAACTAAACCCCCATTATTATTTGCCTAGGTGAGGTGTTTTTAAATAAAACTATTACAATCTCTAAGATTTTGAAAGCATTGTTTAGTGAATAAGCGAGTGCGCTGGATTCTGTATTTTTCTATATATTTTGGCCCCAGCAGCACCCTGTAATGTATGCATGTTCAGGTGAGTGCAGCCCTCTTGGTTTTGTTTGTATATTTGGGAGTCCAGGCCAGCTCCTTGGTTTTGCAGCCCTCCCTGTCACAGGTGCCTCATTCCAGGACCCTATTTAGCCTTGACTTGCAGAGAGTCCCAGTAAGGAAGTATTTCCCAAGTAAGTGGATTAATCTCATAAGGGCAAGCATTAGGCTGCTAGAGTAGGACCTGCCAAGAATGGGGTACATTGGCGTTGTGGCAGGCTTATGCAATATATGATCATATAATGTAACTAAACCCCCATTATTTTTTGCCTGTGTGAGGTGTTTTTAAATAAAACTATTACAATCTCTAAGATTTTGAAAGCATTGTTTAGTGAATAAGCGAGTGCGCTGGATTCTGTATTTTATATATTTTGGCCCCAGCAGCACCCTGTAATGTATGCATGTTCAGGTGAGTGCAGCCCTCTTGGTTTTGTTTATATATATATATATATATATATATATATATTCAATTAATATAATTCTATGTGTATTTTGATATAATATATATATTATACAGTTGCAAGAAAAAGTATGTGAACCCTTTGGAATGATATGGATTTCTGCACAAATTGGTCATAAAATGTGATCTGATCATCTAAGTCACAACAATAGACAATCACAGTCTGCTTAAATTAATAACACACAAAGAATGAAATGTGGCCATGTTTTTATTGAACACACCATGTAAACATTCACAGTGCAGGTGGAAAAAGTATGTGAACACCTAGACTAATGACATCTCCAAGAGCTAATTGGAGTGAGATGTCAGCCAACTGGAGTCCAATCAATGAGATGAGATTGGAGGGGTTGGTTACTGCTGCCCTGCCCTATAAAAAACACACACCAGTTCTGGGTTTGCTTTTCACACGAAGCATTGCCTGATGTGAATGATGTCTCGCACAAAAGTGCTCTCAGAAGACCTACGATTAAGAATTGTTGACTTGCATAAAGCTGGAAAGGGTTATAAAAGTATCTCCAAAAGCCTTGCTGTTCATCAGTCCACGGTAAGACAAATGGTCTATAAATGGAGAAAGTTCAGCACTGCTGCTACTCTCCCTAGGAGTGACCGTCCTGTAAAGATGACTGCAAGAGCATAACGCAGACTGCTCAATGAGGTGAAGAAGAATCCTAGAGTGTCAGCTAAAGATTTACAAAACTTACTGGCAAATGCTAACATCCCTGTTAGCGAATCTACAATACGTAAAACACTAAACACGAATGGATTTCATGGGAGGAGACCACAGAGGAAGCCACTGCTGTTCAAACAAAACATTGCTGCTGGATGTTCCACAGCAGTACTGGCAAAATATTCTGTGGACAGATGAAACCAAAGTTGAGTTGTTTGGAAGAAACACAACACTATGTGTGGTGAAAAAAAGGCACAGCACACCAACATCAAAACCTCATCCCAACTGTGAAGTATGGTGGTGGGGGCATCATGGTTTGGGGCTGCTTTGTTGCGTCAGGGCCTGGACGGATTGCTATCATCGAAGGAAAAATGAATTCCCAAGTTTATCAAGACACTTTGCAGGAGAACTTAAGGCCATCTGTCTGCCAGCTGAAGCTCAACAGAAGATGGGTGTTGCAACAGGAAAATGACCCAAAGCATAGAAGTAAATCAACAACAGAATGGCTTAAACAGAAGAAAATACGCCTTCTGAAGTGGCCCAGTCAGAGTCCTGACCTTAACCCGATCGAGATGCTGTGGCATGACCTCAAGAAAGCGATTCACACCAGACATCCCAAGTCTATTGCTGAACTGAAACAGTTCTGTAAAGAGTAACGGTCAAGAATTACTCCTGACCGATGTGCACGTCTGATCTGCAACTACAGGAAACGTTTGGTTGAAGTTATTGCTGCCAAAAGAGGTTCAACCAGTTATTAAATCCAAGGGTTTACATACTTTTTCCACCTGCACATGGTGTGTTCAATAAAAACATGACAACATTTCATTCTTTGTGTGTTATTAGTTTAAGATCACATTTTATGACCAATTTGTGCAGAAATCCATATCATTCCAAAGGGTTCACATACCTTTTCTTACAACTGTATTAATTGAATATATATATATATATATATATATATATATAATAAAATATATAAATACATTACAAATTAAAAAAATATATGTGTAATTTCATTCTAACTGTATTTTTATACATAATACACTTAGAATGAAATAATATATATCTATATACAGAAATATATATCTCACTATATATGTACCTATATATAAATAAAAATAATTCCATTTTTTTTTAATAATATATATATATATATATATATATATATATATATACATACATACATACACACACACACACACACACACACACACACATATATATATATATATATATATATACACACAAATATATAGACACCAATCCACCGAACCGGAGAAGCATACAAATGCTCTCAAACATACGAATGCTGTAAACAGCCGAACAGGAAAAACCATACAAATAAGTTTACACTCCCAGCAATCGAACTGGAACAGCATACAATAAATCCCCCCCAAGAACGAGACAAGGCTCCGTTTTAAGGGTCAAGCAGGAACAGACAGAGCTGTGGGTTTATTGTTCTTATATATACATTCTTACACATTAGTACCACCCACAGGGTTTTGGAAAACAACCAATAAACACGTACAATACACTCAGACACTCCCACACAAAATCCACCCTCTGCCTGTGATACAATTACCTTACACAATGGGTAATGTAATTATCACAGGCAGAGAAATACAGTTTTTCCACATTATTCACAATTTTAAAAGTATGCATCACATTCACTTACATTTTCAGAATCAGCATACTCCAAATACAAACATATGTCAAAATCATACAAAGTGGTCCAGTGGTTCAAAAGATAGATCGTAGTCCTTTGCGACCAAATGAAGCATGGCTTTTCTGCCCAAAACCAGTTCCACAGAATCTTCTATCCAAGGACAGAGGCAAAACTCAATTGAACACATGGCAGCAAAAGGCAGCAAAAGACAATAAAATACATAAAAATATATAACTGTGCAGCCATTGCATAAAACAGGTACATATCCCAGATAGCTCAGATCTGAGTGCACATTATTACTGAATGATGCTCAGATCACACACATACAGTTCAATTGCCATGGAGCCAAAGTCTTTCCCATAGTCTTTCATTATATGAATGGGCTCCATGGCATAGCCATCTGGGGTATCACCGCTCAAACAGGGCAAGCACCGAATGACCCGGCTTTTGTGTCTTTGCAGGATAAAAATCAAGTGTTTCAACATGGGGCCATAGTCTAAAGGCAGCAGGCGGGCAACCAGGCTCATCCAATGCACAGTGACGATACGTTTTACGGTTTTAAAACACTAATATTTGTGTTCAGCAAAGTCTCCTGAGTATAATAGTACCCCTCATGTACACGTTTTATGGTGTTTTCAAAAGTTAGAGTCAAATATAAGGCTTGTGTTTCATTTTTTTCACATTGAAATTACAGTACTCCCACAAACACTGGCCAAAATTGGTGTTCACATTAGTTTTTTGCATTTTTCATACACAAACAAATATTAACGCTAACTTTGGCCAGTGTTTGTGACTAAATGGCTACTAAAAAGACTTGACATACCCCATTTGCAATACCTTGAGTTGTCCACTATTGCAAATGGTATGCCATCATGGGGGTAATTCTCATTCATGGGTTACCATACCGTCTCAAAGGCAACATAACCAATCGGGCTAATTTTAATGTGAAAAAAAAAACTGAAAAATGAAATATGCTATATTTGACCCTGTAACTTCCCAAAACACCATGCGACCTATACATAGTGGGTACTGTTTTACACATGAGACATCGCTGCATACAAATATGTGTATGTACATAGGCGGGCGCAGCCTATTGCATTAGGGTGTGCACCCTAAATCACAAACACACACGACGCGCGTATATTATACCACAAATAGACCTTTTTACACACAGACTACACCACAAACAGCCCCCTTTCACTTTATACACACAGACTATGCCACAAACAGCCCCCTTTAACTTTAGTCTGTTTGTGTACCAGAAAACTCTGTGAACAGCTTCTGTGGCTTTTGTGAGCAATCACGTCGTCTGTGAAAAATGCATGGGAAAAAATTGCGGACTTACTTTTGTTGAAAATTGCATGACACAGTAAACACAGTTCCCTGCATTTTTATGTTGCGTTGTCTCTACCCATGAACGCACAGCCAGGGACTCTATGCCATTACACTATGTGATAAAGGGGTGTGGAACAAAGTTCTGTTCCCCAATACAAGCTGACATTCACATGGGGGCACACGCTGCCCATCTAAGTAGCCTGGAGGAGCACTATACTCCTGATCTTTTGTTATAATAGGTGGCTGCTTTGATAAGTGCCTGCAAGATGTACAATTTAAAATAAACAAACTGTACAGATCCAGGTCTTCAGCCCATCAAGCCTCCACTTTGGAACACGTATGCTAAATGTCAAACTTCATATCTCACTTACAAACAGATATATGGGAAGGCGGAGCCTGGAGTTGTGGGAGGGGTTGCAACCGGCCTATATAAACCCACTACTTACCTCCATACCTTGCTGACAGTGCTTGGTCACTTCCTGTTGCTTGAGGTCAGCATCAGAATGATTTCCACTTCCGGGTCATCCAGATGCCATTTTACCTGCTTACTCCATGAGGTTTTCTAAGCTGAGCTGTGTCAGAAATCCAGCCACAGGCTTTTCCGGCCTACCAGCTTTTTCTTCAATCTATCGCTGTGGATGGTGTCCAAGTGGCTCACAAACCGTAAGTCGACCTACCCGTTACGCCAGGCATCAGTTGCACGGGTCAGGTCCTCACTTTACGGCTGCATTTTGTCTAAATCTGTCCTAAAACCATTGCATGTTCATGCATATCATTCGTTTAAATTCACTTTTTTATATCTGTCACTGGCTCATTTTGAGCTTTAGCATACTCCCAAACGGGAACACATTCTGTTTCAATTACCTAAACATACTAGGCAATTCTGTGCGTGCATTTCAAATCTCACTGCTCGTTTCGTTTGGTTTCCCTGACATGCCAGGCTCACGGTTCGTGCAATTTACTACCAAACGGGAACTAGTTCATGCATTTACTACTGTACTACACACACGTTTTGTGCGTTTACAACCCACTAACGGAACTTTGGTTTGTTACAATGACTGTTATTAAGCTATTATGTTCACATATTGTATATTGTCAAACGGGCACTGTTTGTTTCCCTGTCATACAACTATAATGCTGGGGCATAGCTCACGAACAATGTTTCATTAAACCACACTGACCCCTACAGGTCACTCTCAAAATCTCACGTTAACCTTGCATTTGGATTAACCCCTTAAGGACCAAACTCTGGAATAAAAGGGATTCATGTATCCTGAAGGGGGTTAAAGGGTATTTTACCATACAATCAGCATTTCTGACCCCTACTGGTCAACATCAAAACTGTCTTCACATGTCATATACAATTACTAGCCAATATCAATTACACATAAGATTGTTTTAAACCTAACCATAAATTAAACTCCAGCACTGGCTCAACAATTTGTCTTTCACATCAAGACTAACAGTGGTTCTATCAACACTGCCACCTACAGGTCTGTCAAGTACATTGACAATTTTCATGGGGTTTTACAGACACCAAAAACACTGACCCCTATAGGTCAACAGATAAACAACATTTCACATACCAATCAGCATCAACTACACTACCACCTATAGGGCACTCGGCAGTTCTCCAGTACACTTGCATTTTGCAACACCATGTTCACTGACCCCTACCATTCAATAAGGCATACAACAATTCACAGAGCAAGTAGTATAAATACACATATTATTACAAAGTAGCACACGCATCTGTATATACGTAACGGGTAATATAGTTCACATACATTTTTCATAGCACGCTGCTCACACAACAGACTTTCCCCTAGCAATGGGACATACAACATCCAAGGTGGGAACAGACCACTTTTCACTTGTACATACGGCACTTAATGGGTTAAGATTGATACATATTTAACCAGTATGGCTATGATGATTAATATTTACATGTCACGGCACTTACTTTTCACATATACTGTATGTTTTAAGATAAGCTTGGTCTATGCCATTTTTCCTTATGCCATACGATTTTATCCATTCAGGTTACAGTTACTACTAAAAAACCTATACGGATTGTCAGGTTCAATACCATACTACCAGGTACGTACACCTGCTCACGTAGTTATCCATCTCTTACCTTCCCTGGAATAGTAATAGTGTACTGGCAATTAGGGTTCTAGGGCCCAATAGGTATTACCCCCTTTTTTCTCTGCTTTATGCTTCGGTTAGTGGTCCCGCGAGGCCAACAACCCGCCTCACACACGGAGGCATACATCCCTCGGGCCACTCGTGAACTAGCCGCCTCGCATTGTATCATAGAGAGGGCCTCACCTGTCACTCCCCTTCCTATTTTTCTGGTTACTGTCACCGAGAGGCCAACATCCTGCCACAACGTTCGGTGGCCACAAAAAATCCCCTCGCGCCAAGCATAGATAGAGCCTCTCAAGCCACTTGGCAACTAGCAGGGCCTCACCAGTCACCAAAAAACACCAAGCCTAATCGTTTCGCCTTACGGCTTAGCTAGCAAGCCAGTACAAGAGCCTGGGTACAAATATATAATTGCAATCTTTATTGTTATTTAAGTATTTCCCAAAAAGATGGTAAAGAATCTCCTCTTCCTAGCACCCCGGCTAGAAGTGATACACTTTCATCTCTTACCTTCCCTGGAATAGTAGTAATGTAATGGCAATTAGGGTTTTATGGCCCAATAGGTATTACCCCCTGTTTTCTCTGCTTTACGCTTCATTTAGTGGTCCCACGAGGCCAACACCCCGCCTCACACTCTGAGGCATACACCCCTCGGGCCACTCGTGAGCTAGCCGTCTCGCATTGTATCATAATGAGGGCGTCACCTGTCACTCCCCTTCCCCTTGATACACCTTCAAGCAGAGGAGATGTGGCTCCAACCTAAGGAGGCGACAAATCCCCTACCCTGCCACAGCAACGAACGCAGCGTTATTCAAACTCCTCCATACATTAACGGATAAAACGGAGACAGGGGAAGGCCCAGCAACACCAACTAAGGTGAAACCTAGGCCATGCTAGCCTCACTCAAACTCATGAGCCAAAAAATTTACGACAGACGAAATTCGGTTACCGGGTACAATCAATTCTTGGTACAAGACGTTAACCCTGCACATATGATCCCGGTACATTGGGGAAACAAGGCATAAATATGTATGATGCTGTATCTATGATGGTCAGACCCAGAGATTCCAGGTAAATCGGGAACAGACCATCCCTTGGTTGTGTTGGCATTTTGAATATGTAGAGATGCTTATTTGTGCAGGTACCCATACAGAAGGGATTTTCTCCCAAACAAATGGACGAGCACTCTCAGGCTCCAGGTACCAGCACCTCTGAACTACCAGAGACAATTGGTATGAGTCGTTGCATTGCATATAGAATGTTGCATATACGTTCAAATCATTCAGGGCACATGACAAACCATGTGTCCCAATACAACTTACAAATAACGTACTCACCATCTGTACACACCAATCCATTTTCAACACTACTAACTCATCACCCTTCCAGACTTGTAGTAGATTTACTAAAGCTCCGGAGCTTCAAAGGGCTCCCATACAGGTATCATACATACACCTTCAAGGAATATAGCATGTCCTCACTTACAATCAGCACACAGAACCATCGGCTGTAAACACACTCATAGCCAAGAATAACAGAGGGGTTTTTACTTGGGTTTTCCAATCTCCACCATTTACAGCATGGCGCCAAACACAAACACATTGGTATTGTCACAAGGGAATCTTCCCTTAAACAAAGACTAACCATAGACTTATTGGCACCACACACCTTCGCTACCCCAAGTCTCAACTCCCTCATACCCTCCGAAGAGTTTCCTTACTATACACACCATTGATCTACCTTTACAGCTATCACTCAAGCATGGGTTGAAGCTTGGTTAAGTAAGACCAATATCATCAACACAGTAAATGGCTACCATCTACCCTACACACTGGCACTTACATGGCATAAAAATAGGCAATTCTTTCCCCACTAAAAGCAGCTCCTGTGGAATGGGGTAAATCATGGTCAGGGTCATCAATCCATTGTTACTCAGACAACTAAGCACATGGCATATCATCAACAACTTCGCCATGAGACGAGCTTTCATCTCACGTCTACTCGGTTTGTTACCCAACTTACCCAACAACAACAGCAGGGTTACACTGAACATTCAGGCTAGGGCGCATCTGACCAGGTGGTACCATTTCCTGTCGGACTGGAATGGGAGAAACTTGTTCATACCACCGTTGACATTAAACTCCCCTGTGTTATGGACGGATGCTGCAGGTTACGCAGGTTTCACAGCCATCTTCGAAGACAGGTGGTTGAGGGACGCTTGGCCTAGCAAAGCACTAGGATTACCCACTTTCACAAAGACTTCGGCACTGTTTGAGATCTACCCCATAGTGGCAGCAGCTAAAGTCTGGGGCCACTTATGGGGAGGCAAAGCTGTCAAATGCTACTCTGACCACATGGCGGCTTGCGAGATTCTGAACAAAGGCAGGTCTTCTTCACTAACCATCATGAACCTGGTCAGGAGACTCACATGGTTGGCAGCCACAAAAAAAATTTTTTTTTTTTTCCTGACTTGCATACACGTGCCAGGTCACCATAATTCAGCAGCTGACACACTATCCTGTTCAAAATTACAGGTTTTCAGACAGCTACACCCAACAGCAGAGGAACAGCCAAGAAAGGCGCCGCTGTTCAGAGACCTCATCCTGGACTAAAATTACTCATGGAGCACGGGAGGGCACTAGCACAGGCCTCACTTTCCCCAAACACCAGACGCATGTACAACCGAGCCTTAATGTTATTCAACAAATTTGTTTCAGAATACATCATTACGAATCCTTATAGGTTAGATACTATGGTGGCTTTCACCTCTTTTTGCCATCTCAACTTGAAACTGGCACACAACACCATAAAACTCTATTTAACTGGAATACAGCATCATGTAAGCAACACATATTCCAGTATAAAAAAAAAACTTCCTATCAGCACACCCCATTAAAATATGCTAAAAGGCATCCAACGCCTAGAAAACCTAAAACCTACTAGATGGCTACCAATTGACGCAGAGAAATTCAGGGCATTGTCTGACATGTTAGATACCAAACCCTTTGATAATCACACCAATAACACACTCAAAACAGCCATATACCTGGCATTTTATGCGTCCCAACGAACTCACCTTAAGCAACATCAACAATAAGGGAAATATACTGTGTGTGTCACACATAAACATAATAGGTGATCACTACACATTGACATTAAGACATTCAAATGAATCAAATGGGTCCGCACCTTGACATTCAATTTTACCCAACCGGCAATCATTGGTGCCCCGTACAACTATTCGACAAATACATGGCAGGTATGGCTTATCAACCCAAACAAGCTCCTCTCCTCACAATACACAGTCAACCCCTGACTACATCAAAATTCGTCAAATACGTGAGATTATTATGTACAAGAATCGGGTACGATCCCACGGCATATACAGGCCACTCCTTTCGTATCGGAGCGGCAACATCAACCTCCAGCCAAAACGTACCAGTTCATATTACCGTTACATACCTCAACCTGAGAAAGAGTTGAGACAAGCTTTTAAACAATTGGCAAAGTAGGGAAGCTCGGGTAATAATGTATGTGTATACGTATTAAGTGTGGAACTGATACTTCTCTTTTGCCCTCTTTATTTACAGGCTGACCCGTTCGTCGGTTTCGGCACACTACAACCGACTTAGTATATTAGACTAATGATTAGTGGTATAGGTCCACATAAATACGGCCTTCTTCCCTGACCACAAATGGGAAGGCGGAGCCTGGAGTTGTGGGAGGGGTTGCAACCGGCCTATATAAACCCACTACTTACCTCCATACCTTGCTGACAGTGCTTGGTCACTTCCTGTTGCCCCACCCACCACTCCACAAAAGGAATCAATTAATTGGTTGGCCCTCTTTATTTACAGGCTGACCCGTTCGTCGGTTTCGGCACACTACAACCGACTTAGTATATTAGACTAATGATTAGTGGTATAGGTCCACATAAATACGGCCTTCTTCCCTGACCACAAATATATATATATATATATATATATATATATATATCTCCCAATCTACAATACTCCTTTAGACAGTAGAAAAATCTCCATCACCATGTACACTTGTAAGGAAAAGACTGTGGGCAAAAAAATATAAAATGTCCTTTTCACAGAATAATGAATCATATGCTTATAAAACACAGCAACTTATCTTTAAAAGAGTTTCACACTAAAGGTCAGGTATTTTGAGATCCATGTTGCATTTGTGATCTAGTTTTCTCAAAATCTCATTCAATTCCTTGCCAGCTCAAAACATTGAGGTACATAATTCATGTTATCTAATTAATAATTCTTATTTCTCAGTCTGTTGCAGGAAACCAAAGTGCATTATGTTATTATAATTAAGCAAAGACACAACAAAGAAATAAAAAAAAAAAATATATATATATTTTCATAGATCGGTGATTATTCCAAAATTAACCTTTATAGAATAAAAACAATGATCAATTTCCAAAGCCTGTTTTACTTGTTCTGAACATGAAAACAGCTGTACAGTAAACATGCAATGCTAGTGATTATGTCAGCAATGACATCATTAAAGGTATTGCTTGGAAACAAAAGTGACAGACTGATCTGAACCTTAATTCCGCATTACATCTGTACTTACCTGGTCCTGAGAGCTCCTCTCTCTTTCCTCCCACGCGGCCGTCTGCAAAGGGCGCTGGGAGGAAGTGACATCATCAATTGTGACCTAACTTCCTCGCAGCACTGGGAGGGGAGGGAGAGAGGGAGGGATATCTCCACCAGCGGGCAGCAAATGGGGGCCCGTGGCGCTGGCATAGTGGGGAAGCCAGTGGGCCCCCTCTTCACTTATAATGGGCCCAGCTCATTCAGGGACATAGCATTGTCCCAAAATGAAGGTGGACCCACAAAATGCGAGAATGTCTGGGCAATCTGGGACACATGGGCACCCTAGATTAGGGTGTGCCCGGGCACACCCGGCACACCCCGTGCACACGCCTATGTGTATGTATATTTTATTGCAGTAAATGCAAAACTAAAAAAATAACATTTTTGTTTCTCACTTTTTTTTATATTTTATTCATATTAAATTATGTTTCAAAGCTAAATATTTGATGTTAAATGAAAGCCCTATTTCTCTTGAATAAAATTATATATAGTAAATGTGGGTGCACTTAATATGAAAGAGGTGAATTACTGTTGAACAGACATATAGTCAAATTCCAAGTTTTGTTTACGTTTTGTTTTGATCAAAACGTATATTTGGTTCAGTCCTTAAGGGGTTAAATCCCTCTTTTTGGAGAACAGAATTACACAGCTTAATGTGAAGGGATAACTATTCCTTTAACCTTTACATAGTTACTTAGCTGAAAAGAGACTTGCGTCCATCAAGTTCAGCCTTCCTCACATAGGTTTATGCTGTTGAGCCAAACTTTTGTTAGTTTCTTACTTTTCTTTGGAGTACGTAGTAGATGTCCCACCTGCTGGTTGAATATGCCATTCAACAATACTGACTAATGCCCCTTGATATATCAATGCTATTGTCACATAGCCATGAAAACTTTATAATACGTGTTTGTTTTCCCCAGATATGTACTTTTTTCCCTTTTGAGTTATGAACTCAGATAATTTTAGTAGCTTTATTTATTAAATAAGTGATTTTAATCTGTTAATTCACACTCTACATCTTTCTCTCTTGCGCTCTATACATTAGCAATGCACTTACGATTCACAGTATTTCCCATTTCTGCAATCCTGCTGCTGAAGACCCAAAACTGTTAAAATAAAGACACAGAAATGTTATTCTCTTGTTCATCACTTGCAAACAGCTGTCTGAAAGTCCTCCGCATGTCTAAATGTAGTTGGTTCTCAAAACAACAGCACATGGAGAGACAAAATAGTATAAGAACAGCCAGGTGCAAATCATATAAACACTCCCTCAAGTGCTTTAAATATTCAAATTGATATAGAATATAGAATGCACACTATAACAATCTCAAAAAAACTTAGCTTTATTATGTGCAAAAAAGTACCCGAGTGAAAACATATAAGAAAAGATAAACAAAGTGACAGAAGCAAGGGCAAACACAATAAAACAATAATAAATTACCACAAAAATTCTTACTAGCCTCAAGACAGAAACACAAGTCACCAAACCCCCCAACGTTTCGGCACCAACTGGCTGCCTTTATCAAGGGTACTTTTCCTGAGGGCAGTGTCCTGAGGGCAGTGTCAGTTCATTGACTCTGGTTCAATTATTGCTGTTTTGTGTTCAAGTGTTCTCCCAATATCTTTTTTATTTCTCCTCCTCTCCATGGGGGAGTGCATGTTTGAATGGCTGTAAATTTTAGATCGCAAGGATTTTTTTGGTGTTGTGTCAGAATGTTTGGAAACCGTATGATTTTCATAACCATACTTGATATTTCTGCAGTGTTTGGATATCCTAATTTTTAAACATCTGGATGTCATGCCTACGTATTGGAGGCCACAAGGGCACTCCAATAGGTAGACTACATTTTTTGTGTTGCACGAGATAAAGTGCTTTATATTATATGCTTTATTGGTGATATTGGATTTAAAATTAGTGATTTTATTTGGAACCAAATCTTTTGTAGTTCTACATATGATACATTTTCTACATTTAAAAAACCTTTAGCACTGGATAAAGTAGAGGATTTAATTGTCTTATTTTTTGTATAGTTTTTAGTGAGAAGGCTTTTAAAATGAGGGGCACCTCTAAAGATACTATTTGGTTTTGTGGGAATGATATATTGAAGTAAAATGTGCCAATGTTTTTGAATAATTTTTTTGATGTCTCTATTTTTATTATTATAGTCAAATATAATTGGGATTGATGGAACGTTCTTATTTTTACTTTTTTCTTTATATTTAAGGAGACTATTTCTATCCTTGAGCTCTACTTTCGTAATTATAGAGTTTAATTTATTTTTCCGGGTAATTATTTTCTAAAAACTTATTTTTTAAAATGGTGGTTTGTGTATAAAAATCTTCTGGTATAGAGCAATTTATTTTTACTCTTTAAAACTGGCTTTTTGGAGCACTTTCAAGCCACCAGGTATAATGACAGCTTTTTTGGTCAATCACAGTATTTGTACACACCTTCTTAAAAAAGGTTTTGGTGTTTCTCTTGCCTTCTTTGATAAAAATATTAAGATCTAAAAAAATGATTTCCTCTCTGCTAAATTCAGTAGTTAGAATAATTCCCCTATCGTTATGATTTAAATGTTCTAAAAACAAGATAAGAGAACTTTCTGGCCCATTCCAGATAAAAAATAAATCATCAATATAGCGAAAATAGCAGACCAGGTTTGCCCGCCAGCTATGATAGCCAGCCTCCCAGTCAGCCTGTAGATAAAAAGAATCTGCCTCCCAGTCAGCCTGTAGGTAAAAAGAATCTAAAAACCAGAAGAAATTATTAGTTAAAATAATCATAATACCCTCTATAATAAAACTAATTTGGGATTCTGAAATCTTATTCCCTTCTCTTAATATTCTGGTGACTGCTTCACATCCCTTATGATGTGGTATAATAGCATAGAGACTTGTGATGTACAGTCGCTCTATGCTATTATATCACATCATAAGGGATGTTTTTCGTGATAATACGGGATTCCTGAATAGAAATATTTATATCTAAAAAATTAATCTCTGAAATGCTGAATTGTAAGGGTAAAATGATGTTCCAAGTATTATCATTGAGAAATTCTAAAAATGTCTCTAGGTCTCTTGTTGATCCTGTCCAGATAAAAAATATGTAGTCAATGTAACGGCGATAGGTCACCAAATTCGCCACCCACGGATGGTCCTGGTATATGTGTTGTTCTTCCCAATAGGCCATGAACAAATTGGCGTAACTGGGGGCGAACTTGGTGCCCATCGCTGTTCCACGGATTTGAAGGTAGAATGTGTTTCCAAATGAAAAGAAATTATTGATTAAAATTAAATGATTGCCTTCTAGAATATATTCTATTTTCTCTTATTTATAATTCGATTTAATTAAAAAATATTGGATGGCTTTTAATCCTATTTCATGAGGAAAGATGCTATAGAGAAATGAGACGTCGCATGTTACCAGTTGATATTCCTCTCTCCAGGTAAGATGTGAAATGTGTCTTTCAGGTAGGCTGGATTTTTTACCACTAACTGTTGAAGGAGATGATCTAAGTATTCTGAAATCTTAGCAGAAACTTAATTTATCCCCGATATGATCGGTCTTCCTGGTTTTTTTTCTCTATTCTTGTGATCCTTAGGTAGGTGGCAAAACACTGGTAATTGTGGGTAAGGATTTGAGAGATATTTAGCTTCACTTTCATTTAAAATCTTCTTATCTAAGCCTTTTTTAATGTATTCCTCAATTTTTTATTTTACTCTTTTGGTGGGATTAGTATCTAATTTGCAGTAGGTAGTTTAGTCAGAGAGAATCCTCTCTGCTTCCTCTATATATTTATCTTTAGGGATGATCCCTATTCCCCTCCCCCCTTTTATCTGCTGGTTTGATTATTTTATTTTCATTTTTTCTCATCTCTTTTAAAGTTTTTCTTTCACTAGCTGATATGTTTTGTTGGAATTTATTGAGGGGTTTAATTTTTCTTGCTTCTTTCATGACCATGAGTTCAAAAGTTTTCATCTCATCCGACATGAGATGTTTTGGGAAAAAAATGTATTTTGACTTTAAGTCTTTATGGACGTATTCCGTATCTATCTCTGTTTGTATGTTATTGTGTTTATTATAAAAAAAACTTTTTAAACAAAGGTGTCTGATAAATTTGTTCATATCAATAAAAAAAATTAAACTGATTAAAATTAGTTGTTGGGGCAAATTTTAGGCCTTTTGTTAAGATTTCTATCTCTTCTTTCGCTAGTGGTTGTCCTGTCAGGTTAAAAATTCCTTTACAAAACCAGTGGAAATAGATGTAATAGATATAATAAAAAGGGCAGTTACATACACCAATAAGCGTCTTAAGTGAGTGAAAGCTCATAGGTCATTTAAGGTTATGTGCGCTCCTCAATGTAACAACATAAAAATAAAACAATGAAAAATAAAAAGAACAAATTTATTGATTATAAAACCATGCATATAAATCCTAAAAATAGTATTAAATCCTGAATATAAGCTTCACCATGCTGATCAAGTTCTTGTCTGTAATGAGATTATAAAGGTAATAAGAAACAATAAGTATATATGGAGTGTATAAACAGGCACCGATAGATGAATGCGATACACCAAACAACGGTGTAGCTCAAAGCTACCGCGCCTGTAAACACATACAATTACAAACCAATAAGAAACATTATCAAAAATGTATCCCTAAGCCCATAAAAAATAATACACAGAAAATACCTTGCCTTGGTGTGGGCCCCCACCGAGGTAAAAGGAAAAACGTGTCCCGGAAGATATATCCTCAAAAGATAAAAAAATGAAGAATGTCCGATGGGGTGACACCAAACCCAGAGGGGTAATATATCAGAGATGAATAAATACAGGGAGTGCAGAATTATTAGGCAAATGAGTATTTTGACCACATCATCCTCTTTATGCATGTTGTCTTACTCCAAGCTGTATAGGCTCGAAAGCCTACTACCAATTAAGCATATTAGATGATGTGCATCTCTGTAATGAGAAGAGGTGTGGTCTAATGACATCAACACCCTATATCAGGTGTGCATAATTATTAGGCAACTTCCTTTCCTTTGGCAAAATGGGTCAAAAGAAGGACTTGACAGGCTCAGAAAAGTCAAAATAGTGAGATATCTTGCAGAGGGATGCAGCACTCTTAAAAATTGCAAAGCTTCTGAAGCGTGATCATCGAACAATCAAGCGTTTCATTCAAAATAGTCAACAGGGTCGCAAGAAGCGTGTGGAAAAACCAAGGCGCAAAATAACTGCCCATGAACTGAGAAAAGTCAAGCGTGCAGCTGCCGCGATGCCACTTGCCACCAGTTTGGCCATATTTCAGAGCTGCAACATCACTGGAGTGCCCAAAAGCACAAGGTGTGCAATACTCAGAGACATGGCCAAGGTAAGAAAGGCTGAAAGACGACCACCACTGAACAAGACACACAAGCTGAAACGTCAAGACTGGGCCAAGAAATATCTCAAGACTGATTTTTCTAAGGTTTATGGACTGATGAAATGAGAGTGAGTCTTGATGGGCCAGATGGATGGGCCCGTGGCTGGATTGGTAAAGGGCAGAGAGCTCCAGTCCGACTCAGGCGCCAGCAAGGTGGAGGTGGAGTACTGGTTTGGGCTGGTATCATCAAAGATGAGCTTGTGGGGCCTTTTCGGGTTGAGGATGGAGTCAAGCTCAACTCCCAGTCCTACTGCCAGTTCTGGAAGACACCTTCTTCAAGCAGTGGTACAGGAAGAAGTCTGCATCCTTCAAGAAAAACATGATTTTCATGCAGGACAATGCTCCATCACACGCGTCCAAGTACTCCACAGCGTGGCTGGCAAGAAAGGGTATAAAAGAAGAAAATCTAATGACATGGCCTCCTTGTTCACCTGATCTGAACCCCATTGAGAACCTATGGTCCATCATCAAATGTGAGATTTACATGGAGGGAAAACAGTACACCTCTCTGAACAGTGTCTGGGAGGCTGTGGTTGCTGCTGCACGCAATGTTGATGGTGAACAGATCAAAACACTGACAGAATCCATGGATGGCAGGCTTTTGAGTGTCCTTGCAAAGAAAGGTGGCTATATTGGTCACTGATTTTGTTTTTGTTTTGTTTTTGAATGTCAGAAATGTATATTTGTGAATGTTGAGATGTTATATTGGTTTCACTGGTAATAATTAATAATTGAAATGGGTATATATTTGTTTTTTGTTAAGTTGCCTAATAATTATGCACAGTAATAGTCACCTGCACACACAGATATCCCCCTAACATAGCTAAAACTAAAAACAAACTAAAAACTACTTCAAAAAATATTCAGCTTTGATATTAATGAGTTTTTTGGGTTCATTGAGAACATGGTTGTTGTTCAATAATAAAATTAATCCTCAAAAATACAACTTGCCTAATAATTCTGCACTCCCTGTAGATATACTTCACACCGCAGTCGGGATCTTCGAAAAAGACCGTGGTGTAGCTTGATGTAGCTTGCAGATGGACGAGCGAGAGACAACCACTCTGGGCACAACAACTGGAACTGGATACAATCAACGGCACGGTCACAGCCATCGTAAAAGACCGTGGTAAAATTGGAAAAAGCTCACAGACACTTCAAACAAATCAGGAATCAAAAGATCAGCTGGGACCATGCGTCTACGCGTTTCATCCCTCCCATGGGACTTTTTCAAGACAACTCAGCTGAGGGAGGTCCAACTTTAAATACCCTATTAAGGACATGGTGAAAACATGAAAACCCTTACTGGATTCATAAAAAAAAATAAAAAATTGATACAGGCATGAAAATAACATTAAATCAATTATAAAACATATTTCAATACAACTCTAGATAAATAAAAAAAAATTTAAACCAAGTACTAGGATCCAATTCTCAAAATGAGTATGAACCCCTAATATAGGCTTTTAGGATGATTCATATCAAATCTATTGAGAATAAAATAATTATATACACAATAACAATAATAATACAGTATTTATGTTAGGCAAAAAGCTTATACCAGTATAAAAGAAATGACTACCAAATATGTAGATTTAAGGAGACAGGCTCCATTCTTCAGAGGGGTATGCATAGTGGCTAAATTTAGAGATACCATAGAGACAGGCTTAATCATTGAGTTCTTTTTAGTTAGGTTCATAAATAACTAACTCTTTTATATAGAAAAACTCCTACATAACTGGTAAACCATAATACAAAGTGTCATGTGAATAAACAGTATATCAATTCAAGGACAGGAGGACTAGAGAATAATCAATAATAATTGTTACTAAATATGGCATTGGGAAGTAAAAGGAAAACGAAACAATATAATTTCACAAGGATTGTCAGCAGCAGCAGTGTTAGAACAATTCAAGCTCCTCATTGAGGCCATTGGGCATCACAGAATTGAGCTTGAAGATACACATAGACTCTGCCTTAATTAATTCCCTTTTCCTTTGAGCGCCATCCAGATTTAATGGAATATGGTCTATCCCCATTACTTTAATACCAGAAGGATCTTTGTCATGATAAATTTCAAAGTGGCGTGCCACTGAGGATCTCATATCATTATGTATTATAGCTAATCTATGTTCCCTGAATCTGCATTTCAAGGGTCTAGTTATTTGACCCACGTATTGTAGCCAGCAGGGGCAAGTTAGAAGATACGCAATGAATGAAGTATAGCAGGTAATTTTAAATGATATGGAAAAAGTTTCTCTACTATTATACGGACTAAACGTAGAAATATGGTGACAAATATAACCACATATAAAGCACTTGTTACGACCACATCGCTTATTAGCAATACCTTCATTTTCACCCCTCACTTGTGTCCCATTATCCAAAGTGAATTTAGAGGGAGGCTAAAATATTCTTTAAATTAAGTGCCCTTCTGAAAGTTACTCTTTGGACATCAGAGATACAGAAAGATAACCACAAGCCCTTAGTCAGAATGGGCCAATATTTATAGAAAATATGAATAATTTCATCAAAACCCTTATTGAAAATATGGACGTCTTACCTCCACCTACTTCTTTTGTACTAATATTATATCTATCTCTTCTCATATTAGGGGTATAGGCCCCCCAATAATTCAAGAATAATATAGTGCTCATTTGCATGGGCCCTCTGTTCTGAACCTTTAGCTTGGGTATAGCCATTGAATATCGTGGAGCTTTTGGTAGGGGATCTGGAAGGAGTCTCTCTATTCAGATCCCCCCCTCTCAGATATGCGTTCAGAATCTGTTTGGATGGATAAGCTTTATCCAAAAAACACTGACATAAGATTAAAGATTCTATTTCATAATCCGGCATAAATGAACAAATCCGGCTAATTCTGATGTATTGACCTGATGGTATGTTTTGTATCCATGTAGGGTGATGCCCGCTCATGGCATGCAAATAACCATTCACATCGACACTTTTCCAATATGTTTTAGTATGTACCCTTCCATTAGAACCAATTAGGGTTAGATCCAAAAAAATCAATAGTGGAGCTATGCTTCTTATAAGTAAACGAAAGACCGTAACAGTTGTTGTTTATATGTGAAACAAAATCTTCTATCTCATCCCAGTCACCCCTCCAAATAATAATAATGTCTTCAATGAATCTGCTATAGAGGGCAAGTCGCTCCATCCAATGTGGGTCACAAAGATTGTAACAGATTGTAACATGCTCCTAGTAACCCATGAACAGGTTAGCATAGGATGGATCGAAACTCGCCCCCATCTCATTTCCCTTGGTCTGTAAATAAAACGTCCTGTTAAATTCAAAATAGTTATGTGTCAACATAAACTCTGTGAACCTAATGATAAATTCTGCCTGTCTCTCTGGAAGAAGATGATCTGTACCCAAATATTGGGATAGTGCTTTCAACCCCAGGGTATGATCGATATTTGAATAGAGGGCTGTCACATCAATTGTTAACCAGCAGTAGTGTTCCAACCATTTAATATCCTTGACAATGGACAACACATGTCCAGTGTCCTTCAGAAAGGAGGGAAAATTGGGGACGTATCTCTGCAGATGGAAATCAACCCACTTGGAAACCGGGGAAATCAATGAACCTAAACCCGAAATAATGGGGCGACCAGGAGGGTTCGTCAGAGATTTATGCACCTTCGGGAGGTAATAGAAAATGGGTATGTCCTCTTGGGCCGAAAGGAAGAAACTTCTTTTTTATCGATGGATCCACTAGCATATGCTAGTTCTATGAGATCTTTCAATTCATTCCTAATGGACTGGGTGGGATCACATCTTAATGCCTTGTAGTATTCTTCATTGCCAATAATGTTATAGGCTTCATTCACATAATCAGCTTTATTCAACAGAACAATCCCTCCACCCCCCTTATCCACACCTTTGATTATCAAGTTGTTGTTGTGTTTCAGACTTTTGACTGCTAATAGTTCTAATTTGTCCAAATTATTACAGACTCGATCTTTCTTCTTTTGGAGCTCAACACAAAGAGCCTTTAAATCTTTTAGAACCAGGTCATAGAACATTTGAATAAATAGTCCTTTATCCACTTGTGGATAATAGGTGGAGGGGGGTTTTAGTCCAGATGAAATATTGGCGTTCACTACATCAAGTGCATCCCAGTTCTGCTGTGGGATGTCTTGTTCCTCCAGAAGGGAGATTAAATTATAGAAGATGACTTTGTGCTGCGGGGTATTAAAGATCTTAGGACACCCCTCCCTACCTGTTGCCTCCCTTATGTTAAAGGATCTGATGACAGTGAGTTTTCTCACAAAATGATTAAGATCCTTGAACAAATCAATGATATTAGGTATTCTGTCCGGAGCATATTTTAAGCCCTTATTCAGGAGAGAGATTTCCCCACCATTGAGGACATGGGATGATAAATTGAATATGCCTTTATTCAAAGGCATCTCACTTTTGCTGGACTGTCCACCTCATCCTCTAGTTCCTCTAAGGGGGTGCCCCTCTTTTTGTGCATATTCCTGAATAGTGGAAATGTCTTTTCCTCTGTTGCTCGAGAGGGGGCTATCTCTAAAAAATCAGGCTTAGTGGTTACATTTCTCTTGTTCATATATACATGTTTCGGTCTAGCGCCCAGATCGTGTGCTATGTTAACCGTAGCTCCGGACTCCTCCTCCTCTCTGGTGCTTGATTGAGGAGGTTTTCCCAGAGAGATGAGGTTGGGGTTATAAGATTCCCCTTTGTGCCGCCGTGGTGTAAGGAAATAATTCCTCCTGAAGTTGGATTTACTGTCATTTGAAATAGGAGGAGATCGATTCACACTATAGGGGTTCTTAACTGCATTCGCATAGGATCTAGGTTTCTGCTTTTGGTTCCCCTTAAAAAATGTGTTGGAATAGTGGGAACTGGCACCCATAGAGGGTGGTACATTCAAATGACTTCTATCTTGAAAAGATATACATTTTCTCTTTCTTTGCCAACTCCTAACTTGCTTATTTTGATAGTCCAGTTTGTCCCTTTGGAATTTCTTATTTTTCCATGATATTAACTCTTTTTCAAATTTGATCAATTTCTGGTTAGTAACATCATCCAATTGAGAAATGGTGGTGGACTGTTGCGTGGAACTGATTTGTTCTTGTAAGTCTTTAATTTTATTTTCAGTAACCAGAAGCCTGGATTCTCTATATCCATTAATACAAGAAAGCAGGTATCAAGTGCCCCTAGCCATTCCTGTTCTAGTGTGGCATTGTCATCAAAGAACGGCTGTTTATCAAACCTGAGCCCCCTAGGTATAAATTTATATTACACATATTTCTTAAACAGGGCGCCATCCCACCAATCTTTCATTTCATGTTTTAAGGTCTTTTATAACTCAAAAAATAGTTTGTGAACATTTGCTTCTTTAACGGAGGTGGTCTCCATAATCTTTTTCTCCCAGGAGGTTAATTCTCCTATCGATCCTATTTTTAACACTGTTGAGACTCATAATTATCGACCTATAAAGGGTGTTGTGTCAACAATACACAAATTCAATTGGAAATAAAAGGAAAAAAGGATGGCTTGTTGCCTAACTCCACACAACTATATAAATGCGCTTCAATATAAAAGAACTATACAAAACTAGTGGAAATAGGTGTAATATATAAAATAAAAAGGGCAGCTACATACACCAATAAGCGTCTTAAGTGAGTGAAAGTTCATAGGTCAAAAAAGGTTATGTGCACTCCTCAATGTAACAACATAAAAATAAAACGATGAAAAATAAAAAGAACAAATTTATTGATATATAAAACCATGCATATAAATCCTAAAAATAGTATTAAATCCTGAATAGAAACTTCACCATGCTGATCAAGTTCTTGTCTGTAATGAGCTTATAAAGGTAATAAGAAATAATATGTTTATATGGAGTGTATAAACAGGCACCGATAGATGAATGCGATACACCAAACAACGGTTTATATCAAAGCTACCGCGCCTGTAAAACACATACAATTACAAACTAATAAGAAACATTATCAAAAATGTATCCCTAAGCACATAAAAAATAATAATACACAAAAAATACCTTGCCTCGGTGTGGGCCCCCACCGAGGTATAAGCAAAAAGCGTGTCCCTTCTTGTGTCTTCTCTATCTCTTGTGTCTTCTCTATCTCTTGCCCCTCTTTTCTCTGTTGCTCATTCCTTCTTCTAGATTTCTTTCTTCTGGCAACCTTTGCCGTTTGCCCGGTGAGTCGTATGGAGGCTCTTGTGTCTGTTTCAATCTCTCTTTGACTGTGCTTTTCCGAAAAAAAGAATAGGATTCTGTGTGTAATATCTGTGATGGTTCCTCCACTATATTTTCATGAAGTGGTGGTGGTGTTCTGGGATTTCTTATATGTGGTATATGGTCCCATTGTGGGATATTTCTTCCAGGTCTTCTTGGGGAATTATATTTAACTACTTCACTATAACTTCTATGTGTGGAGGAGGAGGGATGGGAGACGTGATGTGTGGGAGAACGTATAGTGTTGTATCGTGATATGTCTTTATGTCTCCCTGGGGTTTGTGTTTGAATTCTCTGTTTTCTAGTGTCTTGTTCTCTTTGTCTCCAATATAGTCTGTGTTTTATTGGGCTTTGGGTTTGTTTATAGTGCCATCTTTTATTTGTGTCATATTTGTCTCTTCTACTATATTTATTGGGCGATTCCCTTCTCTGTTTAATCTCATTTTTATTGTATGTTTTATTCTCTCTAATACTGGTTGGGTTTTTAAAAACATTGCCGGTTTTGTAGTCGTTGGTATCTCTCAAATATTTTTCTTTTTTATCTCTATTGTTTCTCTTTCTGCTTTCTCTATTTTAATCTTAATGTCTTTAATTATTCGATTATACATATCAGGGCCGGTGCTTTCACTGATTTTTTTTTTTGCCAAGTTTTAATGTCTTCATCTATTTGGGTAAGGCTCTCTTCTCTCCTTCCATCATTTTATTCCAGCCTGTCATAAAGGATTGGTTGTCTCTGTCAAAAGTGGGATTTTTATAGAACCTTAAGCCTCTGGGGGTGATCTGCTCCCTTACATAATTTTTGTGTGGCCACTTCCCACTTCATTTTCATTTCTCTTATTAAGGATTTCTCTAATTGGTTTTTGCAGTTGTCGTGGTTAATATATTATCTCTTATTGTTTGTTTCAGTCAGTAAAGCAAACTAGCTCTATAAAAACATTATTTTTCTGCAATTCAGACACTAAAAGTGTAGTAAGCATATTTATCTCCACCATATACTAAAATATAAATGACTAACTATACAGCATAATAATGCAATTGTACCCCTGTTTCTATTTCAATAAGATGTGTGTGTATGTGTGTGTGTATAAATAGTAACCACATGATACATATATCACATCTACACGCAATAGCACTTCTGTTGCTTGTCAATGTATATAGTATTCATATGCAACCGCACTTTCATTTTCTACTACAAGGTATACAGTATTCCTATGTAGTAGCACCCTTATCTCCTGCCATAAGGAATTTAGTACTCATACACATAAGCACTTTTGTTTCCTGCCATAAGGTATATAGTATTCATATGCAATAGTTTTTTTTCCCCTGCTGTAAGGTATACATAATTCACATACAGCAGCACTTTTGTTCTGCTGCATATTCAGGAAGGAATTCCTGCCATAAGGTATTTAGTACTCATACACAACAGCACTTTTGTTTCCTGCCATAAGGCTTATGGCATTCAATGCAATATTACTTTTGTTTCCTGCTATAGGGTATACAGAATTCAAATGCAGCAGCACTTTTGTTCTCTGTCATAAGATATGAATTATTAATGAGATATAACACTTTTGCATGCAGTAACATTATTGGTTCCTGTTATAGGATGTATAATATTTAGATACAGCAACATTTTTTGTCTTCCATAACAAGAGATATAATATTTATAAGCATTTGCACTTTCTTGTCTGGCCATGATGTACTTATGTTTAAACATAACAACAGGAATACACACAACTATATTCCTGTTTCCCTTCATATGTATGGACATTTCAGAGTACAATAAAGATTCCAAATGTCAAAATAGAGCCAGTAGAAAGCATAGTGCTTTCCAAACACAGAGTAAAACCGGAAGTGATGTATTGCAACTTCTGAACCGGAAGTGGAGGAAAAATGGCATATTTTATATTTAAAACAGAGCAGACACAGCAAGTGATTGAAACCAACTGAGGAAGCCCCATTACAGGGGCGAAACATGTTTTGGACTACTCTGCACACCTTGGGACCATAGTGTCCACATACTCCCAAAGACTTTTATACTTTTATATAATTTTATTTTAATGATTTACTTGAATAAAAGCATCTTTTACAAGCTATATCTCCAGCATCCTGTGTCCAGGTTACCAGAGGTATACAGCACAGACCAGGAGTAATAGGAGTTGGACCTCCTCCAAGCGTCCTACTACACTTTCCATCAGAGCCATATGAAGCTAATGGCTCTTCACTTGTGAGTGACACTCCAAATCTCATTACCTTTATATAACTGTACTGGCAATATTGCACTATTATTCTGTTTTATTTTCACAGATTTATATCAGCTCCACCTTTTGTATGTATATTTTGTACTTCTGCACAGTTAGCCCATGAAGTAGCCAGAGCTCTTGTTGAATGCGCTTTAATTTTAGTAACAGGAGATAAGTTCTTGTGCTGGTAGGCCCTCTGGATGATTATAGTGTAGGTAGAAGCAGAGGCGGTCTCACCTCTTCTTGTACCCGAAGGAAGTACAAATAACTGGTCAGACTTCCTGTAGGATTTTGACATTTCCAAATAACGAACCAGACATATCCGAACATCCAGATTATGAAGTGTGGCTTCCACTTTGGATTCTGAATTAGGTAAGAATGATGGTAGAACCACCTCTTGGGACAGATGGAATTCAGAGACCACTTTAGGTAAGAATTCTTGCTTAGTGCGTAAGCATACTCTATCATGATATACCTGAGTACAAGAGTCATCTGCAGAGAAGGCTTTAATTTCAGAAATTCATCTTGCTGACGTTATAGCTACTAGAAACAAGGATCCCAAACTGCGGAAACAGGTTCAGGGTGTTGCACAGAAACAGACGGTCAAATCTGGAGCCAAAATTAGCACTTTTAAATTTTGGCGCGGTATCCTTTAAAATGCTGGGATTCGCACATGCTACATGTTCCAGCTGAGCATCAATCGCGTCATCATTCTGCGACCCGATCAGCCATGCCCTCTTGCTTCCCCTACAGGGAAACGGACGGGAAATCAAACTGCAGTTAATTCTGCAGAGTGGAAAGCAAGGAGAATGAAGAATCCCACATAAGCAACCAACCAATCCTGAGTCCAGTACACTAACAGAGCAGCACAAGGTAGATTGAAAGATTAATAAAAACATGCCAGCTGACCATGGCTTCTCCAAAACTAGTGTCCCAGAGATCCATGCAATGAAAAGAAGGGGAGTTATCTCAGGGGAAATTTTTAAGGTACTCACCGACCCCTATTTCATCTGAGTAATAAAAGGATCCAGATCTTGAGTCTTTGCTTGGTTCATGTCTAATCTGAAACCTAACTCAGTTAGTCCTGCCTGTGCAGGCTGATTACTTAGTTCTTCAAATGTAGAGTAGCTGAACTTTATTTGGTATACCCACGGAAATGCAGGAAGGGGACCAAAAAGAAAATTTCCATGTTTAAAAAAATGTAATCCCTGAAGGGATTTATGAAGGGAGGATGGACATTTTGTACCTAATTAGTCTGATTAATTAGTTTTAATTCCTGTCCTGTTTTGGCTGTGGGAGGAGCTACCCATGAGTGTTGCTGCCATGATTAGCCAGGAAAAACAATTTATTTGTCCTGAGTTGTAAAAGAAATGATTGTTGATATTATAAATACAATTGTTCTTATAAGCACCAAGTACCAGTTCTTAGCATACTATTGTTTTTATTATTATGTAGTCATTTGTAACTGCCTTTTTTTTTTACAAGTAAATGCTTTTCTTTATCTACCTGTGTTTATAACAGATGCAGTATACACGAACAGCAATGATAAAAAAATTTTTAGAGACCTTTTCACAAGTGCCCAGCAAGGACAGATATTAAGGATATTAAGCAAGGACAGATAATAGCTATGACTTTTGCCTGTTTGTTAGCAGTGCACCACACTTTGATGAATGCAGTTATAATCAATGGAAATCATTGAGTTTTACAGCTGCTTTGTATTAATGGTATAATGCGTTGCTCCGCAGTTTGTTTATGCATTCATTACTTATTAATATGCCAAGATTAACAACAATTTATTATGGTATAAGCAAAAAAAAAAGCACAAGTAAAGAGCTTAAAATGTTTTGTCTGTAAAACACATTTCTGGATATTTAATTAAAGCAAGCAGATTTTGTTTCATTCTTGTACCTTTATACATTTGCTATGAATGTAGAAGAGTTTACGGACACTGCCTGAAGTATGCCATGTCCTTTAATTGCCATTTACATAGCAAAGGAATCATTAATTTCTAATTTACCTATTATTCACCCTCTTTCGAAATGCTATGTCAATGTCAGTTTTGAGGCAGTGGAATTAATGCAGTCTCTTGTTAACTTCAAAAGCAAACCATTGCATTTTTCTTTTTTCATGCTTTCTGACCTTAGGTGCATACTATTTAGACAGAAGCAGCTTAGGGCTCTTGTTTAGATATGATTTATGATGCCACATTAACCCTTCATTGACCTAGAATTGCGCTAATATCAAAACAGTTTGACACACGGAAAATCAAAAAACCTTTTATTGGAAGTTCTATTGTCCGCATCATAAGTTTCCTCACTGTGATGGCGCAGTTACACCATCAATTTCCTATTACTATTGAACACAGTATTGAAAAACCAATGGAGAGAATCCTTTGTCATTTCTATTCCAGTGACCAGCAAATAGCTTGCAATAAGGCTTTTAATTCATATCACTTCAGGCATTTCCAAAAGTACCATCTGTGTTCTGAACTGTTGTTTTTTTCTTAAATATCTGACTTTATATCTTACTTTAAGTATGTTGTATTATGCAAATTAAATAAAGGAAAATACTAAAATAAATTGAATTATGCTCCCTCCCTAACAGAACTTTAGCACAAAAAATAGATGGTGACATCAAGTAAAGTAAATATATATTGCTTAACCCCTTAACGACCGGTGACGGTTCATCACCATCATCGGAAAAATCCCCCTGAGGACTGGTGACGGTCCTGAACCGTCATAATGTCATTATGTACTTACCTGATCGCCGCCGTTCCCCCGGCATCGATCGGCGTTGCTCCTAGTGTGGGGAGACTGCCTGACAGCCCAGGCAGTCTCCACTCTGCGAATTAGGAACCTGCTGCCATGTCAACTTGCAAAAAAAAAGCAAAAAAGCATGTAAACATTGGGTGTTTTTAAACGCAGGACAACACTTTTAATCTATTTAGTAGTTTTTTTCATTAGCTTTTGTAGATAAGTAAAAGTTTTTCTTTTAAATTTTTCAACATATTTTTTTTTTTTAAAGTAAATTATATGACATAAAGAAAGCCATTTTTGTCTTGAAAAAAGACAATATATAACATGTATGGGAACAGTAAATGTGAGATAGGAAAATTACAGCTAAACACAAACACCACAAAAGTGTTAAAACAGCCCTGGTCCTTAACGTACAACATGGCCAAAATAGTCAGGTCCTGAAGGGGTTAATAATAAAGATGTTGAAAATTTAAGAACATAAATTTAGTATGCAGGTTTTAAAAGGTAATGCTCGTCCATTTTTCTGGCTTGTTTTATAAATAAAACCAGTCTTACTAATAAAGGTAGTACCTTTGCACTATTAATTTGTGTATTCTAGAGCTAATACATAACAATTCTTAATTAATATTTGTTTAGACATTATTCACTAAATGGTTGTGCTGGAAATTCACCATGGAATTTCAAATATTTTGATATAAGTTGGAAAATGTTTACACTGTCACTCCCCATTCATGGGGACTGGCTATCCCCTCTATGTTTAAAGGGACACTATAGTCACAAAAAACGACACCTTAATGAAGTTGTTCTGGTGTTCATTGTCAATCCCTGCAGGCTTTTCAGAGAAAAAGCATTATTTACATTACAGCCTAGGGATAACTCCGGTGGCCACTAATCAGATGACTACTACTTGCTTCCTTTGGCAATGCTGCACAATCTGCAGCACTCACATTCAGTGTCTTCACCGTCTGCATGGAGACACTGAACATTCCTCGTAGAGATGCACTGATTCAATGCATCTCTATGAGGTGATGCTAATTGGCCAATGCTGTGTTTAGCTCCACCATAGTCCCCACTCCTTGACAATCTCAACCAATCCAATGTTTTCTTCACTTCTGATGATGTCAGTTAAGAAGGCAGATGAGGGAGCGACAGATGGACTAGCTAGTGTTTTAACACTGTAGGGTCAGGAATACACATTTGTGTTCCTGACCCTATAATGTTCCTTTCATTTAATTCATTATTTTAATAATGTACATTCCAGGGAAATCGCCATTCTGCTTCATGATAATGAATGTAATTTGGGTCTACTAACTTAAGGAAGGATTCACTCAATGACCTTTTGCTCACTGTGCCTACAGGAATATTAGCTAAACCTCAATAAAGAGGCCCAAACACATGCCAAAGTCATTGTCTGTGATTGCTGTATGTCTTGTGCAGAGGGAGCATGCCAGACATTTTGTTTTGTTTTTAGACTCTCCTGTGTGTGTTAATAGTCTAATATGCTAAAACAAAGATATTTTCTCTGTAATGGCACATGTGAGCTAAAGCTAATTTGACACCTGAGCAAAGAACAGATAGAAAAGTAATTTTGTTTTTACTAAAATAGTTTTTGACTGAAATTGATTAAGATTGTGTAGTTGATTTGCTAAAGATGGGCACTATACATGTGCATTCATGTTTGGAAGAACTTTGCTTTTTCTGTCATTTTGTCAGAAAATGAACACAAATATATAATTGACCGAATAACCAAAAGGCTCACTGACCGAATGTAATTCTGTAACCATCAGTAATTTGTCCTTTACAGTGAGCAGTCAGTACTGGTATGGTGATTGATGAATGAGGGAGGTAAAAAACTTTAATACCTCTCCTATGCCCTCGCAGACCATGCCGCGAGTGGGGACATGTCTGCTAAACATCATGCAGCCAGTGGCTGCTTGCTGGAATAAAACTAGCAACTTGGCAGCGGGTGGGAGATATTAATTTAAAAAATAACTAGTGTCCCTCACAATATTACCAATGGTGGGAGGCTCTAATTATGATAAAGGGTGACTTATTGCTGCCAAACATGGGCAATGGGTGAGAGCTCTAAACAAATAGTGAAAGGGGATGAACATGTCATTGTCCACCCTTCAAAAATATAAACAATGATCTGTCTACCCTCACAGGTGCCTAAGGTGCTCGAGGCCCCTAGGCATCGCCATTCCAATTAAAAAGACTCTACCTTCCAACCCCCTCATCCTAATAATACTAATACCTGGAAGAAAAAAAAAACATACTCACCATGATGTCTTCTTACTACTAAGTCTTCTTTTCTTTCACCCAAAAAGAAAGGCTAAAATAAATTCAAGAGTAATACAACACAACTATTAAAATAAAAAAAGTACTGGATTTAAAAAAAAGCCTCTGCATTCAGTGTATGCATGCCACAGATTCAAGTTGGAACTATCTCTCTCTCCTCCTGAAGACGAACCATGGGTGAATGTATGGGTAATCTTTGGCTCTGTTGATTACAGCCAAACCCCATGTACAATCGCTCTAGGCAAACCCACACACAAACATAAAATCATATTCAGACAGCCACACACATACATACAGTCACACTTTGCTAACTCCACACATATATATCACAACCAACACAAAACACCTATCCAAAGCTCCACACATCATGCTTGGCCAAACAAAACATTATTACACACAGCCAGTACACATATCTGACTCCAGCACCAGGGCTCTGTGGTTCCTAGCTACTCACCCGAAAAAAAATCTTTAGACCGACAATATAGCATCTTTATCATACTTCCTGTAAAAATGTTTTCCTCTGTTGTAGTCCTCTTGTCCTAATGCACCACATTTAAGCAGAAATCAAGAATTTTATTATCTGCACCAAAATGGAGGAAAACAAGCCAAGGCCACACCTTGGGGTTTTACCTATATATTCTGAAGCAAAACACACATTTTGCAATAAAGTAAGTCAGATAACTAACAAATTGCAAAGTGAAACACTCTAGGTTTCATATACATTAATTATTTAAAGTTTCCCCAGTGGTGCATGCTAATTAATACCCAGTTCTGATGCCACTCGTGATTAAATGTATTAATTGTTTACTGTATAGCATGTAACACTTGTTTATGCAGAAAGCTTTGCACTAAGCTCCTACAATATTGAAAGAATCTATATTCTGAGGATTTGAAAACTTGTCAGCCCACCTAAATTACATATTGATTAGGTTTAATTGCATTCCACCCATCAGTATTAGGTTTGAAAATTCATAAAAGAGAAATAATGTACTCTTTGTGGATGATTACTTCTGGGGCATTTAAATGAATTCCATCACTTAACCCTGAGTTTAGACAGATTATTGAACCTTGTAATATAGATGGCCAAAGTCCAGAGTAGTGGAAAACAATTTTTAGCTATCAGAAACTAATAAGAAAAACATAAACACTATATATTTATATAGATTTTCTTTTAAGGAAAATGGCAAAAGATTATATTAAAACAAACATTTATTTTTCATACTTCCTACCACATTAGGAAAACATTGGCTATTTCGTACAGAGATTCCCTTATCATTAGAGTTATCAACTTGTGTTTGGGCTGTGAAAATATTGTAAAGGATACATTAAAGATAATTAAGTATTTGAAAAAGATGATTCTTCCTTGTTTTATTTTAGTTTGTTTTTGCATGCATAAAGGGAATAAAATCTATTCAAAATGACTTAAAATTGCATTGTGTATTTGTCTTTGAAGCAAGTCTTTTGGATTTGGGATTCATTTAAATTACAAAACCACAAAGAAAACTGGATTTATAACTGTTCTACGTGAAGAAGTCAGATATAAAATATGTCAGCATTACAATTTACTATTTTTTTTTTTGGTGCAGTTATGCATGCTTTTCTTGAAAGTTTATCAATACAGTGGAAAATGAACCAGTTAAAATCATTAAGTGTGCACAGATAATAGTTTAAAAGCTGCATTTTATTTGGACATTTTCAGGCAATAAATATCAGTAAAAATAATTAACTGTCTTTATGTAGCTGCAGTCCAATTAAGAGTTTTACTATCATTTTTCAATAGTTTTCTGTTGAATATCTTTTTTTTTTCAAAAGGGTATTTTTGTGATAATAGATTTAGCTACTGAGAACATAATGAAATGTGTCATTAATAGTTAATAACTTGTAATTAGAATAGTTGAATTTATGAGGGAAATCAATGGTGTTGTGATTACAAATAAAGCAGTTTTCCTTATAATATTTAGTGTCAATTGTAAAAACAACTTAAATATACCTGTTTTATCAAAATAAAATAAGGCAATACATCTTTTCTTTCAAATACTATTTTTAAAGCCTGTCTTTTCATGCTTTATGTGTGTCATAGATCTGGGTGTTGAAAATGAAATGCCAGAGCTCCATAGTAACCTTGTATTGAGTGGTTTCCTCATTCCATCATCTGCGGAATGGGAGGGGTATAGAAATTGGGGGTCTCATATTGTCCACTACTAATCAGGAAGGAGCTCCAAAGTCTGCTACATTGACTGACCTACTATGAAAAGGAGAATGAGTTGGGTTTGCTGCTAAAGTAACCATAAAGGTCTTCAATTCCTTGTTAGCAGTTGGAGTTGGTTTTGCTGCTACCTTCCAAGACCTTGCTTTCCCTAAAGTAACCATAAAGGTCTTCAATTTCTTGTCCAATTAAATGTATCCATAACTCTTATAAATGCACTGAGATGTACTCATTCCTCAGATACTAGCAGCCAACAATCTCAGTTGCTTATTCATGGTGAAGAGAAATTTCCAGGGTACCAATATATTCATATCAAACAAAAGTAAAAGATAGGCACAATAGTGCATTTATTAACGTAACCTCAACTAAGGGATAATCAGACTCCATGACATAACTTTACTTAAACTAAAAATGAATTTCATACTAGGCTCAATTCATTCCTAAAAAAAAAAAATGTTATGGAAACATGGAGTGATTAGAGGCAATGGCCAACTCTTTACTAACATTTGGCAGCCATACAACAGATGGTTTCAGACATTGAAACATACTCTGGATGCTCCTTAAATCACAATAGTAGATAGAGCTGGAACACTCTAAGTACCATAACCACTAAAGCACACATTAGTGGTTATGGCGCCTGGAGAGCCATAGTGCCCTTCATTGTGAGGAGTCAAACTGTTTTAGAATGGTTTGACGGCTTACCTGAGGTCTATCAGGAACCACTCCCCTCCTCCACTACAACTTTCTCTTAATTGAGGCCAGCAACAATCAATTGAAGCTCTCAGAATATGATCTAGCCCTGCACTGAATTACATAGTGAAACTGCAGAGGCATAATATTTACACCAAAACTGCTTCATTAAGCGCAAGTTGTTGGTGCCTACAGAGTTTTTTAAAACAAAAAAATCTGAAATATTGCATAGACTATTTAGACTCCTAAGTAAGTACTTAGTTGAAGCACCTTTGGCAGCAACTACAGATTCAAGTGTTTACACATCTACACAAACTACAGATTCAAGTGTTTTCACATCTGGATTTGGGTAGTTTCTTTGGGGTATTTTTTACTGCTACTCCCTTTTTCTCTCTATGGGTTACTTCTTACTTGATCTGTGAATAAAATCAACATTTAGTGGCTCTCCTCTAACCATCACCATTTGGTACCATGGAAGAAATTTGGATCACAAAACAAACTAAATGGTTTGTTGTTCATTTAATTTATTTTGTGATTTGCCCACATCGCTTTTCAGAGTTTGGGATTTCAAACAAATCAAACATAATTCAGACAAATTGCAATTTGTTTAAAACCAAATGCACAAGTCGAATAAGTAGAATAAACCCTTTTTCTGTTTAGAGAATCCACTCCATTGTTTAATTTCTCCTTTTCTTTGTATTCTTTCTGTATATTGACTGTCATGTGCAAAAAGAGAGCGTTCAACAATGACTGGCTGGGAGCTAAGATGGAGGTGCTTAGGTACAGGATAAAAATGTGTTAACTTTAAAATTTAATCTGATTTTATACATTTTACAAATACATACAAGTGGAATATATGGGATAAGTAGACATAATATCAAAAATCCTGGAAAATTACTGTTCTCATTTAACAATTACATTTTTGGGCATGGATATTTTGTTTGAGTGGTGTGATATCTAAAGATTGAATATACAGAACGAAGAGGGAACAAAACTGGAAGGATATAGGGATTCACCAAAAAACCTATAAAGATAATGTGGATAAAGTGCTGTACTATATAAAATAGTACAAAGTTACCAGGAGCTTAAATAGATAGTGTGAATGAATAAATAATAAGGTAATCTGAGGTATCAAATATTCAAATGCCCAGAGGGAATATATACGGTGTAGGTATCCTTATCCCTGATTGGGTAAATATCACAGGATAAATGGTACCATTACCAAATAATGTGCCTTTATAGGCATAAAGGAAATGAGTAGACTGTAAGAAATGTAAAAAAATATATTAATTGATAAAAATAGTAGAGAGAAAAAAAAAGTTAATTATTATTAGTCTACTTACGCTTAGACAAGCATAGACCAGTATATGGAACTGGCTGCCAGTACAGCAATATATAACAGATATATCGCTAAAACATGAAAATATTATAATGATATATTAGTAAAAAAATCCACTTAATGTGAAGCAGTAACAGATACTCGTATGTTACTGTTTCACATTAAGTGTATTTTTTACTAGTATATCATTATTTTCATAAAGCCACTCGGCTTTAGTTATGTTTTCTTTTTTCTGTTCTTGACCACCACATTTGCCATGGAGTGAGTTTGAAGGGCATTTATTTATTTATCTATCTACCTATCTAACATTATCTTTCAGTGATTAATAAGATATCCAGTTGACACTCTCCTGCCGGAACATCAGTCCAGCAGAAAGAGTGTTCTCTAAATTTACTTGTTCATTCCGACAGGGGTTAAGCCCCAAGACACCACTGGAGTGTCTGGTTGGTGACACAGTTCACAAGTGGGGAGACCAGATTTTTTTTGGCAGCCACCATGTAGTAACTGTCTTTCTAGTAGTATGTTTAAATCTCTACATTTTTATGCATCTCTAAAAAATAAAATGGACACAAAATTGCTGTTTCAGCCCATGTTTTTGTTGTAGCTATGCATCCCGTGTTTTCAAAATGCTGCTGGATTTTTAATAGAATTCTGCAATCATGGGGGTTAATTACATATAACAAAATGTATTGTGATGGTAATTTTATGTTAAACACTAACCACAAAGTAATTCTCATTCTCTTCATAAGTTTCTACTTGTCAGACTCACATTTTATGATAATTTCACGTTACCCCTACTCCTATTCACCTTTTTATGTGGTGTTTTACTATTATTCAAACACAATAAAAATTCATGAATCTGAATCTATTTGAAATGGCATGAATCTATTACTGTCTGATTAGGTATCAGTGTAACCACTCATCGGAATAGTGAATAAACCATTACTAAGTGACCCATTATTTATGGTAAATGCTGGGTGGTGTAATATGATATATTCAAAGGTCTCTTCACAAGTAATAACAATAATTATTACTTGAGTTGAAGATTAATTTTGGTCTGAACGGCAATTCATCCGAACTTGGACTAATTGGGTGATTGGTTAAATTCCTGAACTCTGAGCTATAATGTAGACAATTCATGATCCAACCAGAATGTGCAATGGACGAGCATGTTTGTTTTGTGATTCTGAAGTATGCTATTGGTGCAATAAGCAGAAACGGCGAGAAAAGATGGTTGGTGGCTAGGGGACAGTCACTAAATATTGAATTTACAAAATATCTATATTTATATAGTGTATATTTAACAAATATGTACTTTATAAATATATATTTTTACTGGTACTCCTCCTTTTCCCTCTGTTGGATGTTTTTCTCACTTGTCTAGTGAAAGAAATTATAATTTTTATATTATGTTTATTATTTTTATACTGATTATACTGATTGGCATATTGTTTGCACCATGTTGGTTTATCTGATTTTTTTATTTTTTTTCGGAACTGACTTATGGCCAAATTTTGGCTGTCCAGAATTTTTTTTTATTTTCGTAAAAAAGTGATCAGTCAAACTGAATTTTGTCACCATGAACAAGTCTAATTAGTACGGCCAATGGGAGACTACCCAGAAAGTTGTTAAAATGTATTATAATATAAATATTTATCAAAATACTGTGCAAAATAACCACAACTGCTATAAATATTGTGTTTTGATGGGAAAATCAATTAAAGGGATACAATCTCTTGTGTTATTAGATATACAGACACCCATGCAGATATCCAGTGGGCATCACTTGTTTTTTTATATAGTTGTGCAGTTTGATGTGCAAATTAATTTTAAAAAGTTAGATCTCCTATTGGCACACACAGTCAAATGTCACAGCTCAAAATAATCTGTGTATTCACAGTTTTTTTATGTACAAGTACATGTTGTGAACAGTGCCTACAGCACAGCATTAAAGCTCCCACCTTTGACACAAGATGAATCAGTCAGCCATAGTTGGTACTGACCACAAGATCTGAGAAAAACAAAAAAAAATGTATTATTGCCAAGCTCCCTAGCCCCTGGGTAAGCAACAGGATGGCTTAACATATTATTTTTTAAAGTAATATTGTAATGTGTAGAAACTAAACACAACGTTGACTTTTTACATACAAAACACACACTCACCCCACTTAAAACTGACACATAATTGCCTGCCCTGACACAACACAGAGAGCCTAAACACATACACAACACAGACAGCTTCCTCACATACACAGCACACACATCCCTATACAAACACAACACACAAAGCCCCTCGAATACATAATACATACTTCCCAAACACACAAAATATGAGCATTTTTCTAAACACAAAACACATAGCCATCTCACAAACATCCTTTCCACATATAACATCAATAGACACCATAAACAAAGCCAACTCCACACTAAACATGCCACCTACTCCTATAATGTTAACAGACCCACCAGACCCAGCCACCACACACAGTCTTGCCAAACACAGCCTTGCTTGTCTGTTAACAAAACACCACAATAACCACACCTACGCACATTATTCATTCCCACACAACAGACATGCATGGCATCACTCAAACACAGTTAGTATGAAAAAAAGACTAAAAAGGAAAAAGTGTCAAAGAAAAAGTGGGAAGAAAGCTGAAAGCTGACATAAGTTGTTAAGGGAGAGAAAGTCAAGAGACTGCCAAGAATTGAGAAAGGACAACAACATATATAGCTTAAAAACCAAAGAAAAGAGTTAAGTGTGCACTATCCCAAATCCTTATGCATATTTAAATAACAATAACTCCAATGGCCATTAGATGTAAGTTCAGCTGCCACGGCAAGGCAAACCTTGTAGGTGAGTCCTACACTAACAATTCACCTTGCTACCTTCAGTTTCAGGTAAAACCAAATCTAATGAGACAGAGAGGGGTATCCATGTAAACTCCTACATACTAATAAACCCTTAATAGGGAACACATGGGGTGGGCGTCAGCATTGTAACATGGCTGTGTAATACAAAAGCAAATTCAAATATACAAAGATAAGTCCTGTGCTAAAACTCCCACTACTCCTGGGCGGCAGCAATGACCAAAGTATAAATCAATCCTAATACATAAAATAAAAAAACAAAGAAAAGACTTACTTGAGCACTATCCCAAATCCCTATGAATATCTAAATAACCGGAGGCTTTTAATATCACTTCAATGGCCAATGGTGTGTGTGTGTGCCAGTGTCTTAAGTGTGTATATGTGTGTGCTTGTCAGTGTCCTCTCTGTGTAAATGTGTGTGTTAGTGTCCTCAGTTTGTAACTGTGTATGTCAGTTTCATTTGTGTATAAATGTGTGTGTGTGTGTGTGTGTGTATATGTCAGTCAGTGTGTTTGTCAGTGTGTGTCAAATCAGTGATCAGTGTGTCTGTCATTGAGTATGCGTGTGTCAGTTTCCTCTGTGTATAAATGTGTGTTTATGAGTGACTTCTGTGTATAAATGTGTGTGTGTGTGTGTCCATGTCTGTGTGTAAATGCGTGTGTCAGTTTCCTCTGTATGTTACTGTGTGTGAAAGTGTCCTCTGTGTGTAACTGTGTGTATTTCACTGTCCTTTTGTGTGTATTATATTTTCATTTTGTGACTTTTACACTTCAGATTACTAGGTTATACACAATATTCACATTACATCATATTTATTTTACAAATATTGTTTACTATCTTTAATTATATTTGTTCCCCAATATGGAATTAACTTGAATATCAATGTCTACACATTTCATGTGGAGTTTATATCAATAGAAATTACTTTCTTGAGGCAGGGGTGCTTGGGAACATTTTTTTTACCTGCAGGGAGATATTGGTCTACACCATAACTGATTAGTAATTTTTATTTAACTAACCCATGGCTAATATTTCCAATGACAGTCTCCAAAAAATCAGTATCTGTTGATTATGATACAACTAACTTAGTTCATGTATTTAGAACTAGGCAGGTTTCAAGGTAGTGTTAAACCCTAAAAGTGAGCTTGGACTTAATTTTAGGGTTTAACTATACTGGACAGAACATATTCAATATATGTAGCTTGTTCCTGAATGAAGGTTTCTTAACAAAAATAGAGCAGTAATATTTCTGCATCCTGCCCTGATTAGACAAATGTATAAATCATTAAGACATATCAGTACATATTCTAATGCACATGATCTAAGCTAGTCACTATAACAATTAGCACAAATAAAGCTTGGAAGAGTTAAACTTCCTTGTATGTTTTTAGAAGATTATATTTTCTCTGTTTCTGTGTTATATAAATATAGTGCAGCAAATGGCTATGATTTCGAAAGTCAGTCACTGACGTTTCATCAAATGTGGCAAGTTTAAGAATGTGGTATCTAGAATTATATCTCTTCCCAATTGAAATTGTTTGTCCATTCTATGACTTCAGGACCAGAGACTTCAATTATTCTTTGATCTTTCCCACCAGCAAAATAATAATTGGAAGTTGACAAAATGCAGGCTCATGTTGTTGGATGTTGATTTCTGTTTGTCTTGCATGATAGCATAAAGGAATAGGGATGTCACATCTACTAAAACATGAAATTTAGCACCTTCTTGAAAGTTTTACTAAATCATGCAACAAAGAAGTAATTATTGACATTTTCTTAATTACAAAATATCCAGGTATTGTCAAGCTGAAAGCAATGACTTATTGTTATATTTAGACTCTCCCTGATCTCTTGCGCTTCACTACATTTTAAATCAAAGACCTTGCTATATTTTAAATGGTTTAAAACAACATTATGCTTTTATTTTAGATGGCTTAGAGATGGGATGCAGTTCTGAGCAGGTTGCAGCATGCTGTCAAGAGAATGAAGGCAAATATAATAAAGAGTAGCCATTAAATGGATAGGGCAAATAGTTATGCTGGTATCATTTTTTTCTTTTGAAAATATTTCAGCTCACTAAGAGTACATTATTCGAAAACACAGGCCATTAGTTTTTACTTACTGAGCGAAAGCCCTCTTTTATATCATGCATGCTAAAATGATGTCATGTATAATTTAATGAAACAATAGTAAATATTGCATGCATGCTGATTGGTATTATATAGAAATTTAAATTTTTCAAATAGACATTAGCTATCAAATGGGAAAAGAAAGAGGATAATTCCAAAAACACTTCAGAATGATTGGTTGTATAGGGAGAGGTATTAGCAGTAGAAAGAGGGAAGTGCTCATGTCAGTGTACAGAACACTGGTGAGACCTCACTTGGAGTATTGTACACAGTACTGGAGACCGTATCTTCAGAAGGATATTGATACCTTAGAGAGGGTTCAGAGAAGGGCTACTAAACTGGTTCATAGATTGCGGGATAAAACTTACCAGGAAAGGTTAAAGGATCTTAACATGTATAGCTTGGAGGAAAGACGAGACAGGGGGGATATGATAGAAACATTTAAATATATAAAGGGAATCAACACAGTAAAGGAGGAGACTATATTTAAAAGAAGAAAAACTACCACAACAAGAGGACATAGTCTTAAATTAGAGGGACAAAGGTTTAAAAATAATATCAGGAAGTATTACTTTACTGAGAGGGTAGTGGATGCATGGAATAGCCTTCCAGCTGAAGTGGTAGAGGTTAACACAGTAAAGGAGTTTAAGCATGTGTGGGATAGGCATAAGGCTATCCTAACTATAAGATAAGACTAGGGAGTAATAAAAGTATTTAGAAAATTGGGCAGACTAGATGGGCCGAATGGTTCTTATCTGCCGTCACATTCTATGTTTCTATGTCTGTACCTCTGAACCAAACTTTTATTATGCTTCTCCTTCAGGTCTTCTCCCCAGTTATTAAAGAGGATGCTTAACATCTCCTTTTCTCTCACCACATCACTCCCCCCCTCAATGCCATTGTTTTGCAAATCTCACAACAGCTAGAGCAAGCTTTGCAACAGACAGAAAGAAGCATTAGTATGGCATTCAATAACACTGCACATTTTTTGAAGCAATGTGTAACAGGAAAATTATGCTTTAACATATTCATGCTAGGCACACATGTCTAAAAAAGTAGTCAAGAACTAAACAGGTAAGCTTATTAAATAATCTATGTGCAGAATATTAGCTAAGTGATAATATTGTAAGAAAAACATATCAGGTAAACACGCAGAAGATTACCACTGAAACCTATATCACTGCCATATTACTGCACCTTACTGAATGAAAATTTACAAAAAAATTTAATGAGAAAAATAGAAAATCAAAGGAGTAGTCACAAGTAAATTACTACAAGCAGAGTGGTGTCCTCAAAGAACATGGCGAACCATAGTTCGACGCTAGGTCTATTTATAATGGAGAGTCTCCAATCAGCTGATTCCCAGAGTTCAGAGGCACCAGGAGTATTCTGAAGTCAAAGCTGTAGAGTGGAATCGAGTTAGAGAGTCCCTCCCGCCTTGGGTTAAAAGGTTGGCCTGCATTGTGTGACAGTGTCCAGAAAACTGGCAGGTGCTGTTGTCCGAGGTAAGTATCTTAATGCAGATCAGTGGGGATGGGATAACAAGAGGGGGAGGATAAGGGACCGCAAGAGAACTCTGAGGATGAGTGAAGAGCGGCTGCCTCTTTACCAGCACTACCAGCACTGCCACTCTTTACCATCACTTTCACAAGGCCCCATGATTACTTTGAGGCAATTTGATGCCAGGCTATGTGAGGTACCGGTCCAAGGCACCCCAGCTGGTATAGAAGACAGGTAGGGCTATATTAACACTGGAAAATTGTATTGGGAGTCAGATTGCACTCTTTTTTTTTTTCTCAGTTCCTATACTGTCACTATTATCCAAGTAAAATCCATCTGATGACCCAAGTTCTCCTTTTAACTAATGTCCCATATCGAAACTCCCTTTTAGCACTTTGAACGACTTGTCAGCATTCACAGTTGCCAGTGCTGTCCTCTGCACCAATACTGCTAAGTTTTTATTCAAATTTAAAATTGTTCATTCCTATTTTCATTTAATTCCAGCGTGCTTCTTCGCATCAGATTTCCCGCTAATCTTTAATCATCAAGGTTTCTTAAATCCTCAAGTTATCTTCAATAATGTTAGTTAATAGTCATATTTTCAGGTATGCATAAAGTCCCTCTGAGTAAATTTCACTCCTTATATCTGTCTTCTTCCTTTCTCCTAACACACTTAGTGGCTCCACAGTCGATTTCATTCTCTAACCTTCTAATTCTACTGCTTTCCCACACACTTACCCAATGATCTAATCCCAAAAGTTGTTCTTCCACTTGCTCTTTATTCCTCATCTTCTCTAGATTGTATATGAACATTAATATTATAAAGTGCTTGGAAATAGTTGATAGTATATAAATGGTAATATATAATGGTAATAATAATAATTGTGAGGGATTCTTCTGTATTTATCATATTAAAAAAAGAGACTGAATGAGTATTTTGCAAATGTCTGCAGAATCCTGTACTGGCATAATTTTCTTTTGATGCACACTGCTCTATTATTTATTTTTTTATAATACATTATACGTCAGAGTTAAGTTGTTAAATACCTTGATTGTAATGAAAAAGTATAATACACAAAATCTAGACTTTACTAATAGAAATGTCAAATGCTGTTAATTCTACAGTACAGTAAAAAGTCACACAAATAAATATATTGTATAAAGCCAATGAAAATATGTAATTGGGAAATACAGTATAATGTGTGTTAGGGCAAAATGATGCAATGAAGTTTTGATGGACACATCATTATAACGCACAAGAATGAAGACTCAGTAGTTTATGAATGCCTCCAGGACACTTAGATGGCAATATTTTTCCCTCATACATGTTTTGCTGATATGTATCTTTTATCTTTTCAGGTTAATGTGTATGTGTGTGTTTCTCGTATCACCAGTTATAATATTTTTTTGTGTTTATGTGCTTTTTAACTCTGACCTTTCCTTCACCTCTTACATAACATCTATCACTATTTCCTGTTGCTTTCACCTTAAACATATTTCACGCATATGCCCCTCTCGAGCAGGACATGTCCAAATGCTTGTCCATGCTTTTGTTGTTTACTGCCTTGATTATTTTAATATTCTGCTTATTGCCCTCAAAACTCCCCAGATTGCCCATCTACAGTCTATAATGAATGCCTCTGCAAACTAATCTGCCTTACGTCCCTCAACTCTCATACTTTACCCCCTAGTAACACTGGCTTCCTTTCTCTTGTTTAGGATTTGGTTCAAAGTAGTCTTTGAGACTGATTTTGGACTAAACTGCAATTTGGATAAATTAGAGCTGGTTAAGTGTTCAGAAAAAAATCTGATTTCTGAGACACTACGTGAAAGCCAGAATCTTGTGGAAACCAGCTTGTGCTAGCCCAAACATGTTATGTTTGATGCTCTTCCTGCCACCTGAAAAATGGAGATGAGAGGGATAAATAATTAATTTTGTTGTTGTTTGGGATAGGGGAAAATAAGTTTCCCATAATGAAAAGGTTTGTCCAATCATGTGGAATGGATTTATTATCCAGTCAGAGGTATCCAAAAATGATGATTGATGGCCCAGTAAATATTGATTTTATTCACAGCCAAGTTAATTGACCAATGGAGTGAAAAAAAAGAGGGGCAAAAAAACAACTACATTTCCAAGCAGGACACTTTGACTTCAGCTACTGAGGAATACAAACCAGCAGTAACCCTATATGTTTACACTTGCTATACCTGTGTGTCAGGAATAGAGTTACCCTAACACGCAAACCTAAAGGTAACAGTAAAGATACACATACCGGTCCTCAGAGGGGCCAGGTTAAGGTACTCTTATAAGACATCGGAGAGAAAAGAACAAATAAGGGTGCACCTAAGACAAGTAGAATGAATATATAAAAATATATATCAGAGAGTCCGAGCAGCGATACCTAGAAAGTCCGAATATAAATAATCCACATATGCAGGAGGTAGTCCTAGTGCTACATAAAATGGTATGTGAAGTCCCAGATGTATATCCGCAGCTTCAAAATGGATATGTGAAGAAAACAGTCAGATTAACACATTAATTGTGCACTGATGTATTGGAGATTGGAGTTTAATAGCCAAGGGGTGTGTACTTTCATGCCATCTTAAAGGTCCAGTAATAAACGGATAACATTCCTGACAATTATCAATATCTGATATAAAAGTTAAGAGATCCTCTAAACCTTCAGGAAGGTCTTTATCAGCAACCGCATCCTGCAGGATTTCAGATAAACCCTGCTGAAATGCACAGACCAAGGCACTGTTGTTCCAAGAAGCTTCAGAAGCAATGATACGGAATTCGATGGCAGGGTAAGGAAACAAGGACAACCAGGAAGTATATATACCCTATACTGGATAGTGATTGGTCACAGAGGCAGTAAGTCTTTCAGTGAGAGTAAAAACATTACCCTTTTATGAACAACTACAATAAAAGGCATTTGAAAAAAGGGGGAGCAGCAGTAGGAGTAATTCAATTTTAAAACAGGAGATTTTTCATAAAAATAAAAGGAAAAAGTTACAGGCTGGAATGATTGAGTGGCTGGTCAATTGACCACTGACTGCTTCCTTTTTTGGATAAATCCCCTATTTTCAACTTGAATTCACTCTTACTCCCTATTTGTGTATTAATGCAAGATAGCTGACTTCCTTTTTTATTGTTTTCATTTAGATAAACAATAATTTATTTTCAGCACCACTTTGCATGCTATTTTGACTGTCTGAATGTCCTTTCAAAGTATGCTGCTGTTCTGAGAGAAGAGTGAATATCCCCCTTTTAGGGTTTTTTGTGAGTGGTGTAGGGCTGATAGTGATTTGTCCTGTAAAGCACTGCAGCTTTTTTCTTTCACTTTTTAGTAAGTAGCTAATAGAATGATTGCCAGTGCCACCTCTTTCCCTGGGCTGCTGCCAATATTCGGATTTAAACCCCAATTCTGCCAGCCTGCCACTCGGCCACCTCTTTCCCTGGTCTCACGTGCAAAGGATGTTCTGCTGATGCTGTCCTGAGTGAATGCCCGTTTGCTAGCCTGCCACCTTGTCCATGGGCTCATGCCCAATTCTTATTTTTTTATCTGTCTGGATGTGTGTGCATTTTGCATGCAATTGCATGTCTATCAAGTGCATAGCCTTTTTTTGAAAGTAATATTTTAACTTACCTATTTATTTTGCTTTCTATTAGCATTAACCCTCTTTTGCAAATGGGATTAGTTAATTTCCTTACAGATCTACGGTTAACTGAAAGTCAGAAAATGACTGGAAAGCAAACCAAATTTTCTCTGAAAAGAATAACCACATGGCCAAATGTCAGTGAAACAGAAAAGAAAAAAATAAATACTGCCCAAATGATCAAAAAGAACCAAAAATTATTTCCATGCACATCTGTAATACCTATATGTCAAAGCCACTTTTGGGACTATATCATGAAAAAAATAAAAGAAACTGTCCAATACATTAAAATTGTCAATTACACACCCTTTCATCGATCCATGTAATTTGCCAACCTTCCACTTCAATTTTGTAGACATGTAATGCTAACAAAATTGTGTGCAAATACTTTATGCTTTGAGTGCCAAGGGTTGTCCAACATCATTGATTATACCATTCAATGACTGGTTAATTAAAAACAAATTGTATATATACTGTTAGCACATCAGTTAAAAATATTTTTTAAACCCTACAAAGATATGACATGCTTATGATTTATTTTTTATAAAACATATTTTTCAGGCATTGTACCAAATGATGAGTTTCAGTATAAAAGTGAGAACCATTTTTTAAAACTTTTTATTATACGTGTCTGTGTGTGTTTTTGTGTCAGTATTTATATTTCATGCAACATTACTAAATTGCAAAAAAATAAATAAATATATATATATATATATATATATATATATATTGTGGAGGAAAAATACAATTTAAAGTACACTCTAGGGCTATAACAACTTTAGTTCGATTAAGTTGATATAGTGCCTGGAGGTCCTGGGCACCTTCTTACCTTAAAGGGTTAAACACCTACTAACAGTAAAACTAAACCCCCTTAAACACCAAAGTCCCTTTAATCCTAACACTAAGCTTCCTTTAGCAGCACCATTTTAAATAGCATAATGAACACTGCAGTAATGATGGTTAGTTCTCTCTAATACAATTTTATTTCAGAGCACCTCAATTGATGTCCAATATATACAGAATTTTGGTGGTGACACATTAAATTAATTCACTCTCATCAGAAATGAAATTCTTTGTAAATACTTACTTTGTCTCAAGCATACATTATAGAAGAATCCAAATGGATTTTTTAAAACATTTTTATGAATTCATTTATTTTTAGGCAGGTAACTATATTCATGTAGAAAGGCAATACCAAAGTCAACTTTGGTCACTTGGTTACTTATTTAAAGCATTAATAATGCAAGTTTTGATGAATGGAGTATTTTTTTACTAGAACTATTGAAAGTAGAGTTAGAAGCTATTGCTTTAAGTGTTTCCTAGTGATTGTGAGAAATGACATTGATACCCCCAGGATGCAAATCCAAAGAGTGTTTTACAAGTTATCAAGTTATAATCCACTTTTACAAGTTATAATCCACAGCACAGCCATAAACCTGCCTATTGCCTTGTAAGAAATGTAAAACACCTAAATAATTATAATAGAAAGACAGAAATAACTAAACTAAGGCATGTTTGTAAAATAAAGATTAAATCAGTTAAAACTAGTTTAAGTCTGCAGACTGAAACTTAATTCCTGTAATGACAATTTGCCAATGTCCAGTAAAGGACATTAAAATAATTAATTCCTACTCCTCCCTTTTTTATTTATTCTAATCATGAAAACAATAATACACATATGTATTGCAATATTAATAAAATTAAGTTTAGAAACAAAAGTACAACTGTGTTTTAACTTAAGTTGTCAACTTTTCTTACCATTCATGAATAAAGGATTTACTAGCATGGGGAAAGTCAGTGATAGATGTTGTGTGATGTGATGGACAGGGAGCATTTAAAAGTGATATTATTTGAAAGGCTGGTTTCCTAGGAGGAATGGAATGCAGTGAATGGAGGGACACCTGGATAGAAAGTGCAAAGATCAAAAAGTGAGTTAAGGGAGGTGAGTATCCTTTCACTGATGAAGGGAGGGGATATGGGGGTGCTTAGTTAAAGGGAGATAATGAGGTAATGAGTACATTTGTGAGTTGAAATGGCATTAAGATTTGTGGAGAAGTGAAGGGGTGCTTAAAAGGAGGGTGTAAAAGGGATATGAGATGGGAGGGTGCATTTTGTTTTGCTGGCATATGGAAGGAGTGGGTCCTGTAATTAACATAATATACCTGTAATAGCTGTAAAATGTTTTTTTTTTTGTTTTTTTTTACTGTAAGGAATTCTTGTGAAACATTTGTGGGGATCACAAGCAGAGGATTGCACGTTACCAGTTCCATTAACGATTATACTGAATACACAGTCATTTAATGTGTGTGTGATATCTGTTTCTTAATTTTCATCAATTGTGTAGACGTTTGTGTAAGCATGTTGGATGGCTACAATAATATAGTCACACTAGCCAATGGAACGTATCCTTGCGCATGCTGTTTTGAAAAGGACAATTTGAACTGCTGGGATGATAAAGTACCCTGATTTTACTTTATAGTTTTCCCAAATAGTGGCACACCTATATACACTGTGAATATAAGTGAAAATAAATTGATTGCCGTTTTTCTTCCATAGCACATATGAGATTTATAAAATGAACTAAAATCTATGTCTATTTGTGTATGAGTATGCAAATTCTGACCTCCACAAAACCATAACAAAATATTAGCCTTTTCAGCATAGATTGGGCCCTACAAATAATTTGAAAAGCAACAGATAACATAGCATGTGCAGATGTATTAAATGGGAAAGATGAGAATTACTTGTGTTCTTACCACATTACAATGATAGCATTACATTTAGTTTAAGTGCCCGTATGTACCTATGAGCATCTTAAACTCTTCAGGACAAGATTTTACTTCTTCTCCAAAGTGTGTGAACACGTGTTGCAGTGCTTACTGTATATTGTATAAAACTGTTTTTATATGAACCAAAAAAGCACTAATAACTGTTTTTGTTTTCCGCAAACTAAAATAACTTTAATAGCATACATTTCCCAAAGATACCCTCAATATAAACTAAAATAACTTAAATTGCATACATTTTCCAAGGACACTCTCGATACAAACTAAAAAAAGAATGAATGTTAAGTTGAACGTTTACCAGAAATAAAAGCTGTACTTTTTCATGCAAATAATGTATCACTTCACTGCTTTTCTATTCTGGCATTTTTTTTTGTAATAGCAAAACTTGTGTCTACAGATAATAGAACCCAGATTAGAGTCTGTAATGGAATGCTCATTACTTATATATGGATAGTTGTTTCAAACCTAGACACAAACATGTGGGACTTAACCATTTCAGTGACAGAAATTTAAATCAGTATTTTCTGGCACTCAAATGGTTAATATTTATCATTGCAAAAACATAACATTTATCTATTTCCTGTAAAAAAACTAAAACAAAAAGTAATTTCCAAGAGGTTACTCTAAAAAACTCTTCCTGAAGGAAACAAATTTCATTTAATCTAATGCCTGAAAAATAGGATGATTTCAGCACTTATTTTGAAAAATGGTTCTGTTTCACCCACCAGTGGAATATTGAAGTAATCGAATTTTGTGGGCCTTACTTCAGCTCTTGCTTTAATTACTTGTTTGTCTTTTATTGGGAAAGAAAATATTGCTGTCAGGTTTATGGGGGCAAAAAGGCTGACCCTGTTTTATCTGTCCTTGCATGCGCTTCAGTGTAATGATGACAAAATTGGATGTTAACTAATGATTAGTAGAAATGGTTGCAGTTAATTAGTTGGTTCTCCGTTTATCGTTCCATTTGCACATTTTGGGAGTAATCATTATTAATTAGGACCATCAGCCGAAAGGGTCGAGGTGGAACCCTACAGCCAAGTTAATCAGGCAGCAATGAAAGCTCCATTATCTTGTCAGATCATTTTGGCCTGTGATCTATTTGCATTATCTAAAAGCTGCATTGGGATCACAAAGGAGAATAAAAGAGAATACTGTTTCATAGGAATTTATCTGGATCAGTATTTTTTTTATATACGCAAAAGTGTTAACTTATATATCTCATGTCCATACATATAAAAAGTTAAAGTTTATAGTGCAAAGTGTAATATGCTAAATAGTAAATTCTCACTAAATCAAGACTATCTATCTATCTATATATCTATCTATCCCATAAACCACATGTAATATGTATAGATGTAATCCTGGAGCATGGTGTTTGCGTAGTCCATTTTCAAGGCATCAGAAGAAGCCAAAGAGCTTTTTAAAATATCAAGTGTTCATAAAGGAGACTTAAACCGGCCTGCAATGTCCATGAACTTCCAATGGTCAACTTTAATTTCAGAAACAATTTCTAAGCTCCCCACCTAGCCGAATAGAGTATAGAAACGGATGTGTATGATAAAACACTGGTGTAAACGGATATGTTAATTCTGCGGGCAGCTAAACAATCTCATCTATCTGTCTATCTCATCTACTTTCTACATGCCTACTTCTGGTAATTATTTACCTGCCTTTCTGGGCATACATTAGGTAATATTTCATGTCACATTTTCACTATGTCAGCAAAGTTGTAGAAAATGTACTTTTGAGTTTAAGTTTATATCCACAAATTTGAGAGAGATCTACTTTATACAGTATTAATGACACCAAAAGAAGGACTTTCCTTCTCTATGACGTTTTGAGAGGTGACGCAGTTAGCAGTACAGAGGACGCCTTGGAACGGGAAAGAGGTAAGTAAAACGTAATTTGTATTGCAAAGTTAGTTAGATCTAGAGACAGGGACACTGTAGCGTTAGGAATACAGGTTTGTACAACGTTCCTTTAAGCTTATCTGTAAAATACATGCTTGGTGGGATGCCAGCCTCAAATTTGGAATCTAGGAAATAAATGTGTTGTTTTTTTTTTTTTTTTGCCTTTTAGTGCAGATTCACACTTAAATCGTATTTACTGAAGCTGCATAAAAACATATTTTTCCTTTTTCCATTTAATAATTAATAAATTAACATATATTCAATCATATATAAAAAAATTATTACATTCCTAAATTCCAGGTTCTAGAACACGTGTCCCCTGAAATAAAAAATAGCTAATGCACTAAAATATGATATAAGAAAGAAGTATAAAATAAAATCTGAATAATGTGTTGCTCCGTTATATTTTATATTTCTCAAACGACATTTAGACATCAACCTGCTTTACAAAAGCAGCAAGATAGAGCTTGTTATCAAATAATAATAATAATGTCTTATACTATCTAGGTATTTAATAATACAGCACATAATAATATATATGAATATAAATTTAAATGATATAAGGTTGTTTTTACATATTCCATAAAATCAAATGATGGCATCTGATGACTAAATCTATAAACTCATTTTTCAACATTAAAACAAAGCAAGGCCAACAAAAGAAAAGCCACCTTTTGTGATATTTTGTTGTGCAATAGCCCCATTTATAATCAATGAGGCATGAGAACGTATTCATCATAATAAGTTTTGTCATGCCATTACACAGTTCAGGTTAAGGATCAAGTGAATTAATTGACTGACAGGGTGATAAATGTCCTCAGTAAAAAAAAGAAATCTTACAGATTTGAAACATTTAAGAACTGTGTTTTGAAGAGGTAATATCTCAATGTTAATTTTTTTTTTTTATATAATAAATGGAATGCGTGCTTGATGTTGTTTACACTATCTGTATACATCTAAATTGATTGGTGCTCTCCCGAAAAGTACTAACAGTACAGTAAAATCAACTTGTAAACCTCACATGGGAGCCTTTTACAGATGAGGTAGGCTTTTCTAATCACATACAATAAGCGGCTGAAAATTCACAGCTCTATAGATGCCATAATGCTCTTTTTCAAACATTATTGTTTACATTACTGAATAGTATACAATTGTTAGGGAACAAGTAGCATAGGTTACCAAAATAATCCAAGCTTCATAAATATATTATTATGTGCTTATTTGGATGGCTATTTGTAATATTTTCTTTCAACATAGATGGCTAATACTGTTTTCTGCTTGCAGTAATGTCAGTGTGCTGATAAAACAAGGAATACTGAGAAACATAGAAACATAGAATGTGACGGCAGATAAGAACCATTTGGCCCATCTAGCCTGCCCAATTTTCTAAATACTTTCTTTAGTCCCTGGCCTTATCGTATAGCTAAGATAGCCTTATGCCTATACCATGCATGATTAAATTCCTTCACCATGTTAACCTCTACCACTTTAGCTGGAAGGCTATTCCATGCATCCACTACTCTCTCAGTAAAGTAATACTTCCTGATATATTATTTTTAAACCTTTGTCACTATAATTTAAGAATATGTCTTCTAGCTGTGGTAGTTTTTCTTTTTTTAAATAGCGTCTCCTTCTTTACTGTGTTGATTTCCTTTGTGTATTTATATGTTTCTATCATATCCTCCCTGTCTCGTCTTTCCTCCAAGCTAAATATGTTAAGATCCTTTAACCTTTCCTGGTAAGTTTTATCCTGTAATCCATGAACCAGTTTAGTAGCCCTTCTCCGAACTCACTCTAAAGTATCAATATCCTTCTGGAGATACGATCTCCAGTACTGGGTAGAATACTCCAAGTGAGGTCTCACCAGTGTTTTATACAATGGCATGAGCTAATACCTTTCCCTATACAACCAAGCATTCTGCTAGCAATTTCTGCTACTCTATTACACTGTCTGCCTAGCTTTAAGTCATATGAAATAATTACCCTTAAATCCCTTTCCTCAGATGTTGAGGTTAGGACTCTATCAAATATTCTGTACTCTGCCCTTGGGTTTCTATGTCCAAGATGTATTATCTTGCACTCATTCACATTAAATGTCAGTTGCCACAGCTCTGACCATTTTTCAAGGTTACCTAAATCATTTGCCATTTCGCTTACCCCTCCTAGAACATCAGGTTCTGAGGTTAGTATATTAACAACCATTATAAGTTTTGATTTTAATTGAATAATATTAAAATCCACCCATAATAACAATCCAAAATCCACCTATGCCAAGGCCACGATCAGATTCCATACCTTCCTATTTAGGAAAGACAGTCCCTATTTTAGGATCAAATCACTCTCTCCCTATTTTCTATCAGAATGTCCCTCTTTTCTAGGAGCTCCATGATATTGGCATGTCTGATTGTATAACAGAGCTTCACAGCAATAATATTTGCAGTAATGAGTCTTTAAACTACAATAAACGTGCTTATAAATTAGTCTGAGTAAATAAGATACATGGTTCTTGTTTTAAGTTATATTCTAGTTGCACATATTGTTGTTAGTAAGTCACCTAAAATTTCTCAGAACAGTAATGCCCCCTGTCCAAACCCCAAAAATGAGAGCGGCCCTCTTTGTCCAATATGAAATGTTGGGAAGTATGGACTTCCAGTCCTTTTCTGCACTCTTGTTTGACTTTTGACTTGTAAATTATTTCAGTATATGTTTGAAACTATCTATAGTCACCTACTAACCATCTCACAAAGCCCTTAATTTATTTTGTACAAATAAGTATTTTTGTGATACTTTAGTCATCATCATCATTTTTTTCTCTTCTAACTTTTGTCCCCACACCAGTTTTCTTCTCTTTAATATAGTGCAATCTCATATAAGAGATCTCCCCATAAAAGCAAAGATTTTCTGAGCAAAGGTCAAAATTCCAAAGAAAGTAAATGCAATCACAATGTAATTTCAGGCTCCTAGAGATCATGACAAGTAACGTGTCATGCAACTCGGAAACAGGATTGATTCTGGCCCTGCTAGAATGATGCAATGTTTGCTTAATTTTTGCTATAAACTGACTTTGTGGTCCGTGTCATTTTTTTAAATTTTTTTTCAAATTTAAAATTTCATCCGTATACAAACTTTCGTAGAAAAATAGGTTTTAAGATATTACAGAAAATCAATTATTATACACATAATATTATACACATAATTAATAAAACCATATTTTATACTTTTATGCACTAACTGCAGTCAAATCTATAGATTACATACATTAACACTTTCTTACACTTCAAATCAATAGATTACATACATTAACACTTTCTTACACTTCCACATAAAGCTGTTACATTTCCTAAGAGAGGTTAGGTTGTCATTGGAGGGAGGGGGGTTTTAATTTTAAGACTAAGATATCTATTCCAAGGGGCCCAAATCTCCTCATGTTTCTCCTTGGATACTTTATTTAATGCTATACCTGCTTCCATCCTACATTGATAATCCACTTGTACACAAATATCTTGCCAAACCAACGGACCCATATTTCTCCAGTTTCTAGCTATAACTAGTTTAATTGCCATAAAAATATGGATCATAAGAATTATTAATTTTATATTGACCCTTGGCATATTTAAGTGAAACAGGAACGTTTGAGCCATAATAACAGTTTGTGCATTCAGCACAAAATTTACAAAATCCGATAAAGTTGCTTTCATAGGTTTCAACTCTTCACAGTCCCACCATATGTGAGAGAATGAGCCTAGTTCCCTACCACATCTCCAACAATCTGGTAGAAGTGTGGGTTGAAATCTATGAAGGCGAGTGGGCACCAGATACCATCGATACACAAGTTTAAAGTACACTTCCCGTATATTTACCCCACGGATATGTTTTTTTACTAATTGCAAGCCCAAAAGCCAATCTTCAACCAGAGAAGAAAAATGCAGTTCTTGCTCCCATTTATTCATTGCTGACACTTTATCTATTTGCCTTTGGCTTCTTATAAATTGGTTAAACTTGGAGGCAATTTTTTTCCTGTGATGGAATGCTATAAACTGGTCAATTTGAGAGATTTCCGAAAAAGTTTTCCCTATGATAAAAGATTTTATTCTTAAATAATTAAATATTTCTTTGGAAGGAAGGTTGTAGTTAAGCTGTAACTCTGGGAATGACAATATTTTATTATCATCTAATATTTCCGCAAATTTTGCAATTCCGCACTTTTCCCATTCTTGTATATTTATGTCTTTTATATAAAGTTTTAAACATGTTAGTGGGGCAATCCTTGATATATACTTAGTGCCATATTTTTTCTTTAAATATTTTGCTATATAGATCATTGTATTATTCATCGGATTGTTCGATTTTATATTTTTTACAAATTCGCTATCGCACCACAAAAGAAATAGAGGTTCGATATTACCCAAGTCCGATTTTTCAATATCTAACCAAATAGGTCTTGCTTTTGTAAAATTATCGCACTTAATTAAATGTACTACCATATTAGTCGTATATAATTTTTGTACGTCCGGAAAAGAAACCCCCCCTCCTTCCAATCTCTCTGTAATATTTCCAATGACACTCTAGGTCTCCTATCTTGCCATATATAATGTGATATTTGTTTTTGAAGACCGCGTATCGTCTGGGATGACACCCTCAACGGGAGATTACCAAATAAAAATGTCAGTTTAGGGAGTAAATATGAGTTTACTGCTTCGATTCTTCCCAACCAAGACAGTTCAAACCCTCTCCAATTTTTAAGAGTACTCCTAAATTGGGTAGCAATTTCTGTATAGTTAAGTTCTCCAATTTCTCTATACTCCAAGGATAATCTTACCCCTAAATACTTTATATTCCTGGCTTCCCAATCGCATTTAAATTCCTTCTTAAGCTTTTTTTCCCCGGTCCCAACTAAACCTTTTAACAGGATTTGTGTTTTTGACATTGGAATGACACACAGAATGACTTTGGTCAACTTACATCAAAACTGCTGCTGGAAAGATGGGCGTCACTTAGCAGCCTATGTCATATTGATGCCAGTGAGTGCAATCCATTATGGATCATAGATTGTAAGCTTATATGAGCAAAGCCTTCTTTCCCCTCAGTATTTAATATATGTTCTACATTTATTCAATGTTGTATATCCCTACTGTAAATTTTAGATGCTATTTTATTGGTAATAATAGTAACAAGAAGAGATAAAAAGAATGGGGTGGGGAAGGAGAAGGGGCACGAGTGGTACAGAATGGAGATGTAAAGGAAAGTAGAAGATGGAGACAGGTCGCGATGCAACAAGGTAAATGCATCCAGTCTCTTTCTGAACGAGAAGACTCTTAGGGCATATGGTATGAATTGTATGCAAATGAATCACTAATAACATTTGTTTGCATATCTAGAATTATGAAAGTAGGATGCTAAACCTTAAAATGCTCAAGCTTATTTTTCATACGTCTGACCCTACAGTTGACAGCCCCTTCTCTGAGCTGACCTGCAACAATAAGATAAAACAAGTCACACAGGTCAGTGATAATTAGTAAATGGTGCTTTATTGTAGCCTAGGAAGCACCCATAGGCTACAATAAATATGTCTTACACATAGGATATGCACAACTCAGGTTAGTGAGAGTCTACCTATATAATTGTATATTTATATGCTCTTTAATGATGAAGAATGAGAGAGATTATTAATAGAAAGTTTGAAACATAGTTTAAATGGACAATAGACTAATACATCATATCTAATATATATCTTGTGTGAGTTGGAAACTCCCAAGCTCTCCTATTGTACAGGAGGAAATCAAAAGCTCTATTCCAACTTCTCATTCCATGTGATAGGGAAAATATTAATGTAATCAAGATGGTAAACTTACGTCATCATACAAGTTGGAACAGAGAGACCTAACCTCCTCATATCTACAGTATATATAAAGTGGCAGAGATTCCAGGAAAGGTTATGCTCACAGGAAACAATGGTATATAAAGCACAAAGCCAAGTAAAGCACCAGTGATGCCTACTACAAGTGCCCTCTACTCAGTAGTCATTGTAAAATCATCCTGTACATTAACCAGCAACACTCTACCTGAGTCAGGGGTTTTGCTTAAATGTGTGAACATATGCTATTGCTGGATGATTTATAAATGAGGTATCACTCCCTAGATATCTAATTTCTGTAGCACTACCTTGCATCCACAAACAACAATGATGACATGGCTAGGCTATTGCTATACCCCTCAGGCATAAGACTGTCCAGCAAAGCCCATACAGGAGCTACGCAAGTACCCATTTGTTTTGACAGGTTGTTACAACAATCAGGTTCCTCAGACCATTGATCAATGATGAGTGCTTCCTTTGTATCCAACAGACATCACGATCAGTATGCACTGGACTATTGCTGGACTAATTCATATGTGAGGCAAGCATGCATAAACTTGTTTGTTAAGTGCGAAAATGTATTCCCTATAACCACATTATTCTAAGCCATAGAGAGTCACAGAGTGATCAGTACACATTTCAACTTTTTCTAAGAAAATGGATGGTTTAGCCTGAATAAAATCCCCTCAAAGCCACAGCAGTGAGAAGCACAAGGGTGCACTACAGCACTACAGCCCAATTTACATGGCTCAATGAAACAGGTCCAGCCCTTGGTCTTTGTCTATGTCTATGCTGTAGTTAAAAAAAAAATCAGTAAGTGTATTCTAAGAATTTGAAGTTTAAATATAATATATCTGGGAATTTTACATGGAGTACGAGGCGGTCTTTTGAAAGATAGACATGCTTTACATGCTATTTGCTTATGGCAAGGTTGACTATGTGAGATATGAATCTCCTTTGGATTTAAACTTACCTGTTCTTTACATTAAAAAAATAGAATAAAAAAAAGAGCAATATAAAATTAAATAATTGTCTGTTTGACACCAAATATTACAAATAAAAGTCAAAGGTAAAAATTTGAAGGTGCCAGACATAAAAGGTTATTCCGAAAACCTATGTAATAGAATGTCCAAAAGTAGATAAATGTCAGCGCTGTGCAGTAGCCCCAAATAAGTATTTATGGGGAAGCTGGGTATTTACACATTTATTTCAATACCCATCTTCCCCATAAATACTTATTTGGGGCTACTGCCATGTTTTCTCTGCTGGGCTAACTTTTTGTTATTTCTGTATCTTTTCTCAAGTGAATTTTTACACTTCTCTTGCTTTTCATAAACTGTGCCATCCTGACCGATTAGAGTTCACTTCAATGTGACTATCTAAAAGTAACATTATGCAGCATTTTAATACTGAAGGTTGTTATGGAGACAATGATATGTTCATATTTAAGACCTCCCTGCCTCTCTGCATTCCTTATCACATTTACTTTTTTTTTTTTCAAATCCCTTTCTTTGTTACCTTGTGTCTGCATTAACCTGTAACATACAAGTTTCAGAGCACACTCACTCATTCACGAAACTAATTTATGAGATTAACACACTTACTTCAGAAATCCTTCCTCCTGGGACTCTCTGCAATGCAAGGTTAAATAGGGCCTTGGAATAAGGCAAACCGGGGAGTTGGCCTGGACTCCCAAAAATATTTATATATGAAACCAAGAGGGCTGCACTCACCTAAACATGCATAAATTATATTGGTGCTGCTGGGGCCAATTCACACAATATACAGGATGAGAAAAAAATTCAGGAGTCAATAACTTTTTTTTATTAATGAACCATTTCCAATGATATTACATATAATGAAGTAAGTCAGGCTCTTTCAATTTCATAACATCGAGCTCTAGCGCTCAAATTCCTGTATGGAATTTGGAATAAGTTGCTCAAGTGTGCACAGTTTTTTCATGTACCCCTGCTCTTTCAGACTTTCAGATTTCCTCACAGGAAATTATCAGCAGTCCAGGCGCACATGGCAGCTTAATAATATGGAAGTTTTTGAAATAATCCACTCGACAAGCAGTTGTCTCAGGAAGTCCATTGTGACTCTGACTGTATGGGCAGTAACCCCATCCTCCTGAAGCCACATTTCAGGATGATTTTCTCCTAGCATCTAAATAATCGACCTGCCATTTTGAGAATAAGATTCCCCTATTTTTACTCATTGTTTCTTTTTAAAATTGCCCATGATGAACTGACGACTCAGTTATAATATGTACCTGCAGCAAAAAATACTGACAAAAAAGTTATTTACCTTTCAGATGTTACTCTGAATTTTGGTCCATCCCCTACAAGAGCCAGCACACTCACTAAAAAGCAATTTCAAAGATCTCTCTCTCGCTCTTTCTCCCTCTCTCTCTTTATATATATACATAAAACTATAGTTATAGGCAATGATAACTTTTTATATTAGACTAACATACTAGCATAATATGAAAGACACGTTTTTGTTCACAAGGCTAGAGAGCACAAATAAATAAAATATTTATTTTAAAACAGCCACATCAAAGGTTTCTTTGGTGTATCTCCTACAAGAAGTGTTGTTTTTTTTCTTGTTTTGCATTTCCAGCACTCAATCATCTACCCCAACCTGTCATAAAACAATATATTTAGGTGACGGCTTTTATTAATTGAATTAATGGGCTTACATTGACATGCAATCTCTTAACGAGAATAATGCTTTGGGTGACATCAAAGACTTTCATTCCCAGACTGTTATTGAAAAAGCCACTCACTATCATCACATGAACCCACTTGTCACCACACTATTGCCATTGTCAGTAACAAGACACTGAATTGTAAATGACTGTCTTTCAACACTCTGTTACATTTTTAGCCAGGAGTAACTGAAACCAAATTATGAAATAAACTATTTAGGTACTGAGTCATGATAGGGATGTCATGCTAGATGACTAAAGTTTTCACATGCATTTTATCATTCACTTGAACTGCTCTAAATTATGAATAGTTTCAGAAGCAGGCTATACAATCATGTATCTCTGAAGGGCAGATGACCCAAATGAATGCAAATCGAATTAAGTTTCCTCTCAGAGAGTTTAATACCATAAATGAGAAAGAGCATTCATCACAAATAACTAGGGATTGTATACCAAAGTGCTTGAAGAAAATCAATATACTTTCAGCTGCTTTAGGCTTATAAATGTAAATGAGAACAGATATAAGGCTGATATACACTAAAGAAAGGTTATTGAGAGAGCAACACATAACACTAAGAAATCAATTGAATAAACTTGAAAAATGATTCAGATAGAGTAGATATGAACATAGAAAATCAATCATATAATTTAAAGAATAAATAGCTTGAACCTCACAAATCTCCCTTATGGTTTTAGAGTGCAGGATTTTTAATTTAGCACTGATATAATGCCAAGCTATGAGAATCTGCAGATGGCGGGGACTAGGAGGAAAATCAATTCATTCTTGTTCTATGGTCTTAAGGGGTATTTGATATTTACAGCAAGGCAGCATGAATCCTTGTATAAATTTACATTTTAAGAGATAAAGGGCCTCTGTATTTTGTCTTGTTATTGCTAATAGAAACTGTCGACTTTTATTCTGTCCACTTTCTGCGGAAACGTAGCTGTCTTTGTGTTGGTGCGTTTCTCAGGCAATTTCAGCCTTTTATTTTCTTGATATCCAAGTCTAGCATTGTGCTTTTTTTTCATTGAGAGGCAATTGAGGTGGCATAATTGCATCAGGGTTGAAGAAATATACGCTGCAATTTGAAAAGAAAAAAAAAGCCTTAAAAAAAAAAAGAAAAAACACAACTCGAGACAAGTTCATTTATCTGTTGTTTGGAGGTTTAGAGGTTAAGAAAATGTGACAAGGTACAAGTGCATGCATATGTAAATTCAACAAGGTTTCATTGGTCTTATAATCATTTATTAGTTTGGTAGGTGTTTTCTCTTCTTTGGAATTGGGTGAATTTTGCAAACCGAGGAATCCAAATTAAACTTAACAAAATACTGTCCAGTTCAATGATTAAAACTTGCTTTTAAAACATGGATCTTTGGTAATGTTTAGCTCATGCAAAATAAAGTGTGTTCAGTATTTACATCATTTCAATGATTTTCAGTAGTTTATTTGACTAATGTAAACTGATACAACAGAGTTCAAGTTGTCTTCCTTGAGTTTTTCTTGATCTACACTGAGACTGCTTTACAGAGAAAAAGCCTTTAAGAAACCATACAGATAATTGTCTTCTGTTACAAACCACAGGCACATTCTTCTTCTTCTTCTCCTCCTCAACATATTGTGAAGTACTGTACAATGCACAGAACAGGAAGATAAATACATTGAACATGTGATAATAATACTTATGAGTTAATGATAAGATATATGCTAGTAAGGCAAAGATCAATTGCTAGGAGCATTAATAGTATAGTTTATAAGCATCATATGGCTTGAGTCGAGGAGGAGAAGCTGGGATTAGTGAACATAGAAGTTAACTGTTTAGGGAATATGCCTAGCAAAAGTGAACAGTGAAGTGAATTCCAAGTGAATGGTGCAGTTATTGAGAAGTCCTGTAGGTTAGAGCTAATAGTTAGAGTGCAAACACATGAAAGGAAATTATTTTTGCAGTGTGGAAGACTGGGTATACGATATTCTGGAGTGTCAGTGAAGATATGTATATTCTGACACTTTTGTCGAGATATTTACTAATTAGGACTTTTACATTTAAACCTAGAATGTATTAGGGAGACAAAATAATAACATAGGTAATGCCCGGGAGGAAAGACCAAACTTGAACATCATATGATTCAAGTTTTCTGAATAGGTTCAATGGGGCTGGTAAGCATATTTACAGAATTCAGCATTGTGGGTTTGGCAACCAAAAAGAAAAATAGTTTAAATCAGTGAAAATAACATTTTATTTGAAATCCACCAAGCAGTATCTCCTGGATTTACATCACTTGGGTGGCATGGTTCAGTAATAAATACAAAGCTATGGAAGGTCCAGGTTCTATCTGTACTTTTGGTCTATAAAAATATGCATGGAGACCTGTCTCCTTTTACATTCCTGTATAAAACTGTCTAACTGTATATTACACCTTTAAATATTAAAAGACAATAAGGGTCTGCACGGCATGAAAAAGGAATAAAAAGGGAAACATGATATTCACTTTATCCAGATATTCTCTTTATCCAGATATATAGAATTATCTTTATCCAGATATACAAACATCCTACCAGTGAGACATTAGGATTCATTAGCCATAGTTATCCTCAAAAAGAAGCTAACAAGATGGTAAAGCCTCCACCTTAAGGAAGCTAACCTTGTAGCTTGAAACCTTTGAAAATGTATTTAGCAGTTGCATAGGGGGGAATCAAAAAAGGGAATCTGTAAGAAAAATAACACATCATCAGCGTATGCCAAGTAGCATCCATCATATCATATCAGAGTTTTTGATCAAGCGGAGAATTGACTTCATAGAGTAAGATACAACAGACACTCCTGCCATATACCATAACCTATTGTAAAATAAGCAGCAGTTGTCCCTGCAGTTAATTACTTAGTTTGCTTGGATTTATGTAATGATCTGATAACACCCTAGAATTGTGAAAGGAAGCCAATAGTATATATAGTAGTCTATGAAAATATGCCCATTATTGTAATATTTATTTTGTAATACTTCTTTAATTGGAACTCAACTGCAGAATTTCCTGGTTGTAGCAACAATAAGTTTCACCTCCTTTTATATTGATATGAAACAATGGTCACTGTACCTTTAAATACACATGAAGGAAAAATTAGGCTTTGTAGCAATCCCTTATGAATAAGAGGAATAATTAGACAAAGTGACACTTTAGTGAGTTTTAGATACTGTGTAACATAAATAATAGGAATTGGCTTGTTTGGTAAAAGTATTACTTAACTTAAAGGCAGTTCTGGCACTGGAAGGGTTAATTCACCCAATGAAGGAGAAATTAGAAGTCCGTTTCAACAAGCTGAGAACTAGGAGTGGAGAGTGGGGAAGTCCGTTTTAACAAGCCGAGGTCTGGGAGTGGAGAAGGTAGAATTCAGAGTTACAAGCCGAGGTCTAGGAGTGGAGAAGGTAGAAATCCGTTTACAAGCCGAGGTCGAGAAGTGGAGAAGGTAGAAATCCGTTTTACTAGCCGAGGTCTAGAAGTGGAGCAGGTAGGATCAAAAGTAGAGCAGCTGATCTTTCTGCAGCACCTGTGCGAATAATCCAGCCCTTTGAATCTGGCGCGGTCTTCCTAAGTATCGTGGAGGGACCGCGTCAGAAAAAAGGGCGGGGCTGAGCGCCGTGAACCCGGAAGTGGGTTCCGGCGACGAAATACATGCCATGCTATACCTGACAGTACCCCCTTCTCATGGGGCATCCTCTGGGTGCACTATTTCGGTTTGGAGGGGTAGCGTTTGTGAAAGGCAGTAACTAACCTCCTAGCATGTACATTAGATGAATCTTCCCAAGTGTCTTCATCAACTCCATAACCTTTCCATCTGATAAGGTATTGTAAGGAGCCACGGTGGACACGAGAATCCAAAATTTTGTGAATTTCATATTCTTCTTCACCTTGGACAATGATAGGTTCAGGAGTTGTTACTATTTCTCTATAAAAAGGATCAGGGATGTGTGGTTTAAGTAAGGAGACATGGAATACTGGATGAAGTTTAAAACTTGGAGGAAGTTTTAGTTTAACAACGTTATCATTAATGGTAGTAATTACTTGAAAGGGACCAAGAAAAAGAGAGCTCAATTTCTTTGAAGGACGGCTTGTGGTAATATTCCTTGAAGAGAGCCAGACAAGATCCCCTACCTTGTAAGGAGGGGGAATTCTTCTATTATTGTCAAAAAACTTTTTCTGGTTATTTTGGGCGAGTTGAAGATTCTCCCGTAATTTGAGAAATAGAGAAGACATAAATTTGTTTTTTGATGTAACAGTAGGATTGGATGAAGTAATGGTTTGGTTGGGGAATGAAGACAGATGAAAACCATAGTTGGAGAAGAAAGGAGTCATTTTCGTACTAGAATGAATGGTATTATTGTAAGAAAATTCGGCCATAGGTAACCATGTGGTCCAGTCATCTTGGAGGTATGAACAATAACATCGAAGATATTGTTCCAAACATTGATTAACCCTTTCTGTTTGCCCATTAGTTTGGGGATGATAAGCGGAAGAGAGTTTGCGTTGAATTTGAAGGGAGAGACACATCTCTTTCCAGAATTTGGAGGTAAATTGTGTCCCCCTATCAGAAATAATTTCTTCAGGAAGACCATGAAGTTTCACAATATTGTCAATAAAGACCTTAGACAATTCTACAGAGGAGGGTAATTTTTTTAAGGAAATGAAATGGGACATTTTTGTGAAGCGATCCACAACGACAAGAATAGTGGTGAAATGTTGAGAAGGTGGAAGATCAACGATAAAATCCATAGAAATGAATTGCCAAGGTTTTTCTGGAATAGGTAAGTTAAGTAGTAATCCAAAAGGTTGATTATGTTCTGGTTTAGACCTTTGACAGATAGGACATGTTTTGACATATAATTCAATGGTTCTATCCTGGCGAGGCCACCAATAATATCGTGAAGTTAGTTCAAGTGTTTTCTTTATTCCAGGATGTCCAGCTAGGGGTGAATCATGAACCATCTTAAGTAATTTATTCCTAAGAATGGGAGGAATATAAATTCTATTTTTAAAATAAAATATACCATCCTTTTTTGTTAGTATAGGTGTTTTGGGAAGTTCAAGATCCTTCTGATTCAAATTCTTTATGTCATCATGAAGAGAAGAGAGGATTCCTATTATTTTATTAGGAGGATAATCATCAGTAGTAGTTTTAGAAGGAATTCGAGAAAGAGCGTCAGCCTTTTTATTTCTAGTTCCAGGTCTGTATATTAATTGGAAGTTAAATCGGTTAAAAAATAGGTTCCATCTAACTTGTCTAGCTGTAAGGGTTTTGTTAGTATAGAGATATTCAAGATTTTTATGGTCAGTATAAACTATTATAGGTTGTTTTGTATCTTCCAGAAGATGACGCCAATTTTCGAAGGCAGCTTTAACACTTAATAATTCTTTTTCACCAATAGGATAATTTTTTTCAGCAGAGCTCAAGGATCTTGAAAAAAAGGCAACTGGATGAAGTGGATCTTGTGGAGTCTTTTGTTGAGAAAGAACTGCTCCGATGGCTGCATCTGATGCATCAACTTCAAGAACATATAAGAATGTTGGATTAGGTAGTTGTAGAATAGGTGCAGTTGTAAATCTTTTTTTTAATTCGTCGAAGGCTGTTTGTGCATCTTTATTCCAATTGAAAGGACGTTTACTACTGTTGAGGAGGTTAAGAGGATGTGATACATCCGAATAGTTTCTAATAAATTTTCTATAGAAGTTTGCAAATCCAAGAAAACGTTGTAATTCTTTTGTAGTAGTAGGAGCGGGCCAGTCAATAATACATTTGATTTTGGAATTATCCATCTTCAAAGAATGAGGTGAAATAATGTATCCTAGAAAAGAGAATTCAGTAACCTCAAAAAGGCATTTTTCTGGTTTAGCGTATAATTTATGAGTTCTCAGTCTAGATAGAACCCATCTAACATGCTTCCTATGTTCATCCAAATTGTTAGAATAAATTAAGATATCATCTAAGTAGATAATAACACATATATCCAGAAGATCTCTAAAGATATCATTTATAAAATGTTGAAATGTTGCAGGTAGGTAGAATTCAGAGTTACAAGCCGAGGTCTAGGAGTGGAGAAGGTAGAAATCCGTTTACAAGCCAAGGTCGAGAAGTGGAGAAGGTAGAAATCCGTTTACAAGCCGAGGTCGAGAAGTGGAGAAGGTAGAAATCCGTTTTACTAGCCGAGGTCTAGAAGTGGAGCAGGTAGGATCAAAAGTAGAGCAGCTGATCTTTCTGCAGCACCTGTGCGAATAATCCAGCCCTTTGAATCTGGCGCGGTCTTCCTAAGTATCGTGGAGGGACCGCGTCAGAAAAAAGGGCGGGGCTGAGCGCCGTGAACCCGGAAGTGGGTTCCGGCGACGAAATACATGCCATGCTATACCTGACAATTATAATCTGTAAAATGCCTTCTCTGCACCCAATGAAAAAAGCAGAGAAGGTGTCTTAGAGTGTCTTAGAGTGAATGATCCACTAGATCAGATCAATGTTACATCGTCTGTGTTCATAGTCTTAAAGGGATTCTATAGTGCCAGGAAAACAAAGCTTTTTTCCTGGCACTATAGATTCCTAAGGCGCTCACCTCACTCGCACCCCCATCCCGCAGCGCTGGAGGGGTTAAAACCCCTTCAGTCACTTACGTGAATCCAGCACTGGGTCAGGCTCTTTCCATGCTCCTCCCCGCCAAAGTCAGCTGGGGGGGGGGGGAGACCTAATGCGCATGCGCGGCAATGGCCACGCTGGCATTAGGATTTCCCCATAGGAAAGCATTAATCAATGCTTTTCTATGGGGATTCCGGTGATGCTGGATGCCCTCATACATAGCATGAGGATGTCCAGCATCATTTAGATGACCAAAAGTCATCTAAGCACCTATAAGTCCCTCTAGTGGTTGTCTGGTAGAGTTAAACCTGAGGGGTAATTCTCAGAAACTGCAATAATTTAAATAGTGTTAATTGTCATACGATGTTCAAATTGATTGTTCCTGCATTAGAACATACATTTAAATTGATTAGAGGTAGTGCTGGAAAAAGGTATTTTTATTTTGTGAAAAGGGGTGCAATGCTTAATTAATTAAATCAAACCTAAAGTGTACAGTATGCAGTCTGGCAGAAGGTTGGCTTAAGGGACATGACACATTGCACCCAGACCACTACAATAAGCTGAAGTGGTCTAGGTTTTTACAGTGTCCCTTTAAGGGTATGGATCTCATTTGGTTGGGTGAACTAAGAAATAAAGGAGCGTTCTTGTCTGTTGGTAGGTAACTGGCCAGAATTTAACAGTGTGGTGGATTGGAAATTTTGAGCCAACAAATGGCCTTTATCTTCATTGAGTATTAAAATAATATTAGTAAGTTGAGCCTGCAGTACTGAATTAAAGAGGTGTATTAGTGAATTAACTCATTACAGAACGTTTTGTAAAAAAAAAAAAACATTAGGGAAGCTGTCTGGACCTAAGAACTTACTGGGCTTCAATTGTTTGATCAGCAGACTGACCTCTCCTCTGTTGTCACATAGAGAAGACTGGTCTTCAGTAAAGGCTGTGAGTGATAAAAGTTCAAGAAAGGTGTTCAATTTATCTATAGAAGAGAGGAGGCCTCAAGGTGAACAAGAGAGTGATTGTACAAGTCTCCGAAATAGCAGGTAAATATAAAAAGCAGGTATTTATAAATAAAAAAAGACATCTTAAGGAATAAAATGTAATGGTATAAAAGTATAAACTTTTTATTTTATAGATATTTTGTTTATTGCCCACCTTGCACATTATTAGGGTGAGTGGCATAGGTAGTGTATTTTTTTATTGTAGAGAGTGTTGACTAGGGACTTGGGGACTCCAGTCACCGGGGGAGGAGGTTGACTAGGTGCATGGGGACTCCTAGTCAGGGGTAATGATTTTTATTATTAGCCAACATCTGCTGACAATGGATGGGAGCTGGGGGAGGACAACAGGTCCACCCCCACTTTAGTAGTAAAGGTTGACCTATTGATCAAGGTGGGGACTGGGTAGGACAATATGTCCCCCTCTCACTTTACTATTTTGGGCCTCCACCACTAATAGGTAGGGGCTGAAAGGACAATATGTCCACCCCCATTATTAGTTATTGCCCACACCCACCACAAATGGGTAGGGAATGGGGGACGCTGTACCAACCTGTTATTATTTTTAATCTATGGACACTGTTTAATTTAATAGACCCTACTTGGGGGGTACAGGTGGGGGTATTTATATAGGTGCCTTACCATGGTGGCATGGAGTACCTGTGCCAGGTCCCCCTCTATTGGATTAGCAACTGGACAGCTTTTTATAACAGTGAATAGTCTCGTTCTTTCAGACGAATGGACGAATAGCCGATATTCGGAGAAAAACGTGTTCACCCGAAAACAAATTCCCAAGTTTAGTCTTTGTACGCTAACTTGGAATTTAGTACAATGACCATCATTAGCAGTTTTTTACATGTCCTTATGTTACATTTTGTTACACCAGCTTGAAATGAAATGTAATATACGGAACGTTTCAGGTTAGAGTCAACAAGTAATTTACTATATTGTTTGAATCATGATTCATTCTCAGGTGTTAATGTGATGTAATGAGTGTTTCTTCTCGGGTATAAGCAATGTTTATTCATTTACTTTCAGATAGTGCTTAGTCCCTTTCAGTTTTTTGTTTAATTGCAATTGTCTGCTTACCTTTACTTTGCTCTCATCATCTTTAGTTTAACAGTATCTGTGAGATAGATGCAAACATTTCTTTTTTATTTTAAGTGACTGCAGTTCGTTTAGCTGCTAATTACGCAGGTTGGTTTGCATGACCGAGGCTTGTAATTTGAATATGCTCCGATTATCAAGGTTGAGTCTCTGCGGCTGAGCTTGTAAAAGGATTATGATGATGTATGTATGGGTCATGGATAAGTGGGCTAATGAAATAACCTAATTTCATGAAAGACTATTAATTAACCTAACTTATGATATTAACCCATCTTTCTGTGCATGCATAATTTATATAATTGATCAGAACCAAATAAAATGACCAATTAGGCAGACTAATGACAGAAAAAAGAAAAAGGAGGTGCCATTAACATCAGTTTGATGCAAACTATAATTGATGTGTCTGCATTTTAGGGGTGTGACAAAAGTAGTGTTAATTGTCATAAGATGTTCAAATTGATTGTTCCTGCATTAGTACATACATTTAAATTGATTAGTGGTAGTGCTGGAAAAAAAGTATTTTTATTTTGTGGAAAGGGGTGCAATGCTTAATTAATTAAATCAAACCTAAAGTGTACAGTATGCAGTCTGGCAGAAAGTCTTGAATTAAAGTGTTCAGTGGAGTCATATGAGAGGCAACATATTTACATTGTCTGAGATGACACGTCGTATGAAATCATTTTCACTTTTTCTTATCAATTGCAACTGTACATGTATCTTGCTTGTCTAATTAAATAATCAGAGCAATGTATGGTGTTACTGTGGAATGCAAGTATTGATGCTACTATGAGGATTTTTTTTAATTTTGCTTATTTATAATGCTTGAGTAAAATAGAATAGTCAATAAAATGGAAGCTCATTATAGAAGGGCTTGTCTTGTTGCAAATACTTGTTTCTTGGTCCAAATATTACACTGCGCTGCAGAATTTGTTGGCTCTTTATAAGTCATAATAATAATATTTTCCATACTCTCCCTACTCTTAGTTATTTCCTGCTTAAGAGCTTCCAATTTCCTAGCTTAAGTAGTGGAGACAGGAAGCAAGAACATATATAATGAGAAACAAGCTTGACACGCTTTGCATTTGTAAAAGGTTCTATCTCATCTGCTATACTGCCACTGGTCTAAATCACACCTCGCCTCTGGGCGGAGTAATTAAAAGGGAATTAACCCAAAAAGATCCACTTTAGTTTCTGAGATAGACATAGTTGACTAAATGAACAGCAAATCATCCATACAGAAAAAGATGGTTAATGCAAGGTAAGACTCAAAAACATGTATAACACATACAGACTTATTGGGGAAGTAAGCAGCCGAGTCTACAGATTATAAATCAACGAGATTCTACAATTAATCAAAAACATTTTTGGGGGACTGTGAAATCCAAAAAAAAGTAAACTCCAATGTTATATATCTTTACCAATATTACATGTACTGAAAGATCTAATTATATATTAAATATGCCAAATTTGCATGAGTTAAATAAGGCCAGTAAATGTGATACTCACCTATTGGACTCAAAGTCAGGTCTGCATCAGTCAACCAAAGGAACCTAAAAGACATCAATTAAGATCAAAACCAAAAGCAATGGTCAATGATACAATCAAAGAGAAGCCACCACACACCTTCACTAACACTAAAAGCTGGAAAACTGCTGATCAGAATTTTCACAAAACGTGTGCTAAGATATAGAGCTGTAAAAAATATGGAACTCAAGTAGGCTGATCCAAAATCTGCAGAAAAACACCAGTAACCCGGACAACTATAAGGGACTGTAAGGATACGTCTCAAACATGAAAAGAAATATATTTATGAAGAATCACTCAAGACTCGTCAATCACTCACTCATAAAGTATTTGTCAAACTAATTTTCCAAACACAGATGAGTTCAGTACCTCCAGATCCTGACAGCTTACACTCGTGCTGTGACAATATAACCTGAAATATATTATTATTTTATGTCAAATAGCCTAAAATGTCTAAAACCAAAGTGACATAAGTAATACATAAAATAAAACCTACATAATATTACCACACACAGTAAAAATAAAATAGAGGATCCTATGGCATAGCACTAGGTTATATATATTTTAGACTAAGTTACTAAGACTAAGTCCATAATTATCCTAAATTGTGTTTGGAGGAAATCACCCAAACATCTTACTTTTACAATTACAGTGTAATTCAGTAAAGTGCATACATTATTTTGTATATAAAAGAATAGAGTAAAGTATCTGTATAGATTATCGTATTTCTACATTTAATAAAATGCAATTCAATAAAGTATATAAAAATAGGGAACACTACAATAACAATGCAAATGTATTACTGTGTATTAGTGTAAAAACATAGAGGTACGTAGCTACAAAATCAATCTTCTTGAAGGTATTGTGAAACCGCAAAAACACAATGAAACAAAACACATAATAGTGCAGACAATCTGTGATACAAAATAAACAAACACATTTTATATATAGCACTGGCTAAAATGCCAACTCGAGTAAATAGAGCTTAGATAACAGCTCTACTTTTGCTTTTTTGGAGTGTTAAATAGGAAACTCCTTCCCTCAGACTGAACTCTTCTTGCTTATGTGAAGGCAATGTATTAATCAAAAGATGAAAAAAGAGAAAACTAAATATGGAAACATAAATATTAAAAGGGGTAGCAATATAAATATTAAAAGTAAATATTAAAACTTAGCTGCACTCCTGTATAATGGAGTCTTTGGTGGTATATGCAGGGTGGTACTGCATATAAATTAATGGATGCTTAGGTGATTTACACCAGCATATTGGGTTCAGATTGACATGGAGTGGAAAGTGTGAGATATTTCTCTTGTTAGGTATACAGTATGTGGGTGATTTTGCCTTGTAAAGATGAGGTAGAGAGATTGTTGCCCCTAACCAAGGGGGCAGCGGAGGGAGGGAGGGAAGGTCTGTCAGTTGCTAGATGGCTACTGTCTGGGCTCCCCTCGATTTTACAACATATTTCTATCCCACTAACAAGTCACCAGTGAGAACTAAAATTATGAGATTGTGGCTGGGATGCTGCGTATGCCGCGTATCTTAACATGGTTGTGATGCTGTCAGCCCTTCATTGTTGTAATTTGGTGTGACAGGGTCATTTGGTGATTATGAAGTTGCTGTACAGAGTCTTTCATAGCAGAGATGTCATTCTGCACATCTGTTATGTCTTCTTCAGAAACTCGTACACAGTCTGTGACAGCCCAGATCTCAGTTTTAATGAGTGTCCGGTCAGCTGCCCAGACTTTTTGGATGTCCACCAACAGGACCTTTAGATCACTTTTAGTGGTGGGAGCTGAGCCATCAAAGGACTCTGGATTTTGAATTTGTCTGCTCTGAGAGACTGGTGGTACTTCCAATGTCAGGCCCTCTAGCGTGGTAAGGGATGTGGTAGTGCATAGGTTATCTGCGGGAGCCATTCTTGGTTTCCATTGCCATTGTAGCACAATCTCGACTTACCTGCCTTCAGCCACAGCATTTGGCTTCTGAGAGTAGTGGCCAATGGCCCGCATGTAGTCTAGATAGGCTGGTGAGTCAGCTGATGCTCTCTCTGAGGGTCTGCCAAGAATTGACTCTTATTTGAGGAAGAAGGCCTTGGTCTTGCATTGCAGCCTAGGCTGTTTCATTGGTTGAAAGAAAGGTATCTAGTGATGCAGCCCGACCTGGAGAAACAGGTTATCAGGTCTGGCAGTCTGGATAGGCATGCAGTAAGAAGGATTTTGGTGATTTTTTTGAGTGATCGAGAGGAGCTGTCAGAAATGGCATCTGAACAGGTTGCTTGCAAGTTCCGTCACTCGTATTTTATTTTAAGGGACAATTATATAAAAACATATCTTTAAAATAGGATGTAAAACAATACATAGGAGTAGTAAATGTCAGGGTTTCCTCTCTCTTTGAAATTATCCTTTGATCATCTGTATATATATATCCGATGTTATCAGGCTTTCATTACTTCCTCCTGGTTTTGACGTACGTTCTAAGCCTCTTGTTGGCTCAAGCTATTATAGTATATGCTTCCTAACCCTCATTTTGGTCCGTCACTTCTGGGCATTCCCATATAATCGGCCCATCTGCATTTCAAATTAGTTTTTCTTATTGATTGCGGCAATCTTCCACGCCTCCTTTTGAACTCATCTTTGAATGTATATATACAAAGAAAAGTTGGCCAGAGGGATTATCCAAAAGTCAAGGGAACAGATAAGGGGGTAACCCTAAGGTAACCCTTTATTTCATCTTTGAATGTAACCGAGTATTGTAATTGATGGAGGGTACATTTTAATAGTCCATACAGTAAAATTAGTTTTTTTGCTTATTAACATTTTTTACAAATCTGCACTGTATTCCTACCCAATGGTTAAGAATCAACTTCACCCTGTCTGACCCATTTCAGATATCACACAGGACATGACAGGGTGCCTGCTATTCTCACTTCTTTTTGCAGTAACTCTGGAGTCATTCCTCAACAGGATCAGAGGAAATAAAAATATACACGATTTGAAAATTGAGTCCCACCATAATGTACTGTGATAGGCAGACAACCTGCTGTGTTCATTAGGTGTCCATAAGTAAAATCATGATGACAAATGTGGATTGATCTTTTAACTTCAAATCAATTATTCCAAGTCAGAGATTTTGGATGTGACCATCGCCCCATCACTATGAAGGATGCTTATGAACCAATATTCGTTGCCAAATTCCTAGAGCTTGCATCTGGTGTCTGGGGCAGATGCAAGCTTTGGGATTATGGCTAATGAAGGATCTTTCCAAACCATAAGTGACTAATTTTGTGACTCTCCTTCTCTCAACGACTAAGGAAATACTGAAATGGAGCTCCTATCATATTTATAATACCTGGCTAGGCCAGATTAACGCTGTTAAGATGACACTGCTACTGAGACTGCTGTTTCTCTTTCAGGCTATTCCAATATATGTCCCTCCATCTTATTTCAAAACCCTGAGGGCGGAAGTCCAAAAATTAATCTGGAGGGGGAGATTCCCAAGAATCACATACAGTCATTGATATTCCCTAAACCGAGAGGTTGATTAGTCCTTCTCGATTTTAAAAAGTATTACATGGCGGTGCACCAGAAACATCAGTTGAACAATTGCAGACAATGGGCGGCATTGGAGTCTGATAGGATCTAGGCTGATTTGTGAGCTCTACCATGGATAAGAACAGAGGAGATTAAACTGTCAATGGAACTGAGACCGCTGCTTCCCTTCATAGGAAACCCAGACTTTTCAGCCAGAACACACGGCACCTTCAGGGTATGTTAAGACATTGTATGTCCCCCCACTTGATTGACGTACCCCAGACCACACTGGAGGTACAGTCTATTTTGTACCTTTTCCCAGATGTTCTTAACACATTTATTCACATTTCTGATGAGAGCTTAAATTGCAATTTATGTCTCTTCGATTCCTCAAAAACCTACCCTTAGAAGTTTATTGATGAAGTTTGAATCATTGTGTCTTCAAGATTTCATGACCCCCCTGCCAAGTATTTCCCTGATACATGGAATACTGATGGAGGGGATATTTATTAGAGTCCCCTGCATCAATAGATAGGAAGCAGGCCTACAAATTACATTATCTAATGAGGAATGGGATAAATTGACACATCTCCAAGAGAACTCCTATAAACTATAATCAAGGTGGTATCTAACTCCCGAGATACTTCATTTGTGGGACCTATATGTGCCAGATACATGCTGGCAATGTGGGGAGGAGGTAGGTAATTTCTACCATGTCTGGTGGGACATCCGCCTGATACGTCCATTCTGGACACGGTTCTTCAGAAATTCGCAAAAGAGCCCCCAGTGATTGAACCTGCACCATTCCTCCCTCATTGTCATCCTATAAAAGATCGGTTGTACCGAGGTTATTAAACATGACACAGGTGGTGATTCCAATATTCTGGAGACAGGGATATACACCACAATTACAAACATGGGTCGATGAGGTGGAAGATACCAGAAGTTTTGAAGATATTAAGGCTGTTACTATGACGGAGAGAGAAAAATATACACAGGTACTATTGGTTGGTCATACTTTCCTCCACGACATTTGTAATGTTCCTGGATGGGTTGTGACTGGAGTTGTGAGTCATGTAGTGGGAGACACCTGGTCATGGTTGGGGGTGGGAAGAGGTTCTCTTGTGTGGCTGGTCTGCCCCCACCATCGTCAATTCATCCTTCCCTTGCCCCTCTCCTTGCCTCAACTTTTTTTTCTACTCTTCCCTTCTTATGGAAGGAATATACAGGTCACTTCCCTTTTATTACTCCTTAGTGTCTACTCTAAAAGGTATTGCTACTTAATGCTGTATACACTTGCACTATATGCTTTGGATTCACTCTTCCTGGCTCACTCCATAGGTATAACTGTAGTGGACCCTGGGTAACCCGACCTGTTACCTCCGCTAATTCCTTCTCTCAGCCAGACTGGAACCGTCAAACACTAAAGCATCCATTCCCCTATAGCTTTAGGAGTGAACTCATTTTATTTTGGCCACACACAGGTTTTATGCACTGACCTCTAGCATAAGGTCTCCAACACATTATTACAGGGTTTTTCTTCCCAAGAGCCTCTGTGAGAGATAATTGAGTGAGAAAACTATAACTTAATTATCTCTCAGTTACAGGAAAATATACCCAAAATATACAATCTCCAAAAAGTACCCCCAATATCACAAGGAACCCCACAGAGAGTTATTTCCCCAGAGAGCTCTAATCTGAGTGTCTGGCAGAATTAGATCACCATCGGGGAAAAGTTTTGACCGGCCGGACTCGAGGTGATGGCCCAAAACAGTTCCAGGGAAATAGGTGCTCCAGCCTGTCTCTGTTCGGGGGTTCCCGTGTGAAAACTATACAAGGGATTCACCTGATTTTAGGTTACAAATGCTCCCCTCAGTCGGTAGTTCCCATCTCCCGAACGTCGTTTGCATAGATGGTGGGGAAGTTGGACGGGCAGCAGTGTGATCTTAACCGGGTTCATACAAGTGCCTAGCCGGCAAGAGTTCAATGACCAAGTACCACTGCCCACATTCAGGAGACAAAATGGACTACGTGGATTTGGTTACACGAAATGGCAGCCACCCAGGGGAAGCACTCATTAATTACTTCCCTTGCGGTTTCGCACTTAAGTTGCTGGTGTGAACGTTCTAACGGGGTTTGGGGGTGGTCCTTGTTCGGGAGTTGAATACAGAGTGTTCAGATACCATAGCTCAGTAACGGTATGTTCCGCCACAAACCTCCCCTTTAACCACAAGCCAGCATACACTGTCTGATCAGCTTGGGGATGTCCGGGGGAGTACTCACGGAATTACTTCTCCAATTCTTTAGTTTCTCCAATGGCCATAAGAGAGTTTAGCCCACCCTCCACGTCAAGGCAAACCTCTCAGGTGGGTCCTACACTAACCTTTCACCTTGCCTCCTAGAGCTTCTGGCAAAGACAGTACTTTGGTGGGATTTATTTGCATGGTTACATAGTTACATAGTTACATAGTTACATAGCTGAAAAGAGACTTGCGTCCATCAAGTTCAGCCTACCTCACATTTGTTTTTTGCTGTTGATCCAAAAGAAGGCAAAAAAACCCAGTTTGAAGCACAATTTTGCAACAAGCTAGGAAAAAAATTCCTTCTTGACCCCAGAATGGCAGTCAGATTTATCCTTGGATCAAGCAGTTATTACCCTACATTGAAAGATTATTGAATATTCTGTTCTTGCAAGTATGCATCTAGTAGCCGTTTGAACATCTGTATGGACTCTGATAAAACCCCTTCCTCAGGCAGAGAATTCCACATCCTGATTGTTCTTAAAGTAAAAAAACCTTTCCTTTGCCTTAGACGAAATCTTCTTTCTTCCAGTCTAAACTCATGGCCTCGTGTCCTATGTAAAGTCCGGTTTGTGAATAGATTTCCACACAATGGTTTGTATTGGCCACGAATATATTTGTATAATGTTATCATATCCCCTCTCAGGCGACGTTTTTCTAAACTAAATAGGTTTAAATTTGTTAACCTTTCTTCATAGCCGATATGTTCCATTCCTTTTATTAATTTTGTAGCCCGCCTCTGCACTTTTTCTAGTGCCATAATATCCTTCTTTAGAACAGGTGCCCAAAATTGCACAGCATATTCAATATGGGGTCTTACCAGTGATTTATAAAGAGGCAAAATTATATTCTTGTCCCGAGAATGAATGCCCTTTTTCATGCATGACAATACCTTACTGGCCTTGGCCACTGCTGATTGACATTGCACATTGTTGCATAGTTTGTTGTCTATAACAATTCCCAAGTCCTTTTCATGTGTTGTTATCCCTAATTCGCTTCCATTAAGGGTATACGTTGCTTGTGTATTCTTTACGCCGAAGTGCATAACTTTGCATTTTTCAACATTAAATTTCATCTGCCATTTGAGTGCCCAGTCCCCCAGTCTATCTAAATCCCTCTGCAGCAAAGTAATATCTTGCTCACATTGTATTATTTTACAAAGTTTTGTGTCATCTGCAAACACTGAAACATGACTTTCAATGCTGTCTTCAAGATCATTTATAAACATGTTAAATAGAAGGGGTCCCAGAACAGACCCCTGAGGGACACCACTTGCCACCTCTGTCCAGCTTGAAAATTTACCATTAATGACAACTCTTTATACTCTGTTTTTAAGCCAATGTTCTACCCAAGAACAAGCATTTTCATCTAGACCGATTTCCTTGAGTTTGAACACTAATCTATTGTGTGGAACTGTATCAAATGCCTTGGCAAAATCCAAATAGATCACATCCACGGCAACACCCTGATCTATACTTCTACTTACTTCTTCGTAGAACGCAATCAAGTTAGTTTGACATGACCTGTGCTTCATAAAACCATGCTGATTTTTGCTGATAACCATGTTCTTCTCAAGGAATTCTTGAATATTATCCCTTAATAACCTTTCAAATATTTTACCAGCCACAGAAGTTAAGCTCACAGGTCTATAATTTCCAGGCAAGGATTTTGAACCCTTTTTGAATATAGGAACCACATCTGCCTTCCTCCAATCCTCCGGAACACTTCCTGAAAGAAAATAATCTTGAAAGATTAAAAACAGAGGTTCACTTATTTCTGCACTTAGTTCCTTAAGTACACGTGGATGGATACCGTCAGGCCCTGGAGCTTTGTTTATATTAACTTTCTTTAGTTGCTGCAGCACCTTGTCTTGAGTTAACCAATTACAATTATTCTGCAAGTTTTTAGTAGCAATCATTTGCACATCTATTGCCATGGGTTCTTCCTTAATATATACGGAGGAGAAATAGTTATTTAAAATTCCTGCCTTTTCCTGGTCTTCATTAATTAACACCCCCGTTTCAAGCACCCGGGAGACAGCAAACTGTCCGGTTGAGTCGATCAGAGCGGCAGATTCTCGTTCGGATGTTTGGAGGGTATATGATTCGTATGGTTCCTGTTCGGCTGATTGGAGTGATCGTAGCCTTCGTATTCGGGAAAGGAGCATCTTATACGGTTTTAACCCCTTTTATCCCTGGGTTACCATAACATATGGCTGCAGTTTTTTAAGGGCCCACACCGTCACTAGACACTCCTTTTCGACTCCGACATAGCTCACCTCCCTGGGTAGTAACTTTCTGCTGAGGTAAGCTACGAGGTGTTCTCCGCCATCGTCCCCAACATTGCTTAGCACTGCTCCCTATCCAAACATGGAGGCTTCTGTGTGCATGTGAAAACGTATATTTGGAATAGAAATGGCCAGGACGGGTACATTTACCAGTGCTTTTTTAAGTTCTTGAAATGCTTGCTCGCACTCTGGGGCCCAGTTTACTTAACGGGGTAGTTTTTTTCCGGGTCAGGTCATTTAGGGGTTTTGCTAGGTCGATGTCATTTGGGACAAACTTTCTGTAGTACCCAGTGGTCCCTAAAAAGGCCATTATATGGGTCTTGGTGCGGGGATGGGGCCATGTGGCAACTGCCTCAATCTTTGCTGGTTCAGGTTTTTGCTTCCCACATCCTGACCGGTGGCCCAGGTACTGCACCTCAACCATGCCTATGTGGCATTTACTGGGTTTTAACCCTGCCTCTATAATCTTATCTAGAACAGCTCCTACATGTACCAGATGCTCCTCCAAGTGTTGCTGAATACTGCAATGTCATCCAGGTATGCACAAGCATAATCCTGGAGGCAATCTAAAAGCCTATCCACCATCCTTTGGAAGGTGGCTGAGGCATTCTTCATTCCGAATGGCATTATCTTGAATTGGTATAGGCCAAACGGAGTGACAAATGCTGATTTAGGAATAGCATCTGCCACTAAAGTAGGAATTAGAAGGAATTAGCGAGGGTAACCAGTACCCTTTACATAAGTCGATAATAGTCAGGTACTGACCATGAGCCATCCTATCTAAGAGCTCATCTATACGAGCATGGGGTACACATCGGAGACTGGTTTGTCATTCAGTATCCAGTAGTCTACGCAAACTGGGTGGTTCCGTCAAGTTTTGGAACTAGGATAACCGGGGGTGCCCAAGGACTTTTAGATGGTTCTATTACCACCAATTGGAGTATCTCTTGGATCTCCTGCCTCATATTCTCCCGAACCACCTCTGGGATTCTGTAAGGAGTTTTACCGTAGAGGTTGTTGGTTAGAAGTTTCGACTCTTTGGGTGGTTAGTGGGGTGAATCCGGGTAAGTTTGAGAACGTGTCTCGCTTTGCAGACAGCATCTGTTGTGCTTGCCTCCATTCCTCACTGGTTAGCCGGGCCTCATCTATGGACCCTGCCTAAACTCCATCTTCCAGAAGATCAGGTAGGAGAAGATTATCAAAATCTTCCGAGGCGGGAGCACAGATAGCGGCTATGTCATTTGTCCGCTCATGGTAGGGCTTCAGCATCTTAACATGTAACATGTGTCAGACTCCTTCCCCAGAGAATGGACTGATAACACATGCGAGAAAAGACTCACATCAGCTATAGTCTCGGCTTGAATATTACTCAGAGCCACTGCCTCAGGATACCTGGTAGCATAGTCCACAATGGTCAGAATATATTTTTTCCCAGAGGGACTAGGCTTAGCCAGGGGACCTATGATGTCAACAACTACCCTGCCAAACGGGTCCTCAATGAATGGGAGGGGATGTCTGTCCCCCCCATTTCCCTAGTTTCTGGCAGACATCACAAGATGCCTTGCAAGAAAAAACTTTGGGTGAGCTGATGTTTGGTAGAGCTTACCCCCAAATGCCCAGCTAGGGGAATGTTGTGGGCTATACTTCTGTAAAGTAGGATCAGTAGCTACCTCTTTCTCAAACTTGGCAGGAGTATCCCATGGGAAGAAAGTGGTGTCAAGGAAGAGGAAACGTGGTCTTACATGAGCCTCAGAGTGCAAGCGGTCTTTGGCGGTACAGGCTTGTTGTCTGGTAGTGACTGGATACAGTTCCTCGTTGGTGACTTGGGGACCCCCCAGTCTAGGTGGACCTTGGCTATTGGTAGGCAGTATACATCTCCCCCTGCTACCCGGACTGCCACGGTTCCTCTGGTCTTTTCTGCCTTGGTGATTAATTAGTGCTGAACTAGGGTCAGTGTGGCACCTGTGTCTCGCAGACCTTGTACGGTTTTCCCATTTAGTTTCACTGACTGTCTATGATGACTCCGGTTGTCTGCTGGAGCTTACATGGGGTCAGCTTTGTGCAGAAAATCCCAGGCCTCTTCAGTGATAGGTGGAGAATAAGAGGGGGTGACCTGATAACAATTGATGGCTACCCTTGGTGCTGGTGGTGGCCCTGGTCATACCCACTGGGACAGGTCTCTCGGCTGGGCTGTATGTCAGTATGTATGTCAGTATTTATGTCTGTATGTATGTCTGTATGTATGTCAGTATGGATGTCTGTATGTCACTATGGATGTCTGTATGTATGTCTGTATGTATGTTTGTATTATATCTGTATGTATTTCAGTATGTATGTCTATATGTCAGTATGTATGTCAGTATGCATGTCAGTATATGTCGGTATGCATGTCTGTATGTATGTCAGTATGTCAGTATGTATGTCTGTATGTATATATGTATGTCAGTATATATGTATGTATGTCTGTATGTATGCATGTCTGTCAGTATGTCTGTCAGTATGTCTGTATGTATGTCTTTATGTATGTGTGTGTCTGTATGTATGTGAGTATGTGTCTGTCTGTCACTTTGTATGTCTGTGTCTGTATATGTGTGTATGTCTGTTTCAGTATGTGTGTCTGTTAATATGCATATGTGTGTGTCAGTATGTGTGTATCTTTGTGTGTGTGTGTATCTGTGTCCTTTTGTATCAGTGCGTGTGTTTCTGTCTGTGTGTGTATTCCTGTGGGTGGGATTTGGAGGCGGCCAGTGGGGCGGGCTTGGAGGTGGGCCCCGGGGGTCCAGACCCTGAGCTGTGTTCGGGGCCCCAAGATTTATGATGGCAGCCCTGGGTAGGTTGATGGGGAGGTCGATAGCTGGCTAGCTTTGGTCTCCGGGCATCCAGATACTCATCTGCCCGCTGAGCTGCTTCTGTTAGGGTCAGAGGTTGTCTGTCCCTCTCCCATTCTGGTATCTCTGAGGAGAGCCCATTGTAAAACTGTTCAAGCAATACAACTTGCAATATCTCCTCCAGGGTCTTCATCTGTTGCTCCTGCATCCAAATGAGGGCTGCCCTTGTTAGACAGCAAGCCTATTCGATATGCAAATCTTTTTTGTTCTTTTTAGATTTGCGAAATTTCCTACGATATGCCTCCGGGGTAATCGCATATCTGGCCATTAGGACTTGCTTAACTCGAGCATTGTTACGCAACTCTGTCTCGGGCACGGCTCTGTAGGCATCCGTGGCTTTTCCAATAAAGTTGTCTGCTAGAAAGAGGTACCCAATCCGTCTGGGATATGTCAAGTAAAAGACATAGATGTTCGAAATCCTATAGGAATTCGTCTATGTCTTCCACCAACTCCACAAACGTCTTAAAGGCATTATATATCTTTAGCTTAGGTTGGGGAGCTGCCAAAATGACTGGGGATACTTTCAATGCTCGTCGTTCGGTAAATTGTAACTGGTTCTCCCAATCCCCTTTCGCCAAAAGATAGGTCTGTACCTCAGAGATAGTTCAGCCACGATTACCTCCGAAGGATTCCCTCCATAGTAGATGAGGCAAATCCGCATCTCTTTATAGAGTTCTGTTTCTTTACTATTACTGTCGTCCTCCATGAGTGCTGTAATCAAGGCTGCTTTGGATCTGTTGCTGGCTACTTGTCCTTGTGCTTTCAGCAACTCCTTGAGGGTTTTACACTTCAGAGCAGTGTAATTAATCAACTTGTTTGGCTCTTTGTTCGGCTGGTGAACGCTGGTTCCTTTCGGCTGGGAGGTATCATCCCACCACTACCACCAGATGTAGCGGACCCTGGGTAACCCAACTGATTACCTCTGCTAACACTCAAGCATCCATTCCCCCATAACTAGACAAGACATAGTTCTGGGAGTCAACTGATTTTATTTTGGCCACACACGATTTTTATGCACTGATCCATAGCATGGGGTCTCCAACACAATATTATAGGGTTTTTCCTCCCAAGAGCCTCTGTGTCTGAGAGATAAATGAGTGTGAAAACTCTAACTTAATTATCTCTCAGTTGCAGGAAAATAAACACAAAATATACAATCCACCAAAAGTACCCCACAAGAGTTATATCCCCTGGATAGCTCTGATCTGAGTGTCCAACTTGGCCAAGTATCACTCAGATCCGTTTGGCAGAATTGGATTGCCACCAGGGTAAAGTTTTGATCAGCCAGACACGAGGTGATGGCCCAAAACAGTTCCAGGGAAATAGGTGCCCCAGCCGGTCTCTGTTCGGTGGTTCCTGTGTGAAAACCATACAAGGGATTCTCCTGATTTCAGGGAGTGAATGCTCCCCCCAGTCAGTAGTTCTCATCTCCCCGAACATTGTTTGCATAGCTGGTGGGGAAGTATGACGGGCAGTGGTTTAACCGAGGTTTATGCGAGTGCCTAGCAGGAAAGAGTTCCAGACACTCGACCACCAAGTACTGCTGCCCACGTTAAAGAGACAAAATGGTCGCCCTTTGTGTTTGGTTACACGAAATTCTTTGAAAGTCTTTCCTCTCTCAAGTTTTTTATAATTTTTTTGATCACTAAAATTGCAGATTGTGGGGATCTTTTTTGTGAAATGTATTAAAATGTATTGGAATTCTATGATGTGTATATCAATTTTTGATGTCCCTAACATGATGATTTTTAACAAAATTCTATCCCAGATATTTAGCTACTCTCAAAATATTTTTTTTATTACTGTGATTATTAAAATAACAAATAAAAATAACAAATCACTATTGGTATGGTTTTTTTTGTCTTATGTATTGTATTAATTGTTTTCTGTCTAAAGATAGAACTTGTTCTTCACATGCTACTAGATACCCTTCCTGAAATTCCTTTTCGAGAAAATCTTTTTCAAGTATTTTAATTTGTGCTCTTCCTTAATCTGTATCCTAGCAGTTTCCAGTAATTGCTATTTTGGGCACCCCTTTTAGCCAGGATCTGTGATGGCAACTATTAATATCAATATAGCTGTTTTATTATGTGATTTTAGTATGCTCTATACTAAAGACTGATTTTAAAGACCATCTACTTTAGGTGTGATCGCAAGTTATTTCTTCAAAAGAAAGGTAGCACAATGGGGACCAAGTTCGCAACCAGTTACGCTAACTTGTTCATGTCCAGGGGGAGGACTTTTTCATTTTTTATCAAGAGAGGAGAGATAGATACTCTCACCAAATCATTGGAATACCTTAACAATTATGATTGGGGAATATGCTCAAGTTATCTAATTCTGTGTGCCATATGAGATTTCTAATTTTAAGATTTTATTATAATCTAAAAACGTTTTTACATCATAAACTATTTACATTATAAACTATTAATATGTAGTTTTCATCAGCGAAAATACTTGTTTACATTCAAAGATAGCTATTGTGGAATTCAGAAGGAGGCATGGAACACATGTAGAACGCAAGATAGCCACTGTCAATACGAGAAAGAGATTTGAAATGTAGATGGGAAGATTATATGGGGATGAACAAAAGCAACAGACCAAAACAAGGCTTGGGAAGAACATACTGTAGTCTGATTCAACACAAGTCATGGAGCGCACGCTGAATCCTCGAAATAGAAATGTAATTTGTATACAATTTAATCACAGAAGAGATATAAAAAGGAAAAAAAAAGGAGGGAAAAAGGGAAGGGTTAAAAGGGGAAAGAACGGAGGGAGAAGGGAAAAAGGAGGGAGGGGAAGGGAAAAAAAAGGGGGAAAAAAGAGGCAAATGATTAATCAAAGAGCGGAGGAAGGGATTAGGATAATTAGAAAGCTCAAGAGTAATATGAGCAGAGCGATTGCCTGAAAAAGGAAAGGGTAAAGCACCTGACCTTAAGATCATATATCTAAGATGGCTCCCAAAGCAGACAAGTTTGATAAAAATTAAAAAAAAAAACAGAGAAAATAAAGAACACAGCTAAGCAAAATAAAATATAACCTCCTAGCAACTTTTACTCCCCCAAAAGCCAAATGGATAAATCAATACTATAAAAAAAATCATCTTCTGAAAAATTAATGGAAATGAGCTCATCTGAGCATATACCTGAACATTTGGGCTATGTTACGCAATCTAGTCTTGGTGCCGCATTAGAATCATTATATGACAAAATCAAACTAGACCTATAAAAAAAATTATCGGACTATAAAGAAGAAATGGTTCAACTAAGAAACTCTCTAGTAAAACAATCTCAGGAAATTGCAATTTTATATCAAAAAGTGAATGATCTGCAAACCCAAAATGAATTTCTGAAATCAACTGTCACTAAATTGGAAATTAATGCGACTGATCTCCGAAGATTGATCTCGGAGACAAAATCTGAAAATTAGAGGAATACCGGAAAAATCATAATCTTGAAGGATATATGATGGAATTACTTTCAGTATACCTGGACTCAAAATTATATGGTCAAATACCCATAGAAAGGATGCACAGATTACCGAAGTCAACTATTATACAATCAAATAACCATAGAGATGTGATAATCCGCTTTTCCAGTTGTAGAATTAAAGAGATGCTGACTAGAGAAATTAGGAAGAAGCCTTAAAAAAACGCAACATTTAAATCGTTGACTACCTTCACAGATCTTTCATTAACAACAAGATTAAACAGAAAGAAATACCAGGAATTTACAGCATGTCTACGTAAAAATTACATTCCATATTCATGGGGGTTTACCACTAAATTACAAATAGTATATAAGGACAGAACCTTTATTTGCTCAGACCCTCAGCAAGTCAAAGAAAAAATAACTGCATAGGGACTAAAATTATAAAACCATATATAATCTATTATATATTTTTTTTGTAAAGAGGTGTTCCAGAGGTTCCGATGTATGTCTTTTAATGTTTTAAGAAGAATTTTGAATACTCGAACACTCGAAAAATTTTGAAAAATAGTTACTGTTTATCACTAGCACTGAAATGAGAATAAACTAGGATGTTTCCTAGACAGATGAGGTGATGTAATACACAATTTTTTTTCGTTCACAAGAGAGGAGATGGAAGGAAGTGGAGAAAATATTATTATAATTCTCACAAGAATGGATAAGAAGGGATAAGAATAGATATATGGGTATATTTCTAACGCACGTAATGAAAATTTGTGTACTTGAAAAAATTAGTAACTGTTAATTATTGACACAGAATAGCAACTGCATCCATATTAAATAACACAAATTATATTTCATAAAAGGGAGGTGTGTTTGGTGATGCAATATATATTTTTTTTCTTTCGCTTGTAATGCAGAATGTATTTCTGCACTACAAGACTGGAAGAATAAGTATAAATGAGTTTTGTATGAATGTTTTTATTTATGTTTTTCATTATTTTTTTTAACACAACAGATTGTTCTCTGGTATCTCGGGGAGTGTGTCTTAATAGATTAGGAGGTCTGGAGATGGCGTCAAGGGTTTTTGATATCTCTTAAATTGGTTACATTAAACTCGCAGGCACTGAATTCTCCATTCAAAAGGGCATTTTTCATTATTGGGAAAAAGAAAGCAGGGGTTGCTGTGATTGTTTCTAACAAAATTAAATTTGAATATATACATCATGATTCAGATAAAGAAGGCAGATATATATTATTCTGATTTATCATGTTAATGATATGATGTATACCTTTGTTAGTCTATATGCACCATCTGAATACTCAGTCAAATTTCTAAATCATTCTCTTGAAATTATAGAAAAAATTTTCTAAAGGCTTACTTGTAATAGAAGGTGATTTAAATAGTATTTGTGATTTTGACAAAGATATAAAGTCAGTTAAGTTAATAAAAAATCATAAATATAAAAATAATATTAGAACTAAGGCTGAACTTTGTTCAAATTCTCTTTCTAAAATTAATCTTTATGATGTATTGAGGGTTCATCACCCAGAGGAAAGAGATTACTCTTTTTATTCATCCCCACACAGCTCAATTCACGTATCGATTTTTTTCTTGATGCTTGGTCCTACTCTGGAGATGACTATCAAATCCAGAACAGGAAACATCACATGGTCAGACCATGCCCCAATGTTTCTAAGCCTTAAAGGTAATTACCAATACGGTTCTTGGTCTAAATGAAAATTTGTGGTTCTCGGTCTAAATGGAAATCAGAGGTGAACAAACAAGAATTGATTAAACAGGCTAGAGATTTCTTGGAGTTTAAGGATAATGGGGAAGTTAGTGACACTACATTATGGTGTACTTTGAAATGCTTTTTAAGAGGACATGTGATAAAAAAAGGATCCTGGATGAAGAGAGAGGGGGTTAGAGATATCGCAGAACTGCATATTTCTTTGGCAAAACTGGAAAGACACTAACGAGGTGGCAAATGAGATACAGATTATCCAGGGTAAAATAACAAGAAAATGCAGAGAAATTACTATCCCGTCTAAAAAGGAACTGATATTATAATAATAATAGACCTGGAAAAGAACTGGCCAGTATCCAGTATCTCTCCTATCTTAAAGCCAGGGAAGGTACCAACACAAGTTACCAACTATTGGCCTATTTCCCTCATTAATTTAGACATGAAGATTTTTTCTAAGATCCTAGCCCAAAGACTCAACCGAGTGATACGTGAGCTTATTGATCCAGACCAGGCTGGATTCATGCCGGGTAGATCAGGTGAAGAGAACACCCACAGTGTCTTCAACATTCTAGAGGAAATCCATCTTAAAAAAACTCCCTCTAGTTTAATGGCTCTTGATGCTGAAAAGGCATTTGATAGAGTGAACTGGAGGTTTATATTGCAGACTTTGTGGGTGTTGGGTATAGATGGTATGTTTTTTGAGCAAGTTAAGGCTCTTTATATAAATTTAACCGCAAAAGTCAAATGTCCATGTATTTAATATTCAAAATGGCACTCGGAAGGGTTGCCCTTTGGCACCTCTCCTCTATGCCTTATCAATTGAACAGTTCACCGCTTATATACATAAAAATATTGAAATCAAGGGTATAGAAATTGGTCATCAAGAACATGCCATTAAGTTATATGTGGATGACTTTCTCCTCTCTCTCTCTTCTCCGGGATCCTCGATACCAGCCTTTTTGGAGGTAATAGATTTTTTTTCCTCATTATCTAATTATAAATTAAATCTTTCCAAAACCCAAATATTAACATTCTATTTGACCGATAAACAGAGGAAGGATATAGGTGATATTGGTCTTTTTGATATATCAAAAGTCCACAGACTATTTGGGAATTGTGATCAGACCTAAGATATTAGAAACTATTACAAATAATTATGAGACCTTGTGGGGGGAACTTGATATATATTTGAAACAATGGAAGAGATTGGAAATCTCATGGTTATAGCGGCTCGGGGTACTGAAATCATATGTACTCCTAAAACTTCTTTACCTGTTTAGAACTATACCATATCAAGTTCCAAATTCTATTCTAAAAAAATTAGATTTGCTGTTTTTAAGACTTGGGCATCTAAAAAACCTAGGATTCCTAGTAGAATCCTTAAGAGAAGTACGGTACAAGATAGTTTGGGATATCCAGATATATATATCGGTATCATGACTTATTCCAGCTCTTCCATATGCTAGCTTGGAGGAGAAGGAAAGAGACTAATCTAGGCTGGTACATTATTGAAAAATAAATATTAGGAATCTGTGAACCATACTTATTGTGTTGGTCCTCTCCTAATCTATAAAAAAAAAATGAAAATTGAGGGCCATTTAGTAAAGAGCATTATATCATCAGTACATAAAATTAAAATTAACTGTAATAATATTTTTACTAAGCATACTCCTATCAGACTTTTATCCCTACATATTACAAATTTGGATCTAAGACCATGAAAAGCAGTAGGCATTAACAGGCTGGGAGATTTATTTAAGCTAGATCAAATTATACAATTTCCAGATGTCGTAACAATTTTTAAACTACCTGCAAGGGAATTATTTAATTATATCAGGATTAATTTTTTTTATACTCAAATATTTGACAATTAATATATCATCCCTAGAAAACGTAGTTTAAAAAATTTCAAATATTCTTGCTAACTCAACAACAATTGATAAACCCAAAGCTTTCCACAAATGGGAAATGGATCTAAATTTGGCATTTTCAACACAAAATTGCCATCAAGCTTGGCATAGGACTAGAAAAGCAGGTCATTATATTAACCTTCATTAACAGTTTTATACGTGGACTCACAGATGGTAACTGGCTCATTTAGCTAAATTTCAAACAAATCCTAATGATTTATGCTGGAGATGTTTACAAAAGAGAGGATCTCAATTACATATTTGGTGGGAATGTTTTTATCTGGAAAATATAAAAAATAGATTATCAGAAATTATTACAGAGATATTAGATTTCCCTTATATAATACTTCCTCAAACTTTTCTTCTGCATCTGGATTTCCCTGTTACAGACAAACATACTATATTTCTCATAATAAATACATTACTGGCTTTCAAGATATATTTAGCAAGGCATTGGAAAACACAAATTGTGCCATCATGACCTGAGATCTTTTGGTCAAAATGTTATGCAATATAATTTAAATTTCAAACTTTCTGCCCTGCGAGAATAATATTTAATAATATTGTAAATACTCCAGAAACCTCTAAATATAGTTCAGTCAAAGCACACCATGCTCTGGGATAATAAAGACAATAAAATATAATAATTATAAAATATTGAATGAATGTATATTTATTTTGTTATGTATTTATTGTATTTTGGGTTCTTTTTTTTTTTTTGCTTCTGTTTTCTCCCCATCTCTTCTCAGATATGAAGTGTAAAATTGTATAATGTATATGTTGTGTTTACTCTATATCCAGGTAGAAAGAATATACCAACAGAATAGAGAGGAAGAAAAGAGAAACATTGTTCTTTTTGTATATGTATATTCTTGATTATATAAATGTGCTATATATTGATGTTTATATAATCTTATATGTACTGTTTTTTGTTTTTTTTTACAAACAAAATTGATAGCTAAAAAAAAAATAAAGATGTAAACGCTTACCTTAATTCCAGAGCCGCGCTGGTCTGCTGCCACTGGCTCCACCCTTATCTGACTCTTTGGCTGACATCACCAGAATTGTTGATATCAACCAATCACAATTCTTTCCCTTATTGCACATACTGTTTAATTTTGAAATTCTTATCAGGAGATAAAAACTTCAAAGGCAAGTTAACATCTAATTGAAAAATTTAACATTTTATTTCATGCAGGCTGTGTGAGTCAGAGTCAGCCTGCTCCTAAATGGCAGATAATTGAGTGGTGAGACTGCAGCGTAATGATTTATACACCAAACCATCTTCATTAATTTAAAGTTTTTATTCCTATTCTATTGGTCAGCGTGTTTGTATGTGTCGGTATGGGTTAGTGTGTGTGTGTGCGTCAGTCTGCATGGGTCAGTGCATGTGTCAGTCTGCATGGATGTGTGTGTCGGTCAGTCTGTTTGGGTCAGTGTGTGTCAGTCTGCATGAGTGGATCGAGTGAATGGGGCATCAAATTAAATTTTTTTTTTGCCTAGTTCAGCAAAAATCCTTGCACCGGCCCTGGTTATGCCAACTGACCATAGTCTAAAGCAAGTGTTTTCTACCATAGGAAACTTTCTGAAACCCCAATGCTCACAAATGTCCAGCACGGGTGGAGAAAATATTCTTCCTCGAGTTCAATCTCCCCACCTTCGGTTATCCTGCTCTTCAATTTAATATCTGTTTAGATAAAGTATTAAGGGAGAGTGTGTCAGGTTACTCTATAAGAATTAAAGTAATCCCTAATATGAACATTCAAATACCAGTTTCTTGGTATTCGAAAGATCACTTTAATACCAGTAGCACCTAAAACTAGCAAACCTGAAGACTAACTAAAACTAATATTGTCAATAGTAAAAAACAAAGGGCATAGAGGCAACAGCACTGAGGGGTGCCTGTAACTGCACTTCCCTGAATAATGTGGATAACCTTATTACAATAACCACTAACATGAAACACCTGAAGTGTACTAAGGCACTTCAGGAGGAGAAGGCAGTGACTATAAAAGCAACCTTTATTGAATAACATGAGTTACAGATGATTTAAACCAAAACATTTATTTAAGATTTTGTGGTTTAAGTAATCTGTAACTCATAATATTCAATAACGGTTCACTGCCTTCAGTGTGACATTTAAAAGATTTAGTTAAGCACCATAACAAGTTTGCATGCTTGCAGCACTTAATGGTGCAAATAATACACTGCACCCATTCTTATATGTGAAAGTTTCTTACAAAATTTTAAAAAATCACTCCAGTTATGAGGCAACCAACAAGAGTTGCAAATTAGGCAGACAGAAATGTGTACAACAAGTTGGACTGAACTTTCTCTCCTCAAAGAGGAACAGTGAACTGGGCTGTGTGCCGGGCTGGACTGGCCCACTGGGATACCGGGAAATTTCCCAATGGGCTGAGGCACGTTGAGTTGCGAGGGCAGTCCTAATGCCATTCAAATACCGTGAGAGTCCTAGGAAATTAGGCAGGGAAGTGTTGGGGCTGGTGCAGCCGCATTAAGGCTGCCAGCAACCAGTGGGAACACATATTGTGCCTCTTCTGCTCCACCCCACGTTCAATCTCTGCCTGTGCACTCTAGCTCCACCTCTGCACTCAAACTCCACCCCAGCCTCAAGCAGCTGACCCCACCGGTAGTAAGAGGCTGGAAAAAAACAAACATGTACCTCCCAATGCTCCCACATCCTTCAGTACCAAGTAGGTTTCAAATATTCAGCAGCCCATGATTTTGTGTGTGTATGTGATTTTGTGTGTGTATGTCCCTGCTAGTGAGTGAGCTTGTATGTGTGTGTCAGTGAGCTGGTCTGCAGTGAGCATATGTGTGTCAGTGAGCTCCTCTGTAGTAAGCTTCTGTGTGAATACCAGTTAGTTTGTCTATAGTAAGCTTGTGTATTTGTCAGAGAGTTTGTCTGTACTAAGTTTGTGTGTGTACCAGTAAGCTTGTCTGCGTGTGTCAGTGATCTTGTGTGCGTCAGTGAGATTGTCTGCCAGAGAGACTATTTGTGTGTATCAGTGAGCTTGTGTTTATGTATCAGTGAGCTTTTGTGTGTGAATGAGATTGTCTGTCTGTGAGCCTGTGTTTCAGTGAGCTTGTGTGTCAGTGAGATGGTATGTGTCTGCATGTGAGTATTTATATTACTCATTGTACTTATTGTATAATTAAATTACCCTGAAAGGACCAATATGTGAATTAAAAAAGGAACATACCCATAATAAAAGTATATATATATTTATCTTATATATATATATATATATATATATATATATATATATATATATATATATATATATATATATATATACACAGTTCAGTGATAATGCTAAATATTACTTGGACAGCCATCCAGTTAGAAATAGCAGAAACAGCAGAGAGGCAGTCAGAGACCCAAGTCAAGAGGGACGGGGAGAGACCAGGGAGGACAGATGGATTTACGTGTCATCCGCATAGAAGTGATATAGGAAGCCAAAGGAGCTGATGAGTTTACCAAGGGAGGCAGTATAGATCTAAAACAGTAGGGGAAGAAGGACTGAACCTTGGGGGACACCAACAGAGAGAGGTTGGGAGGAATAGTCAGAACCAGAGAAAGAAACAATAAAAGAGAGCTGGGTGAAGTAGGAGGAGCACCAGGAGAGAGCAATATCTTGTAGACCGAGATTACAGAGGATGAGAAGAAGCTGTTGATGATCAACAGTATTAAAAGCAAGGGAAAGGTCAAAGAGAATTAGGATAAATTACTGACCATGGAATTTTGCAGCGAGTAGATTGTTTGATACTTTGGTCAGAGCTGTGTCCACAGAGTGCAGAATCCAGATTGAATCGGGTCAAGCAGAAAGTTGGACTCGAGGAAGTCTGTCAATCTCACAAACACAAGTATTTTAAGGATCTTGGATGCAAAAGGCAGTAGCGAGATAGGGCGGTAGTTGGACGGGGAGTTAGGGTCAAGGTTGGGCTTCTTTAGATTCGGGGTTACAGTTGCATGCTTGAAGAATAATGGAAATATGCCAGAGGATAGGGAGAGATTGCTTTTAGTGAGATGAATTTTAGGGGATAGCAATTCTTAAAGGAGTGGGTTTAAATAGGATTAAATAGGCAGACAGTGTGAACTTCAAAGGAATTAAAGAATATGGCAGGGGCAGGGAAGATTGGTTTAAATGTACATTGAGGGGAGAGAAGAATGCCTACACCTTAATAAGTGCTATATATGATTAGTTAGGGCTTTTTCAATCTAGCCAGGATTTTTTTTTTTTTAGCTAGTGTTAAGGTTATCTTGGAACTGAATTATACAGATAAAGCTATAGATAACTAGGGTTAGTTAGTATTAGCTATGGTAGGTTTAGATAGGGTTAGAACTAGTATCCATGAGTATCCATGAATCAATCTTGCTTGTCAGTATGGTGACACAGATAGTATGACTTTTTCAAAATAATGGTAACATTAAACATTTTAACAATGTAAAACTAATAAGTGATACTTAAAATGATTTAAGCAATAATAATAAAAGTGAAAATTATTTTAACTTGCAATATATAGTATGTATGGGTGCACCTAATAGGAAGGCATGTATATGCAGTGAAGCAAATATGTAGCGTAAGTGCAGAAAATGCAGGGAAATTAGTCACTAAGGGGTTAAATATGCATCTTTCTTGCAGCTGAAAACCTTTTGCTATAAAACTATTTTTTCGTGTTAATTTCCACAAATAATAACATATATATTCATAAACTCTACAATGTCACTGAAAGATGAAACTTGGGTTCACATGAGAAGCTTCTCAACCTGGATTCCTTTTAATCTAGGAGCATCTCTGTTTATGTAAGCTTCATAGGAAATGAGGATAAACTAATGCTTAGCTCTGTAAAATAGTTTTGGCCTTTTGTGTAATGGTTGCTTGGTCCATGAATAGAAAAGTATCAAGGTAAGCACTATTAAAGTGGCACTGCCACCTCTCCCCACCCAGAAAAATAAAGATAGAATCATTATGAATCAATACTTTTGACACACTCAAGAGATATATTGAGACAAAGTAGTGACTTATTTTTCCTATGCCTAACAATATTATACACTGGTTGTCAATCCCTCACCAGTGACGGCTGCAGTCTTTTGGGATCTTCCATAGACCACAATGCTGTACTACTGCACATGACATCGCCTCATGCTGATAAGAACCCACCAGAGGAAGATGGCTGTGCCTTCAAGGGACAGGTTCAGGTAAGGCTTTATAAGAGCTTTCCCTGTAATGAGAGTGCTATATGCAGCAAGCCCTCCATAAATGATGAAGGATTAAATAATTAAAAATAACTTTGATTTCACCTTGAATACTGACTCTAGTGTATAAACCTGAAAGTGTTTAATATAATAAAAATATAAAATTAATAAAGGGTGAATGTACCCCTTAGTTAGGTAGAACAAAAGCTTTCAAAATAAAAGTTTGTGAACTAAACAGGGATCCACTAAAAGGCAAGCAAATTGAGTTTTTGTATGTTTTCAGTCTTATCTTGCTAACAGTTTTGGTTTGTTTGCACATTGCCTAAGGTCTCCACAGTGGTGTCAATAGGGTGTGGTAATTCATGTTGTCACCCCATTCTACTAATGTTACCTGTAAACTGTAACTTTCACATAACACTAACAGGGTAATTAAGTAATATAATGGATATGTTTTAGTCTAATCAATCTCATGGATAATGTCTAGGCCTGGCACCTATCACTCAAGTCACTTGGATTGATTAGGTAGGCTCAAGGCCAGAGGGCCTGCCTAATCAATCTATGTGACTTGAGTGACAGGCTTACACAGAGTTAGGATTGATTAGACTAAAACATTAAATATAATAAATTATTGTTGCATACTCATTTATCAGACTAAAATATAATCTATAACAAATAATTTTTACGCCCTCGTCATACATTATTAAAGTGCACAGTGCAGAGAATTTTTTTTTCACATGCTTTACTCTGGAACCATTCCTGAAGAGGACAGTATGTAAAAAAATGTTTGCAGTGGCACTCTTCACTTTAACAATGTCATATAAACTTACTGTAGTGGTACACATAGTAGTCAGGAACTCAGGAATAGTCGGCACGCTTATTCACCCTGGGTCCAGCGAGTGAGACAAAGAAAGAGCAGGGCAGCAGGCCATACTGCCAGCTCTTTCATCAGTGCACCGGAATCACCAGGATCTATGAGGGAGAAGAAATCATAATTTAGCAAGCACGTTGCACGTGCGTGCCGGATTCTGTTTTCTTCCTTCTCTGTCGGGTTGCCTGCCATAATACCCTGCTGCAAGCGTGTCAAACTTGTGGCCCGTAGGCTGCATGCATCCCACAATTAATATATTTCCAGCCCGGTGACCTGTATAATTCTTGCCTTCCCTCCCACGGCCACAAGAGGGAAGAGTGTCTGTCTGTCTGCAGAGCAGGCCAGCCACTCCCCTTCCATCCTGCTCACAGTTTGAGAGGAGCGTCTGGCTTGCTTGAGGACGGGCGGCTCATCTTAAGATGGGGAAGAGGGGCTTGGGGTACCTTCCTATGTAGTGTGCTAAATTGAGAAGGGGGGGCAGTGTATTAATTTGAAAGCAGGAGGGGGCCAGTGTATTATTTGGGGGGGAAAGAGGGGGCCGTGTATTAAATTGGTAGAGGCAGGGGGCCAGTGTATTAGATTGGTGGTGGGAGGGGGGGCAGTGAATTCATTTGAGGGATGGAGCAGTGTATTAAATTGGGGAAAGAAGTAGGGCAGTGTATTAGAGTGGTGGGAGGTGAGTATGTTTTTTGGGGATGGAGGGGTGCAGTGTATTAAATTGGAGGAAGGAGGAGGCAGTGTATTATAGTGGTGATGGGGGAGAGTATTAGAGTGGTAGGAGGGAGCAGTGTGTTAAATTGAGGGAGGGGCAGTGTATTAGAGTTGTGGAAGAGGGGGCAGTGTGTTAGATTTGAGGGAGGGCAGTGTATTAAATTGGTGGAGAGAGTGGGGGCAGTGTATTAGAGTTAGAATTAGAGTGGAGGGAGAAGGGGCAGTGTATTCTATAAGAGTGGAGGGAGGAGGGGCAGTGTATTAGATTTGGGCAGTGTATTGGATTTTGGGTAGTGTATTAGATTTGTGGAGGAGGCAGCGTATTAGATTGGGTCTGCATGGAGGCGCTGAATGCTCCCCATGGAGATGCTGATTGACCACACAGCTTTTTGCCACACATGTACGATAGCCTCAGAAATGCTTTCCTATGGGAGAGCATTGGATTGATTGAGATCATCAAGTTTGATGATCTCAGCCAAAGTGAAGAACACACTCATAGATCTTCAAAATCAACAAGATAACATTATTTGTTTTTTACAGCTGTGCAACAGCATACATTTCAGTCCCATTACCAAACTTTTCTTAATATGTCAAGGTAGTTGGACTGAAACATTGGTTATATGCAAATGTACGTTTACATAAAATAAATTTGCTCTTTTGTTTACTTTGAAGCCCTACGAGCGTGAGGATGTCCAGTGTTTGTTAGGCACTTTTTTTATACTGTACTTTTGAAAATGTACCTACGTTTCTATGAAAACTGAAGTTTTGTTTTTTTTTTGCGGCCCACGCAAACTTAGACCTTGGTTATTTGGCCCATGTTAGCCTTTGAGTTCGACATGCTTGCCCTGCTGTGATGCGGCACCAGGCCAGCTCTTCACAGATCATGCATTTGCCGGCTCCACACGTGGTCAGCACGGCAGCGGTGTGGTGCAGATAAACTGGGCACTGGGTGGGCAAGCTTCAGCACTGAGATTGGGAGGAATAAACGTGCTGGCTTCATAAGCGATGCATATGCTGCACAGACTTGTGTCCGTATGTAAGGAGGTGACGCCGCCGCGGTGAGGATTTCTTGAGTAGGGTAAGTTCCTCCTAATGGAGTCACCCGGGTGTGATTTACTAACCCCGCACCCACCACTGGTTTTCCATAAGGTAAAGGGAAATCCAGAAGTGGACCCTTTGCTCTCTGTGCATAAAGGGGTACCAGCCAAGATATTTTTTAATAAAAGTACTTCCATGCTATCCTCCCCTGAGAAAAAGACATAGACTAGAGATTGCAGGTCCAGGGCAAATGGGCAATAGCACCAACATATGTTTTGGAAAGGGATTATGTCCGCTAATACATGATTCAGCTTTAGTTCTTTTTTTGTAATACATTTATTCTTAAAAATTAATTCAGTTCTTTTCAACTTCTGGCATGCCACAAGAGGAGCCATCGAGAGAGGTACCTTTTTCTGGGCATAAGTGTAGCAGGAAGTGGAAGAGTTAATTAACATTGTGCAATGATTGTTTTCTGCTGATGTCATTAATTCAGTCCTCCTTCCCTTCCTAACTGAGAGTTGGGCTGTGGAGATAAAGACACGCTGTCACCTCTTTCCACAGACCCTCTTCTGCCATGTCAGAAATGGAAGAGAAACTAAATTAATGTTGACAGTCACAAATAACAGCTGCTGGTTGGTTTACAAATGTCTTTAGAACCCAAAGATGGCATTGTTTTCTCGATTGCACACTTTACCAACATATATGTCCCAGTTATCTTGCAGTTATTCTCGAGACCAGGCCCCTAAATTGCATATAGATGAACCAAGTATTATTTATTGTCCAATATGGGGAATAATTGACCATATACTATGTTAAATAAAGCATGATCTGTCGATTCAGAATAATAAGAATAAGAATCAATAACATTAAATGCAATGATTATAACCCACCTCAATGTCAGAAACATATAATAAAGTTATAATGAAGTTATAATGTTTTTTTTTATTATTATTATTATCCTTTATTAGCAAGATAATTTCTCATATGTTAAAAATGTCATACTAGATATTTAAATGTAAAGCTTTCTGTAAGTGGAAATATTTAAATAAAACAAATTTATTTAGCTGCGGACATACTAGTTAAAAGTGAAATTATGTCATGGACAGTATCATAATAATAAAGGTTTGTACGTTTTCCATGAACTTGTTTGTATTTGTAAAAACATGCAACTTACTATTTTCTTTTTTTATATTCTGACCTAGCTCCATTGGGTGGCAATAGAGAGCAGGAAACAAATTAATTGAGGCTGAGAAAAATAAAGAGTATTTAAACGAAGGGCTGACTGCTATCATGTCATATTAAAATTAAAGACATATGCAGCGTATTTGTCACTAAGCTGTACTTTGTTTATCAGAAGAGACCAAATAATAAAATTTTCCAGAAAACATGATGACATTGTGTCCTCCTCTAGCATTTAAAAAATTATATTAGAAAAAAAATGTCAGCAATAGTTAAATAATCAAGAAATGTATAAACAAGAACTTTACATGTAACTGTAAAACTATGGTTAAATACTCAATAAATCTATAAAGGGAACTACATGTGTAATATAATTGAGAGTTTTTTAAATGCCTTGGTAGACATACATACACATCTAGCAAAAAAACAAACATATTTTAATTAGCATAAACTGCCTCTTAAATAATATTCCGTAAGTGACCTAAAAATATATTACAAATGTATAGATATATTTTTTTTCATTACAGCTATTTGATGTACGGCTTTGAGTGTCAGTGAGTTAAACTGTGCATCATAACTGCAACATTTGCTCAGAACTCTAACACTGTGAGGTTATGTTAAGCACTGCTGAATATACTTTAGACTTTATATAGATATAGATCGTAAAATGTCATTTCTGTTAAAGTAATTTGCTGAATATAAGAACACTTTGCTTCAGAAGCTTTTTCTCAAACTCCCTTGTGTTCCTTTAGAAAGGTTCAAAGGTCAAGTTGTGTTGTCTCCGGGGAACAGCTTTTTCTTTTCTTTTTCATATAAAATTTTCTTACAAATAAAGCAAGCTTTTTGAAACACTGAACTTTATTTAAAAAAAAAAACACACAAAAACGAAATAATTTAATATAGTTTTAAATTAATTAAAACTACAGCTTAGAACAGAGCTGAATTATGTGAACTGTTCAACAATATCATATTAAAACAATACTGTTCCAAAGGTATTTTAAGATTGTCAATTACAAATGATGATGATGTTTACAAAACAGAAAAAATGGGAACATCAAAACTGAAGCATAGAAATATGAATTCTTGTTTATGACATCTTGTTATCTTAAATGTAATGTCATAGAATTCTGCACTATATCAAGAGGACACAAAAACATTTTTTTTTATTATTTTTTGCTTGTAATATTAGATACAGATTTTTAATTTATTTACAAAAGGAACATATGATTTTACTATAACATAATTGTAAAATATTAAAAAATAATATGAAATATGCAACAAGAAAAATACTTCCCAAATTATTTTACAGTTATAATTTTAAATAAAAACAATTATGTGTTATTAGTAGCAATGTTACTATTTCTTATTTTTTTTATACTAATAACAAACAATTTTATTCCACATTCTTAGAAAAAAACCTAATGTTTCAACACAGATTCAGAGTGATTGCAGAGAGATGCTTATAATGATTACAGACTGTTAGATTCATGGATACAAATACAAATAGATTATCTCGGTAAAGTATTTGCTAAATTGCATATTAGATAATGATTAAATGGAAACAACTGCATTGAAAAAAATATGCTTTGAAAACAATTAGTTAACTAAAATACAATTTAAATGCAGCAACATCAGATAAAGTGTTTTGCTAAAGTTGTATTAAATCAAATTAAGATAATTTCCCAATATGTTATGTATGTTTTTTACTGTATTAAATTATACGTGTTTTGTGGGATTTCTTTTGATAGAATGCATGTTTTCATCAGTAGGTGTCACTGCAGGCAGTGAAAGTTACTACACATTAAGCAACGAAAAAAAAAATAAAGAGCAAAATATTAAAAAAGAGAGTGCAATTAGGCGTTAGGTATCTTCAAGATGAACTATAACAAAATGTTCTTAACATATTTGAATGCGTTTTACAAATGTTTAATAGACCAATACCATTGCTCTTTAAGATGAAGGAAAATGATTTGTTATATATCTGAAAACACTCCATAAATATATGATTACTATCATTATTATTATTATTATTATTATGATTGGCATTTATACAGCACCTACAATTAGTATGCAGTACAGTTTACAGTAAAGCTGGCAATTTAACAATAAATGAGACTAGAGATGACCATATGAAAAAGTGAAATAGACAGTTATAGCAATATATATATATATATATATATATATATATATATATATATATATATATATATATATATATATATATATATATATATATATATATATATATTGTACAGATGAATGTCTCTTATTAATGTAGGGCTATATTTGAATTCATAAAAATTATGTTATGTGCTCTATAGTAAATGTTTCATAATTGTAGAATATTGATTACAGCCACAATTTTCTTACATATACACTAAAATAAACCCAGTGGTGTTTGAGGACTTAGTAAACTAGCAGTTATTGTACATCCCATTTTATCTTATCAAAATAAGCTATATAGCTTTTATAGCTAAATGTTTATGAGTTTTTTTAGGTCCATGAAATGACCGGTTCTACAGTAAATATGATAGAAATATTGTTCTTCTTGCAAGTGGTCAGCCCATGTGTGTCTTGCAAGTATACAGTGAATTAAGAGCACAGAAAAAATTATTATATATTTAAAATCATTATTTTTCATGTTTTGATATTAAAACGATAACTCAGGAAGGTTTTGTACAATCTATATTTGGCATAAATACATACATTAGAATACAGCAAAGCCACAGATGCTGTTGTATTACATAACAATACTCTTTTCAGAAAGTCAACCAGAGAAAAAATTACTAAGGCATAACATTGTCCAATATCCATTTGGTGCATTATTTTTACATATATATTTTTTTAAAATACATATTTTTTTTTAAAACCATTAGATTGAATATTTTCCATATAGAAGGAATTTGTTTCATAAGATATAATAATATTGAGTATTTATTAAGCACATGAGGTATATTTGTGAATAAATTTTAAAAAAGCACATGATTATTAAAATGTGCAATAATTAATTAAATAAAATAATTCCTGTGGCAAAATACTTGACCTGTTTGCCATCTTTGTAGATATAATGAAGATATGCTCCAGACAGCTTCCTAGGTGTAATCGAGCATGGAATAACAAGTCAATCCAAATTTTTTATAAGGTACCTAATACAATGGTCAAATATCTGTGTTAGTGAACATTTTCAAACAATATTTTTAATGTGTATAATTTTTACAGGCCATAATCCAATATACAATGCCCTAGAACATATCCTCTTTGCCCCATATATTTTAAAAATCACTAAAGTAACTCAGGCCTGCACATCTAAATGACGTCACCTTGTTGCAAGTGTCCTGTCATTTTAACCCTTCAAGTTAAAACATTTCTGCTTTGCAGACATGCCAATGTTTAACTTGAAGAGTTAAACACGCCTCTAGTGGCTGTCATACTGACAGCCACTAGAACTGCTTCTGCTTGAATTACTAAAATTGTATTACTTGATGTTTGACATCAAACATCATCAACTGCAACTCATATTAAAGCATTCAATTTAACGCTTTCCTATGAACTTTGATTGCACAGAGTGCATGCTGTACCTGAGCATCAGGTCCATCGATGGATGAAGTCATGCCTTTTTGATGTTGTGGGAGGAGGTAAATGGAGGTCACAAAACAAAGGTGATTCACCATTATTTTGTGGCTTCTAACTGGTTATTCCCAGGTAGATGTGGTAGTTTAATACAATTAAACCTAAAAAAAGCTTTTGTATAATGTTGGAAGGTAGACAGGTATTTTTTTAAGCAATGTAATGATTTAAGTATATCCAAAGAACGTAACTGAGCAGTTATCTGAGTTAGGTCCAAGCTGGATCTCTATTAAAAGTCAATTTGTATAGAAAATCAATTATATTTTAAACATTTCTGTGCAGCCAACTCGCTAAACTCATGCAGCCAGTCAGCTATCTTTTTCATCATGAAAACCTTGAATCAAATGAGCAATGTTCAACCTGAAAATGTTGAACAATCTCAGATTTTTAAAATAACTCAATACTAATGAATAGCCAATTCAGATTTTTTTAATATATATTTAATTTGGCAATCACACTCATTTTGAAAGTTGTAGTTATGCAATAGCTGGAAATGGCATTTTTGGCCAACTATGTCTGATAAAGAATGATACACTTTATCATTCTATCTACATTTGAACAAATGTTAAAACAGGGGTAAGCAAAGCCTTTGGACTATATCTCCCATAATGCTGGCAAAGCATCCTGGGAGGTGTAGTCCACAACATATGGAGTTGCAAAGGTTGCCTACCCCCTGTGTTAGAATATAGTGTGTTGCCTAGTCTGATGAATAGAGTCTGAATTCAACATTAATTGCACAGATCTGTTGATTCTGTCTTATGCCAGCCTTGAATGCAAGTCATCAGAAAACATTGGTAGAGTGAAGAAGTATTATGAATATTTTCATACATGCCAACTGATCATCATCTGAATGTTACAGCAAACCTACAAATTATTACTTGACAATGAGATCATTTTATTGGCAATACTATGCACATTTTGAAATGGATACTTTTACTAGGATAATGCACCATGTCACAATGATTGAATCATCTTGCATCATCATCTTGCATTGTTGGTACAACAAAGATGACAGTGACTTCAAGTTTGTCAAATTGTCTGTATAGTCCATTGATCTCAGTCCAATAAAAGAGACATGCCAGGTTTGCAGTGTGAATGTGTGGCCAACAAATCAGTGTTTTCCGTTGTTTTGCTAGGAAAATGTTAACACCAAGTAAGGCAGGAAGACTACATACCTTATAAAGTCTGTCTCACAATTTATGTTTATATAACTTTAAAACGCATGAAGTAACACATCTAGATTATGGGCTAGATTTTACCACTTCTAATAGAATCTAGCCCATGAAGGGTTAAAACAATTACTATACATTGAGCTATAAAATACCACCTATGACCAATCTTCCAAATTAATAGAATATCACATTGCTAAATATAAACCTAGAATAACAAGAATAACAGTAGAATAAATACAAAACATATCAAAGGAACACACCAAGCACCATAACCACAACAGCTCATTGTGGTAGTTATTGTGCCATCAGTTCCCTGGCAACCCCCATTGCAAGTAGTCAAACCATTTTTGAATAGTTAGTTGACTTCTGACCTGGGGTCTATCAGGCAAATCTCCCCATCTCCACTACTAATGCCAGGGAGACCAATGTTCCTAAGCACGAACTGTATAGGTTTTGGAGAGTTGAACCAATTTATTGAAAGTTCTAGCAACATTATAAGATCAAATGTGTTCATTTTTAGATCAGTATCTTAAGCAGAGGCTGCTAAACGTTACTAATTTGTTTTAATAACATTTAATTGTAGATATCCATTATGAATTGATACATTTCTGTGATGCAATGTAAAAATGTCTGCAAATGTTTGAATTGCTTAAAGATATAAAAAGTGCAGTAGAAAAAAAGAGGATAGCTACTGAAGAAATGCCTATATTAAGAAACAGAATTTCACATATAATTGAAAAACTTTGTTCCTAATAATAATGAGTAATGTACAGTATCTTTCTGTAAATGAATAAGTTACCTAATAATTGCTTATACATCAGACTAAACTTATAAAAACAATACTTTAAGGAATCAATTAAGTTTGAGCACACATTTTGTAATTGTGATAGACCAGTGTGTTCTACAACGGAGATGTCAAGCTTTGGCTACAGATTCCTCATCTTCTCATGTGATAAACCGGTGAACAGAAGCTCACGTGAGTCCTAGCTGAAGTTCACTTGAAGGTTGACTCAATAGTATAGCAGTTGTCCTTTCTAGTATACTCTGGAAAGTCTTTACATAGACAAGACTCAAGATAGCTAAGGTGAAAAGCAAATGTCATTATAGGTTTCCCCACCACCGGCATTTGTTAGTGTAGTTGATTTGAAGAGGCTGGAAAGCATAGTTTCGAAAACTAGCCTGACTCTCACAGTACAAAAATGTAAAGCACTAGTCATAACTACTCCCATCTTACAGCAATACATAAGGATAGAAAATGCACAAAATGCATTAAATAGTACATAAATACATCTACTAACAGCATTAAAGAGTGACTAAACATAACCTTTATTGAGTTCCAAATCTGATGAGGTGGTTTGTGAAACATGGATGTTGATTGAAATGTTTTTGTCTACATATCTCATCTGAAATCTCTATGACAAAGTATCACATAAGCTTGCATGTGTGCTGTATCTTTAGACTATCAACTGTAGGAACACTAACACAGAATAACACAATTTTAGAGAACAATATTACGTGACTAGAATAAATATTTTAAACCAGGGCTCTTAAACTCTGACACCCCTTCCTTCCAGGTATTAATAGCTAAAACTCATAGGATTCTTTGAAAGCAAAAATGGCTAATGAGGACCATGTATTTGTAGTACAGTAACATGTGGAGGACCACAGTTTGATATTCCTGCTTTAAATAGTTGAATGATAATGGCATTAAATGTTAAAGTACTTCTAAACACAGCTCTCAATACAAAAATAAATATTTGCGGGTGGAAATGGCATCAATATTCCACCTCAACACACAAAATGCAGAATTATTAAACAAACCAATCAACACTGCAAAATGAGCACATTGCTTTCTGTTTAGAGCTTAAAAAAGTCCAAGTAAAAGCACACAGAAAATACTTCAGATAACATTTGATTTATTCACACTGCACTCCATACACATTCCAAATCATTTGAAGATTACTAAACAAAATCAAATTACTATTAACTTAATGTTACAGCCCTGAACAAAGCTAATAATGTTTTTCTTTTTCTAAATCACATTTGAGAGTGAAAAATGGACAGTAGTGTATTGATTAGCAGAATAGACTTATTATATTTGAAAAAGAAAAAAGAGAGTCTTAATAAATATATAAAGGAGGCTTAGGAGATGTTATTGATGATTGCAATAACAGTGTTCACCAGTCTCTGAACAGCAAAGGTTTAAGGATGACCAAATGAAGGTATCAGCATAAATAGGAAGAAGAAAGAGAAGTATGGAGTATTGTTTTTTTTACCTGGCAGAGTTATTAAGATCATTGTGGGAAGATGAACTGTTTCAATATGTTAAACACTTGAGGCTGTTACAGAAGAGTTGTTGTCACAAGAAGAGGTAATGGCTTAGGTTTTTTTTTCTAGAATTTGACTTATGTTGGGTCTTATTTATCTGGAAACCCATAGAAAAATCTAAAATTAAGTCCTCATCCAGAAGCTTAGTTTGTTTGGTTGAGGCCTATTAAATATAATATTCATCTAAATTTTACATTTTTTTAGGTAATGTAAAAAATAATACTTAAAACGTAAAACAGTAAGTAAATATTATATCAAACTGTTACAAAATTGCAGTTAGAAGCGGAATAATAAGCAAAGGAAAGTGTAAGGGTTTCAAAATGTAAAATAATGGCAGCTACATTATCGTTCCAAAAAAACTAAGAAAAATTGTTTTTATTTAGCAAAATAATATTACTTTGCAGAGTAATATTGTACACAGTATATATATTCTATTTTGGTGAATTTTCTTTTTCTATGTGCAAAGTAAGCACAAGGAGACATGTAATTATAAGACATCTGCCTTAACATCAATCAGTCTTTAAAAATTGTGTGATAGGTAATTTATTAAAGTGTGTGCATTACAGTAAAGTGTATGAGTCTATATCATTATATATATATATCATTGTATGCTTCATCAGCACACATCGTGAGAACATGTTCCTCTGTTGGATTACATGCTTTCTATTAACTTTATAAAAAAATTATTCTTTATGTAACAAGTGATTATGTAAAAGTGATTAGCTATTTCACCCAGCATTCTACAAGTCAGTTGCAAAGGTAATATAATATGATAGCAAGGAAAACACCCCTGAATACCTTATCATTGATTAACTATAATATAGATTTTAGGAATGATATAATATATATCAGTTAATTTTTGGACAGCCAAAAGTTTCCCTTACTAAATCTGAGCTGTCCATCTTTTTAAAAATTGAAATCTATTTTACTTTCCCTGTTTAACAAATATTGTGAGCAGTTTGAATTTTTTTTTTTACACAGTCTTTAGTGAATATGACCCATTGGTTTGTTAAAATTGTTGGAAAATGCAATAGTGAAGTTGCTGGCAAAGTGTTATTTATCTTTTTCTATTTCTTGTCACCGTTGTGTTGCCTGGTGACAAAGGTTAAGCTACTGCTGGCCATTTACTCCTTTTGTTCACTCTCTCGTGTTAAAGTCATGTTAACTCTAACCAGATACCACTAGTCAAATTTAAATGATTTGTGTCAATTTCATGAGAAAATCCCCTAACTTTCTACATGGCTGATTTTTTACAATACAGCCTGCAGATTATGACTACTTGATCTGTCAAAATGTCATTTTTTTTGTCTCTTTCTTACGGGTGTTGATAGAGCTATGAGTACCTGAGGTCTCAATTGTAAAATGCCATGACATTGCAGCAAAATCTTTTACAGTAATTTCACAGTGTCACTTTGTGATTATTTCAGGATTGCTTTCAACCATGACTGAAATGAATTGCGGCCTTTAGTGTATTGGCTGATACAGACTGTGAGCATGTGTGACAGTAAGGCAAGTGTTGTTAGGAAATCACCCTACAGAATAATGGGAAAATAATAATGGAAAAATAAAGGTTGATTACGTAGGAAAATAACAAAAACGAATGGGATTATGAAGCATGGAAAAAATATCTTACATATACTGATATATAACAAATTTAAAAGAAAACCAGAGTCTTTTCCAATGTTTTGAAAGAAAATAAGAAAACACTCACTATAATAAGCTTCAATTGTATATGGATGCCTCAAACAGATATGTACCTACAAAAATTAGAACATGAACATTTACTGACATTTTTAAAGTTTCTAACCACTTTAGGATCATGGAGTCTTAAAAATCAAGCCATTAAAAACTCTGCTCTCAATGTCATACAATTATGCGACTGTAGGTTCTTACAAAGGGCAACTAATGAACAGTAAGCAAGCCTTTCCATGTTCTGCATGAACTAGACTGTCATGACAGCAAATAATGTAATTGATTTTCAAGGCGTTAAATTGGCTGAAACTGGCCTTCATTCAACCAAACTCACTGTATATTAAGAAAATGTACTTATAAATATGCAGTGTAATATGCACATTTGTTCCTTCTACACAAGGAAGATGTTTTATGATATTCCTCATTCAAAAATAATGCAACCTATCTTTCCACCACCAGTTTATTGACGCAGCGTCTTTCCAGTATCATAAATGAGAACACTTGCTTATATAGCCAAAATGACATACGCACTGTGCAATTTTACATCACCCACCTATGACTATCTGGCATTGTTCTTATTACATCAGATACCAGACCTATATAAATTCACACCACTAGGGAGTCTGTGCCCTGTTTTGGTCTGCTTATGCCTGAGAGTACATTTTTGATTGTTCTCTTATATTCTGATTACTGACTTCTGGCTTGTCTTGGCTAATTTTAGCTAAATGTATCACTCTAATAATGACCGTGGATTGTTTTTTTTCATATTGTTGTTACTCTGTGCTCCATTGACCTCGGCTTGTATTTGACTATTCTCACGTTATCATGTTACGCGGCCACTCAAAGGACCAGTGCTATGTCTTATCTCGTTTTGTGTTTAATATTTGTATGTTTGGAATCTGTACTATCCTGTACTATCATTTTTTTTTTCTGTTTGACAGATATGTATATAGATTCAGATGAGGATATATATATTACCATCAATGAACTGGAGGATCAGATTGTTTGAACTCTCAGTGTTTAATTTGAAAGTGATCTCTCCACTCCACATGATTTAATTTAAAGTCCTCAACCCAATGACCACATGGACACGGGAAGAATTATGCTCCCCTGTTCCCCCAGGTGCTGTTATTAAACATTTAGTAGCTATGCCTTCTTCTGCCACATGGCAAAAAGTTCAGATTTTTCAATACAGGCCAGGAACTGGCATCAGGGCTAGGATTTGAAGCATTTGGGTCTGTAATTCAGCTATCCAGCGGAGTTTAATTTGGCTGAAATCCATACCAAATCCAGGCCCATTGTTGAATAACGTGACCAATGTCTGAATGCCCCCATATGCACCCAGATGATTTTGCCTATTCAATTCACTCTCTGACTTTTGTGAATAGCCCCTTAAGAAAGAAAATACATTTATATATAATACTTCTGAACTTGCACAGGCAAGAAAACCCAGTACCAAATCAGGAAGAGGCTCCACCACACCAGGAGCATTATTTTGTATCATAGGATTTGTATTCAGACATTTTGGGAACAGTTACATTTAACAACCTAGATCAGGGGTAGGCAATTTCCAGCACTCCAGATGTTGTGGACTACATTTCCCATAATGCTCTTACAGCAATATTGCTGGTAGAGGATCAGGGGAGATGTAGTCAACAACATCTGAAATGTTGAAGGTTACATACCCTGATCTAGATACCTTAGCTGCTTTGAAAAGCCATGCCTACGCTGCTATTGGTTTATTGAAAGCCTCATTCACAGTGTTGGGTACCTCTCCCTGCTTGTGGGTGCATGCAACCAAACAATGGAAATCCTGGTCCTTCATATAAGAATATAAATTGTCATTTTACACAAGACATAAGAATGTATTCTTTATCATATTATTTCCATCTCTTTTCCACTTGATTATTATATTTATTATTATGCTGTAGTATCCATTTCTGTATTGCTTTATACTGACAGTATAAACACAAATGTTAACATTAGTAATTAGTTATGTGGATTTGATATTTTAGATTAAAGAATATATGCCATATGCTACGCTAAAAATTATTAGAGTTTTATTTCTGGAAATGTATTTTCTATACCTATATGAGGAAACATTATAGTTGTGATAAAACATCTGTTGCTTTCATTCTCAATGATTACATCTTATTAACAAATATTTTTATGACATCTGTTACTAAGAGGCTTGGTCACAGCCCATATTGGTTAAATTACGCATATTATATTTCAGATTATTATTAGACTATATTAATTATATGCATAATTTGTTTCCATGGCTTTTAATAAGAAATTAGCTTGTACTTATTCATTTGAGTATGCAGAGAAAAAAAAAATACGTACAGTATGTCCATTGTCTGATGTGTTTATATAAGTCTTATAAAAGGTACATTGTTTAAAACTATATCACATAAATTAAATGCAAATTTATAACCTGATAAATGATAATTATATTAGAAGTTGGTAACATTCTTCAGTGACAGTATTCAACAGCTACATGAAATAAGAACAATGGAGATAATCCAGCAGTTTATATCTGTGGAGACTATCTAATAGTTTATATTAGTGGATCATTGCAGTGTTGGTAAATGAGTGATTGGTTACACTGGAGTATACTTCAACACAATGGCAATGGCAAAATCTAATCAAATGCCTGATATGCAAATTGTTGTTTGGTCTGAAAGTGTTTCCTATCAAAATACAGGTTATTTAGGAAACTCTCAACCGTGACAAATTAAAATTGGAGTGACAAAATGTAGCCTGAAATAGTCAAGTTGTGCCTATAGATGAGTTGGAGAATATTTTCAGATCAGCTATTGATACCAGTGTAAATTTGGCAGCAAATTGCAATTTAGTTTTAGTCATAGCCTTTTGACTAAAAAGACATTTTAGTTTTAGTTGTATTTTAGTCATCTGAATTGTTTTAGTTTTAGTCTAGTTTTAGACGACTAAATCTTTAGTAAATTTTAGTTGACTAAATCTCAGGTATATTTTAGTTGACAATACTATAATCTAGTGGGTTTAGTTAAAGTTTCTATCTGTCTCTTTTGCCTCTTCCACAGTCCCTTTGTGCAGTGTAAATTTTGGTGACAAATTTAGTTTAGTTTTAGTCATAGTCTTTTGACTAAAAATGTATTTTAGTTGTATTTTAGTCATCTGAATTATTTAAGTTTTAGTCTAGTTTTAGTCGAGTAAATCTCAAAAGGTTTAGTCGACTAAAATTGTTGGTCGACAAAATTAACACTGATTAATACCTACATTTTATAATCTGGAATTCAATTTACAACAGTTCATAATATTATTATTATTATTATTGCCATTTATATAGCGCCAACAGATTCAGTAGCACTTTACAATATTATGAGACGGGGGATTTAACTATAAATAGGACAATTACAAGAAAACTTACAGGAACGATAGGTTGAAGAGGACCCTGCTCAAACAAGCTTACAATCTATAGGAGGTGGGGTATCAAACACATTAGGACAGGGAATAGTAATCAACTAAGGTAGGAGTGAAGCATAGCTGAAGGAGAGAGTAAAATACTGCCCTTTAGGAGAGAGCAAGAGACAGGTATGTGAGGTAGAGGTTACTCTGGGAGCTCTTTAGCTTTCTAAAGAGATGGGTTTTGAGGCACTTCTTAAACAATTGAAGACTAGGGGAGAGTCTGATGGTGGTAGGCAGGCTATTCCATAGGAAGGTAGCCACCCGCGAGAAGTCCTGCTAACGTGAGTTGGCCATACGGGTGCAAGCAGCGGATAGGAGAAGGTCACAGGCAGAGTGGAGAGACCGAGAAGGGGCATTCCTATGGATCTGTGAAGAGATTTAAGAAACAGAGAAACATAGAATGTGACGGCAGATAAGAACCATTCGGCCCATCTAGTCTGCCCAATTTTCTAAATACTTTCATTAGTCCCTGGCCTTATCTTATAGTTAGGATAGCCTTATGCCTATCCCACGCATGCTTAAACTCCTTTACTGTGTTAAGAGGGGCTAGAATTGTTCAGTGCTTTATAGGTATGGGTTATCACTTTGAATTGACTTCTATAGGATACAGGAAGTCAATGTAACAACAGACAGAGGGGTGAGGTGTGAGAGGACCGACTACAGAGGAAAATCAGACTGGCAACAGCATTTATTACAGACTGTAGTGAGGCAATATGGCTTTTGGGAAGACCAATTAGGAGAGGGTTACAATAATCCATGCTGAAAATTACTAGAGCATGGACAAACTCCTTGGTAGCATCTTGTGTAAGAAAGGGTGCGGATGCAGGTTATGTTTTTAAGATGGAATCTACAGGATTTGGCAACATACTGGTTGTGAGGCTCAAAGGTGAGGCCAGAATCAAGTATGATGCCAAGACAGCACGCTTGCAAGGATGGACTTATGTGGATACCACTAACTTGAAGGGAGAGTGAAAGAGGAGGATCAGTATTAGGAGGAGGAAAGAGAAGGAGCTCAGTTTTAGAGAGATTGAGTTTCAGAAAGCGGGAGGACATCCAGTTAGAAATGGAAGAAAGGCAAGCAGTGACATGTTGCAAGATGGCAGGGGAGAGGTCCAGGGAGGAGATATATATATGGGTTTCATCAGCATTTAGGTGGTAGTGGAATCCAAATGAGTTAATGAGTTTGCCAAGAGAGGCAGTATAAAGAGAAAATAGAAGGGGACCAAGGACAGAGTCTTGGGGGACTCCAACTGACACTGGACAAGGGGAGGAGGTTTCAATAAGAAAAGGAGACACTGAATAAGCATTGGGAGAGATAAGAGGAAAACCAAGAGAGGATAGAGTCACAGAGACTGAGTGATTCAAGAGTTTGAAGAAGGAGAGCATGATCAACAGTGTCAAAGGCAGCATAGAGGTCAAGAAGAATTAGTATGGAGTTGTGGATTTTGGATTTAGCTGTGATTAGGTTGTTAGTAACTTTGATAAGAGCAGTCTCAGTAGAGTGTAGAGTGCAGAAGCCAGATTGAAGAGGGTCAAGGAGAGAGTTGGAATTGAGGAAGTGAGACATACGGGTTGTGACGAGACCAATCTCGCCACTGTGCATTGGAGAAGCCTGGTTGCCCGCCTGCTACCTTTAGACTATGGCCCCATGTTGAAACGCTTGATTTTCCCCTGCACAGACACGAAAGCCGTGTCATTCGGTGCTTGCCCTGTTTGAGCGGTGATACCCCAGATAGCTATGCCATGGAGCCCATTTGTATAATAAAAGGCTATGGGAAAGATTTTGGCTCCATGGCAATTGAACTGTATGTGTGTGATCTGAGTGCCATTCAGTAATAATGTGTGCTCAGATCTGAGCTATCTGGGGATATGTTGAATGTACCTGTTTTATGCAATGGCTGCACAGTTATATATTTTTATGTATTTTATTGTCTTTTGCTGCCATGTGTTCAATGGAGATTTGACTCTGTCATTGGAGATAATTGGATTACTTCCCAATTATCTCCAGGATAGAAGACTCTGTGGAACTGGTTTTGGGCAGAAAAGCCATGCTTCATTTGGTCACAAAGGACTACGATCTATCTTTTGAACCACTGGACCAATTTGTATGATTTTGACAGATTTTTGTATTTGGAGTATGCGGATTCTGAAAATGTAAGTTTTATGTGAATGTGATGCATACTTTTAAAATTATGAATAATGTGGAAAAACTGTATTTCTCTGCCTGTGATAATTACATTACCCATTGTGTAAGGTAATTGTATCACAGGCAGAGGGGAGGATTTTGTGTGGGAGTGTCTGAGTGTATTGTACGTGCTTATTGGTTGTTTTCCAAAACCCTGTGGGTGGTACTAATGTGTAAGAATGTGTATATAGGAACAATAAACCCACAGCTCTGTCTGTTCCTGCTTGACCCTCAAAACGGAGCCTTGTCTCCTTCTTTTGGAGGATTTATGTATGCTGTTCCAGTTTGACTGCTAGGAGTGTAAACCTATTTGTATGGTTTTTCCTATTCGGCTGTTTACAGCATTCATATGTTTGAGAGCATTCGCATGCTTCTCCAGTTCCGTGGATTGGTGTCTACAGTAGCTGCCTGTATATCTGGAAGGGAATATCTCCTAAACGGCTGTTAACCCCTTTTTTGCCTGGGGGTGCCGTTACACGGGTAAAGACAATTCTTTCCAGAAGCTTTGAGGAAAAAGGGAGCAGGGATATGGGACGATAGTTAGAGGGGCAGGGCGGGTCAAGAGATGTTTTTTTCAGGATAGGTACTACAGTGGCATGTTTAAGGTCAGCAGGGACAATGCCAGAAGAGAGAGAGCAATTGAAAATGTGTGTTAAAATTGGGCAGACTAGATGGGACGAATGCTTCTTATCTGCCGTCACATTCTATGTTTCTATGTTAAGGAAGGCACAAGACAGAGGGAGAGAGCTCTGATGAAGTGAGATGGGAAAGGATCGGGCAGGCAAGTGGTGGGGCGAGAGGAAATGAAAAGCGCAGCCACCTCTTGTTCAGTAGCCGGGGAAAAAGTCTAAAGGGTAGGAAAGGCACAATCTACGTGTGGTTGAGAAAGAGAATGGCAAGGTGGGGAGAATTCTTTCCTTAGCTGTTCAATCTTGTCACTAAAGTAGTCAAAGAGACACCTGGGATTGCGGGAGCATGATCTAATGAGAGATGAAAAGTATGACTGCGAGGGCAAGAGCTGTGCTGTATGTACACAATATGAATCTGTAATGGAGATAGTTTGCCTGGGTGTGAGACTTCCTCCAGGAGCGTTCAGTACAACGTGAGCATCTTTGCAGGTAACGTGTTGATTTAGTATGCCAATGGTTGGCGGCCTTTTCTACTCGAGGTGGATGTTTGGAGCGGGGCTGCAGCATTCAAGGCAGAGTTAAGGGTAGTGTTATATGTGGAGATGGCCAGTGTGGGACAGGAGAGGGAAGCGATGGATAGCAGTTGTGAATCAATTTCAGCTGACAGCTGCTGGAGGTCAATAGAATTTAAGGTTCCTCCTGAGTTGAGGGGGGGTTAGGCTGAGGTTGTTGGGTGAGGGGGTACTTGAGAGCAAACAATAAAAGGTGGTGATCAGAGAGAGGAAATGGAGGGTTGCAGATATTAGATACTGTACATGCATAAGAGAAAATGAGGTCGAATGTATTGCCAGCTACATGGGTGGGAGAATTGGCCCACTGTGATAGCCCGAGGGAGGAAGTAATTGAAGGTAGTTTAGAGGCTGCTAAGTTCAAAGGTGGATTAATGGGAATATTGAAGTTCCAGAGAATTAGGGATGGAATATGAGAAGAGACTAAGTAGGGTAGCCAGGCAGCAAAGTGGTCAAGGAAGAGGAGAGGGGAACTGGGGACGGGGGATAAATAAGAGCAACATTAGCAGACAAGAGTTTGAAAAGGCAAATTGAATGAATTGCAAATGATTGGAAAGAGAGAGAAGGGGGGTGGGCATAACTAATAACCCTTGTTGTGTATTAGCAATTTCCTGATATGTAACGCTAATCACTGGCTATCATAAACTGATATAATCCACTTGACACCAATCTCCAAAGGGAAATATCTTCAGTGGAGTGAAGGGAATAACTTTATGATTTACTCAATAGACTTACATTGCCAGCCCTCAAGACCAGTTAGGTATCTTTGCCATTCAGATAAAAGAAATATTTTTGAAAAACAGTTATCAAGTTGCACTCACTGCTTAGTGAAGCAGATGTTTAGAAAGACTGCATTACATTTAGATCTCAAATGTTTTTTGTCTAATGTTTATTATATCATGTAGAGTTGTTCTTTGCTCAAATGGCTAAAGGTTTGGGATATTTTTTTATTTTTTTAAATTCTTTATTTTTGTTGTGCAAATATTTAGCATACCTTATTGCAACGCGCCAACAGCAGTAGCAAAGGTTGTAAAATACATATTTGATCAAGTATGAGGCATATACGATTACTGCACACAAGTTTATGTTAAGATGCAAAGTCACAGGCTAGTCAAACATGTCTGAAGGATAAAGATAAACATAGCAGGGCCTTAGCGTTGGCTATCCAGACTTGTGAATGGTTATAAGTAAAAGTATTATAAAACTCGCTTATATTGCAGGAGAATGAGAGAATAGTTGTTAAAATAACAAGTGAGCCCTACCCAATGCAGGTTAAGCTAAACAGTACGCTTCAAGATTTACAGGTTAAATGCATTGTGGTGAGATAATGTAATAAGCAACACTGTTTGATCAGTACTTGTAATAGACATGCTGTGCCCATTTTTGCTTAGTAATTGTGCAAAAAAGAAAAACACATACTTAGAGTAACATATATAACTGGCATTGAAAGTTTGGAAGAGGAAGTTGCATGCCTGCAATGTTATTGGGTTCAACAGTTGTTAGCAGTCACTATTTGCTGGGTAAAGTGCCCTGTAACCCCAGGCACAGGGGGAGGGGGAGGGTTGAGTGTCACTCTATGGTCCGTCCTGTTACAGAGTGCCTCGGCTAGTGTCGGTTGCGAGCTACGTCTGCCTATTATGAGCCTCATAGCTATAGTAAGGGCATAACCTGTGGTACATAGGGGGTATATTTAAAGGTGCCTGGCTCTGTGCATGATGTTGTGCGGTCTGCAGGTAGAGTTCACCATCTAAGGAGGGGGGTGATGGAGCCGCTCTCCTCCCTACATGCCTTGTGTGGAGGACGTGTGCATGGTCAGTCGTGTTAGTGGGGACATTGGTTAAGTGTGTCATGTAAGACTGGGCCAGTCAGGACCCCAGTGTGAGGACAGATTTAACTAAAGTAAACAGGAGACAGATAAATGTAAAGTCATGTGTAAAACAATCTCAAATATAGGCCAAAACAAAAAAAAATCGTATTATTTGAACAGTCCTGTTAGCCAGAACCTGTGCGTTCCCTCCATAGGCTCAGGTGCCCATTAGGTGCCGGTTTGCCCTTTGTGCTTTGAATGCGGTAACGGGTGGAGTGTTGGGTCTGGCGGGCTGGAACGATTGTACTCTAGATATGTCGCAGGTGTGTGGGGGCTTCTGTACTTGGGTGGTCAGTTCCAAATTTGATGATAGTCTATTTCAGATGTGTCGGTTACTCTGCTTGTAGCTCCACTATGTGTGATGACCAGGTTCCTTGGGAATGTCCATTGGTAGGGGATAGCGTGTTGGCGGAGCGTGGTGGTCAGTAGTCTGAATAGGCTTCTCCATACCAAGGTAGGCCTGGACAGGTCCTGGTAGAAAGAAAGAGCGGCATTTTCGAGCGGGTGAGTAGATATGCCTCGCACTGCTGACATGAAGTTTATTTGAGCTGACCTTGTTTGGAGTTGTAATATTAAATCTCTTGAGGAGTCTGTTCGGGCTCTGGTAGCTCTTGGGATGCGTTAGACCCCGTCGATCACGACTTGTTTCACCTGCTGTAGCATGAGTAGGGAGGTGAGCAATCTCCTGCTATATTATGTCAGGTCTTCCTGGGTCACAGTCTCTGGGATTCCCCGGATTTTAATGTTCCAGCTTTTGTACCGATCATCCATTGCATCCAAGCGGTTAGTAAGCAAGGACTGGGTGCATTGTAACTCTGAATTTTGTGATTCTAGTTGTATGGATCATGCAGTGAGGCCCTATGTGTCCTCCTTTACTGTCTTAACTTGCCCTTCCACTGTATGTATCTCTCCCTGCATGGTGGCTAGGTCTGCTGTGAACATCATGTGGATGTGGCAGAGAAGGTCCTTTAAATCTCCTTTAGTGGAAGGCAGCTCATTGTCCTCATCTGAGGAGGGGTGATGTAATCCCCCTGTGTTTGGGAACTCGTCCAGCTCATCCAGTGTTTATTCTTTGCAGGAGGCCAAGGGGGTGTCACCATTTTCTTTTGGAGCGGGAGTTCCTGAGGCCTTAGCAAGACGGAGGAAAAGGTCGCGGAACCCCGATATTGACAGTACCCTGATGCTTAGATTTCTTCCACATCTTGTAATAGCTCGATGTGGGACGAAATTAGTGTGACTTGGGTCATATAATTGCTAAGTTCAGGCTGATTTTCGTTTGACACGCATCTGTCTGCTCCCCCCCCCCAAGGTTTGGAATATATGTATAACGTGAACACACATTTTTGAACTAATCTTTTCTTTAACAAAGCACCAATGCAATGTAAGAAAGATTCCACTGATCATAATGATTTATTGTCTCTGTGCAAACATTTAAACAATGCTGCACAATTTTTAAATTGACTCTGGATTGACTCTGAATAGTATCACACATTATTATTTTGGAATAGGATATGCTCTAACCACTGTGATTAATCCATATTATTTTTAACAAATAATCTTCAAAATAACAATCTAATCTATACCTATTGATTACCTATTACAAAATAAGTTTAATAGTTTAAAAATGTCCCTTGCTGTCCTAAAATAATGGGCTTTGATGCCATTAAGATGGGCATGGGATGTCCTTTGCTTTTGGTTTGGGTTATATCCCTGCTTGCCTCCCCTCTCTTAGCTGGGGCCATAATTAGGGACCCAGACTGACAGATTAGTTGTATGCAGTGATCAACATTAAATTACTGTAGCTGAAAGATCACATTCATCAGTCATGATTCCCCAGAAAGACATCAAATGAGGGTCCCTGTATGGTCCATTGCCAACACTATTCAGCTTTGGAATAGGCAGAGACAGTGTGGCAAACATAGCCACTTGGACAATATAAAGAGACTGTGCCTTTAAGGGTTGCCTGTATGGTTGTGGGATATGTGCTTAACTATGTAGAATGGATGCTGGTTGTAATTAACGTGTATTTGCTGTGTTGGCTAGCTGCCGAATGCAGATAGCTGTATGTACTGTATTTTCTTTCGTTTCACGAACGGCACTTTTGCGGGCCGTTCGTGAACCGAAAATACCCCATGTAGTAGCCCACACACTTAGAGGTGTGTGGCACTTGTTAACCGATTGCAACAATGTTGCAACAATCGGTAATTAGAGGCTCTCCTAGGTGGCCGCCGTTCGACTAACGACCATGCGGCGGTCGGCCATCTTGGATCCTTTGTGCCCTCAGCGGTGTTTGGTCGTCGAGCGCATGGTACTAAAAATGGCTACTCAACGGCGCGAACACCGCTGAGTTTCCAGGCCGTTCGGTATTTTGTTCCCTGGAAGGCAATCGGTATTTTGAACATGTATTTTAATGAATGTGTTTTTCGTGCGGTGTTCGGTTGGTTTAGCTGGGATCTGAGCGGTAATCTCACAAATGATGCGCTCAGACCCCAGCTTTCTACCGAACGTCCATTTGTTTAAATGAACTGCATATTCGAAAAGTTATGGATTTTAATGTAAATTGTCGGTTCTGCTGCACGGAGGGATAATCCACTTAACGGTACACTCCTGTGGGAGGATCCCTCTCGTGCAGCAGTGCCTGATGGGAGAAATGTATTGTACAGTAAGTCCCCCATGTAGTCCCCTCTGGGAATGCCCCTGGGAGGGGACTCAGGAAACCCCTTGCATGGGGACTTGTATAAATTGTGGAGCTGAAAATAAAGACTCTCAGAACTGTGTTTCGTCCGGTTACTGGGAGGTTTGGGATATTGCCTTGCTTTTTCCAGCGCTTGACTGTGGATTACTTCCTGAACCAGCGGAATTCATGGATTTAATATTGGCGTTCCGCTACAGACAGCATGTAGGTGTGGGAGAGGGAGAACTTCCTCTCATGCTGCAATCATACAGTGCAGAGGGCTCACAGGAATCCCTCTGAATTAGGGCTTGGTTTACCATTGGGGTTGGGTGAGCATAAGGGCTTGGGTTAGCATTACACTAGGACTAGGGTTGATGTAGGGGTAGGGTTACTATCAGTGGTGGTACATGAATTGTCTAAATTTAGGGATTCATCTGAATTACATAACACCAAACCACTATCTGGATAAATCAAAATAAAAACAAATTAAATGTTTGTTTTGTGATCTGGAGTTCTGTCCATGTCACCAAATAAGGAGTTGATTGAAAAGAAAACGTTTATTAATGGTTAGGGAACAGCCACTAAATGTTGATTTTATTCACACATGAAATGAGAAGTGGTCATTATAGGGAAATAAGGAGGAGCATTTAAAATCTTTATATATTTATAAATTATATATTAACACAGATCTAATATATAAATATAGATTTTTACTGCTCCTCCATATTTCCCTTTATTATTTACTTCTCACTTAATCTCTTACTTAATCGGTGAAGCAAATGATCAGTGCTGTGAGAGGAGCCCTTGACAGAGAGGGAAGCAATAGTGCCAGGAAAACAAGATTTTTCTCATGGCACTATAGTTTCCCTTTAAGGGGTTACCAACTTACCAGCATAACATGTGGTTTTTAATCACAATATATTATTTAATAGTATTTATACCTGAAAATAAAATATTATATTGCTAAATTAAACTCCCATTTCATTACACAATGTACAAGAAATGACAATTAGCCAATTATAGTATCACACTCAAATTACAAAGGAATTAAATAACTACTTTGTGTAGAACTAGGCAGATAGGTGTGTGTTTCATCAATCAAGAATACTTTATTTCTAAAATGGTCCAACTTAGCAAATATGAGTCACAGTGCAAGTATAATTCTTACAAGTTATCAGTAGTAATGGCTTGAAAACCTTTGTAAATGTAATATAAGCTTTATTTATATAATAAATTAAACCCACACACCGGTGGTTTAATGTTACTACATTATCCCGCATTATATAATAACACATTTTAACATCAATTATAAAAGATATGTTTTGAGGCTTGTACTACATTTAAAAAAATGATTTTTTTATCATTTTATGCTACTGTACTAAGATGTTCACTCCAGCAAATTAACAAATACTTCTAATACCTATTATAAGAAATGCTTTAGATTTCTTGAAGATCTATTCACATATTGAAACCCGGAATCTATCTCTTACTATTTTTTAATCAATAATAAGTGTAAAATAAATATACATTAGATTGCTGTCACTTATATTTTTCAACAAAATATAATGGAAAATACATACTTACTGGCTCATCAACGTGTCCCTGTCTAATAATTTAATTATCATGTGCCCTTATAGTTTGATATAAATGTATAATGTTTCTTGTATTTGAGCTATTAGTTACTTTGTGTTAACAAGCAACATACATTTTTTTTTAAATAATGTTAGCATTAGGGTAATGGAAAAATAATATATGCAACAGAGAGGGAGGTAGAGATCTGTTGCGGTATTAGTTAAAATAATGGTTAGGTGAAGCTAAAGGTTATGGTCTTCAGCTATGGCTGTTTTATTTAAGTATTGGTTCCGTTAATTAAGTAACAGTTAAAGATTTTCATTAATGGGTTCTCATTGGGCCATTGCTCATGTATTGCTTACCTTTAATGTTAAGTCACTATTTGAAAACCACAAGATATGCCTTAGAGGCTATATAAATAACCACCCTGTGCTGCCCTGCGTATATAAACAGTCATATATTGTATACACATTTAATGCAAACAGCCTAATTTTGTTTAAGTCTTAACGCCAATAAGTATGTTTTCTGTATTATATGAATGATATTGCAAAACAGTAATGTCGTATTAGTTTCCCTAATATATAAACTTTTTTTTTTTTAAATGCAAGCTAATATTACTATACAACTTTTCTTTAAGTTAAATTATTATCTTTAAATCTCATGTATTGGTTGAACAAAACACTATTGAAGCTGTATCTATAAGATGTAAATAAAATCACAGCCTTCAGGATGGTGTCAGTTTTATTGTCACTTTTTAGTTTACAGAGTAGTTAGGATTGGGGACAGCTAAGACTATAATTATAAAATATTTAGGGTTAGGAGCGCCTAAAGTTAATTCTAATCGGTTGTTTGCGTTCAGCAATCATAGCTGAGATGCTATGTTACAAACATAGGAGATACTTATGGCTAGTGTTTGGGATGAGGTACTCATGGTTAGGGTTATGTAAAGGAGTACTTAGGTTTAGGGGACTAGCCATCTTAGTTTAGGGGACACATGGATCGAATGTGAGAGATACCAAATTCCAGTTAACAGAGTGGAATAAACCACTATATCCAACATCATGATAACACATTTGCTATTAGAAACAGGACTGTAATAATGCTGTTCATTATAACTTTTCTGTTGTGATGTCATCATTTTAAAGTTACAGTTTTCATTGCAGCTGTTTTACTTTGAATCTGCGTAAACAACCTGCAAGTCGTTCTGGCAAAATAAGGTAATCAAGAAAAAGGCATACTAGTGCTTTCAAAGTGTTCATGAATACTTTGTACAGCACTGGCTTGTTTCTAAAGGCACATGGTTACTGGATTCCTGATGTGCATAAACAGTTGCAACTCATTTGAAACAGTTGGCACTCATGAATTGTTCATACTATGCCAATTTTAACAGTATGTAGCAAGGGTGGAGACAGAAAAATACTAGTACCAATCAGGAGGGTTGGAGAAAGTCTTTATTGTTAATTAAGTCTATACTTCACCAAGCATCTAAAATAAATATATATTACCATTGGCTATATTTGTTAAAAACAGGTAAGGCAAGATCGCATCCCAGTGGCTTCTTTTTAAGATTGCACCTCAATCATAACTATTGACAGTAAGTCAAACGTGTGAGCAGTTTTCTTAGGAATTCCCAAAGTGTGCCAAAAGCATGACACAGTGCTGCTTGTGTTATAGGTGTCTTGTAGGGAGAAACGGTAGGACTTGTAGGGAGTCGGACAATTTATTAATCTCTAAATTATCACTAATTTTCCCAGTGTTAGTATCCACAGCTTGATTATGGTTATGAAAATTACGTCGATTAAGCTGATGATTGAGACTCAACAAACAATCTCCAGTTGAGTTTGTTGCTTTAGCTAATGCAACATTTTTATTTTTCACGTCTTGGGATTGATCAGAAATTAATTTGGCCAAGAAATAAATTGTGTATGTGTAAGGGTGTATTAACTGAACTGAACTGGGTGTATTATGGTGAGTTGTACATTTTTAAAATGTTAAATGGTCAGAGGGCAAGGGACGTGCATGAACCCAATGAGATTTTGGATTAACAAAAATAAAATGCCCTGACCAAAACAATAGTGGATAGTACTGTATAAATGTAAAACTTCACTTTTATTAATGTCAGTTAAAAAAATGTGTGTCATAAACTAGTATAGCACTATGGTCCAAGTTTCATAACTCTCCTTTTTTGGTTTAGATTTCACACACCACTTGCCAAATCACAGAACTTACTTTTTGGTAAACAGAATCCTTGGAAATGTAAAGATATTGCTAAATCTAAACTGTATCACTTTCACTATACACGGTTATACGGTTACAGTTTAGCCGTCACTTTCTGGTGTCACTAAAACCTTTAAATACCATAGTGGGATAACAGTTGTAGCTCAGTTAATAGATTTATCAAATACCTTATTTCATGCTTTCTGCTTTTGATTTATGAATTTTGATCCTAGAGACAAGAACCCTGTGAGTATTGATTGTAGAAAATGTCACAGTAAAAGAAGTTAATTTCACTCGTACATGTGGAAGTCTCTGATTCTCTGACAGGAACGTCTACTGAGAATCAGCTGTCACTGAGCTGAACTGTCACAATGCCATCGCAGCAGGAAACCTACCCACCCAGCAGACAAAATTACACCATGTTATGGAATAAAATGACATATAAATGTGTGACTAGGAGTTGGTCCTGTCTGCATGCTTGTTCCTTTTAATGAAGAAACATGATGTGCATCATATGTTTGAACAATTGGCAAAGAAAACAAGTGTTTCTATGCATTTGCAGGTTGTAGGTGGAGTTCAGATCTCTGTAGTTTCATGCCTTTAACTGCAATATGTCTGACAGGATAATGAAATGTCATTCTGCCAGGACTTCAACTGATTAGGGACAGTTTGTTTATTGATTGGCTTTCTTCTAGAATTTATTATTCTCTCTTTCCAATGATAAATTAGAGTAAAACATATATACACTCGCTCCAGAATCATTAGTTTAACTTTACAAAAGCAGCATGTTTTTGTGAATGTGTTGTGCATGCAGAGCGTAACTAATGCAGTCTAGAATTTTCCACAGCACAATGTTGATATTTGAATCAGAACACTAACATACCAATAAATTACTAGATATAATAGTTGTCCCTAAATTACGTTAATTTGCTTTAAGTACAGCCACTCTGATATAATTGAATTCAAATATGTGAAATCTCTAAGCGGTTTATTTACTAAACAGTGAACTGTGGTTTATTGAAAAATAAAATTGCAAAATTAAGGTCAAACTAGTCAAGCGTGAGAAGAGTCTAAACATGTGGTATCCAGGTGAGATGTCTGCCTTTTTTCTGTACTTGGTGGTTGCTTTAACGTACAGTAAATTAATTTAATATGTTTGCTGTCCACCTTTGCTACAATTATAAGAGAACAAAAAAGATTTCCAAGCACTCAAAGTGTGAAAGCCGCAGGCAGATTTATTGTAACAAAACAGACAGCAACGTTTCGTACTACCAAAAGGTCTTTGTCAAGCCTACCTCTTGGTAGGTCAAAACGTTGCTGTCTGTTTTGTTACAATAAATCTGCCTGTGGCTTTCACACTTTGAGCACCTGGAAATCTTTTTTGCTGCCTTAACGTGTTGGGATTGCTGGTCCTGTTCCGGAGCACCGTTGGCTGCTGGGGATGAGTGCGGTTCCTGTGACCAATTTTACAATTATAAGAGAAAGCAATTTCATTCATTTATCGTCCCTTCTCATTGTTATTTCTTTATTTAATTTAGATTGTTTTTGTAATGTACTTTGTTGTAACTCATATTAACAATATAATTAAAACGTGTTGGACAAACTTGAAAAGATTTGCTCGTGATAAGACAAAGAGAAAAATAAATCTTCAGCAATAAACTAAAGGGATTTCTTCTACTTCTATAATTGTATGTATATATTGCATTTTGGTACACATACAGGGTTAGTTACTAGAGTGAAAATTAAAAAAAAATGAAGGCCAGAGTAGCCAAACAGAAATCTCAGCTGACATAAAGAATTTTTCTAGTTCGGTTATTTTGACCTTAAATTTGAGATTTGCTTTGCATTCTTCTATTATGAAACTATTTAGCTAAAACTGTCACTAGTAATAGAATCCAATAAAGATAAATTAGTCAATTTGAATAACAACATGAAAATAAGACATAGCAAGAGGGATTCAAAGCACCATAACAGCTCAGTTTGTGCCATACCACTTGAAAACTGTTTGATCCAGAACTGAGGGACAGTTTTAGAAGCATGTTGGCACTAGAACCACTACTGTGGGCTGCAGTGGATATGGTGCTTAGAGAAGGGGCAGATCCAGAAGCTTGGGAGGGGCACTGCTAAGTTTTTTTTTTTTTTAGTTCTTTGTTTTATTGAGGTAAGAGTAATAAATTACAGAAAATGCATGGAATGCTTGAAACAGTTTAGAGATACATCACTAGTGTCACAGGAAGACATTTACTTTCAGCATTCCTTGGCTTTTGTTTTTATGGGAAGAAGGAGCCTTATGGAAGGCGGCATGATGCTGGGCAGCAGGAAAAACATTACATAGTAATTTAGCATCGGTACATGGTGGGGGGATCCTAAAGTGCCTCAGTATTATTGTCTGGGGTGTGTGTAAAAGGGCCTCCTCCCAAGAGAAAGATCATGTATTAAGTATACATTGTATGCTAGGCATAGAGGACAGGTCCCTCGACTATACCATTTGCGTGGGTGTCAGAGATAGCTTTTTAAAGGTAGGTCAGGCATGTAGCTGCTTTAGGCAGTCAGAGACTGTCTTAAGTCCATCTGTTTAGTGGCGTATCCTTGTTGTCCTAGTGATAAGTGTGCATGTGGTCGTTGATATTGTCAGCCTATTCAAGTGGATGTAGAAGAGGTACATGCTTGCATTTAGTGTCGTGCATCAGCTTGTAAACCTTACTGTGAGTGTCTGGGATCTGTCTATGATTAAATACAGTAATGTCTCAACCCCTAAACATATTGTGTGCCAAACTATATTTGTTGAGGAGAAGATAGGTATGTATGCGGAATAACTTAAAAACAAAAGAAAAAAACTGCAATAGACTATGGTATAAAACAGAACATAATGCTTGTGTTGAGTAGGCAGCTATAAACGATAGAATGCCTGTGTCGAATAGGTAGGTCTTAGGTAGGGGCTTATTCTTTCCAGGTCCCAGAAAGGTGAGGCCGAGGAGGTTGCTGGTTGCCTGGGTCTTGGGGGGATCCCCAGTGCTTGGAGGAAAGGCTCCGCTTCGTCTACTGATGACAGTCTCAGTATGGGACCCTCTTTGTTTACTGTTAGAGCTCTGGGAAGCGTCTATCAGTATTCTTGGTGCCACCGTAAGGTGTTGCGTGTCAGGTCTTGGTATAAGGAGAGTTGGAATGATTCAAAGGTAAATGGGGTTTTTCCCCAAACCAGGGATTGGCATTGAATTTTGACATTCTGAAAGGCTGTGGTTGGTGCCTGACTCGACTTGAATCCAAAGAATGTGTGTGGTAGAAGTGTGCTAGTGAGGCGTCGGAAGAAAGGGGCAGTTCTGTCATGCTGATGGAGTCAGGGATACCCCCAAGTTTAAGATTGGTGTGTCTGTTACGATCTTCAGCCAGATCCATCCTAGTTGTCAAGGTGGAGTGTGATGTCAGTAGGTGTTGGACCATTTCTTTTAAACCTGTTACCTTCTGTCTCAGGTCAAGGATGTCCTCCTCTGAAGCCTGTGTGCGAGCTGTCACTGCCTGCATTTTGGTCCACAGTAGGCCTAGGTCCGTGGCGTGTAGCTGCCTCATCTCCTGCAACAGATCTGCAATGTCCTGCTTGGTGGTAGGGGGCAGCTTTTCCTAGCCCACCAGCTTGGCTGTAGGAGGCTGGTGTGTGTGAGGTTCACCAGGTCCTCTGTTATGTTTTCTAAACCGTGTGGCCTATGTCCACGGTCCAGCAAAGCCGCCATTTTGGAGGCTGCTGGGCGCTGTAGCAAGGCAAAGCACCTATATGGGTGTCTATATGTGCACCTGGCTGTAGTATTTGGGATCTTCTGCCCATGTTGTCGACCTCCCAGAGAGAGACACTTTTCGAGGTCTGAGGTAAACCAGGTTTGTCAGCAGTCCACACTGGAAACTCCGATGTGGCCCACGTGCTGCGGAAATAGAGGTAGGCCCCAGATCTCTGTTGGGTTTTCCTGCCCGGTTGCTGGAACAGAAACGGCATCTGCAGGCAGCTTGCATTTTAGGAGTAGCAGGGTGAGTATTGTCTCATAATGCTGGCTCTATGGGACTTCAGATTATAGTTAATTATTCGCCAAGTGTGAGGAGCTCTGAAAATTTGTGTCCATTCCGTTCAGATGCCTCTGTAGTGGTTATGGTTCTAGGAGTGCCCCCCAGAGTAAGTAGTCAAACTGTATAAGAACAGTTTGACAACTTACCTGGGATCTACTGAGCACCTGTAACAGACTCCATCAGCTCCACTTAGTTAAACACTGACATGCAGGTCTAGATCATGGGCTGAAAGTGTCAGCAGAGAGTGCAGTGAGCACTGGTCTCCACTGTCAGTCTTAGCTTTGTGGTAGAGCTTCTACCTGCACCAAGCGGTCCCCAGGTAAGTTGTCAAACCATTGGGCTGCTCTGCTTTGATCCTAGCCATCTTTACCACCTTTTTCTACAGTTTGATCAACCTCTGCTCCAGTCACTACTAACACAGGTTTGCCGGTTTGCTGGATGATGAGGGGTGAGGGGTTTATTATGATTTTGTGTATATAAATTTGTGAGTGTGTCAATAAATTGTGACTGTGTAAACTGGTGTGAGAGTGTTAAGTGACATTATGTGTATATGCCAGTGAGAGCGCTTGTGTGTGTGTCTGAGAGTGTGTGTGCCTGTGTGCAAGTGAGTGAATATGAACCACTAGGTAACTAGGGCTGCATTGCAGTGGCAAAAATCTCTTGCACCTATCACAGAACAACTGTCCCTTGTGGTAATGAACGATGGAACTAGCCACCAGTTCTCTATGGCTGTGGAGGTTTCCACATTCCTGAAGGCACTAGGCCTGCAAGACATCAGCTCTGAGATGGCAGCTCAGTTAATGACCCATTAGTGGAGTCCTGATTCAGTGACTTCTCTTGTTCCATGGTGGATACTGGTGACTCGAGAGTAAACCTGACTAAATTTACTGCAGGAGGGAATGGGGAGGTTGGCCTGTGAATTCATAGACACTGTGTTTCTAGGAACAACTCACACTCTTCATTTATTACATTATTCTTTTCTTTCAGTTTCTACATGTTTTACCTTGTACACAAGAGCAGCAGTCAAGAGAATGACTTGGCTGAAAAGGCTTTATTACGTCCACCAATGTAGGTGAACATACACAAATCGTCCCGTTGCCCTCTTTGGTTAGGGGCATACCTCATAGTTTTGCCCATTTATTTAATCCCACATTTATCATATGCCGTGCTTTTTTTTTTATTCACCTGTCAAAAATAAAGAATTTAAAATAAAAACAACTCTCAAAACTGGTTAAGCAAATAAGTAGCATTGATGTAGCAGGTGGGCTTACATCTAATGACCATTGGAGTTATTAAATAACCTCCATTTATTTAAATATGCATAGGGATTTGGGAAGCGTGCAGGAAACTCTCTTTTTTTTCTTTGATTTTTACTCTGTGAATTGAGGCTGATGTGTGCTTTGGTCATTGCAGCAGCCAAAGAGTAGTAAGTTTGTGCGCAGGATAAATTGTATGTGTCACATTGTAGCATGATGAATCTTGAACATAAGTGATTTACAATGTTACATTTATTTTGTTACTGACATTCAAAACCCTATATATTCTGGAGTAAAGCCAGTTTCTACAGATTTACAGAATAGCTTAATTTATGAATTTCTATATATTAAACTACAGTTGTGCTCAAACGTTTGCATACCCTAGCAGAAATTATGAAATATTGGAATTGATTTTGAAAATATGATTGAAGAATAGTTATCATATGAAGCCGTTTATTATCACATAGTTGTTTGGCTCCTTTTTAACCCCTTCAGGATGGCGGGTGTTCTATGCCGTCCTTAAGTAGCCAAGCCTAAACGCCAGCGCGTGGCAAAGAATGTCCCCGCCGTCCACCCCACTTACCTGATCGCCGTCTTTCCCTCGCCGGCGATCTGCACTGTTCCCAGTCTGGGGGGATTGTCTGACAGCCCAGACACTCCCCCCTTGGCAAATTAGGCCGACGTGGGCCATCTGATTGCCATAGTGCTGCCTGCAGGGGGGACTGCCTAAACTGACAGGCAGTCTCCCTGCTGCTGAAAAATAAAATGTTCGTAAATAAAAAATAATAATATATGTATATATATATATATATATATATATATATATATATATATATATTTAAAAATATATATATATATATCACGTATATATAATGTCAGAATACTCTTGCGACCTGTTTTTTGCTCTATGTATAATGTCATACTAAGAGTATTTTTTTTTAATATATACATATATTAACATAAAAATACACTTTGGATTAAATTATATATATATATATATATATATATATATATATCCCAATAGTCCTTGCAATCTAACTCAAACATTTATGACACCGGGTGCATTCTTGAAGCCATTGCCAAACGGTATAATAAAAGTAGTAAGAGGCTTGCACTCACGTGTGATGTATTGATCCTGAGGAAAGCCACGGATGGTGGCTGAAACGTCGGTCTGGTTTTAATGGATATTCAAGAAAGAAGTCTCTTTCTATTTCAAAAAAACGTGAGTGCAAGCCTCTTACTACTTTTAATATATATATATATATATATATATATATATATATATATATATATATATATATTGTATTTATATATTATTATAAAATAAATAATAAGTCAAGAAAAATAAATACATTTAAAAATAATAATAAATATATATAATATATATATATATATATATATATATATATATATATATATATATATATATATATATATACATACATGTGTGTGTGTAATTTCATTCTAAGTGTATCTTTGGAGAGGGGTCAAAAAGGTCTATAGTGAAAAGAATAAAAGAATACCATCCCCAATTTGAAGCATGGTGGTGGCTCACTGATGTTTTCTTTGTGGGGAAGAAAATACTGGCAGATTCTTCTGCACGAAGGCTGCGCATGGGACGTTCTTGGACTTTCCACCATGACAATGACCCTAAGCACACGGCCAAGTTGACCCTCCAGTGGTTGAATCAGAAACAGTTGAAGGTTCTGGAGTGGCCATCACAGTCTTCTGACCATAATATCATCGAATCACTCTGGGAAGATCTCAAACGTGCGGTTCATGCAAGACTACCAAAGACTTTGCATGACCTGGAGGCATTTTGCCAAGAAGAATAGCCAGCTATACCACCTGCAAGAACTAGGGACCTCATAGACAACTATTACAAAAGACAGTATGCTGTCATTGATACTAAAGGGGGCAATACACCGTGTTAAGAACTAAGGGTATGCAGACTTTTGAACAGGGATCATTTCATTTTTTTCTTTGTTGCCATGTTTTGCTTTATGATTGTGCCATTCTGTTATGACGTACAGTTGAATATGTATCCCATAAGAAATACAAGAAATGTGTTTTGCCTGCTCGCTCATGTTTTCTTTAAAATAGTACATATATTACTAATTCTCCAAGGGTATGCAAACATTTGAGCATAACTCCATTTGTGGCATCCAGATCTCTATTTTCTGTGCATACAAGTGATTACATGATACTAAATACTTATGTCTTAAAGATTTCATAAGAATGGATGTCTCATAGAGATGCTGCCTTTAAACTGAAAGCATCAAGGTAAATTACTAATCAATGATTCTCACATGAAATGTTTGCCTTATGTGCAGTAATGATATAGTTTCATGGCTATTGCAGTTGTACTGCAAATCTTGGTTATTTAAACAAATGCATTGAGGTCTTAAATAGTCAACATCAAACTTTCTAGATACCTAATTTTAGCAAACTGTTAACTGGCATTATGAGACCATATGACTGCTTTAAACATCAAGATGACTCATAGCAGAAAGATATGCAAGTGAGTTGATGTCAGAACCAACATCACCACCTGCACAAACTGCCTTTTCTTAACCTCTTACCATTTGCCTTTTCACCACCTGCACTGGATATCTATTTTCAAACTGCACCTGGTGGCTCTTCTCCACATTATTATTATTATTATTATTATCATTTATATAGCGCCAACATATTCCGTAGCGCTTTACAATATTTTGAGAGGGGGGATGTAACAATAAATAGGACAATTACAAGAAAACTTACAGGAACAATAGGTTGAAGAGGACCCTGCTCAAATGAGCTTACAGACTATAGGAGGTGGGGTATTAGAAACATTAGGACAATAAATATCAAGTAGGAGTGAAGCAGAGCTGGAGGAGAGAGCAAAGCACTGTCCCATAGGAGAGAGCAGGAGACAGGTATGTAAGGTAGAGATTACTCTGGGAGGCCATAAGCTTTCCTGAAGAGATGGGTTTTAAGGCCCTTCTTAAATGATTGAAGACTAGGGGAGAGTCTGATGGCAGTAGGCAAGCTATTCCATAGGAGAGGAGCCACCCGCGAGAGGTCCTGCAAGCGCGAGTTGGCCGTACGGGTGCGAGCAGCGGTCAGGAGGTGGTCACGGGCAGAGCGGAGGGTACGAGGAGGGGCATATCTATGGATTAGTGAAGAGATATAAGTGGGGCTGGAATTGTTCAGTGCTTTAAATGTGTGGGTTAGCACTTTGAATTGACTCCTATAGCATACAGGGAGCCAATGTAAGGACTGGCAGAGGGGTGAGGTGTGGGAGGACCGACTAGAGAGGAAGATCAGTCTAGCTGCAGCATTCATGACAGACTGTAGCGGGGCAATACGGCTTTTGGGGAGACCAATCAGGAGAGGGTTACAGTAATCCATGCGGGAAATTACTAGAGCATGGACAAGCTCCTTGGTAGCATCTTGCGTAAGAAAGGGGCGAATGCGGGCTATGTTTTTGAGTTGGAACCTACAGGACTTGGCAACAAACTGGATGTGAGGCTCAAAGGTGAGACCAGAGTCAAGTATGACGCCAAGACAGCGCGCTTGCAGGGATGGACTTATGTGGATATCACTGAGTTGAAGGGAGAGCGAGAGAGGAGGATCAGTATTAGGAGGAGGAAAGACAAGGAGTTCAGTTTTAGAGACATGCACCAGATGACTCAACAGCAGATGATCCTGCACCAATGGGAACTTAAAACACATATACATTATATTTGTCTGTAATTTCTGCAATTACCTTTACAAGCCTTCACAATCATTTACATCTTTACACCTTGAATGGTGTGTTACCTACCCCACTCAGAGACTGCCTGCCCTTTCTTACCTTTAAAGAAGAAAAAGACCTGCTTGGTTTACTATTGTATTTTGTCAACCGTAGTGCTCACAGTATAAAACTCCAGGCTCTAGATAGCATATATTGAACTCACTTATTCCAGAGCAGACAAACTAGTCTATGGATAGGACATGGGTGGAATAATCCTCACCAAGCATATATCTTGAAAGTGATGTTCACTGGAGATAAAAATCAGGTGCCAGGCGGTGTAGGTTAAACATAATAGTAGCAAAAATAAAACGTAGAATAAAAAAAGAGTAAAATGGTAAGTAATACATTTGAGAATATTATATTAAAAAATCTTCCTTCTAATTTAACAAGAGGTGGTGTCACCTATACCTGTGAACTAATATCAACACCCAATAATAAACACTGCCACTTTAAATAAGATACTCCTATATTTACTACCTCACTTTCTAAATTGTATAGAAAAATTTGATATGACAATACTGCCACTTTAAATATATATCTGTTTGCATCTATCATCTTATTCTATGTAATCCAGCATAATTAGGGTTGCACTGTCACTTTAAACATTGTTGTTTTTAAATATGGAATTTCGGGGGAACAATTTTTGAGGTTGCACTGTCGCTTTAAATATGGAAAATGATGACATTATGGATCTAATGTACTTAACCATTTATTTACAAATCTATCCTCTGAATAAAAGAAAATTAGTAAATATGTGGATTATATTAATGGCCTAAATACTACACTGAAGTGTAGTGAAAGAGCCTCCTTTGCTGCATTCATAAAGAGACTGTCCCTTGCTGCATTAATAGACTTGGTGCAACGCAAAGTGCGTTCCACACATACAGAGTACACATGACCGGAAGAGACGTCCGCTGTTCTAATGGAGCGCATGGTGCATTCCACATACTTTAGACTGCCACGTGACCGGAACCAGGAAGTGGCAAAGACAGCGAAATTGGAATCCACACAGCTTATAAAGACCTGTATGGACTTATGAAGATCAATAAAGCCAACTGAAGAAGCCACGTTGGGCGAAATGCGTTTTGGCGATATTATATACCTAATAGATTTTACCCACATTTATTTTTAGCTGTATATTCAATAAATTTTCATTTTTTACATATTTGGATTTCCTGCTGTTTACTGCTGGGAAGTGACTACTACAAGCATCCAGACCAAGCATCTAGACCAGGTATCCAAGCATCCAGCCACAGAGGGATTTGGATCACCCCAAAAAAAGATCCTAAGTTCATCCACACCAGAGCCAGGTTATATATATGACTCTATCCTTGTGAGTGCATCCTATATATGTAGTATCTCTATATAAGATTGTGAGTTATCTGCACTATTGTATTCCTCTCTGTCTTTTCAGCATTGCTGGATTGATTACAAGAGAGGAAAGTATACAACTTGCTCCACCTATTGTGTTTGTATTATATGTATTTTTTGTGTTGGCTTAGGGGATTTAGAGCTTTTTATCACTATCAGATATGCCATTTGTATTGTCTCTTGGCATAGTAACCAAAATACCTTTATTCATACTATATAAAAAAAATATCCAAATAAGAACCACACCGTGTTTCACCTTAAAGGGCTTTATCAAGGGGAGGCAAGAAAAAACTGACCTGGCATGCTGGGGTATAGGGAGTGTTGGTAATTCCCAGAATTAAAATTTGGCACCAAAATCACGTCATATAGAGATAGATAAATCAAAAAGAATTTAGTTATTTAAATTTTTTTTCTAGAAATGAAGAAAACACTAAGATATGGATACATAGTCGATAAATATTAATAAAAATAGTAAAAACAAGGCTTATTTTTAATAATATGTAGGAAAACTTGCAATCACGTGGTCGGCGGCCATTTTGGCCATGATCGGTAGTGGATTATGGGTTTTGTAGTGTGGCTAAGATGTGCCGAAAAATGGTGGCTGGGGAAGGGCAAAGAGGGGGGTGAACAATAAGGGGGTTTAAATAGGTAGTGATGTGAATGACAGGAATGGGTGGATGGGATGGGGAAGATGGATTGGGAGGAAAAGTTTGGGACAATGGAGGAGCGGTGAACATAGGATGAGAGGTGGGCATGGTCTGAAAGAAATGGGTGGGCAGAATGAACAGTGAGGGGAGGAGGGATGATGCTGACTGGGGGGAGCAAGAATGAGTGGAATGACCGTGTTATGAACAGTGGGTGTGGGCAAGGCGGAGAGGGCGGGGATTGGGATGGGGAAGAAATAATGAGTGTAGGTGGGATGAGAGGTGGGCATAGACAGAGATTAACCACAATAGGTATAGAGTGAAGGAGATGGGTGTGCTGAAAGAGAAGGGATGGAACTGACTGATGGGTACAAGGATAAGTGTAATGGACGGAATATGTAAAGTGGGCATGGACAAGGTAGATATGCGGGCGGAGAGGGCGGGGAATGGGACTGGAAAGATATAGCTAATGGGATGTAGAGATGGATGGGGAGGGGGAAGTAGGAAGTGACAGGGGGGGAGCGAGGATGGCTAATTGAATTGGGATAAGAGGTGGGCATGATCTAAGTGTTAGGGAAGGGCGGGAGGAATGTGCAGGGAGGGGAGGAAGGATAGAGCTACCTGCGGGAGACAAGGGTAAGAATAAAGGACATAATATGTGAACTGGGCGTGGACAAGGTAGATGGGCGGCAGAGAGGCTGGGGAATGGGATGGAAGGGAATGAGAGCTGTATTGCATTAGGGATAGTAAACAGAAAAAATGGGAGATCACAGAACGTGATCTAAACCGATGTGAGAGTGTAATGAGAAATATAGGAGAGTTCTAAGGTAAGGGAGACATATATAAGGTATTGGTTAGGGGGATGGGGAATGATATAAAATACGCCCTCTAATGAATAATAGAGGAAGATAAATAAAGGAAATAAAATATATAGGTACATTAAATGAAGTATACATAGTAAAATACATCAATAATAGTGAAGGAAGATATAAGAAATAATCTAAATGCATAAAAAAGTAATACTTGTAAATAAATATAGAAACTCCTAAGGTTGCAAATAATAAGGTAACTTAAAACTTTAAAGGAAATTAAAAAGGTAAAAATGCACATTTAAAGTTTTAAATCAAAAACCAAATGCATTTCTTTTTGACCTATAATCTTTTTTATATCTCCACCTCTCCAAGGGATCTTGCGTTTTTGGATTCCTATACATTTTAAGTATTTGGGATTTTTTTTTGTGAATAAGGAAATGTTTGGACACAGAGTGGTTGAGATATATTTTAGTAATGTCCCACCAGTCTTATTTTAAGACATTGAGTTGTCATTCCTTCATACTGGGGTTCAAAGGGGCATTCCAGTAGATATATTACATTTTTGGTAGTACAACAGATGAGATCTTTATAGGATATGTTTTATGCGTGTTATTTGATGTAAAGTGTGTAGTTTTTGATTTTATGTTATCAGTTGTTTTACAAACTATACATTTATGACATTTAAAATAACCTTTTGATTGGGGTAAGAAATATTAGGATTTAGTTTGTGGTGGTTTGTGGGTAATTTTTAGTTAGAATGGTTCTAAAATTGGGATCACCTTTGAAAACTACTCTATGTTTTTCTGGAATAAAATCTTTAAGGATATTATCTTGTTTTAAAATATGCCAGTATTTTTTGATGATGTTCTTTACTTTGTGACTGTTATATTTGAAATTTAAAATTACCGGCATCAAATGGGAGTTGTTATTAGTTTTGGGTTTGCATTCCAAGAGTTCTGACCTTTCTTCTTGTATAATACTTTCAGGGATTTGTCTAGGTCAATTAGAGGATCATTTTTTTCAGTAAATTTCTCTTTAAGATCTAGGGTCTGTTGTTTAAATTCTTCATTACGAGAGCAATTTCTGTGGAGGCGTAATAATTGGCTTTTAGGTATACCGTTTAACCATGGTTTATGATGACAACTATACTGGTCAATAATGTTGTTAGTGCAGACTCTTTTTAAAATAAGTTTTAGTGTTAATTTTATTATCATGGATAAAAATGTGTAGGTCTAAAAAGTTAATACTACTGCTATGGATTTCTGATTTAAATGATACCTTTGTTGTTAGATGATTTAAAAAGGATTTTAGGGACTCTTTTAGGGTCCTTTCCAAATAAAAAAAGGTCATCCTAGTATCGGAAATAGGTGACCAGGTTTGCCTTCCAAGCGTGGTCACCCCAGATGGCTTCTGATTCCCATTCAGCCATGAACATCACTTTCAAGATATATCCTTGGTAGGGATTATTCCACCCACAGCCTATCCATAGAACAGTGCGTCTGCTCTGAAATAAGTGAGTACAATATCTGCTATCTATATTCCTGGAGTTTTATACTGTAAGCACAATTTGTTGTTTCTTTTTATACTTTATAGTCCAAATACGATTGAGATGCTATATTCACGTATCCTTTAAGTGGGGATTGTACCACTGTATACCATCCATACTGGTGCTAGTTTAAGCTCCATAAAACGTGAGTAGGACTATATTTTAACCTTTTTTTTTATTAAACTCCCTGCCAGTATATACTGCATCATCATTTACTTTCTTTTTTCACATATGGATTCACTGCTGCCCCCCTCTGACACCCTCATAGAGGAACCCTGCAAATAACCTCTAGCAAGTGTCTATTTGCATCTACAGTGGAAATCTTTTTTGGTCTTATTTGACCTCTGGACTCTATTATATGGACATTTTGTGTGTATGTATATATATATATATATATATATATATATATATATATATATATTACTATTTTAAGTTGCTCTTTATTGTACCCTAGTGGACACTTACTCTGTGGCGCTACCCCTTCTATTGTTTTATGTATTCTATATATGGATATAGCATTATTGTATGTAAGCATCACTTGCAACCCAAGTCTGTTCAAGTCATTAGCAAAATCAGTGTAACTCAACCAGTTTCTGTAATGCTATATACACACTACAAGAGAATGCTTTAATCAATTTTCCATAATTAGGAAAATATGGTTCTTCAGATTATCTCACTTCTTAATAAATGTTTTATATGAAATGATGTGGCACATTAACATATTTAATCAATTATCAACTATGATTTGTGTCATGATTTGGAAATTACTACAATAATGGAAGTTTTAATTTAATGTGTATGATTTTCTTTAATGATGTTTGATTGATGAGCTTTAGATGGTTCATTTTCCATAAAACAAAGACAGACATGATAAGTCTGCTTTAAGTGGAATTGTATATATCAAATAATATCTACTGTACTAGGCATTCTCTCTCATTGCTTATTTTAGTTAATTTATATAAGCAATGTAATTTGTAAATGCAAAACTGATATCACACTAGAGATGAGTGAATTAGGCTTCTTATTGTTTTATTATCTACTGCATAATAAAATTAATCTAAATTAAGCCTAATGCTACGAAAAAGCCTGTCGGCTGAGTTTTGTCAAAACCCTAGCTGCAAGTTATGCCACATACTTACAAACACCTCTGGGAAGATATGATTAGACGCAGAAGTTTCCCTGGAGAGTTTTGATTGTTAATACCAAAAGAAAAGAAAATGAAAATAAAGTAAATAAGTTTTTTCTATATACATTCAAGTAGGTCTAGGTTCTTGCTTTGTGTCCAAGAATGGTTTGTTGCAGTAGCCCACTTGTCAGTCACTTGCCCTGGATCCCTAGCATGACTCTCTTGGTTCATGTTAATCTCATATCATTGACGTGGGCAGGGTAAATATTGTTAGGTGTCTTGCCCAGGGACACTTATTGGTTTCATGGTCAGACCAGGATTCATACCTGGGGGTCCCAGTTCAAAGGCAGTGACATTACCACTGTGGTAACCAGTTCCATATATTCCAACCTGCACCATCACAGAGACCAACAGGCTGATATATTCCACAGCATTAGTGATCCTCAAGCTGGTTGACTATGAGATCACACTAAGAGAGAAGCAATGGAAGCCAAGATAAACACAACATGGAAGGAAGTTAGTAAGCTGCATAAATTTCACAGTGGTGGAACGATTAAGGATTTGTCTTGGATACTGAAGAAGTACAGATCTTCTAACTCACGTGTTACTATGTCAAGCATGCCCAATATATGCTTAGGCAGTGGCATACTAAGAGGGGACGGGGGAGTGGGTCCGCTTCGGGTGCCACTCAATAAGGGGGTGCTCGGGACAGACTGTGTCTGACCCGACACCAGGAGGGGGCTATGTTCGTTGCCCCTCCTGCGCCCATTGCAGACACAGAGCAGAGCTGCAGACAATGTGTCTAGCGAGATTTGAGCAATCAGAGCATTGCCGTGGGTTACCGTGAGATTCATAGTCTGCAGCTCTTCTCACGGCAAAGCTCCAGACCAGTGTCTGCGATGGGCGCAGGAGGGGCATCGAACCAAGGACTGGAGCCCACCGGACCACCAGGGACTGGAGCCCACCGGATCACCAGGAAATTAAGGTATAGTCCACCCCCCCTCCCCATCACCCCCTCTCTCATAACCAGCCCCCTTCCCTCACACCATCAACCCCCTTCCTCTCATCATCACCCCCCTCCCTCTCACCATCACCCCCTCACACCATCACCCCCTCCCTCTCACCATCACCCCTCATCACCACCTCCCTCTCACATCACCCCCCCTCCAATTCATCACCCCTCTCATCATCAACCCCTCGCTCTCATCATCAACCCCCTTCGGCTCTCATTATCACCCTCTTGTCTCATCACCTCTCCCTCTCCCATCACCCCCTCACTCTTATCATCACCTCCCTCTCACATCACCCCCTCCTCTCACATCACCCCCATCCTTCTCATCATTGCCACCCATCTCACCATCACCCCCCCTCACCATCACACCTCTCCCTCTCACATCACCCCACCACATCACCCCCTCTCATCATCGCCCCATCACTCTCATAATCACCCCCTCCCTCTCATCATCACCCCCTCTCCCTCTCCCATCACCCCACTCCCTCTCATCATCCCACTCTCCCTCTCATCATCACCCCCTCATTCACACCATTATCCACTATACAAGCACACACACTGCATACACTATACAAACACACACAGACACATACTTATACATGTGTGTCTGTGTATCTGTATGTCTGTGTATCTGTATGTGTGTTGGTATATGTGTATCTGCATTGGCGTACACACCGCGGTCTCAGGGGTCACAGCTGCGACCGGGCCCATCACTCCAGGGGGTCTGGCTGCCCTGTGGATCCCTGCGACCGGGTACCCGCCACCTTGTTTTGTGGCCCCTGCCCGCGTGGCAAACCGCCGGGGCTGCACATGAAGGGGTCCATCTGGATATGGATTTTCAGGGGCCCCGATCAGCGCTGGGCACTTTAACAGCTCAACCGGGCCCCCTGTGATGACATCAGACAGCTGGGAGGAAGAGACTGCCCCAGTCACTCCTCCCAGCTATCAGAGAGCTACGCGGGAGGAAGGAGGAAGGAAGGAGGAGGGAGTCAGAGTGGGAACTCTGACTCCCATCAGGCTGAGCTCCCACTGGACCCCAGGGAAAGTCACCCTTCTGCAAAAAGTAGGAATCAGGAGGGTGACATAAACATTTTGTGTATATGTGTGTCGGTCTGTGCGTATGTGTGTGTCAGTCTGTGCATATGTGTGTGTGTCTCTGTGTGTATGTGTATGTGTGTATGTCTCTGTGTGTATGTGTGTGTGTATGTGTGTGTGTCTCTCTGTATGTATGTGTCTGTATGTGTGAGTGTGTCTGTCTGTGTGTATGTGTGTGTCTCTGAATGCATGTGTCTGTATGTGTGTGTGTCTGTATGTATGTGTCTGTGTCTCTGTATGTATGTGTCTGTATGATACAGACACATACATACAGAGACATACATACACATACAGACACAGACATACTGTGTATCAAACATTATTTTTGATTGCAGCAACCTTTGTTGGTATGCCCCCACATATATATATTTGGGGGCATACCATATATATATATATATATATATATATATATATATATATGTATATATATATATATATATATATATACATATATATATATAAAACAAAAAAAGAGAGAGAGTAAGCGCTGAATAACATAGAGGCAGCAACCCAAAAGAAGGGAGTCCCTCGAGACCCTTAATAAAACAGAATGAGTAGTAAAAAGTAAGTAAGGGCTGCGTCAAAGTCTAGTTCCTGATGAAAGTCCCAGACGTGGACTGAAACATTGAGCAGCTACTTTTTAATATGTATTAATAAAGTCTACTACTTTTAATCGTTAACTGGAAACCAAGAGTGCTGGTTATCATCTCTTCTACTTCTATTTGGAATTCCCCCAGACAGCAAGCACACGGATTACATGATCGGAGTCTGTGTGCAAGATTTTCTTGGATTTTTATATTTATTTATATATATATATATATATATATATATATGTAACAAAAAAAAGAGAGAGGAAGCGTTGAATAACATAGAGGCAGCAACCCAAAAGAAGGGAGTCCCTCAAGACCCTTAATAAAACAGAATGAGTAGTAAAAAGGAAGTAAGGGCTGTGTCAAAGTCTAGTATCAATAAATAATCAATAAGATGCAGACCAAAGAGTCTAGATGGAATGATCTCAGTAGATCAAAATAAAGGGTAACATGCTTGGTCGGGAGTATTGTCCTCACTGTCTTTATCCGTGCAGATCCACTCATTTGAAAAAGACAAAGCAGAAAAAGGAACTAAATAGTGTAATAAGTTAAATCTAATGGATACAATATGTAAGAGAGATGGTAATAAACTCCCATTTGTAAGAGCTATAGCTAGCTCTAGTTTGAAGGGCGCGCAGCGGTACAATCCCCGCTTATGGAATATATAATGGACTTCCATCAGGGGTATGTTCAACAGTCAGGAGAAAGGTAGAAAGAGACAACTTATAGTGCTCACTGGTTAAAACAAAAGTGAATAAGATAAATAATAAGTACTCACAAGCAAAGAGCAGGCAGTGTCTGCTCTTTGATGATAGCGTGGGTGGTATGATCCCCACATAGGATTCCTTGAAGTCCAGGAAGATAAAATGCCAGGTAGAAATAAAGCCAGAAGATGTGTATAAAAAAGATAATTGGTACAAGGAAAGTGACCAAAAAATCTTTAATAGTAAAATACACAATAAAAATAGTAATAATCCAAAACGCGTTTTGCCTATCAGGGCTTCTTTAAAACGGAATAAAACATTTGTGAATTTAAATAAGGATCAGCCAATCAGAGTATGTATCACATAAAACAATATTAAACAAGTTGTAACCAATATAGTTTACATTTATAAAGGAATATGGGCATAGTGTTATAATTCAATATGTAAAACGAGGGTTATATGGTGAGGAGTATGTAAAAATCAAAATCACGTGACCTCCGTTTTTATTGGCATAGCCCCACCAAGGGACATGTAGTCAGCACGCACGTAGTGTCTGCCGACATATGGAGTGAAGGGCTGGAAGGAGACGCGTTCAGGCGTCATATAGAGAGGTTGTTGCTGGGAAGGATAGTTTTAACTGTCGGCGTGCACTAGGCTTAAACCGACGTGGGTATATGTGGGGGTGACGGCGGTACGTTGTAGCCGTGCTGTCTAAGTTAAATTAGTGGCTATATTGGAGGGGGAACATAATAAAGATGGCAGTAGCCGTATTGGGGGAGTATATAAAGAAAATGACAGGGAGGAGAGACAAGAAGGGGGAGGGGTAAATCAGAAACATATTAGCATATATCAAAACAGATGCAAATAATACAGAATAAAAAAAAGAGAACATTGAATAATAAATAAAATGTAGGTATCTATATAAATATTTACAAAAAAAAATGTAACAAATCAAAGTTAGCATTTAAACCATGGGGTATAAGAGTCTGTAACCTATAAACCATTCCATTTCTGTTTTTTCCAAGGATATTTTTTATATCCCCACCCCTCCAGAGTAAAATACATTTTTTAATACCTATACATTTTAACATTTTAGGATCTTTATTATGTTTAATGAAGTGTTTGGATACTGAGTGATTCAAGTATCCATTTTTAATGTTTCTGCAATGTTCACTTAATCTAATTTTTTTTTTTTAATCTTTATTTTTGCTGTGCTCAGAATTTACAGATAAGCCTGCAGTGCCACAACAGGAGATTCAAGCATAACAACACACATAGGTAGACAATTGCATGGCAAACAATAATTCAGCACATTTTTGATATGATTAATGTTTCAAGTATACACACCCAGATACAAGAGGTAGAATCAAAGAAAACGAAAACAATTTTGTGGGCACTTGCTATCTGGGAGTGAAGTAAAATAGAGAGAAATTACATGCCCAACACTAGCCAGTGAGTGGGATGAGTGGTACTAATAATGACTCAGAGAATAGACCAGCTCAGGTGTAAAAGGTAGGTGCAGAGAAATAGACAATGATGTAGGTGCTTGTTATTTGAGAGTGGGTTAAGTAGAGCAGTTACATACTTAACACAAGACAGTGTGTGAGGTGAGTAATCCCCAAGAAGCCCCTCTGGTATGTTGGTCATGATTCCCATGGGAGTATAGCTGGAGTAGACTGCCTGTTCTGTGTGTTAATGCTGCCAGCATCTTATGGGGGTATCCCATCTCGGTCCAAAAACTCAGCTCACCCAACACCCTCAGTGGGCATAGTACAGTCCAAACTCCCGGTAGAGCCGTGCACAACTCCCGCCGTCGAGGTATGCCAGATGGCAGGGACCCTCGCTGGGTCGAGATCCCCAGAATCAGCTGTGGCACTTCAGTAGTCTGATGGTTGAGACGCTGATGTGCTCGCGTAGATGATGCCCACTTCCGATATGAAAGGCGCTTCTTCACGCGCCTCCATTTTGGTGCCTTTGTCTCAGCCGTCGCTGCAGGCTTCTCCTGTTGGGCTGGGGTCCGCTGTGGAGGTGGGTGCTCACATGACTGCTGTGAGGCCTGTCGCTGCTTCCTTTGCTCCAGTCTCAGCCAGAAGTTGTTGAGCACCAGCCTGGACTGTAGATCGGGTTGTTCTCCGGGGAGCACAGGGAGCCTCGTAGTGTCTGCCATTTTAGCTGCCTCGCTTAGGTTACCGTCAGCCACCTTGTTTGAGCCCGGAGTGCCTGTAGGGACTAGATGGCTACCTTGGGGTGGACCGGGATGACCCCCGCGGGTCCAGAGGGGAGGAGTACCTGTTTCCCACACAGAGTGGCATGCTGCCGGGTCATTCCAGGCTGGGAGAGCAGCCGCCTCTCCCGCCCGATGCGCATCAGGCCTCATGTTCCGATTTGTACCTCAGGTGTGTTGCTGTCCTGCTGCCAACTCGGGTATGTCCGCTAGTGCAGTAGCCAGGTAGGTTGTCCGTTTCAAGTAAATTCGAGTTTTGCAAAGCAGTAAATCTCTGTTTTAGACAGCCTAAGAGAGGAGCTCACTCAAAGCACGTCTCTCCATCATGGCAGTCAGGCCCCACCCCCACTTAATCTAATTTTTAAGCACCTTGTGGTCATTCCAACATTTTGGAAGCCACATGGGCGTTCAAGCAGATAAATTAAATTTCTTGTATTGCAGTTAATAAAATCTTTAATATTGTAAATCTTTTTTGTCCTGTTTGAGGTAAATTGTGTTACTTTAGAAGGTACAGTAGAATCAGCAGTTTTACAGACTGTGCAAGATTTACAGTTATTGAAACCTTTTGTTTAGGGAAAGAAGGATACAGTTTGTTTGTGTGTAATTTCCTTAGTACAATTAGTGGTTAAAATCAATCTAAAATTGGGAGCTCCTCTGAAAACTGTATTTGGATTTTTGGGTATGATTTGGCTAAGTTTTTCATCATGTCTTAAAATGTGGCAATGTTTTTTATAATCCTTGACATTTTACCACTTTTGTTGTTATAGTTAAAAGTGATGGGAAGAGACATAGTTGTTTTTGTTTTTGTTTTTTGTGTTAAAAGCAAATTTTTGTCTTTGTGCTTTATATTGTTAATAATGTCTGTTAAGTCTGTATCTGAATAATATTTTTCAATAAATTTATTGTTTTGAATTTCCGCTTGTTCATTAAAATCTTTTAATTCTGAGCAATTTCTACAAAGGCGTAGAAATTGGCTTTTTGGAGCACTGTCAAGCCAAGGTTTGTAATTTGTGATTTATCAATTGCCGTGTTTACAAAAACTTTTTAAAAAAACATTTGGTATGTAGTTGCCCATTTTTAATAAATATACTTAGATCCAAAAAGTTGATCTGTTCCCTACTGAATTCATATGTTAGAATTATGCCTCTGTTGTTAGTATTAAGATTGTCAATAAAAGAGATTAGGTTATCTTCAGATCAATCCCAGATAAAAATTAGGTCATCAATATACCTAAAATATGAGACCAGGTTTGCCCTCCAGGCATGTGCATTAAATAGTTTGGGACTCCCAATCGGCCATGAATAAATTAGCACAGCTGGGGGCAAACCTAGTACCTATAGCTATCCCTCTTTTTTGAAGATAAAAAGAATTGAGGAACCAAAAATAATTATATATATATATATATATTAAAGGTTTACTCTAACCATCATGACCAGTTCTGCTTTTTGAAGTGGTCATAAGAGTCTGGGTGCAGTGTTTTAGCTTGAAACACTTCACATCCAGAGTTATCTTTTTTGTTTTTAATTGTGTTGCCCCCCCAGCACACATGACCTTGACAGCCCAGAACTCTGTTCCGGACAGCATAATACCAAGCAGTCTGCAAAAATTAAAAAATCTTCCCACTTGCAGGCAGAGCAACTGCAATGGGAAGCTTGTGATTGGACCGCTGTTCCATTGGGTTTTGTAAATTTAATATATTTTGTAAATCAGTTGGAGTAGCCTTTTAACAAAAAAAAAAAGACAAAACTTAGCTATGATCCATTGAGGCCAATTTTCCCTGCAGACTGATCCTTTTTTGGTGATGTGATTCTCCCTCACTGTTACTGTAGAGGAGGGATGTCTCAAAGACTGGGCTATGAGAGTATTCGGGTAGCATGCTAGTTACAAATGCCTTTAAGGCACTCAATTGACCTTAGTAGATCTGAACTCTTGTTCAAGGCTACTATTGATGATGCTGGAGGTGGAGTTCCATCTCCGGCAGCAAAGTTTGGTACCACTGCATGTGCAATGTTTCGTTCTGAAACACTTCAGATAAACAGTCCAAGAACTGTGAACCCTTCAAATCATTGAAGGTGTCATGGTGTTTTGAGTAACCCTTTAGCATTTAACTTTGAGACTCTGACTGTTAAGTAGTATTACTTAAAATGCAACCAGCCATTGGTGATAATATAAGATTACTTTAAGCAGCTATTTGTTCAAGTTAGTTTAAGATTGTCATTTTTCTTCCCTCCATCTGCTATTAATGAGTCATGAGTGTAAGGGATGGTTTGAAGTATCCTACTTGAAGTGAACAAAAAAATAAAAACTATCTCGGCCAACTGCACTTAAAAGATATGATGAAAACATACATGTTAGTGGCTAGAGTGTACAGTATAATGTTGGTTTGTTTGTTTTTTTCTTTTCGTTTTTTTAAAGTAACATATCTCATGTATAGTTATTGGCCAACAAATTGGCTCTATAAAAAAATTAATAGATATTTCCTATTTGATAACAAGCTGTGGAATAAACATACTTTTTGGGCATTAAATAGATCCTGTTCTCTTCAAATTCTTTATATATTCAAACACACACACAAACCTGTCAACACATATCAGCCTCAGACAAATTACCAAAGCTAATTTAGTTGAGATGTGCCAACCCACAGGAGATACCTGCATCAAAAAACTAAAAAAAATTCTGGGGCTCGGTGGCCAAGTAGAGACATTTTTCACACTAGCAATTTCTACTTACAATAATAATATGACATGGTTGAGCTGTAGCTTGAATAGCACACCAAGCACGGCTATTTATTTTTAACATGCATACAGAATTTATCTTTATACAACAAACAAAATATACTTTAAATCAATCTGCAAATCATAAGCACATGCCTGTATATTCAATTCATACTATTTGCTTGAAAGCTTAAAAAGCTGAAAAATAAATTATTCACAAATATGTTGTTTGATGTAAAGCACTCAAAAAATAATTTTCTTTATGTATACTAGCTTGACATCTTGTGACATTACTTGAAAATTTGTCAGTGTTTCATACACATAAATCTATCATTCTAAGTAAAATAAATGGAATATAACAAAATGTATTAATGTTTAGATTTCCTTACAATGGAATATTGAAGCACAAACACTTTAATGTAGGCAAGGTTGAATCCATATTAAATGTACTGTCAAAAAAATAGAAAACAAATTACGTGGTAAATTATCCAGCATCATTAAAGCAGATCTGTCACCACATGGATGCCTCGGCTGAAGGCCAAGGGATCCATACATCCTTGTCCCCTTATGTGCCCCCCCCTGCTATTTTCGGACCCAGGGACCAGCCTTATTTGCCATTTATTACTGAGTGCCGGTCCCACCATTCTCAATCTAGTCGCTGCCTTCATCAGGTAAAGAGGCGGCGCACGTAACCAGAATACTCTGCTCATAGCTGAGAGTGTATGATCTAAAAGGAGCAGTGACTGAGAGAATAGTGATAGTGCAACTACAGGATGTGACACACACATCACTGGAAGGATGTGAGTAAACAGATCCATGTACTATGACGAAGTTGACAAAATAGTGGAACTTGACAAAAGCTCCACCCTCCTGGCTGCAGTGCATAAAACTCAGGAGACTTTCTCTCTAATAGAGCAGTGATCATAGCAAGCCGGTGATTATAGCCATATCTCCTCTTCCACCCAAATACTAGTCGAGACATAGCATTGTGTGAAACACAACAGAGCATTCTTGAAAATAGCACATCTATTTATAGCCCTAACAGCCTCATTTACATACAATAGTGCTACATTGGTTCACAAAGTTCAGGTTCTCCACCATAACCCCCTCTCAAATAGCAAAATGAGCCCAAATCATCCAAGAGCAGTATGGACTTGGGATAGCAACCAATCGGACTACAAAGCTTAATCACATTACAGCTAGTGTGAATAGGGCACCCTGGTTACAACGAAGGGTAGGGACAGACAATAACATGGGCTGAGGACCACATGGCAGATTTAAGGAATGATGGAGCAATCACTGTAAATTGGTCAGGAAGTGTCCATGGAACAATGAAACAATGCCCTGCTTGGAAAACAATAAGACAGAAAAAGGGGGAAGGAGAAAGGCACATACAATCTGGACAATCAGTGCATTTAACTCAACTCTAAATACACAACACCGAATATTGCCACCACTTCAAACCAGATGGCAAGCAATTGATAGTTGGGCATATATCTGTTAATAATACAAAAACAAAAAAATATAAATAATTGCCACTGCAAGTGCTCAAGGTTCACAAGATGTTTAAGCAGCACAAAATAAAAAGTGACAAACAGGGGGAAAGGTCACACCAAACACCTAGCGCATTCTGGAGGTACGAGTCCTTAGACACAGGAGTACAAAGTACATCCCTTAAATAACCCACTCAATAAAAAGAACAAGCTTCAGGCCCCCCAAAAAGAGAAAACATTATTGTCTGTTTAGCTAGTTATTGGGCAAATGTGACAAATCCTTACTAGGGGGTGGGGGGGAATAGTCCCAACTGCAGCCCCTATACCCACCACCCAAAAAAAGAACCCATTTCTAGACGTAAACCCATAGTTCATGGGGAGGTGACTGGCACTTAGTCCCCTCCAGATGCCAAGATAATGGGGGCTTCCATTACATTCAGAATTATTAATCCCAGTAGGAATGTGGTCAATCTGATTAAATCTGCACCATTCGGCTGTATGCACAAAGTAGATAATGTGAATGAATATTCAAAAAGCCCCAATTTTAACCAAAATTTGGACCAAATGTATGTACATTGACCAGTTATCATTCACGCGCAATTTTCAAGTAAAGGATAATTAAGTACTATTTGCCACCTGGCAGTGTTTGCAGCCAGCATGCAAATAGTTAAAAACAAAACCTCAGTGGAGCAAGGGTTAACCATATTTAAGCAAGCCAAGCTCAACATATTAAAAAAAGGCTGTATGATCCTCATCTAACTATGTGGACGTTAAAAACCTCCTATATGCCCTCATCATAATTCCATTTGGCCAAGCTGAAATACAACTGGACCACTTAACACTAAAGTCACCCAGACTATGTCATCTCAATAAAATGGTCTTCTTGGCAGCCACTTGATGCACATAGTCTACAATGGTCGAGTAAAACTTGTACATGTGACCAAATGCAGGTTAATTCAATGCTTTCCTATGAGAAGTATTTGTATGTGTAACACTCGCTTTTTCAGCTTTTTACTCCAAGCTGAAAGAGTGGGAGCTAAATCCTGCACAGGTTTGTATTCCTAACACTACAATGTTTCTTTAAGCAATATTGCAGTCCAAATGGCCCTGCACCGCACCAATTGTTAAACCACATTCAGTACACGGTGTTGTGGATTTTAATGAATAGACCACTGATGGTTTGTACTCTTGTTTCAGATATCAATTTGTGTACAAAAGCCACATACGTTAAATAGTTTGCGTTTAAGTGTTGGATTTTTCAGTGATATCATCATGTTCTTTCCTCTTGTAGCCCATTATAAAGCAGATTGTCAGATATGTGTGTTTTCAAGGTTAGTTCAACCTTATCAGCAATTGTAGGTATGGGCCTCTGATTTAAATCATAAAACATATTAATAGCAGTCACAACTGCTTATGGCTTAAGTGTAAATGGTTTGTAAATGGTAAAAGGTCTATGTATCAAAAGGTTTAATTGCTTATTATAATTATTTTCTTTTTGTTCATTTTTGCTTGACTTTGTATTACCTGGCAGAAAGTGCACAATATTATAAGCACAATATTGCATGGCTTTTTATGTTAAACAATGTATACATATTTATTTAATGACATTATTGATAATCTGACTACTATTTTGTGACAAATCCAACTGTTCACATCAATTTTTTGGCATCCTAGCTTAGAAATTAGAAAATTAAGAAAAGCTTAATTAAAGTAAATGCATCGGCAAAGTGCTCAACGTGCGTTTCGGCGTTTCCATACGCCTTTGTCAAGAGCTGAAAGTTAACTGAGCTAGGAGCTGATTATAAAGCAGTCTCGGCACGCCCCCTAGATCGTCAAACGCCAATCCGTGAATGCTGATCATCAGTGAACTAGTCATCATATTTTCTAGAGGTTATCATAAATATGAGATAGGAGTGGTGATGTTGGACTAGCCAACGTCAGAACCCCAAAATAGGTTACAGGAGGTAACACGGGGGCTTAACCCCACAACAAGTCAAATAACTACAAACTGAAAGAATGGTATAGAAAAAAACACTCACTCAAAAGTGAATGGGATTCGATCTCATTCCAAAAGATTACCTCCTAAAGTAAACGTAACAAATAAAATGGTAATAACCTTTATTAAACTGGAAATAAGCAAAAAATAATAAATAGGTATGAAAGCTACCCTGAATAAAAATACCATAGAAATTGTGTTAGTGAAAATCGCATGAGGGTAAAGAGTTAAAAGCCTGGGAATATGCTCCTTATAGCTCCAATATAGTCTCATAGAGAAATATTTATATATTTTATGTGCACATACATGTAAAGTACACTAAGATAAATAGTAGTAAAGCCTCTAAAGAGGACAAAGTTAGGCTATAGGGACATCCAATATGTGGACCAATATAAGTGAGAGAGGGAGCATAAGTGCAGACTGCTCCGCACAAAAAATTAAATAATAAACCAAATCACGCTAAAAACTACCGTTTTTAGCGTGATTTGGTTTATTATTTAATTTTTTGTGCGGAGCAGTCTGCACTTATGCTCCCTCTCTCACAATCCGTAAGTTATATATATAACTGGGATCGTTGGTGCCTAGCAGTAGTTACAATGCCGGTATAGTAGTGGAGCTAAACTGTGGTCACTATTGACGGTGCCTCAAAAAAGTATATCGAGGTAGCTCACTGATGGAGAGTGGAGTCACAGAGGAGCACAAACGGGTGTTAGAATATGTAGCTGTCCCTGCTGTGCAGACTCTCTGGGAGGCAATGTGTCTCGCCTGGCAGTATAAACTATAGGGGATATCCAGTAGTGATATATCCCCTAATATGAGACATAAAACATATAGCAGCACAGCGGTAAGTAGATGCATATAACAACGGTACCTTGAACCAAAAAAGGCCCCCTCCGAAATTCGTGACTGGAGAGGAAAGGAGACAGTACTCTAGAAAACCCTGGACTTACTATCTAGCCCACAGGCAGGCCATAAATACTAACTGCTTCTTCAAGGCAGCCTAACAAGTCCCTGTAAACTTATGTAAGCGCATAGTTGGAAAAGATTAGTAATGAAATGGACATCAGTTGTACCCAGGTAAAAATAAAAAAGAAATTAAGAAAAGCTTAATTAAAGTAAATGCATCGGCAAAGTGCTCAACGTGCGTTTCGGCGTTTCCATACGCCTTTGTCAAGAGCTGAAAGTTAACTGAGCTAGGAGCTGATTATAAAGCAGTCTCGGCACGCCCCCTAGATCGTCAAACGCCAATCCGTGAATGCTGATCATCAGTGAACTAGTCGTCATCACTATCATTAACTCCTCCAATGCCATTACACCCTTCAAATGAACTGCAACCATAATAATGTTGCCTTTCATTTTGTAAAGGAGGAGGAAAGTATGTTGAGTTACTTGTAACACAATGGCTACATATATATCAGTAGATGGATACACTTCATCCATCCAACTGTGATGCACGAGCACAATTCAACCCAATCTATCCATATCGGTATAAATTAAGATATAGAACTAAATATCCAAGGGGTGAACATTGTACGATAGAGAGAATCATAAATCTTAGGTGTCCATATATCGGGCAATATGTATCACTAGCCCAGCAATGAAAGTGGGCTAAGCGTGTCTCATTGCTAGGGGGTATTAGATACAATAGTAGATCCGCCAAAATACTTGGCAATCGGTAACAGATGGATATTATTCAATGTACTGTGACCAGAATATAGTGAAAAGGTCAGCCCAGATATTAAGACAAGTATTATGATCTCACTGTCTAATGTGCTTCTGACGGTATAAGGCTTCTAGGGTCAATTTAACAAACAGGTTATTATTTACCAAGTAATTGTGTACTTATAATGATCACTGTTAGTAAATTTTGCTGGAAAAATTATGTACAAAAGAACAGGGAAATATATACAGAGAAATATATACAGAAAGATATATACAAAGGTTGCAAGGGAATGTCTCATACTTCAAATAAAAGGAGAAAAAGACAGTGCGATCATAATACTTGTCTTAATAGCCCACTTTCATTGCTGGGCTAGCACACTACTCTTAGGTTTGCCACCTGACTGGTATTTTAAGGCACAGACGGTATTTGTGGCTGCCTGGCCATGATGGCATTACAGTAATACCGGCAATACAAATGCCAATATTTTTCTCAGTATAAACGGAGATTACTCTGCAATACCAGCACTGAGTATGGATAGGAAGTGACAGCATCTCCCTGCCTCTCTCTACTCACTGATCCGCGGGGGAGCAGCTACACAGCACAGAGAGTCCAGACAGCAGCTCCCAGCCTGCAGAGACAGACTACAGTTCAGGTATGTGAAGGATGGAGGGAAGGTAGCAGGGAGACATGGGAACACTGAGATAGTAGGGGACACATGGGAACACTGGGAGACTTGGGGACACTGGGAAAATGGGGACACTGTGAGACATGGGGAGGCTGAGTCACATTGGGATGCTGTGAGACATAGGGAGACACATTGGAACACGGAGACACTAGGGACACAGTGTCCCCTAGCCTCCCAGTGTCCCCTAGTCTCCCAGTGTCCCCTAGGCTCCCAGTGTCCTCATGGCTCCCAGTGTCCCCTAGTCTCCCAATGTCTGTGTCCCCATGTCTCTGTATACCCATGTCTCTGTGTCCCCTAGTCTCCCAGTGTCCCCTAATCTCCCAGTATCTGTGTCCCCATGTCTCAGTGTCCCCATGTCTCCCATGTCTCAGTGTCCCTTGTGTCCCCATGTCTCCCTGTGTCCCCAAATGTCTGTGTCTCCATGTCTCCCAGTGTCCCCATGTGTCTGTGTCCCCATGCCTTCCAGCCAGTGTCCCTAGTGTCTGTGTCCCCATGTGTCCCCAAGTGTCTAGTTTCCCCAAATGGCTGTGTCCCCATGTCTCCCAGTGTCTGTGTCTCCATGTCTCTGTGTCCCCATGGCTCCCAGTGTCCCTAGTCTCCCAGTGTTTGTGTCCCCCATGTCTCTGTGTCCCCATGTCTCTGTGTCCCCATGGCTCCCAGTGTCCCCTAGTCTCCCAGTGTCTTTGTCCCCATGTCTCTGTGTCCCTATGTCTCAGTGTCCCCATGTCTCAGTGTCCCCATGTCTCCAATGTCTCAGTGTCCCTAGTGTCCCCATGTCTCCCATTGTCCCCAAATGTCTGTATCCCCATGTCTCCCAGTGCCCCCATGTCTATGTCCACAAGTGCCCCCATTTCTCCCAGTGTCTCCAAGTGTCTGTGTCCCCATGCCTTCAAGCCAGTGTCCCTAGTGTCTGTGTCCCCATGTCTCCCAGTGTCCCCAAGTGTCTAGTTTCCCCAAATGGTTGTGTCCCCATGTCTCCCAGTGTCTGTGTCCCCATGTCTCTGTGTCCCTGGTGTCTGTGACCCCATTTCTCCCAGTGTCCCCAAATGTCTCAGTGTCCCCATGTCTGTATCCACAAGTGTCCCCATGTCTCCCAGTGTCCCCAAGTGTCTGTGTTCCCGAGTCTCTCAGTATCCCCATGTCTCTCAGTGTCCCCTGGTATCCTAGTGACACGGGACACACTGAGATATGGGGACACTGGGAGAAATGGGGACACAGACACTGGGAGACTAGGGGACTGGGCGACATGGGGACACTGACACTGTGATACATAGGTACACTGATGCCAGGCTGGCCTTCCAATTCTTTGTACAGACATGCCCCCTTTTTGAGCATGTTCACCCCTTTTGGCAGTTCTGGTCACGTGATTCGGGTCAGTGGCCCACCCTTTTACCCCGCCCATTGACTTCCTGCTTCACTGGACACTGCTGTAAGGGGGTATGGATTTACTTGAAATATGAAAGCATTAATTAGATAAAGAGATTAGGATAGAGTATATGTTTTCTTATAGCTGCATCCTTTGAGTTTCCCTCCAACACCAACTCCATCAGATACATGATGCTTGAGAGGTATGACTGTTTTAGTGTTTTTGGTTGATAAGATTCTGTAATTAGGCCCCATCTTAATTGTCAGCACCAGGCCCACTGGGCTCTTAATCTGGCCCGGAAAATGGCCATCAGGTTGTTGAACATTGTGTAAGTAACAACATGCAATAGGCTAGGTCACCACCAGAGTGATCAAGGAGCAACAGTGTGATTTCAATACACCAAAAAGCACTCAATCAAGATTTGTGTCATGTGACCATGGGAGGGCTGATAATTGCTTCATGGTCACTAGCATACAAAGTATATTGTATGACAAAATAATAAACAGAGAGGATAAGTATGCAATCACGTAAACATCAAATGCATGCAAAATGCTAAATTTACATACTGTTCTCCATTATCCAATAAAAATTTTTAGAAATCAGACATAAAATGAAAATATGCACATATCTTAATAAACTGTATACATTTTAAAAACGAAATTATATATTGATTGTTATACCAGATAGTCTCTACAAACCTGTTTGCCAGGTCCTATGTTGTTTGCAATTTCAAATTTCAGATTGGAACATAAGGTATTCTCTGCATTATGTTTTGTGGTGGTGTGAGCAGTTTCTTCCTAGAGCATCAATATTTAAAATGATTACATAGAGTGAATCTTTGTTCGAAATGGCCTTATTTGCCAAAACTTGACTAATATAATTTTAAATTGATTGATTCTTGAGCTGCATTAGAAGTCATGTGTGCCTTTCTACATATTACATGAAAAGGGACTCTCCTGTGCCAGGAAAATATATCCATTTTCCTGGCACTGCAGGTTCCTGCAGTGTCCCTCTTCCTCCCGCCCCCCATTCCATGTTGCTGACGGGGTTAAAACCCCTTCAATGACTTACCTAAATCCAGCGCTGATGTCCCTCAGTGCTGGTTCAGGCTCGCCCACGCTCCTCCCCTTCCAACGTCAGCCAGCGGAGGAGACCTAATGCGCAATGCTTTACTATGGGGATTCCGGCAACGCCTTTTCAGGTTTTAAGAACCCGGAAGTCCCTCTAGTTGCTGTCTGATAGATAGCCACTAGAGGATGGCTTTACCCTGCAAGGTAATTATTGCAGTTTATAAAAACTGCAATAATTACACATGCAGGGTTAAGGGTGATGGGAGTTGGCACCTAGACCACTCCAATGGACAGAAGTTGTCTGGGTGCCTGGAGTGTCCCTTTAATGACTGAGTGTTCACCAATAATTCTCTTTCAAGAAGGTAGAACAGCAGATTACACAAGTGCCTTGCTGAACATACAAAAATATTCAGATTTGGATAACAAGATTTCATACTGGAAGCCAGTGCACAAGCACAATATAACAGCATTACAAATGTGCAATATATATTAAGCTGCTAAAGTGTGAAATGTCAAAACAACTTCTGTGTAAAATCACTAAAATGACAAAATGGGCAAAACTAAATTGAAAATGTAGATCTTAAAACCAAGGTATATTTTAGGCAGCAAGACTGGTAAAAAAAAGACTTCGAACACATGACTCATCAAGAGCAGAAGCGATTGTAGTGAGAATGTTGTTGAAACAGACTTGTGTCTGTAACAGATTCTGGATTTGTTTTAATGACCAAAAAATTCCTGGAATAAAAAGAAAATGGATGTTATTATGATATAATTGATATAACAGTTGAGAATTAGTATATAAACATTGGTAGTAATATATGTAACTTACTTCACAAGAAAATGTGACATTGAAGCATTGCTGCAAACATTTTATTTATTCTACTCTAGCCGTTTATGTTATATTTTCATTGTTCATTTTATGGTTTAAAATACACATATCATTTAGAACTGTAGATCCTTTTTATTGTTACATTCTTTTTTGTTAACTTTAACTTTGATAACATTATAAATAATGTATTGCTAGTTGAGAGACAATGTGAGAACAACTATTAAAAAAATAATACAAAACTAGTCTTTATGATGATTTTCTATGGTTTTTCTTTGTAGAGATTTCAAATCCTTGACCATTTTCATCAGCTGTCACTGGAATGTTGAAATAACAAAACTACGTCTGGCAGGAGACAGTGGGAAACAAAAACAAAAAAAACACAAAAAATCCCCAACAAAGGACACAAACAAAAACAGAACGCGTCATGTAGAAATTGCCTTGGCATGCAGGTCATTGGTGATTTCATTTGTAAGTAATGTTTTGATTGTCACAGATTATATGTTGCTCTCATCCCCCTGACATTTGTTGTACAGCATGATTGATTTTTGTACTCCAGTATGAAAAGGTCACTTTGATCAATGTGGTGTAATTGGCAGTAAATTAGGATCATATCAGGTTATTTTGCTATTTAATGCTGAAATATTAAAGAATAGCATGTAGAAGTTGCAGTAAGATTTAATGTGCAGTTTAACCCGGTGATAATGATATTTTATTTTGTAGGAAAATGTAGAGAAAATGCAAGTAAATACAGAAAATGACTGTGATGCATTGGGAAAGTGACTTAGAATTATATATTTTAACTTCACATAGTCTCAGAGCTGCGGATACAAAACACCAAACCCAGCAGTCAATCTTGTATCTGCGGGTTAGAGAAAAGCCATATATAGAAGTTTAATGATAATTGTGCTCATTACATGCTAGTAAATGTTAAGCCTTTTCATCCTGCATATAGTAATTATGTTTAAAAAAAATTGAGTGTTCTCTATCCCTTCATTAGAAAAAAAAAGCATAGTTTCTTGCTTCTAAAAAGTGGTTATAATCACAAAGATTTGAATCTCGGTAGAAACTAAATATTTTTAGATCAAAATAAAAACTATCCACTAAATCTCTTATGCTGTTTAATTTACAGAGGGAAAATGATTTGGGATTTTATTGGTAGTGCCATTTGTTTTATAGCACACAGAGAAAACAAAAAAGTTTTATTTCATTCTGAAACCAAAAATGTGTCACCATGCTTTACTGGATATATTAGATTATTATAAAATAGTTTTGTGCATTGTAGATTTTTATAAAATATGATAATAATCATCATAAACATAATAAAAAGACTTGTGATTCGGCTACAAACTAATTGCACTATATATAAATTATAAGTGCTCGACGATTCACCTGAAAGTCTGAACTCCAAACAGCTATGTGGATGAATCGTGAAACAAACAAAACAGGCAATGGACAAAACCATGTAAGTTCTTTTTTAAGAGATTCTGAGTTATGTCAATGGTGCAAAAAAAAAAAAAAAAGATGAAGGATGGAAAGAAAATATGTTTGGTGGGCAAGGAACAACCCATAAATGTTGATTTTATTCATAGATCACATGAAAAGTGCCAAAAAGAGGTAAAAAAAAAAAAAAAAGCAGTTATATATATATATATAAATATAAAAAAATAAATTTCCTGGCTATTCATTGCGCTCATGGGTTAGCTCCGCCCCCAACAGGAAAAGGACAGGAACAATTAATTAATTAATTAGAACCAGACTGTGGGAATAAAAGGTCCCTCCTCCCTCTACCCCAAAGTCTTTTCTTCTGTCCTTCACAGGACAAATAGGAACATTTGTTCCTAAGAAATTAGCTTTTTTTGGGCCACCTTCTCATGTGTACCATGGGCTTACCAGATAAAGTTCAGCCTCTCTTCATCTGAAGCTGGAGCAGGGGCAGAGTTTTATGGAGAAGCCAGAGGTAAGTAAGTATACATTCTTTTATATGTCTTCCTTTTACCTTGTTTTATTACAGCAAACAGGAAGGGAACTGCTTCATCCTGCTTCATGGCTCCCTCTGATCCACAATGACAACTCTCACTGACCACCGGGATCCTTCTGCTCTAGCAGGCGCAATAGCATCAGCATCAGGAGATGCTGGGAATTTTAAAAAGATTGTTCCCAGTGTGATATCCAGTTGGAAAATCAATATTTCAAGTCAGAAAATTTCTAGATGGCTTCTCCCTCTGCCTCAAGATCTTTATCTAGAATACAGAAGCAAGCTTCATTATATTTTATCCAAGGGGTAAAAGAGTGCCAACACGGGCCCATATTATAATTATTATAATATTATTATTATATTGGCCTTTTTTCAGCTCAAGTAAATCATGAGAGGATTCTTCTAGAAAACAAAGAAATTGATGCTCCACCTACAATCAAGTGGCACCTAGTGGTAAAAATCTATGTAAAGAGTGTATTACGGAAGCCGCAGAAGAATTGGAAAAAAGACAATCACCTCAAGCAGATCTAAAAAAATGGATTTCAGAAGCAATAGCAGAACGGTTTAAATCCACAACAAATAAAATTATATCATCCAAAAGAATGAAAATAAATCTACAGATTTGAGTGAAAATTCAGATATAATGGAAGAAATATCAGATGAGGAAGAGGAAGCAGTAAGTTATGCCTCAAGATCTCTGGATTCAAAGGCAGTGGATAAACTGATCAATCTCATAAGAGATACTTTAAGGTTCCCAGAAGAAAAGTCGGATATGAAAGAATCAGACAGATATTTTGAGGACCTGAAAGCTAACAGACCAACGTTTCCTGTTCATACTACCATCAAAAAAGTAATTGCTCAAGAATGGCTTAAACCTGAGAAAAATGTTACTCTAAAGAATAAAGTGTTTAGAATATATCCATATTCTAAGAATGATTGCAAATCATGGAACTCAGAACCGAAAATAGACACGGCGGTTATTCACATGGCAAAAAAGACAACTCTACCCATAGACTTCATGGCCTATTTAAGGGAACCTATGGAAAAACACCTTGATGCTAATCTAACCAAGTCTTATCTGGCATTGGGATCATCTTTACACACAGCAGTAGCTCTAATCACTCTATCTAGAGCATACAAAGTTTGGCTAGAAAATCTAGAGGAGGATATAGCAAGAGGAGTCCGTAGAGAACATCTCTTGGAAGGTTTAAGAGATTTGAAGTTGACAACAGAATTCTGTTCTGAAGCCTCATTGGGTGTCACAAAAATGGTAGCAAAATAGCCCTGTCGGTTGCAGCTAGGAGAGCTCTTTGGTTGCACTCTTGGAGAGCAGCTTATGCCTCTAAAGCCTCCCTGTGTGCTCTTCCATTTCAAGGAGATCTTTTATTTGGTAAAATCCTGGATCAAGCAATTCACAAGACAGCTGATGGGAAAAAAGCTTTCCTTCCACAAGAAAGAAGAAAATTTGGGTCCTACTCCTGGAAAGATAAAAGGTACAGGGACCGGTCCTTTGAGAGAGCAGTACATACAAACCTGGAAGGGAATATTCTAGAGCAGGGGTTCTCAACCCAGTCCTCAAGGACCCCCTACCAGTCCAGGATTTAGGGATTACCTGGGTGTGTCTAAGGTGTTTAGAAAAAGGAAAAAAAAAACACCTTACACTTAGACTCTAAGGTGTTTTTTTTTTCTTTTTCTAAACACCTTAGACACACCCAGGTAATCCCTAAATCCTGGACTGGTAGGGGGTCCTTGAGGACTGGGTTGAGAACCCCTGCTTTAGATGCTCTAACTGGAGGAACTATCAGACTTCTTCCGAAGTCACGAGAGGAAGAGGGTCAAGAAATCAAAGTAAGAGTAAGGAGTAACAGGAGGAAGACTTAATCTCTTCTATCCTGTCTGGGTCAAAAGTGTTACAAATGCATGGCTTCTATCGATTTTAAAAGAGGGATACAGGATCGAATTCAAATCATTTCCAACAAAGGATTACTTTATTCAGTCTCGAGTAGTAAAAGGAGGAAAAGAAAAGGCTATATAGGGTTGCATTTCAAAATTAATGGAGAACCAAGTAATAGAAAAAGGCCCAAAAATAAAACATTTCAAGGGCCACTATTCTACAGTTTTTCTGGCACCAAAACCACAGAAGAAATGGAGACTTATTTTGGATCTAAAAAATCTGAACTCCAAAATAAAATCAAGATCCTTCAAGATGGAATCAATTTCGACAATCGTGCCCAATATAAAAATTGGAGATTTGATGACTTCAATCAACTTGAAGGATGCATATTATCAGATTCCAATCAAGATACACCACTGCAAGTTCCTTTGGTTTTTCATAGCAGGGAGACATTTTTAATTCAAGGGGATTCCGTTTGGATTAAGCCTGGTACCAAGGATGTTTTCAAAAATCCTCATTGCTCTGGTGGCAGTTATCCAGAAGAAGAAGACAGAAATGTATCATTATTTGGACGATTTCTTGATTACAGGTCCATCCCAGCAGGAAGTAACTACCATACTCAGGCAGCAGTGGATTGTCTAGTAGATGGATATTGAACCTGGAACAGCAATAGATACAACCATTGGGAGAGTAAACCTATCACCAGACTCTATAGAAAGGATTCAATTAAAAATCAAGAATCTTCATTTCAAACTGAGAATAACAGCAAGGGAATTTATGAGCCTGTTTGGATCACTCATGTCCACCATAGGACTAGTAAAATGGGCACAGTGAAACATAAGACCAATACAAATGGAGTTCTTGAGAAAGTTCAAAGAAAAGGACAGCAATTGGGACCAGATAATTTTTCTCTGTCCTAGAACTCTAGACAAACTTGATTGGTGGACAAAAGTAAAACACCTATCTCAGGAGTTTCAATTAGAGGAACCAATATGGAAGACAGTGACTACAGATGCAAGTCTACATGGATGGGGTGCACACCTAGACAAGAAATGGATGCAGGGAACTTCGATGAAAGAAAGAAAATTGCATTTGAATCTATGAGAACTAGGAACAATGTACTATGACCTATTAGGATTTCATCACTATCTGAAGAACTCATGGATAAGAATCTTTACAGACAACAGAGCTGTGGCACCTTATGTGAATCTCCAAAGTGGAACCCGAAGCAAGGCTCTTTTAGTGGTACTAGTTCTCATGATGAAATTTGCCCAAAACATTTTACAGGGATTAAAAGTGGTCTACCTGCCACGTCCAGAAAATGTGTTGGCGGACTACTTGAGCAGGACTACGATTCTCCCCAGAGATTGGAAACTGAATCCGGAAGAATTTTGGTTGATATTTATTCAGTGGGGCACACCCCAGACAGGAGTATGTAAGTCTCAAAGTACTTCTCTCTGCAAGCGGACAATCAATCGGCAGGACAGGATGCCCTTTCTCTTCCCCGGGAATTTGATCTGGGGTATGCGTTCCCTCCCCTACCTATGATTCACCAGTTGTTAAGAAAAATTTGGGAAGAAGGAAGGAAGGTGATTGCAATAATAGCTATTTGGACAAGGAGACCTTGGTTTCCAATCCTGAACAGGATGAGCTCTTATCCTCCTTGGCCGCTTCCTCAGAGACCAGACTTATTGATTCAGGGGCCAGAAGTTCACCAAAATCCCAATTACAATTGGGGGCATGGCTCTTGAAATGGTAAGACTCTTAGAACAAGGCTTACCTGAATTAGGGGTGAAACACTTGTAAAATCAAGAAAATATTCTACTTCAGCCTGTTATAAAAGAATTTGGGAAAAATTTCGTTCATGGGCAGAACAATATTCCATGAATTTTCTTCATCCAAACAACATTGATATTCTAAAATTCCTTCATGCAGGTCTGGAGAAAGGTTTAAGTCTGAACACTTTAAAAGTCCAGTCATCAGCATTATCGGCATTGTGCAACATCTCGTGGGCATCAGATCCACTAATCACAAGGTTCTTCAAGGCAGCTATACTCATAAGACCTTCATGCATAAATGATTCCCCCCCATGGCATCTGCCTATGGTTCTAGATGTTCTGTCAGACACCTCCTTTGCTCCTTTGGATGAGTTGGGTATTACTCTTCTGACATATAAGACCTTGTTCTTAGTGGCTATCACAATGGCTAAACAAATGTCAGAGATTCAGGCCTTTTTCCAATGACGATGATCATATTCAGATCTTTCATGATAATATAATATTAAGAAGCAGAACTGAATTCCCTCCTAAGGTAGTTTCACAGTTCCACATACTACAGGAAGTAGTTATTCCTTCCTTTTATTCAAACCCTTGTTCTGCAGAAGAAGAAAAACTTAATCAGCTGGATGTGAAGAATTGTCTGATAAAATATCTGGAGGTCACTAAACAATTTTGCAAGTCACAACATTTATTTGTTCTTCCTACTGGGGGCAAAAAAGGGTAAGCCACTTCAACCGCTACTTTGAGACGTTGGATCGCTAACACTATAAAGAAGACTTATTATTTGAAAGACCTTACTCTTCCAGAAAGGATAAAGACTAATTTGACTAGGGCATTGGCTACCTCATAGGCTAATTGGGTAGAGGTTTCATCTGACGACATCTGTAGAGCAGCTACCTGGTCTACTCCAATTACTTTTATCAAACATTATAAGCTGGATCTGGCTTCCTCATCTACGACCTTTGGGAGAGGAGTATTATCCTCAGTTAATTCCCACAAATAAAACAAATTTTGCAGCAAATTCAGAGTTTCTGTGTTTTTCCCTCCCATGAATATCAGCTTGGGTAATACCCATAAGTAATGCTGCCATGAATAGCCAGAAAAACAGAATATGTTTACCATACTTACCGTAATTTTCTTTTCCGGGCTTTTATTAATGGCAGCATCAGCAACTCTCCCTTGTTGTTCTGAGCCTTTAAAACTAGACTGTGGGGTAGAGGGAGGAGGGACCTTTTATTCCTACAGTCTGGTGAATTAATTTATTGTTCCTGACCTGTTCCTTCTGGGGGCGGAGCTAACCAATAAGTGATGCTGTCATGAATAAAAGGCAGGAAAAGAAAATTATGGTAAGTATGGTAAAAAAATTCTGTTATTTTATTACTCCTCCTTTTTTTGTTCTGTTGGTCACTTTTCGGTTGATCTGTGAACTAAATGGCAGGGAAATGCAGCTGTCAGTATACTGCAAAACATATGCATAATATTTATATTTTGTAGTACACCATTTTACCAGTTTTTTTTACCATTTTGGTTCATCAGAATCTTTTTTCCCAAAATGAGTGCATGGTTAAAATTCACCCAAACTAAAATTCCACTGGGATACTTTTTTTTTTTATTTCTAACAAATTGATTTGGAAAAAAATGATGTTTCTGCCATGCATGCCTAATAATAATCATATTACTCATAACAATTGAAAGTCAGATTGAAAACTTTTGGACAAAATAGCTGGTTTGGAAACCTCCTCCATCACAGCTTGACTATTTTTTTTTAAATTTTGCAATATGGTGTTCAATTCAAAACATTTACTGTTAGTGAACCCAACTAAGCTTTTAAAGTACTATTACTCTCACTGGTTATATCAATGCATCCAAAGAGTCTCTGCCAATAATATAATAGAAACTTGAAAATGAAAAGTCAAATGTAATATTTGACCTATTCGTGATATACAGTTATGTCTGGAAATATTTGGACACTGACAAAAGTTTTGTTATTTCTTCTGCTTACTAAAATAAAATCAAGTTACAGGTAAATAATGAATATGAGCTTGAAGTGCAGTATCTCAGCTTTAATTTGAGGGTATTCACATCCACATTCGAGCAAGGGTTTAGGAATATAGAAACAGAGAAACATAGAAACATAGAATGTGATGGCAGATAAGAACAATTTGGCCCATCTAGTCTGCCCAATATTTCAAAATACTTTTAATTAGCCTTATCTTATAGTTAGGATGGCCTTATGCCTATCCCACGCATGCTTAAACTCCTTTACTGTGTTAACCTCTACCACTTCAGCTGGAAGGCTATTCCATGCATCCACTACCCTCTCAGTAAAGTAATACTTCCTGATATTATTATAAACCTTTGTCCCTCTAATTTAAGACTATGTCCTCGTGTTGTGGTATTTTTTCTTCTTTTAAATATGGTCTCCTCCTTTACTGTGTTGATTCCCTTTATGTATTTAAATGTTTCTATCATATCCCCGTCTCATCTTTCCTCCAAGCTATACATGTTAAGATCCTTTAACCTTTCCTGGTAAGTTTTATCCTGCAATCCACGAACCAGTTTAGTAGCCCTTCTCTGAACTTGCTCTAAAGTATCAATATCCATCTGGAGATACAATCTCCAGTACTGCGTACAATACTCCAAGTGAGGTCTCACCAGTGTTCTGTACAATGGCATGAGCACTTCCCTCTTTCTACTGCTAATACCTCTTCCTATACAACCAAGCATTCTGCCAGCATTTCCTGCTGCTCTATTACATTGTCTGCCTACCTTTAAGTCATCAGAAATAATCACCCTTAAATCCCTTTCCTCAGCTGTTGAGGTTAGGACTCTATCAAATATTCTGTATTCTGCCCTTGAGTTTTTACGTCCATAATAACAGCTCTGTAATATGTAGCCCCCTCTTTTTCAAGGGGCCAACAGTACTTGGACTATTGACTTAAAAGCTTTTTCATGGACAGGTGTAAGTTATACCTTCAATTAAGCAGGTAAAAGGTCTGGAGTTTAAGGTGTGGCATACACATTTGGAAGCTATTGCTGTGAATCCACAACATATAGTCAAATGCAAGTGAAACAGGTCTCATCTTTAGTCTGCAAAAAAGAGAGAAAGATAGCAGGAATGTTATGAGTGGCCACATCTACAGTTTGGTACCTTCTGAGCAAAAAAGAACACACTGAGAAGCTCTGCAACACAAAAAGGCCTGAACATCCATCTAAAACAGCAGTGGTAGATGATCAAGGATCCTTTCCGTGGTTAAGAATAACCCCTTTACATCATGCAACCAATTGAAGAACACTCGCCAGGACATAGGCATATCATTATCCAAGTCTACCATAAAAAGAAGACTTCACTAGAGCAAATACAAAGCATTCACCACAAGGTGCAAACCTTTCATAAGCCTCGAGAACAGAAAAGCAAAATTAGCAATATTAAAAACGACCAAGTGCAGAAATAGCTATTGAGAATGGTATAATTTACACAGAGTAGGCAACTTGCATGCTACTATTACTGGCCAGCCACTATTCGCTAAAGCACCTGTTGCTATTTTTAGCACATGGATTTTTAACATTTTGCTAATTTTGCAAGTCATGACAGGGAGTTACAGGCAGTTGCTACTAAAAAAAACAATTGTTAACAGGTCTTATTATTCTCTATAGGAAGAATTTAGTAACTGGTTCCAACCCTCTTTCTACTTTTACCAGCTTCCTCTAAGCCTCCAAATTGAAAAATGTATAAACATCCTGTTTCCTTTGATGAACATAGGGCTGGTCTGGTTGAACTAATATTGTAACATTGACGTTTTACTCCACAAATATGTTATTCTGCATTTTACTATGAGTAAGATAAGTAAATATTTTTCTTGATTACTCTGGTTTTTATATGTCCTAATAAATCAGTCCACTATAATTTGTTTCTCTATTCCAGGGGTAGACATCCTACGGCACGAGTGCCATGCACGGCACTCGAGGTGTCTTTGCATGGCACTCTAGGCTGCTAGAGCCAAAACAGGCTCTGTCCTATCAGTAGTCCCAGTAAAACTTCTGATATCTGCTAATACGAAAAGGTGGTGAAGGACAATCCTCAATTTATCACAGATCACTGTCTTCCAGCACTTGTGAATGGGAATCCACACTGCTGTAGCACACTGCTGTTGCAGCTCCTGTCCTTGACCTGTGCATGGCCAACCTGGTCCCCACTGGAACCCAGAGAGGCCATCAACACTGCTAGATATACACAGAAATGCACAATAACCTCCCCTCATACAAATAATACAAACAGCACACAAACATACACACAATCCGCACAAACGTAACTCGCTAACAATCCACATACATGCACCTCACATGCAACCTCTCACATGCAATACCCCAAACAGACCCACACATACACACACTACCAAACACACAATGTGACATATTCACACACACAATTCCAAAAGCAGCCTCCATACACAGCTCACATTCATAGATATCATACACGATACCACAAACTACTCATGAACATATACAATATAATAGCTCATATATGCACAAATACAAAGCAATTGCAGTATAAATAACAAGCAGAATACGGCTACATACACACCTCAATTTAAAAAAAAATAGGACCGGCACGCTACGGGACATCACAATCCTATTTTGGCACAGTGCTGCTAAAAGGTTGCCTACCCCTGCTATATTCTCTACAGCTTGGAACTTCACACAGATAGTGTTTTGGTTTAGAGATTGACTTATGAAGACCAGACACAAAGATTTCTTAGAGAAAACAAGGCATTGGGCAAAAATGTGTATATCCTTTTCTGCAAACAGCAGATAGTTTGTTACAGTTGCCAAGCGGTCAACTGCATGCATCAGGAATAGTTTTTGTTTTTTTAAATACATATATATTTATATATTCAATTTTATGAACATCATCTGATGATGAAAATTTCTTGTGGGAGTTCTGCCCAAGCTGTGAGAAGTAGTGTAGTTAAAGATGCATAACTGGGCCAGCATATGATTTGAGTGAAATGTAGATATATTGCAAGCATTAAGTTGATATTATGTGACAAGGTTATTCATTAAATTGTATAGACGTCAGCTATGTTTTTATTTCAGTTACCTTGACCTAAAATTTAAAATTCACTTTGAATTTAATTTGAATTCTCTGACAATTCACACTTTATTGAATAACTTCAGAAAGAGCACAGGAGGGGCAGAGAGAAAGCTCAAAGCATAAACTATCCATGTTTAAATACCAACTTGCAGACTCACAGGGAAAATGGCTGATGCATTGATTGCCTTTAAAGGGACGTGCATCACTTGACAGCTATTTATTTTAATCTGCAAGCAAACACTTTTTTTTAACAAATATACAAACAACAATAAAGATAAACTTTGAAAAGTATGTAATACATGTTTATAAACTAACTATAAACTTGACCAAATTGCTTAATTTGGCATGCCTCTCAGCTAGGGGAGTTTCTTAATCCTCCCCCTGTCCCTCTAACCCATTCAGCTCAGTTTCAGACCAGCCCACTAATGACATAACAGAAACAGGGCATCACTATGCAGCATTAGGAGAGAGAAACCATACACCGGAACCCGCTCTGCATGAACACACTATTCAGACTTCATCTCCTCTCCCCCTATCAGGATGTAGCAACATGAATATAGCTTGCAACTGTGTATGTGTACATCTGTAAGGCATACCCAAAGCATTTTTACAGCATTACTAGGGATAGGACACTGATTGGTGTAAATGTTGCTGAGATCAGGCAATTTTCCACTGGATACTGGCTACTTATTATCAATAAGCTACACTGCTTGTAATCCCTTCAGGGCCCTTACAAATACCTGTAAGCAGGCTATTTGAACGTTTAAGTTTATCTATTTTTGTGACAACTTCTGCGTGTAAGAAAAATGGCAATTTTGTTTGTATACTAACATGTGTTAAATACTGCATAATAAAGGTCACTATTATAATGTCTCAAGCTTTTCATTACCCAAATTTTCTATAAAGAAAAAAACATTAAAGAACAATAATGCAAAAAGTGAGTAGAGTTATCTAATTTAAATCTTTAAGCTTTTCTGAAAAGCAATCATTAGACAAAATTTCTGTGTTATTAAATACAAAAACGCACCCATGTTTATATTAAACGTTACGCTAAATATTAAACGTGCTTGAAGGTGAAAGGTTTAAAACTATATATTTAAAATTGTTATAAGCAACAGATGTGATGTTTGTTATGTTCAAATTAGTAAAGTTGTGTTGTACTAGGTAACAGCCATTGTACATAGACTATCTACAATACAGATAAAAGGATATTAATTAATAACATTTCTGTTTCATAGGTCATTCTTAATCACAATGAACTTACAACATTAGGGGTCAGGCAGAATGTAATCTGATGTTAGGATACTCCAAGTATAATTTGGTTGTGAATATGGAGCTGGAAGGCATGCAGTTGTTTCCAATGCTTAGAAATAGGAGTATCCACAAATTCTTACTTATCCATGTAGTGCCTTTTATCCTTTATTAGTTGTACACCCTACCTGTGGAAAGATGTAAGTATCATAATAGAGTGAATGGACTTTTGTACAACTCTCACTGGGTTAATAACTAAACACTGGATTTTGTAAATATGTAATAAGGTATGGACATTAGGCTAATACTTCAGATTTTTTATAAATCTGGCCGGGATAAGAATCTACATTTGTCTCGATGTCTGGATTTTGTAGTCCAAAAGACCCCATACGCAGCCACAAGTTATTGCCCGATTCGGTATGGGACCACTGGGACTTTAGTGAAATACGTTGGCAGTGATTGATTTGCTTATTGTCAACTTTACTTATAATTCCTAAATAAACAATTACAACTTAATGCAGCACATTGTGCTAACTAACTATACATTACAAGGGTCATTTCATTAGCCTCTGTAAGTGGGCAATAAATAAATGTAGTCCCTACTCTTGCCTATCACCTCTGCACTAATAGTCATGATTGGCCACATACAATTTCATGTGGAATCTTGGTTTTTATGAGACTTGTGCATGGTGGAAAAACCACTTCACCTGAAAAAAAACAAAACAAAAACATACTCGGCATGGCGGAATTTTGTCCATGTGATGGTTCATCTCAACCAAATATCACTAATGAAAAAGATTCAGAAAAAAACTAATCAGCTAAACCAGAAGAGCAGGAAAATGAGGCAATCCGTATAATGCTAAATATATAATACAAAGAATAGGACAATACATTTAAACTGAATACATTTTCAGTTTAACTTGATAATTGTAGGCAGCAAACATTGAATGCAAGTATTACCCTCAATCCATTGATGAAAAAAATAGAATATACTAAATACAATTTGTGCCAATACAAAGTTCAATACACACAGTTCAGACTTTTCACAGTTAACATGTGGTTGCACTTCTTACTTGTATATATGATGGATATATGTAAAGGAATAAAAAATGACAAACAATAGTGCAGTATGTTCTTGGTGTAGATAGGACATACAACAACAACAACACTCACATTTAGTGGAACTTTTTTAGACATTGGTACATTCTCCATTGATGAATGTGTGACTTTTATAACCACTTCCTCAGCATAACCATGGATATATAGAATAAAAGCAAAAACACACCATTGTGCTCTCTGATGTAGTAGATTATTGGGATAAAACAAAAAGAGTTTTTGCTCACATTTTGGAAAGCAGTTACACTGCTCAGAATTATCTGCAAAGGTGGTACAATCCCCACCAAGTAGGGGGTGACTCTCAGTGTGCCAGGAATAAAGAAAATTAGCACTAAAATATAGCAATACAAATTATATTATAAATTGACAAACACCACAGTAAGTATGTGCCAAATATACTTTATTGCTTTAAAATAAACATTAAAAAAAATAATAACACACAACATGTTTTGCCCTGACAGGGGCTTATTCAAGTGTGTAACAAAGATCCTAGCACATATCAATATATATAGGGAGCTATAAAATTTGTATTTGGTTCCAAAATGACTTTATTTGTTACATGACCGCAATTATGATCATGTGAACATATGATGTAAGATAAACAGCAACACTAGCTTACTACAATAATGAGAACTACTATTAAAACAGACAGCAGGTCTATTAACATCATTGGCAACATAATAATAGTTAAAACATTTAATATAGACATTACATCTAAAATCCAGAGTGTTTGATAAAGTCACGTGACTCGTTACTGAGCGGTGATTCACATGACTCAAAGATGAAGGCAAAGATAGAAAGGGTAAGTTAATTAAGAGCCTGGTCAGTCTCCAAATTGAGAATGCCCAAAAGTACAAATTAGCAGATCTCCCGATGTTCGAGATTAGAGTTTATGATGGCCGTCTTTAAAATGTGCTGGAGAGCGTAGGACATACACAAAACCAGAAAATGCAGTGAAAAATAAGGGAATAAAGAAGGAAAATTATAAATTTACTCTGGAACTGGGACTGGGACTGAGTGCAGCTTCTATCTTCATCAAAGGACATAGAGTATAAGTGAAAAACTATATGCAAACAGGGACCTACATTACAAAAACAGAATGTGCGAAAACGAAAAGATCTTAAAAAAAATATACAATGTAGTTTGTATAATGGGGGAATATCTATCTAATTAGTGAAAAGATGGATAGGGACAAAAAATAAACATATGGAAATATTGATGTCACATGACTCAGATTTGGTCTGTGAATCATGTGATCTAAAGAATGACATGAAGGGTAGGGGCATGTTGTGGGCAAATAGGACCCACACTATAAAACAATATGGGTGATGAGCTCATAAAAACATGTAGCCAGACCTACAAAATAAGAAGATAAAAACAAATCTCTAAGATAAAAACAAACTGTGGAAAATATATTAGATCAAATTAAAATAAGTAACCAATGGGGGAACAACATGAGGAGAAGTAAAAAAATGATTATATAATTTTAGTAGTAAATATTTATGTAAGCTCTACATAATACTACTCCGACCTATGTATCCTCCCTAATACACAAGTATGTGTATCTAGGCCCCAATGCTCTGCCGAAGATCTACATCTATCCTCTGTTTATACTCCTACCTCTGAAGTTAACCTTCAAGACTTCTCTGGGGCTGTATCGTTCCTGTGAAACTCACTTCCCTTCTCCGTTAGAAATTCACCCAGTCTCCACTCCTTCATAAAATCATTGAAAACTCACTTCTTCAGGAACACGTATTATTATTATTATTATTATTATTATTATTATTATTATGTTATTTATATAGCGCCATCAAATTCTGCAGCCCTTTACAATGGGTGGACGAACAGACATGTAGTTGTAACCAGACAAGTTGGACACACAGGAACAGAGGGGTTGAGGGCCCTGCTCAATGAGCTTACATGCTAGAGGGAGTGGGGTAAAACGACACAAAAAGGTAAGGATAGTATAAGACTAGTGACAGTTGAAGAAGAGGAATCAGTCAGGAGCTATTAACAGTTTAATTGATACGCTTTTATGAAGAAGTGGGTTTTTAACGATTTTTTGAAGGAGTGGAAGTGAGTTCCACAGGAACGGTGCAGCCCTCGAGAAATCTTAAAGGCGAGCATCAGAGGTGGGAGTAAGGACAGAAGATAGACATAAGTCTTCAGCACATCGTAAGGGCCTAGAAGGGACATACTTATATATAAGAGAGGATAGATAGGTGGGAGCAGCATTATGTAGAGATTTGAAAGCAAGAACCAGAATTTTAAATTGAGCTCTATATTTTATAGGAAGCCAATGTAGGGACTGACAGAAGGGTGAGGCATGGGAGGTGCGGGCGGACAGGAAGATGATCCTCGCTGCCTCATGGACTGTAACGACGCAAGCTGGAAGCACGTAAGACCACTGAAGCAGATTACAGTAGTCAAGGCGAGAAAGGACAGTGGAATGGACCAACACCTTATTCGCATCTGGCGTTAACTAGGGGCTGATGCGTGCAATGTTTTTGAGATGGAAATGACAGGATTTGGCAATAGATTAAACATGAGGCTTGAAGGAGAGGTTAGAATTAAAGAGAACACCTAGGCAGTGAGCCTGCGTGGTGGAGCTGATGGTAGCACCGTTGACTTGGAGGGACAGGAGTAACAATACTTGAGGGAGGAAAGACCAGAATTTCAGTTTTGTTCAAGTTGAGTTTAAGGAAGTGGGCAGCCATCCAGTTAGAAATAGCAGAGAGGCAGTCAGGGACACTAGTCAAGAGGGACGGGGAGAGATCAGGAGAGGACTAGTAGATTTGTGTGTCATCTGCATAGAAATGATATTGGAAGCCAAAGGAGCCAAACGTATCAATTTAAATTCTGCTAATAGCTCCCTCCCCCCCACATCCTGATTCCTCTCCTGCAATTGTCATCAAAACACTAAGTCTTCAGCAAATACTATTCTACCAGCCTACTTTTCTGCTCCTACCTTTACCCTTACCTTGTGTTTCTCTCCCTGACTCCCTCTAGCATGTAAGCTCATTGAGCAGGATCCTCAACCCCTAAAATTGACATTTAGTGGCTGTCCCCTAGTAAGCAATCATCTTTTTTGGTGCCTATGAATATACTATACATTAGATGTTTCTCTTTTTATATTCATGTTTTGGAGGAAATGTTAATAAGAAGAAGTGGTGTGATGCTGCCTTGAGGCACCTTTTGTATTAGATATCGCCTCCTAGTGGAGGTTTTCTTATGTTTTATATATATTCTGTAAGTTATCCAGATAAAATCTTTCCTTACACCAAAATGGGTCCCAAGATGATGGTAGCCTGTAATTCTCACCCCTATGGGACCCATTCCCCTGCCACGGTGTCTCCCCCCTTCCGGCAATCTGAATGATGGTGTATGCAGGGTCTGATTATGTTGTATGCTTATGATAGTTTGAGAGTGAAATATGCATGTGTTAACAGGATGGTATATGGTTTAAAGCAGAAGACAAGTGGATTTAAAATAAGTATGATATAGTGATAATAGAGATGAGAAGGGTTAGGAAGTAGAGTAGAGATGGGATTGCAGGTCAAATAATGTTTGGGAAATGAAGGAAGATCTATCTTAAACTATCACATACTTTATTAACTGGTTAATTTTCCCACATCCATTGTTATACTTTGAACCTCCTTAACTTCCTGTCCTTTGCATTTTCTTTATCCTTTGTTATTGGTAATATTTGTACTGAGTAATAATGTTGAGAAACAACTGATTAAAATGTATTTTTATATTGTTCTTTATGGATGCCCTTTTATTAAAATGTTGGAAAAAATAAAGATTTATATAAATTAGAAAAAAAATGGGTCCCAAGTCCCAAGGTTCAAATACAAAATCATTTTTACAGAGCTTACAGATTTGTAAGAATCAAATCTACAGACAACTTAAAGGGACCGTTTAAGCACATGAACCATTGCAGTTTTATGTAGTGCTTCTGATGAAATGATCCCATCCCTGCAATCAGAGAAAAGGCATTGTTTACATTGCTTTCTATTGACACAGCTAGTGGCTGTCAATCTTTGCAGGACCAACTTTCTGTGTCTTTTAGCTTTACTTAAAGACACTGAATGTGTAGCGTCCTCGCTGCCTGATGAGGGAATAAAGGTGTTTAATAAAAAGGGACAAACAATTGCTGCTGCTCTGCCACATAATTATAGGCTATGTCTTTAATAAATGAATTACTTAACATTTATAAAAGAAAAACACAAGTGATAAAACATTTTAAGCATAATCTACCCACCATTTTGTGGGATCACATTAGCATCTGCCATTTTGTGAGATCACATTAGCATCCGCCATTTTGTAAAAAAACACAACATATTTCTCAACGCTGTTCAGCAATATTTTACCATCTTCCTACTGGAATGTTTTCTTTACCTGATGAGGGAATAAAGGTGTTTAATAACAAGGAGCAAACAATTGTTGCTCTGCCACAAACGTATCGACTATATCTGAGCAACTTGGCCCATCCCCTAACTAACAAACATTCCCAAGGGAAAGGTAATTGACCACTTCCTGAAACAATCCCATCAGATAGTAACAATTAACTGACAATAATTACATTAAAATTACTGTATAACCCTATTTTTTGAGGACCACACATGCTCCCTGTAGAGATATATTGCGTTAACACATCTCTATGAGGAAATGCTAATTGACCCACTAGCCCACCCAATGCTTCCCTATGGGAAAGCATTGGACTGGTTGAGATCATCAGTAAGAATGATCTGCGATGGGGTATGGTGGCTGGCTTTAGGGAGATCAGCACAGCAAGGAAAAAAATGTAAGTAAATCTTCTTTATTAAAACTTTTTTTGTTGGCAAGGGGGAAATAATCTTTAAAGGCTTAATACAAGCATTAGTAAAAAAAATGCTTGTTGTTTTTAATGTGAGAGTGTTTCTTTAAAGATCTTAAAGAATATGTTTTTTATCAAATTGATTATTTCTATTGCTAAATCCAAAACTTACATTTTGATATCAAGGTCATTTTCTAAAAAGCATCAGGACATAATTTTTATTATTTATATCAGCCCGATCATATCTAAATGAAATATATGTTTTAATTGAATTAAGATTAATAACCATTATCAAGTCTGAGTACTTCCATTTTGTATTCATTTGTTGATATTATTGAAACGTGTAACATCTTATTGTCATCTTCATGCTCAAATGGAATATACAAACATGTACTTACTCACTGAGTGACATAAGAAAAATCCATTATTCATTTAGTGTAGCATGATGGGAGGATCAGATCCAGAAGACAAATAATGAGTGTGTTCATATATATTTATAATAATTGATTCTTTTTTCACTTTCTTTGAATGTATTTTTTTTTCTTTCACTTTATAGACAATCAAAAATAGTTATTATTTAGATGTTAAACACTTTTTGAGGATGCATCTCCTAAATAAGGTATCAAAAACCAACATACATTGCCACTTATTCTTGAGACAGACATATACTGACTGTGTTCATTGGCACCAATATTTCTATTACATTGTCCTCTTGAACAAAACTGAAAATCAATGAAAGTAGAAGTTTCAAAATTCACATTAGCTTTCTAGAAACTGGAAATAGATCTTCCTGTCAAAGACTAAACCTGCTTTACTCTGTCTAGACTACACAGGGAGCAAAATTATCAGATTCTCATTTCCTCAATTTCACTCTACAGTGGTAAAATGTGTGAGTATTGATTCATCTGCTGAGACGAAACGCTGAAGAGCTCTTCACCTCATCAGGGTCAAAAGGGTTTGTGGGTGTCTAATTATACTCATACAAAGCGTATAAATCTTCTGCCACTCATTATGAGAACATAAGAGTCCAGAAGAATCATTAGGATCCTTTTAGACAACCACTTGCTTACATTAGTTTTATGAGAGGATATCAATACTTGAGTTAATATCAACATGCTTCACTTTTCCCTCATTTACACTAGAGAAAAAAACCAACAGGATTTCTGTGGAAAGGTTTTTATATAGGTATTTGTTTCAGTGAATCAGTCATTTTTATATTTTCACATACATATACACAGTTAGATTCTATATCTATCTGTGTATTGATCTACACACACAAATCCACACATACAGATTAACAGGCTCATTTACTATATTATACATAATCAGACATATCACAAAATGATTTGCACTTGGAACACTCAGTAGTTTCTATTACCAAGGCTTGGACACTGTCTTCAAAGCAAAACTCATTACTTCCAATGTGTATTTTCCCCCACATGCAATAGCTGTTTATTGGGGTCTCCTTTACGCAGTAAGTGTTTTTTTTGTTGGGTTTTTTTATAAAAATGTTTTGTCTTTTCAGGAGGGAAGAGGTGCAACCCAGGAAAGAAGTCAAACACTCCAAAAAGGGTTTGACTACTTATAGCAGGGAGCACTAGGTCACTCCTGGCTCCATAAGCAAAGCAGTAGTGGTTATGGTTCTCAGAGTCTTCCTTTAATATCAGATTTTTTTTATAGATTTAAACATTTACAGACTTCATAGTAGTGTCATAATTCAAATTAATTGGTGAGAATAGTGAAGTTAACTAAATAATAATTTTTCATAACTTCATAAATGAGTTAGGGCACAGATTATTTTATATAAGCAGATAGAAAGCACATGCATATACAATGTATAGCATAGGGTCAATCTAATTCAAATGCTCTTTCTATGTTTTCTTAATTCAAATATCGCCCTCATTAATTGGGATTTATGCATGATTAAACCTAATCTTTAATCCTATGTGAGATATGGTGTGGGTGAATATACAGGGTGGCCCTAAAGTGGGTATACAGTCTTTAGGTACAGCTTTAGAATCCCTTTCTTTGTTCTAGACTCAAGTTTGCTGTCATCATTCACAATAACAGTAAAGAAAGATTATTATTTTATCTGCACCCCACTATTCTTTCCAACTGTCACCTGATATTTAAATGCCTGAGATTTAACTGCCACTTAGTTGTGTGTATGTGTACCCATGCAATCTGTTGTGATGAATATCATGGATTCACCTGTATAGCTACTTTTGGGCCACCCTGTACATGGTAAAGTAGCAGGATTTTTTTCTCCCCCTCAAACTTGGAATTATGAAAATGTTTATGTTTATAGTGTTAAATCATTCTAAATTAGTTAGGGATTTTATAGCAACATTTGCATGAGAAGTAACTTTCTATCAAAATTCACATAACAGAGCAACTGAATTATAGAAGAGACATATAGACATTAATGTGACACTCTAACATGTAAATAATTATATATATATATATATATATATATATATATACAATTTATTTTTACTGTGAATTGCTTGAAAACCTACAAAAAACAATTAAAGCGTAAGTGTAATAAAGCACTGAGACTGTCCCACTATGAGATCATCAACATTGGTGATCTCTGATCGATAAAAATGTATTGTGTACACATGGTACATTCAAAGCTATTGTCATGTTCTGCCAGTCCAGTACTTCATATAGAGAAGCAATGAATCCAGTACTTTTTTAATGAGAAGCACTGGAGTTTTTCAAGCTGTGTGTGATGAGATTGAACATGAATACTTAAAAAAAAAGGTAAAGTTAAAGGAAGTGCCTCTAGTGGCTGCTTTTCAGTCATGTAGCCACTAGAGATATGCTTAATGCAAAATGAAAACATTAATGTTTTTCAGACACAGCAATGTGTTACATAGCCAGACAAAAGGAGCACCATTGAAGAAGTAGTGGTTTTGTATCTTTGCTTAGAGTATCCTTTTTATAAAGTTCCACATTTAAAAAATGTTAAGAAGAGCGAGAAGCTTAGCATCTGGATGTTCTATTGGATGAGTATTTTATTGATTAGCCCCTCTAGGTATTTTCTTGAAAAAAAAAAAAAAAAGATAGGTTTCATCTAATACACCACTTATGTTTTCTAGAAACAGCATCAATGAGTGATATAGGTAAGGATTTATAAAGTGTCAGCTATGCTTCATTTGATGGAACTGTTAGGTTAGTAAGACAATGTGACCCTGGAGCACACTAGGGAGAATCAGATATTGAATTAGCTTTTAGATTATTGCCAATTCATCCAGATTGTTATAGTCTTTGAGTTTTCAATTTCAAAGTTATGTTATTTTTAATAAATCCTTAGCTCTGGTTTGAGAGGCCATGTGCTTCTTTGGGGCTTTTACAATTTATTTTGTTTGGGCTGTTAACACTTTGATACTCAGAAAGGTCAGGGACATGTGGGCTTGTTTGTATTTCATGGGTTAACCAGATTTACATAGCATATATGTCCTGTGATATCTGGAGAATACAGCACAAATAATGAACTTGTTGTTTCTTTTTTAAACATAAGGAAAAATACTTTTGCGGCAGTGGAGATGAAAATACGTTATAGTGATAATGGAAAAAAAATAATTAAAAAATAATGTTGAAGCCAAGTTTCATTTACAATATTTATTGGAAAGTGATAAAAAGTAATGCATTTTGAGTGAAATTATGTATCCATCTATATGAATCCATGAAATGTAATTATATACAGGAAACTTAGGGTACTTTTTTTTTTTTTTTACAAAATAAGTCTTACCCAAAGCAAAACCTAGAATTTGTGTTGTGTGTTTGTTCCACCACATTTTAAGGGTTTCTGTTTAAAGGACCACTGTTGTAATGTGGTCTGGTTGCAGTGGTTCAGGCCTTCAGCCCTGAAGTGTAAAACGTGCAGTTTATAGATACAGAATTGTTCACATTGTGGGGTCAACAAACCTATCAGAATGTAAATTTTAAAGTTATGTTTTCTTAATAAATCGTTGCCTATTGTTTGAGAATTCATGTGCTTCTTAAGGGAGCCACTAGAGATGCATACTGAATGGCAGAGTCAAACTCAGTTATAAAATAATATGCACACTAGCCTCCCAATGCTTCCCAATCTAAGGCAAGGAGGCAGGGCGATAGCAGCGTGCCACAGGCTATAATGCAAGTATTCTGCTTTTTTACCCCTTGCAATTTGGCCAGAACATTTATATAGTGAGCAGAACACTATAGCATTCGGAACATGTTTTTATACAACTAATGCTATAGTTTTTCTTTAAAAGGACGCTATAGGCACCAAAACAACTTTAGCTTAATAAAGCAGTTTTGATGTATGAATCATGCTCCTGCTGTCTCACTGCTCAATTCTCTGCCATTAAGTGTTTAATCATTTTTATATAGTCACATCTCCCTACATATAACTTACACAGCCTTCCTAAACACTTGCTTAAGAGTCATCTAATACACACACTTCCTTTATTTCAAAATCTGTTTAAATTAAAATTTCTTATCTCCTGCTCTGTTAATAGCTTGCTAGACAATGCACGGGCCTCCTGAATGCTATTAAAGTTAAATTTACAGAGCAGGAAATAAAAACCTCTAAAGCACGTTAACACCTTTTTTCCATGAAGGACGTGTGACAGAGCTTCCATTCTCCAACTGAGTACCTCTGTTAGTCTACTTCATTGCCATTATGAGGGTCCATGGAGCACTTCTGACCCAATTGCCGAAGCGTATCGCAGAGAGCCTTTTCCACCCTGGGCCAGGCTAATGTGATTATAGCTCTAGAAACCCTTTATCCAGCAGTGCAGTGATCATAGCCCTTTCCCCAAAAACAAGACGACACTTGGAGAAGATTAAAAAACAAAAACAACCTATTTAGACCCGCACATCTGTTTGTACCCCCAACAGCCTCATTTACTTACAATAGGGTTACAGTGGCACCCAATGGCAGTATGGACTATAGATAGTACCAGAAATAGAAAATAAATATTAATCCAGGCACTCAAGTATTAAAGCCAAAATAGCAGCTTTATTTGGAGCAAAACAACAACAACGTTTTGACCCAGCAGGGTCTTTGTCATGCTATATAGATATAATCAATCACACTACATATCCAAAGCCAACCATGGAGCCCTGTAATAACAGGAAGTGTGGGGACAGACAATAACAAGGCCAAGTACCGCATAATAGATTTAAAGGACTGGCAGAACAGCCAGTTTAAACTCGTCTGTAAGTGTCCCCTAGTTCAATGTGACAACACTCTGCTGGGAGAACGATAAGACAGGAGACGGAGGAGGGGGAAAGGCACATACAACCTGGACAATCAACACATTCAAACCAATACACAGGACCAAATCATATGGCAAAACATAAAGGCACTCCTAACAACACAATATAAAACAGACAAAGAGTGTAATAAATATAATGGATACCGCACTCTCCAGGCTTTCAGAGTGCTCAGGACCTGAGGATGGCTAGGTCTCACTTCCAGATATAGAAAATAAATATTGATCCAGGCCATTAAAAGATAAAAGCCAAAACAGCAGCTTTATTTAGAGCAACAAAACTGCAAACTTAACAAAGACCCTGCTGGGTCGACATGTTGCTGTTTTTTGCTCTAAATAAAACTGATATTTATTTTATTCTTGAGTGCCTGCATCAATATTTATTTTCTATATTTGTAGAGTGTGTAATGACCAATCCTAATGTCATAAAAGGATTAATAATTAATAATCATCCCCATGCATATTAATTCATATCTACAGGCAGTGAACGTGGTGAGGTTTCTAATTACAATTTCCTTTAATATACCTTTAGGCACCCACTTTCAAGCACTCAAACACAAAGTTAAGGGTAAAAATAATACAAAAAATATTACCAGTGCAAACATGATAGTATTGCCTTTCAAATCCATATATTTATTTATTTATTTATTTATAAAATATTTTACCAGGAAAGATACATCGAGACTTCTCTCGTTTTCAAGTATGTCCTGGGTCCACAAAACTTTGCATTGATACATTAGGGTACAATAAAATAAAACAAATATTAATGCACAATATATACAAAATTTAACATTGAACAGGTAGCAAATATATAATTAACCATGACCCCATATGTCGGGGTCTGTAAGGAAACATGCTGCACAGAAACGCCTAAGGACTCAATTTAATATTTTTAGATAAGCTTTTCAAATTATTTAATATTTTTGAATAAACTTCTGAAATTATTTTTAAAAATATATCTATATCACATATAAATATATATCAATATCAAAACATATATAAAATAGTTTTCAAACTAAAGCATGGTAAGTTTACTCAAAAATATTAAATCATTTGGAATTCTTATCCAAAAATATTAAATCAAAGCCTTATAAAAGCCATGTAACCAGAATGCATTCCTGATATAAATAAATTGTTGCATTGTGCAATACATTGGTGGGAGAAGGGCATGACATCTATCAATGACCCAGGATGCATTCTTGATATAAATTAAATTGCTGGATCCTGTGATGCATTAATAGAAGGAGAGCATGCTGCCATCTGTCAATGACCATGCACCCTAAATGCATTCTGAATATCGATTAAATAGTTCCATCTTGTGATTCTCCAATGAGAGGTAAGGATCCTTTGATAGAACCTGCTCCTTGTATCCAGGAAGCATTCGTACCATGAATTACATTGTCATATTTGTGATGCATTTGTGTGAGGAAAAAATGCTGAAAAAAAGTGAATTGGGGCCAAACTCGGAACATGCAGGAGTGCTGCTATAAAGACCAAAATACAGATTAAGGAACAGTGCACACAAACACAAAACAAATACAGTACAACATTTTACAAGACTACTTAGAATCACCTATTTTAGCAAACAAAAATGTAAATTCAATTAGACCATAATGCCATATCATGTTAACCCCACCACTATATTACAGTATCCCAATATTGGTGGGTCCTACACTAATTCTGACATGGGAGACAGACATGCTAACTAAACTAATTGCTGCTTAAACTGCTTCCAGAGGCTCTCCACAAATTCGCCATATCCTGTGGTCAAAGATGGAAAAGAGGAAACAATGGACACATACTGTTAACCTAGATGCATTCCTGATATAAATTAAATTGCAGCATCATGTGATGCATTGATTACAAGACATGATATTGTATCACATTGACCTAGATCACAGAATGCATTTAAATCCAATTTGAAGCTATGTGTCAAATAAATGTATAGGTAAGTTGTGTTATCTGAATATGTAGCCATTCTTGTGTGCACACAGGATTGTTTAACATTAAACATGAAAACTGTTTACTCATTAAAATAAATGACATGGATTCATCCTCCCTGACCCCTACAGAAGTTTTTACTAAAGTTAAAACACATATAAAGTGCTTGCTTTGCAATTAGTACTGAAGTGAGTGTGTCCCAAGGGTGTGTTTAGTTGACAGCAATACAAAAGATAAAAAAGGCGCTAATGTTTTGGTTGCACCTCATAACTTTAATGTAACGTGTTGTCTTAAAATTTTGCTTTAAGCAGTATTTAAACATGAAGAAATAAAAGAAGCTTTCAAAGCTATGTGTCTTTTAAGCAGTTACAATTCCTTAGAGTATTAATTATGTAAAATAAATACAATCGTATAGCAACACATTACCTAATGCATGTTAAATTCATATTTAAGTCATATCAACAACAGGCTTGATGTTAATTCCAAATTATTTCGCTGGTGTGATTTTTTTTTTTAGTTATTCTGCAGTATACATTAATGGTGTATTCATGACTATTTAGTCCTTTTCAATATTTTAGACAAGGCCATCAATTGTGTTCGTTGTTCTGTGACATTAAAAGGTATCTTTTTAAAAGTCTCATTGTAATAATACATTTTTAACCACTTTATACTACAAAGAAAATGTTAAGAATGCATTTATGAGGTGATGAATCATGATACAGGAATAGTGCATGGGTGACAGATAAATTGTATAACATTTAACCCCTTCACTACCAATGACATGTCACAATAGCAAAGGCTGTGTCTAGTTATGAACCAGAAGGAGTGTATTTTTCCAGTCACTTTTATTTCAGATTTTTAATAACAATAACAATATGAACACAATAATTAAAATATAAAAATAGGAAATAAAACATTCTGGAAATACATGGGACATAAAACAGATTTGAAACTTTGTATTAAACCATTTTTTTCATTCCTTCCAAATATCATCACTAATGTTTTCTCTTTTTCAGTATTATTCACTAAACTGTGATTTGTCTTGATTTGAGTAGGGGATATAACATTTTTCCCTAACACTAATTGAACCCTTCCCAAAATCTAAATAAACTATTTCCTTATTTCCAAGTTTAAACATTCAAAGCCTAAACCTTAAAAACAAATGTGTTTTAATCATAGGTTTACCTGCTCTTAAAAACTAAACAATGTACCAGTATGTGCTTGTTTGTTTTGTCAAGGAAGAACAGGGAACCGTAGAATTTTGTGCCTACATGTACCTGGCATGTAGATACAGACCTAACGTGTATACTCGTGTATAAGCCGACTTTTTCAGCACATTTTGTTATGCTGCAAAAGCCCCCCTTGGCTTATACTCGAGTGAGGGTCCCACTTACACATTTCTCCGGTGCATTGCGGGTGTTCTCCGGTCTCTCCCGCCTGCAGCCTCTGTGGGTGGCTGCTCTTCTTTTCTCCTGCATCCCGGCCGCCTCTGTGTTGTCCGTGCCATATGTAAATTTTCCTCCATTAGCCTTCACCAGACATTTGCACTGTTAAGATCACCAATCATTGGTCCAGAAACTAATGTAGAGAGGTGACTGATTCAATATTCCACATACGGCTCCTGCGGACTGTGATCACATTATGATGAAAACAGGTCATTTCCAGAACACTAAATCCCCCCTTGCTCAGGGTCTGGGCTGTGGGCGCTGAGAGAGTAAAATTTTCAGTCAAACCACTGAAATATATATATAGATCGGGATACAGCTGTGTATCTAGAGCAACACATAGTGAAGTAATGTTACACATAAATAAGATATACCCTACAATTAGGGTGCCTCCCAGAAGCTTCTGTGTGTTGGTACCTATTTTTTATTTTCTTATTAACCTCTATCTGGACCCAGTGTTGACAATGCTTGCTAGGGCTCATAATATATACGGTGGCATCTATTTTTATTTTTGAAATTTACCAGTAGCTACTGCATTACCCACCCTAGGCTTATACTCGAGTCAATACGATTTCCCAGTTATTGTGGTAAAATTAGGTGCCTCGGCTTATATTTGGGTCGGCTTATACTCCAGTATATACGGTAATTGGTATTTAGTCTACAAATATTTTATTTAACCCACATATTGATGAGAGACCCTTCATTTATTTCTTACATTCCTTTATTACAGTTAAACTAACTATCTCACTCTGACCTGGTATATAATATCATTATTATTATTATTATTATTATTATTATTATGTTATTTATATAGCGCCATCAAATTCCGCAGCGCTTTACAATGGGTGGACAAACAGACATGTAGTTGTAACCAGACAAGTTGGACACACAGGAACAGAGGGATTGAGGGCCCTGCTCAATGAGCTTACATGCTAGAGGGAGTGGGGTAAAATGACATAAAAAGGTAAGGATAGTATTAGACTAGTGACCGTTGCAGAAGAGGAATCAGTCAGGAGCCATTAACAGTTTAATTGATGCGCTTTTATGAAGAAGTGGGTTTTTAACAATTTTTTTGAAGGAGTGGAGACTGGGTGATCATCTAACGGAGGAGGGAAGCGAGTTCCACAGGAATGGTGCAGCCCTCGAGAAATCTTGAAGGCGAGCATCAGAGGTGGGAGTACGGACAGAAGATAGACGTAAGTCTTCAGCAGATCGTAAGGGCCTAGACGGGACATACTTGTGTATAAGGGAGGACAGATAGGTGGGAGCAGAATTATTATGATCTGAAAGCAAGAACCAGAATTTTAAATTGAGCTCTATATTTTATAGGAAGCTAATGTAGGGACTGACAGAAGGGTGAGGCATGGGAGGTGCGGGCGGACAGGAAGATAAGCCTCGCTGCCGCGTTCATTATGGACTGTAACGGCGCAAGTTGAGAGCACGTAAGACCACTGAGAAGTGGATTACAGTAGTCAAGGCAAGAAAGGACAGTGGAATCGACCAACACCTTAGTCACATCTGGCGTTAAGTAGGGGTGGATGCGTGCAATATTTTTGAGATGGAAATGACAGGATTTGGCGATAGATTGAACATGAGGCTTGAAGGAGAGGTCGGAGTCAAAAAGAAGACCTAGGCAGCGAGCCTGCGTGGTGGAGCTGATGGTAGCACCGTTGACTTAGAGGGAGACAGACACAGGAGTAACAACACTTGAGGGAGGAAAGACCAGAATTTCAGTTTTGGTCAAGTTTAGTTTAAGGAAGTGGGCAGCCATCCAGTTAGAAACAGCAGAGAGGCAGTCAGAGACACTAGTCAAGAAGGACGGGAGAGATCAGTAGAGGACAGGTAGATTTGCGTGTCATCTGCCTAGAAATGATATTGGAAGCCAAAGGAGTTAATGAGTTTACCAAGTATAGATGGAGAACAGTAGGGAACCAAGGACTGAACCTTGGGGGACACCAAAAGAGAGGAGTTGGGGAGAAGAAGCAGAGCCAGAGAAAGAAACACTGAAAGAGCGCTGGGAGAGGTAGGAGGAGCACCAGGAGAGGGCAATATCTTGTAGACCGAAATTGTGAAGGATGAGAATAAGCCGTTAATGATCAACAGTGTCAAAAGCCGCAGACAGGTCAAGGAGAATTAGGATAGAGTAGTGACCATGAGATTTTGAAACGAGTAGATCATTGGATTCTTTGGTCAATGCTGTTTCCGCAGAGTGCTTAACGGGGAAACCAGACTGAAGCAGGTCTAGCAGAGAGTTGGACTCGAGGAAGTCTGTCAATTTCGCATACACAACTCTTTCAAGGATCTTGGATGCAAAAGGCAGTAGCGAGATAGGACGATAGTTGGATGGGGAGTTAGGGTCAAGATTGGGCTTCTTTAGAATTGGGGTTACAGTTGCATGTTCGAAGGGCGATGGAAATATACCAGAGGAGAAAGAGAGATTGAGAATTTTAGTGAGAGGTGGAGAAAGAGAAGAAGACAGAGTACGGATGAGATGCAATGGAATTGGATCTAGGGAGCAGGTGGTGGGACGGGAGTACTGGAGCAGAGTAGAAACCTCTTCCAATGTAGCGGGTGCGAATGAACATAGAACAGCAGAGGGAGTGAAGTTAGGGGAAGTATTTTAAGGGGAAGAAGAAAGATGAGAGATCTCTTCTCTGATTGTAGATATCTTGTCAGTGAAGTGAGATGCAAAGTCAAGTTAGTAGGTGGAGGAGGAACAGCAGGGAAAAGAAGGTGTGAAATGTGTGAAATGGTCATTTGGGTTCGCAGGAGAGTGTGGTTATGAAGGTATTGAAGTAATTAGCTTTTGCAGAGGAAAGAGCCAAGCTGTATGAGCTCAGCATAAATTTATAGTGGAGAAAGTCAGATGCACAGTGAGACTTTCTCCAACAGCATTTAGCAGTTCTGGAGCATTTTTGGAGGTATCGAGTGAGCTTGGTGTGCCAGGGTTGTTGTTGGGGGCGGCATTTAAATGTACAAGATGCCATGATGTCTAGTTGAGAGGAGAGGATGGAATTGTAGAAGGAGGTTGCAGAACTAGGACAGGTGAGGTTTGAAATAGGTAAAAGGAGAGTTTGGATATTAGTGGAGAAATGCTCTAGGTCAAGACATTGGAGGCTTCTGTGAGAGTGATTTTGAGACTGTGGTGTCAATTGGGTCTTAGGTATGCCAATGTCAAAAGTCAGCAGATGGTGGTCAGATAGAGGAAAAGGAATATTGGAGAGATTAGAGGCAGTACAGAGGTTGGTGAAGGCGAGATCAAGAATGTTTCCTGCTGTATGGGTTGCTAAATTGGACCATTGCATAAGGCCAAAGGAGGAGGTTACAGAGAGCAGACGACTATTATATTGGATGCATCCAATGGCGGAACTACCACGGTCACAATGGTCGCAGCTGACAAGTGACTGCCCCAGTAACTACTTCCAGCTTACACAGAGCCGTGCAGGAGGAGGAATAGGAGAGGAGGGAGTCAGAGTGGGAACTCTGACTTCCTTCAGCCTGAGCCAGCCACTGGACCCCAGGGAAGTCACCATCCTGCACCTAAAAGGTAGGAAACAGGAGGACAACGAAACCATTTTGCATGTGTGCGTGTTTGTTTATGTGTGTCTTGCAGTATGTATGTGTGTGTATGTTTGTGTGTGTCAGTTTGTGTGTGTGTCTCTGTATGTATGTATATGTGTGTTTCTGTATGTATGTATGTATATATGTATGTGTCTCTGTATGTGTGTGTTTCTGTATGTGTGTGTCTGAATGTGTATCTGTTTATCTGCATATCTGTGTGTCAGTGTGTGCCGTATCTGTATGTGTGTCACTGTTTGTATCTGTATGAGTGTCATTCTGTGTATTTGAATGTTTGTCCTTAAGTGTTTGTGTATCTGCATGTGTGTCTATATGTGTATCTGTCTGTATTTGTGTATCCACGTATGTGTCTGTGTATCTGTATTTGTGTCAGTGTGTGCCGTATCTGTATGTGTGTCACTGTTTGTATCTGTATGAGTGTCATTCTGTGTATTTGAATGTTTGTCCTTAAGTGTTTGTGTATCTGCATGTGTGTCTATCTGTCTGTATTTGTGTATCCACGTATGTGTCTGTGTATCTGTATTTGTGTGTCTATCTGTCTGTATTTGTGTATCCACGTATGTGTCTGTGTATCTGTATTTGTGTCAGTGTTTGTATCTATAGGAGTGTCATTCTGTGTATCTCAATGTTTGTCATTCTGTGTGTCTGTGTATCTGCATGTGTGTCTGTGTGTATGTATGTGTCTGTGTATCTGTGTGTTAGTATGTGTGTCTGTATTTGCACATGTGTCTGTGTGTATGTGTTTCTGTGTATTAGCATGCGTGTCTGTGTATCAGCATGTGTGTCAGTGTATGCACCTGTGTGTCTTTGGAATTGTTACCCCACCACACACACTGTCACCCCTCTTCACCCTGCCACACTCACAATAACTCCCCCAATCCTGTCACCCACCCATGCCATACTCATCTCCTATCGCTCTTCCATATGCACCCTAATACACTCACCTTCTCTACCACTGTCACACTCACCCCCAATCCTGTCACGCTCTTTTTCCATCACTCTGTCACACTTGCTCCTTTTCACCCTGCCACACTCACTCTATCACATTAACCCCTCCAATTCTGTCATATTCAACCCCCCAACCATGCCACACTAACCATGTGGGTTGTGGGCATGAATGTGACACATGGAGGGGCTGGGGGGTGAGACATATGGGGGGGCCCTAGGGCAGTTTTCGCACCGGTGCCCCATGGTTTCTAGTTACTCCTCTGGCTCCATCTTAGTTTTATCAGTAGTGTGCATTTGCCTTAATTAAATTACCAAAATAGCCTATGACATAACATCTTCATCATCCTTCTTTACAACCCCCCAATCACACTAGATCTGCAGTTTGTGGGGCTAGTCTTCTCACTACATCCTATTATACCTCTGCCCAACCTCTCTCAATGACTCCCTTTCCTCCTCCTGCCCTTCCTCCCTATCCTGTCACTCTGGTTGTAACATACCATATTTGAACTCATGCTTTGCTCTCATGTGATGATAAATATGATGTTCCTCTATAAGCAATTTCCATACCAGCCCATTTCCAACTCAACAGCCTTTCCAATGTTTAATTTATTCCCACAATTATTTCTGTTCTCTAGTAGTATTTTTACATAATATTTTAAATAATCCCTATTCACAATTAGCACATATCTTACGTCATGATATATTTGAGTAAAGTTTAATCTTTTTCTTGTTTTGATTCATTGCATTTAAAGATCAAAAATGTATTAAAGCTATTTCAGTACATTATAGAATATACACCATTGCAATACTTAGCCTATCCCACTGTTAACATCCTTTATGTTCTATGATGGAATCAAAATTTTAAGCAATCTGAATTGGTTTATATCGAGCTGCCACTTCTATATAATCTTTCTTGGCCAAAAAAACCCAACAATTGTCTAGCACAGGTGTAATTCACTACTGCTTAAAACAAATCAACATATTCATTTAAAATCACAGTGACTATATTGATAACAGCTATCTTTCTTTGCTGATAATGTTATTATCTCCACATATTGCAAAATAGTTTGGGGGACTTTAAACCTACTGTAAGAATTTAAATAAATATAATATTTAGACAATATAACTACAAAATAAGCATGGTTTATAATATTTTACTGTAATGTATTAAGAAAACAAAAAAGATTATTGCGTTTTATGTAGAAAACGTGTCTTTAAAACATTATAATAGCCTTTAATAATATGTTAACACTATTGTCTGCTTCTTAAGGCTATACCATTACTCTATCTTATGGCTACAGCAAACAAAAGTATAACAATGTAATTCTCTTTTGAAGGTTGCTAGCAACACTTTTATTTAATAAATTTATATGAGATTTTCTTCCAAAAGAACAGAGGAGAACTGGCAATAATCAAGATGTCTTAATTCCTTGACATAAACATACACACAGATTAATGAAGCTTGCAGAGATTCTTTATAAAGGAAAGATTGCTTATCGATCCATATCAAAATTTTCATGCTAATCCCAGTGAAGAGAGAGAGTATCTGGTATCAGACTTAATAATCTGATTGCTGAGCTGTCCGAGACAATTCTAGCCAGTGTGAACTCTAATCAGTCCACGTCTTCTCATTTCAATGTGCTTGGCGTCTCAAAGGCTGTGTCCTTACACATTGCTACTGCCTGGACAGTGATTGAAGATATGATGTAAGCATGTTGACAAATTAAATTTTTAACATCTCAGAGGTGATTTGCTAAGGACACGTTTCTTTGAATATAGCTCTGATTGAAGAATGCTGTTCGTAACCTGGGGTCAGTTTTTGCCCAATTTTGTCTTAACTCTGACCTAAAGCTCATAATGTGAAAATAACAATTTATTCTCTAAATTCATTTATAAATCAAGTGTTATAAATATTTCAACAGTACAATGTAAAATAAATAAATCAAAATTACATTTGTTGACTGTACAAACTTTACAACATACTTTGTAATGCCTTTGAGGTTTACAATTATGGAGAAAAAAATATTATAATTATTTTTGCTGAAAAAAATAACATTTTACTTGTGTCTATAAAAAATAAGGGATCATAAAAAAATATAGCTCAGAATAACATAAACCAAGTTAAATCCCATAGTAGCAACATAATTTTATATATCAACCACATAACATTCACAATTAATCATAATCAATTAACAATTTGCCTAGGTATCCAAATGCTATACATAATGTAACACTCTATATAGAATTTTGATCTGAAGTCACCCCTATATTCCAGCCCAGGGTCATTGTGGCTTTACTTTATAACTAGTGTTCACCAGGCATGTAAGTTTAATGCAGTTCTTTCATCCAATGCTCGTAGTTACTGGAATAACGTTAGATCGCACATTTGGAAGACAAAACAAAAAATAGTTTTACCCATCTAGGCAATAAAATTTGAGGCCAGGGGTAAAATTTGTTATTTGATGCATCAATCTATAAAATTCATTTTACAGATATGGTTAGACAGAGGTACCCAAGAAAAGCAAACACTGAGGTGTATACAGAATGTCAGAAATAAATCCACAACAAAATGCATGCAGAAAGTTCAATGCACAAACAATTACAGTAGGAGAAAGACTTACATAAAATCTCTGCTGTCAGAGTTTTTTTTTTTTTTTTTTTAAATCTTTCTTTTATTGAGGCATATTAGATGGGGTACAGAATAAAGAGAGGGAAATGCAATAATGGTTTACAGTGGAGGGTAAGTACATCAGCAATTGTGGAAGATTACATTTCCTGAATAGTAATGCCTCATTTTTTAATGTTATCTAGTCGCGTAGCAAAACCATGTTATAATTGGTAGCGATGCCTATCTAGGTAGACTATTATATGAGAAACATCAGACTATGGAATAGCTTAGGCACGCATTAAGTAGTTAAATTGTGAGGTCATATCAGAGATTACAACATAAGGTAACAGTAGTATACATGCTAACATTCCTGAATATTTTGGTGGTTAACTTTGTAGTTTCGCTATGATGCCTAGGCAGAAGGTAGCGACCAGCATTTAGTGTCGTGAGTATGAATTGTGCCACCAAGAACATGAGGCTTGGTGAGTGTGCCTTGTGTAGTGAAACTAGGTGTGGACTATAATGACAACATTTGGAAATTATGCTCTTATGCATTACAGGGTGTGAGACTCAGTTAAGAGTGCTAGGCTCTGTGTGTCTTGTCAGTATCGGGATGTGTAAAGGAGAGATTGGGGGCACACCCGTATACATGAAAGGTGCTGCCGCAGTGACCAAAATTCATACAGAAAAACTAGTTACGGCGCACTCAGACTTGTAAATTAATAACTAAGAAGGCTAACGCCTATCTAAGAATAAATATGGGGATTTAGTTCCACCATATGATGTTAAGCCCACTACTACTTCAAAGCACCCCAATATCAGTGGGTCCTACGCTAATAACAAAAATGTGGGAGATAAATTAAATAGTGTTAGTGCTAAACATAAGCTACAGTGTATTGAATTCATTTCTTTGTAAGAGCAAAGTGAGTATACAATAGTGATAAAAGCAATTAAAAACAGTGTAACAACTAAACAATTAAAGTGTTGGTGCTTGAATGAGTATACTCACATTTGCAGATAATATCTGTGCTGCATAAAGAAAATAATAAAAGTGACATTCCTTTGGGGTTAAGCACCCCGCCCAGGCCCCCCAGCTTCAGAGACCTCTTTAGAGGTGGCCACAGGTGTGTATAAATAGGAGGAGTTTTATAGTCATGTCACTTTTATTATTTTCTTTATGCAGCACAGATATTATCTGCAAATGTGAGTATACTCATTCAAGCACCAACACTTTAATTGTTTAGTTGTTACACTGTTTTTAATTGCTTTTATCACTATTGTATACTCACTTTGCTCTTACAAAGTAATGAATTCAATACACTGTAGCTTATGTTTAGCACTAGTACTATTTAATTTATCTCCCGCATTTTTGTTATTAGCGTAGGACCCACTGATATTGGGGTACTTTGAAGTAGTAGTGGGCTTAACATCATATGGCCATATGGTGGAACTAAATCCCCATATTTATTCTTAGATAGGCGTTAGCCTTCTTAGTTATTAATTTACAAGTCTGAGTGCGCCGTAACTAGTTTTTCTGTATGAATTTTGGTCACTGCAGCAGCACCTTTCATGTATACGGGTGTGCCCCCAATCTCTCCTTTGTGCAATTATATTTGGAATCCAGACCAGATTCCTTTGGGGTTAAGCACCCCGCCCAGGCCCCCCAGCTTCAGAGACCTCTTTAGAGGTGGCCACCGGTGTGTATAAATAGGAGGAGTTTTATAGTCATGTCACTTTTATTATTTTCTTTATGCAGCACAGATATTATCTGCAAATGTGAGTATACTCATTCAAGCACCAACACTTTAATTGTTTAGTTGTTACACTGTTTTTAATTGCTTTTATCACTATTGTATACTCACTTTGCTCTTACAAAGAAATGAATTGAATACACTGTAGCTTATGTTTAGCACTAGTACTATTTAATTTATCTCCCACATTTTTGTTATTAGCGTAGGACCCACTGATATTGGGGTACTTTGAAGTAGTAGTGGGCTTAACATCATATGGCCATATGGTGGAACTAAATCCCCATATTTATTCTTAGATAGGCGTTAGCCTTCTTAGTTATTAATTTACAAGTCTGAGTGCGCCGTAACTAGTTTTTCTGTATGAATTTTGGTCACTGCGGCAGCACCTTTCATGTATACGGGTGTGCCCCCAATCTCTCCTTTGTGCAATTATATTTGGAATCCAGACCAGATTCCTTTGGGGTTAAGCACCCCGCCCAGGCCCCCCAGCTTCAGAGACCTCTTTAGAGGTGGCCACAGGTGTGTATAAATAGGAGGAGTTTTATAGTCATGTCACTTTTATTATTTTCTTTATGCAGCACAGATATTATCTGCAAATGTGAGTATACTCATTCAAGCACAACACTTTAATTGTTTAGTTGTTACACTGTTTTTAATTGCTTTTATCACTATTGTATACTCACTTTGCTCTTACAAAGAAATGAATTCAATACACTGTAGCTTATGTTTAGCACTAGTAGGACCCACTGATATTGGGGTACTTTGAAGTAGTAGTGGGCTTAACATCATATGGCCATATGGTGGAACTAAATCCCCATATTTATTCTTAGATAGGCGTTAGCCTTCTTAGTTATTAATTTACAAGTCTGAGTGCGCCGTAACTAGTTTTTCAGTATCGGGATGTGTGTCATAGTGGAGGGTGCAGCACATGTATATGTTATGAGTGTCCATTTGGCCAACCTATAAACAGTGGGATCCTGGCAGAATTAACTGTACTAGACTTTCTAATCATCCGTGTTTTAGCAAGTTCAAGACAGTCAGTGTGAGTTCCTGGAGGGTTACTTAGCCTACGCCAGCCTCAGGTATAGTATTGTCCCCTTGAGTGGTGTTGTTCAGAGCTGCCAGCCAGTGCAGGCGTCGGCTGATCGGTGGGTGGTTGAGGCCTGTGGGTAGCCCGTTTAGGCTCGCATGGCAACGTAGCTGAGCGCCCGGCCCGGAGAGGCGCACCGCAGCTCTTACATTTCTGTTGATAATGACTGTGGTGCATGTGCCACGGCAACCTCTGCTCCAGCCCCAGGCCCTGTGGAAGGTCCGCATCTGTGTCCCACAGACTCGGGTATGCTGTGCAGCCGGGTCTTCCCTTTTAAGGGCGCAGCGGAGGGTCCCGATGGAAAAGCGCCGCCAGCGGCGGGCAGTCCTCCGGCGTCGTGGATGATGCTGAGGAGATATACTCCTCTTGGCCTCCGGCCTAGGAAGCTGGGAAGCTTGGGCGGCGTGTGCTCCACATTGGGATCTGCACGGACGGGGCTCGTTCGGCCCTTCCTCCACGGCTCCCTTCTCCTCCCTCACAGTCCTTGATGATTGGGGTGCCATAAGCTGTTCCAGTTGCTCCCAGAAGCGCTGGAATGCCTTGTCTATGCGTCTGAGGGAACGCTCAATTATGTCCTCCCCGTGGTCTGCATAGGTAGGCGCCATTTGCGTTGTGGCCTGATTGCTGGGCCTGCTTCCTGCTGAGCCCAGACCATCGTGGGCAGTGAGAGTATGAGCAAAAACTTGTTGTTCACTGGTGGGGCCCGGGATAACCCCCGCCGGTCCATAGGAGGGGGGGGAACGGGTGTCCTTGCTGGCACATTGCTCTATTTGCCATGACGGGAGAGCGTCCGTCTCTCCCACACCTGCCATGTCTGCAGGCCGCAACTGTCGCTTGATCGATTCCGGCTCGGAGGTCTGCAAATTTGGTATCAGCATGTAGGGCTTGTTATCCCTGTTCACGCAGCAGCTGGTAATAGGTTGGTGGTCGCTTATTGTGGTTTGTAATCGGTAATTAGCGCCGCCCGGAGCAGGAGCTCTGTTAACATGCGGCTGCTTCGTTCCGAGGTCAGGCCCCGCCCCCTGCTGTCAAGTTTTTATGTAACACTCTGTTTCAAAGTGTAGCATGGGGATCATAGATAACTCAAGGATGTGTTTGCCAGCTGAGGATATGAAGCTGAGCTGCCACACTGAGTTTGGACCTCTGATTTATCTACTTTAAGGTAGATTATGGGGGTTAATAAAACTGGGCATACAGAGAATTGGACTGCATATAGTAGTAACATTTTTTTACAATGTCGCTCAGAACTGACAAGCTATATTAAGTCACAAAAGTTGTGGGCCTGTAGCTACTGCAATTCTGCAATACAATCTGCAATACTGAAAAAAAAACACTTATCTAAGTATATATGTGTGTGTGTGTGTGTGTGTGTGTGTGTGTGTAATTTATGAGTTTAAGGAATTATATAACAGATTTTTCAGTTGATATGTGAACCATTCCATTTACCTAACTATTCTTTTTTTCTACCTAAACATGCAAATATGTGTTTTATAAGACAATAAGATTAGAGTCTGTTGTGTCTTTTTATTCACGTTAAAGAGTCAGAAAAAAAATACAAGTCACTCAATGAGAAAGCAGCAATGTTTAATGCAATCACAGCTGCATCACTAGGTAAACAAATGAATTTACAACCAACAAACATTTGTTTCAAAACCCTTTTCCTCTAATTAAAAACAGATCTGATTCTCCCAAACAACCAATTATTGAACAGTTTGTCAAGTCATTGTATAATGCAGTCACAGTTGCCATAATGCAGCTGGAAATGTGTGATCTGCTTATTATAAAATGTCACACTGAGCATTTTCATGAATTGTAAAGGTAACTTTTATATTGAAGTTTGCAAATTTACAATAAGTTCTCCCATGTACTAAAATGAAAATTAACAATAACTACAGATAAGAAACAGGTATACACTTTGTGATAAGTTTTGTGTAGTTCAGTTTTGAAAAATAGATCAGTTTTGAAAAATAATATATACATTATACAGCAGATTGGACAGACCACAAAGAACATCTTTTCAAATACACATCTCTACCAGAAACATTCATATAAAAATAAGTGATCTATTATATTTTGATAATGATTTATTGAACTACATATACAAAAGATATACAAAATATAAATATACATTTTTACTTGACAAGATAACATGCAGACAAACAGAAAACAAAAATAAAGTAACATCCAGAGTACATTGCACTCATGCGCACTGTTGTCTATAACCAGTCTACAAAAGTATTGAATTTATGAGAACATTATTGATGAGATAGTCTTATGGAAATTAATATTACTTTATCAATATAACAATTTCAACGCTTTGAGTTTGAAGTTGTCTACAAATGTACCGTCATTTTATGTAGCTTATTTTCTGTGATATGTTTGATACATTTCAGCAATAACATTCCATAATGTACCAGGTAAGGAAATTAAAATATATATATTTAATGTAATTATAATAGAAATTGCAGTGAAAAGAGCATTTTTAGATGGAACATACTTTCCTTATACTATACTTTATACGTGTATCCTCTTAACTTTTCTTAAAGCAGACTATGTTTGACCTCTAATAGCCATGATATAGATGCAAATACACCAATTAGTTATTTCAGAGCTAAAATGAACATTTATCTTCAGTTGTGTTTTATAACCAATACAATATATTTTTTTTGCAAAATCCATGACATGTCTCAATATGGCTGACCGTAGGTGTATCTTCAATGGCCTCTTAACACACATGCATATTTAATTTACTTTCAATTTAATGGAAATTACATGATGATTCCAATTACCACTCTGTTGCAGGGTAACTTTTAATAAATATGTAGTTTAATTAAAAGCATCATGAGAAGTCCACTAACAAAACCACAAATTGCACTAATTATTGAATCATCATAATAATAATTTGCTCTGCTTTAATTTAGATTACTATGTTAGACTCTGTGAAAAATTTACTTTTTCTTTTTTTTATGTGAACAGCAATCGAAACACACAATAGCTGCAAATAGCTGTTTTCTTATGCATGTATGTACTTGCTATGCATCTATGTTTTAAATAAACAAAAATTGTTTCTAATAAATAATTTAAACAAGTGCAATAAGACACCCCAGAGTTATTATTTTGTATATTAGTTCCTTGTTGAGTTTAGTAAAAGTTATAAAGTGAGTTGAGAAAATGTGAGAATTGACTTGGAAAATGTAGAAGGTTGCTTCTCCAGTGACCATAACTTGCCATACAGTTACTATACACGTATACATAGATCATGGAGGTGAAAACATCAACACAAACAAACAAAAAACAAAAAATGTGAAGCAGTCCTCCACCATTCTCATTCCTACTTTCAACAAATCACAAATCAATAATACTGTTTAAGCTAGTAAGGGAGGAGCATTAAAAAGAAAAAGCAAGATCCTTGCAACAAAAGCTTGTCACATGCAATTAACAAGAAGTTACTATAATTGCCAGTTGCAAATTGCAACATTCTGTCAATGTAATGACTTCAGTCACCATGCCTTTAGAAATACTACTGGACAAAACACGCAGATTCTAGTGGAAAATAAATGTATAGGTAGATTGCTATTTCTGCAATACTTTATAGGTATAGTTCTTTTAGAAAAGATGTGTGATAGCCTATCTAAAAATTCATAATGGTATACAATGGTATTCATTAATTTGAACGTACCCTTTTATAACAAAGTAATCTAGAAAAATAAATTCAATTGGTATAATTAATGCTTTAGTTGATTGATGCTTCAATGTTATAAGTTTTTACTGTCTGTCTGTCCGTCGTCTATCCGTCGGTCGGTCTATCTATCTATCTATCTATCTATCTATCCTTTGACATTGTCGCACATAGAAGGCTCATCAATAAACTACATCTGTACTTGGACCCATTCTCTTTAATATTTTATTAATGATATTGCAGAAGGTCTTGATGGTTAACCCCTTAAGGACTGGACTGTTTTTGCGATGTTGTACATTTGCGACCAGGCATATTTTTACACTTTTGTGGTGTTTGTGTTTGGCTGTAATTTTTCGCTTTCTCATTTACTGTTCCCATACAAATTATATATTGTTTTTTTCAGGACAAAAGGGGCTTTCTTTACATACCATTATTTATATAATCTCATGTATTTTAATTTTAAAAAATACAAAAATCTGATGAAAAATTGAAAAAAATACATGTTTTTTGACTTTTACTTGAAAAATCTTTTACTCATCTACAAAAGCGAATGAAAAAAACTGCTAAATAGATTCAAAATTTTGTCCTGAAAAAGGTTTACGTATTATTTCCTTATTTCGCAGGCTGAAATTTGAAAAGTAAGGTCCTGCCGGTTTCGCTTATTTCAAAATTTATCTTCGTGACATTTGTAACACTGGCCATCACCTTCACTTAAATCTCATTCCCTTACTTCTTTTAAAAGTAGAACTGTATAGAACTGCTCCAGTCTTTTTTTAGCCACTTAGTAGAAAACACTGGCCAAAGTTAACATTCATATTTGTGTGTGAAAAAGTAAAAACCGCTAATTTTGGCCAGTGTTTGTGACTAAGTGGCTACTAAAAAAGACTGGACATACCCCATTTGCAATACTTTGGGTTGTCTTCTTTTGCAAATGGTATGCCATCATGGGGGTAATTCTCATTCCTGGGCTACCATACGCTCTCAAAGGCAACGTAACCAACCTGGCCATTTCAATGTAAAAATATTTGACCCATATATTTGACCTTGTAACTTTCAAAAATGCTATAAAACCTGTACATGGGGGGTACTGTTTTACTCGGGAGACATCGCTGAACACAAATATTAGTGTTTAAAAACTGGAAAACGTATCACAACAATTATATCATCAGTTAAAGTGCTGTTTGTGTGTGAAAAATGCAAAAAAAGTCACTTTCACTGACAATATCATCACTGTGATATGTTTACTATGTACGTATTCCTTTGATCCCGAGTAAAACAGAGCCCCATATGCAAGTTTAGAGTGTAAGTAGAACATTACAGGGTAAAATACAGTGCTATGAAATTAAATTCTAGATTTCAAGCCTGGAGTTGCTTGAAACTAGGGTCCTCATACACAATCAAAATAAGTACTGAATTATGTAAAAATATTACATAAATACATGCGTGAAATTTAAATATATATGCATATTTATATATTTTGAAGTCTAAATCAATATATTCTCTAATTATTTATGTAATTTAATATAGACAATATATACTCTTCTATTTTATTTATTTTTATATACATGAATATATATACAAATTCATTCTAAATTGTATTTTGTACTAAAATATATATATATATATAACCCAATTTTAAAAATACAGAGTTAGAATAAATTCTATATTTATATAATTTTTAAATTTTTATTTATTATTTAAAATATATTTGACCAAATTACCAGTATTTTATATTTTATAATAATATATATATACAATATATATAGTTATTATATATATTATATATATACGCGTGTAATTTAATTATAAGTGTATTTTTATATTAATATAAGTACATATTAATATAAAAATACACTTAGTATGGCATTATATATATGATATATAGACATATATTATATGGATATAATATATGTCTATATATCATATATACACATATATAATTATTATTTTTTTATTAACATTAACTTTATTTTTTTTTCTGATTTTACACATGCAGGGAGACTGCCTGTCAGCACAGACAGTCCCCCTGCAGGCAGACACTAGGACACCTATTGTGACCATGTGATCGCTGTGTTAAGCGATCACATGGCCACAGGGGTCCTAATCTGCCGTGGGGAGACTGTCTAGGCTGCAGACAGTCTCCCCACAACCGGAGCCACGCTGATCGCCGCCGGGGGAACGACGGCGATCGGGTAAGTAGCTCTGACTGTTAGGACGGTTCAGGACCGTCATCGGTCGGCAACGCAAAAATGCCGATGACGGTCCTGAACCGTCCTCGGTCGGGAAGGGGTTAAGTATGTATTTTTGCTGACGATACAAAGATATGTAACAGGAGGGATAAACAGGGTGATATTCCAGGATGGATAAACCAAATGGCAAATGATTTAGGAAAATTAGAAAAATGGTCAGAGCTGGGGCAACTGATATTAAATGTGGTTAAGTACAAGATAATGTACCTTGGATGTAAAAACCCAAGAGCAGAGTATAGAATATTGGGATACAGTCCTAACCTCAACATCCGAGGAAAGGGATTCAGGGGTAATTATTTCAGATGACTTAAAGGTAGGCAGCAAATGAAATAGAGCAGCAGGAAATGCTAGCAGAATGCTTGGTTGCATAGGGAGAGGTGTTGGCAGTAGAAAGAGGGAAGTGCTCATGCCATTGTACAGACTTCACTTGGAGTATTGTGCGCAGTACTGGAGACCATATCTTCAGAAGGATATTGATACCTCGAAGAGAGAACTCAGAGAAAGGCTACCAAGCTAGTTCATGGATTACAGGATAAAAATTACAAGGAAAGGTTAAAGGATCTTAACGTGTATAGCTTGGAGGAAAGACAAGATGGGGGGATATGATAGAAACATTTAAATACATAAATGGAATCAACACAGTAAAAGAGGAGACTATACTTAAAAGAAGAAAAACTACCACAACAAGCGGACATAGTTTTAAATTAGAGGGGCAAAGATTTAAAAATAATATCAGGAAGTATTACTTTACTGAGAGGGTAGTAGATGCATGGAATAGGCTTCCAGCTGAAGTGGTAGAGGTTAACACAGTTTAGGAGTTTAAGCATGCATGGGATAGGCATAAGGCTATCCTAGCCTTAAGATAAAGTCAAGGACTAATGAAAGTATTTAGAAAATTGGGCAGACTAGATGGGCCAAATGGTTCTCATCTGCCGACACATTCTCTGTTTCTATGTTTATCTATCTATCTCTATCTATCTATCTATCTATATCTATCTATCTATATCTATTTATCTATCTATCTATCTATCTATCTATCTATCTGTTTGTCATCCATAACTTGATTGAAAAAGTGTGACCATAACATTTAAATACCATTTTAGCCATATATAGACATATATAAGCATATAAACATGTGAGATAATCTCTTACAAATAAATGCAATCCCAAAAAATCCCTGTAATATATTTTTGTTTTTGGTATCAGTCAGTAATCATCTACTTTATAATTTTGTCACTGGTTTCAAATCAAATGATTCTTTCTGAAATAAGATGTATAGAAAATGAAGTAAGGGGAAACATTTTTTTTTATGAACAATTATATTATTTTTTAAAATTCATGTGTGTTCTACAAATTTTAGAAAAATATTACATTTTAAAAATGGAATATATCTGACACCAATAAAACATTGCATGCAGTACTGACAACTAAAATGAACCAACATAATTCAAACCAGATTGTGGAAACAAAGACAGCTGAGCCCTTCCCATGCAATCATCATGCAATCACCCTATAATGTGCTCCTTGTCTTTGGCACAGATTTAAAAATACAGACATTGAAGTTGTACATTTAACATTTCTTCTGATAAGTGGAGAAAAGTAAGCAATACTTTTGTTGTTGATAACTTATTAATTTTCCCACGTCAACAAGTCAATAAAATAATATTTTCATGCAAATTATTCCCCATTGTATAGTTATTAGGATTGATATTTGGGCAATGGAAGGCCTCATTTAGTCAATGGAAAATATTGATTTAGGAAGAGCACAGAAATTCCCTTTTGCAAAAAGTATGGGTTAAGCTTTATTGTTGCCTTCTGATAGGCTATAACAGTGATGGCGAACCTTTTTGAGCCCGAGTGCCCAAACCGTAATACATGCCAATTTTTTTTTCCCTCAAAGTGCCAAAACGGCAATTAAACCTGAATATTGAGGTTTAAGTTTAGAAAAAACAACTCATACAGTTGTCCGAACTAATTAACATCTGTGTGTGTATTAAGCAGTTTGTGTGTGTGCTCGGCAGTCTGTCTGTATGTGTATTTAGCAGACTGCTGAATACGCACAGACTGCTGAGTACACAGTCTGCTAAATACACACACACAGACTGCTAAATACACACACACACACACACAGACTGCCGAGTACACACACACACAGACTGCCGAGTGTACACACACACAGACTGCTAAATACACACACTGCATTGAGGGGTACAGTGTATGTGTTTGTGTGTGCGGTGATGTGTTTGTGTGTGCGGTGATGTGTTTGTGTGGTGTGTGTGTGTGGGGTGATGTGTGTGTGTTTGTGTGG